>CAKXYN010000040.1:17777500-18977500 GCA_935064755.1 Tragelaphus eurycerus | reverse complement strand
CCTCACCATTTTTCGAAACTTCCTAAGCAAAAACCGTCTCATGATCACACACCATGTGTTCATTCTGCTTGTCCTTGTGCCCATTGCCCAGGTAATGGCCTCCCGACAGCCACCAGGTCACTCATTTCTCTTGTTGAATCGGGCACCCCGACCATCAGATTCCCCCTTTTCCTCCCCCTTCGGCGGCTGCCTCACCCGCCACCCTCCTGCCAGCTGCTGCCACTGTGTAGGGAGGAATTACATCTGAAACTTCTGGTCCTCCTTACTGGTGATCCCCTAGCTCTCAGGGCTTCTCCAGCATTTGTCAAAGGTTCTGCCTTTAGTTCATTGAAGATAAAAACCAGGGACTTCCCTGGTGATCCAGTGGCTAAAACTCCAAACTCCCAGTGCAGGGAGCTTGGGTTCAATCCCTGGTCAGGGAACTAGATCCCAAATGCTGCAACTAAGACCTGGCATGGTAAAATAATAAAAAAAATTTTTTTAAGATAAAAACCAATATAAAACATAAAGACTGTTTAAAGAAATGAGAGTAGCTCCATCAACTGGTTATTTGCCCTAATAGTACCCAGAGAGGGCTATATACATTATTTTGATGTCACAAAAGCAGAGACTCTCAAAACAAGTCTCTTAATTTCTTCCCCGATCTGCTTTTTTCACCCCATAAAAAAAACTCACCCAACAAGGAAGAGAAATGGGAATGCAGAGTGTGTAATGAGTCATTCCCGAGGACCTACCGGGTGACAGGTGCTTGGTTTAGAAACTCACAACTTTCTAATAGTCATTAGAAATTATTAGAAATAGTTAGACATGAGTTCCCTGGTTGCTCAGCAGTAAAGTATCTGCCTGCAATGCAGGAGCCGTAGGAGACGAGCGTTTGATCCCTGGGTCCGGAAGACCCCCTGGAGGAAGAAAACGGCAACCCACTCCAGTATTCTTGCCTGGAGAATCCCATGGACAGAGGAGCCTGGCGGCTACAGTCCATGGGCTTGCAAGGAGTCAGACATGACTGAAGCAACTTAGCACACACTCAAGCAATCAGACATGATAATTAGACTGTTAGCCCTCTATGGTAGATGAAGAAAGTGGGGCTCTGAGAGTTTCCATACCTCCCCTCGGGGGTACACTGTGCTGCTTTCCTGAAAGAATAAGAGGAGAAGAGGGCGTGATGTTGACAAGCCTCTCTGATGGGACCCTAACATCAAGCATGGGGCCTGGCACGCATTTTATGGAACTGATCTGGCTTCAGTGCCCCTTGGCAGGACTAAGTGGACACCTGAAAGTGGGCTGCAGTTTCTTTAGGCTGACACTGAAATTCAGAGTAAACCCGGTGTGTGATGCGGTTGCCTCTGGACCCTGGGGATTCTGGGCACTGTGGAGGCCCCCCAATGTGAGCTGGTCTGCACCGGCCCATTGGGTACTTCCCCCAACCCCCACCCCCACACCCACCCGGTTGCTCAAGGTTACCCTTTCCAATAGCCCCAGTTAAGAACCTTCCTTCCGGTGGCTCCTCAGCCTCCATTACTTATTTCCCCTTTCCTCTTTTTGTCTGCAGAAGCTCAGGGGAGAGCTTGGGGACTTCTTTGTTGGCTGCATCTTCACAGCAGAACTGAGCACTCCATTTGTATCGCTGGGCAGAATTCTGATCCAGGCATGTATGGGTGGGGTGGCAGAAATAGTGCCAAGGGAACAGACTCTGCTTTTCCTTGGAGATTAGGGGTGGGATTGGTTGGAGAAATCCCTTTAGTGCTACGAATAGTGGGGTAGGAGACCCCTGAACAGACTTAAAGGTCAGTTGGTCTTCGAAGCCAGTGGGGGTGAAATTGTACATTTGATTTCACATTTGATTCAGTTCTTTATGGTGGCTCAGACAGTAAAGAATCTTCCTGCAATCCAGGAGACCCAGGTTTAATCCCTGGGTGGGGAAGATCCTCTGGAGAGGCTACTCACTCCAGTATTCTTGTCTGGAGAATTTCACAGACAGAGGAGCCTCATGGGCTATAGTCCATGGAATCGCACAGTCAGACATGACTGAGTGACTTTCGCTTTATATATAATATATCCTGGTCATAAGTGTTTTTAAAATTATTTTGGTTGCACTGGGTCTTCGCTGGTGCTCTCGAGTTTTTTTCCTCTAGTTGCAGTGGTTGGGGCTACTCATCTTTGTGTGTGGGCTTCTCATTGTCGCTTCTCTTGCTGTGGTGTGAGGACTCAGTAGTTGTGGCGCACGGGCTTAGTTGCCCCGAGGCACGTGGAATCTTCCCAGACCAGGGATTGAGTCTGTGTCCCCTGCATTGGCCGGCAGATTCTTAACCACTGGACCACCAGGGAAGTCCACAGATTTTCTAATCTGCTGTTTCCGGGCTCCTGTCAGCTGGGTGGCTTTCATATCACTGCTGGAAAAAATATGGGACTGTATGCATATATCAATACAGCAGTACTTAATCGTCTTTTCTACAAGTGTCGGAAAAGGAGACGCTTGGCCTGTACGTGGTGGGACTCAGGCTAGTCACAACCCGAAGGTGACCTTGCTTTCTCCTTCCCTCTTCTTTTGCAGCTACAGCAGCAGCACACCCTGCTGTACAAGGTGAACGGAATCCTCACACTGACCACTTTCTTCTTGTGTCGGATCCTCCTCTTCCCTTTCATGTACTGGTCCTACGGCCGGCAGCAGGGCCTGAGCCTGCTCCGGGTGCCCTTCCACATTCCTTTCCACTGCAACGTGGCCAATGCCTTCCTCATCGCGCCACAGATCTACTGGTTCTCTCTGCTGTGCAAAAAGGCAGCCCGGCTCTTTGATGTTCCTCCACCCAAAAAGGACAGTTGACGGCTCCTATGAGTCAGGCAGTGAGGCCGCCTCCACTCAGTAGTCCCTGGACCAAATTGCAAATTGTGTCTTGGGTGGCCTCAGCCTTTTGGGTTGTTCAGCAGATGGATTTGAGTTTTTCTAAAGGATATTCACTATCACCTCCCTCTTCTAACCTGCCCCTTTTGCAAAAGCACTTTTTCCCTTAGTAACAACTGTTGGATCCTGTCAGAGCTCCACTGGCAGCGAGGTGGTTTTAATGCAAAGCCCAAGGATCCTTCCTTGGGTTTTACCTCCAGGGCTCTGGGAGGTAGAAACAGGGGGTGTGGAGAAAGGGGTACCAAGGTGCTAAGCAGCTGGGCACCTGCCTGGTCCTAATATTGGTGGCTCTCCACCTTTCCAACCACTCAGGGCAGTATCTACACACTGGGCCAGCAGAAGCAAGTGATGACTTGGTTCTTTACATAATTTTTTGTAATGCTGGCCTGGGAAAATCACTGTGGGTAGGTAGTTTTTTTTATTGTTTACTAAATAACCCCTTGGTCCTTTGCCTCATTCTCTCATCCATGTGCCAACATAAAATCCTGTCTACTGACTTCCAATCAGAAGTCTCTCTGGTGGGGTGCAGTAGGAGGCAGGGATGGGAGCCTGAAGCACCTGAGTAGGTAGGAAGGCCTGTGGGTCAGCACCCCTGCAGGCTGACTTGGAAAGACCAATGTCAAACTTATGAGCTTGTTGTCAACAAGTAAGATACTGTTCCCTTTTTAAGCACCCTCAAGCCCAGCTTCCCCCATATCCACACATACAGGATGCTCTTGTTTAAAATCTACAGGGGTAACACAAAATGACGGCTGCTGAGCTATTCTCTGGGTGACCCCACTCTTTGACACTCCTTTTCCTACGGAGTAGGATGGACTTCAGTATTCCAAACAGTGAGGTGTCTCATCTAGACGGCCTCCTGATAAGCCAGAGCTTGTGGTCCAACGCCTGTTCCTCTCTGACTTACCACCATGTAGCCACAGAAGCCTGGAGAGCAAGAGTGCAAGACAGCCCTGGCCCAAATATGTCCTGTGGACTGACTCCTACCTACCATTTGCAAATAGCATCCTCTGGTGCCAACACTAATTATTCCTTAACAGTAAGAAAGGATTTTAGAAACTACCATGGCATTTCTTCCCAAGTGGTAGTGAAAAACTAATTTTTTTTTTAAGTGCCTTTTAATTCATTGTTGTCTGTAAACTTTTTAAAGTACTGAATGTGTGACAGTGTCTCAAATTTTGACTCTTTCAGTCTTTAATGGGTGCCGTTTAAAAAAAAATGCTGTAATTTTTTTTACCGTTTTGTTTACTATCAGTATCTTTATTAATCACCCCTGTGGTGATTAAATTGCACTAATATTTTCCAACTTAATTCTCATTTGTGAAATACATTCATGCCAACTTCCAGTAAGTGACCATGTCTATGTTTCTGGTCTGTGTTCTTATCCATGTAACTGGCAGAGGTGGGCTGTTGCGGGGAAAGGGATGTGTCAACGCTTTCAGCCTCTAGGAGGGCCTCGCTCATACCTCACTCTAAAGTGTTTCTGTAATTCATGGTGCCAAGGGTTCTCGACTTCACGCCCAGTGGTCATGTAACTTCAGGCCCTTTCTTCTCTTCCTAGGTGAATCCCAACTAGGAGTCAGGAGGGTGGAAACCCGATTGTAGGCCACAGAGCCAGCCCACTGACCTGAACCCGAACCTTAAGGATGCGGGAGGGAACCCGAATACTGCCTCACTATGATGGAGAGTATGGATCTGTCCTTCCTTGCCTCCCGATTAAACACCTCACCAGTCCTCCGAGTTCTATAATACATCCTGGACAGCCTTAAATTTGCCTTTTCATGCCTCCACACACCATCTTCCGCTCCCGTTTTTCAAAACCATGACAACCCGTCCTAGGCAGAAGATAACTGCACCCACCCTTTGAACTCGTCTCTGCTGTGATTTACCAGTTTCAGTACAGCCCCTTAGGGACCCAGTGAATAGATGGAGTTAACACGGGGGGCAGAAGTTCTTAACTCAGGACACCCATTTTCCTGAGGTCACTGACTACCCTCCAACATCTAATGTTCTTGGCCCAACCTCCTCCTTTTACAGTGGCTGCAGGCCTTGTGGGCACACAATCACTTGGCTAACTGGTAGCAGAAAAAGAGTCCTTTTCCTAGGTCCTGCCCTTTCCAAGACACCACAAAGTGTCTCTTAAGAGTTTCAGTGCAAAAGAACGCATGTGCCTTATAATCTGTCTACCTGAGTGTTTCACCTTTAGACTTATTTCTTGGGAGAAGCCAATGATGAACATGTCCCCCCTAGCTAAAAAAGCAGGTCAAGCTGAGCCCAGTTTCAGAGTGTACTGAGGAGCCAAGGCCACTGAGGAGAAAGACTCAAAAGAGGCAAGGTGAAACAAAAAGAATTTTATTACAACTTGTATGTTACAAATACCTAAGAAACTATTTTCTTTACATTGTTATTGTCTTTTTGGGGAGCTTGTGTACAATTCCACATGACTGAAAAGTTTCTGCTTCTCTGCTCCAGTCCCCATCCAGCCCGCCAAGCGGAGGCCTGGCTGTTTTCTAACCCATGGAGGTCAGAAGTTGCTGATCTTCTGCAGGAGGGTTTGGCGTCGCTCCTCAGGGCTGATGTTCTCGGCGATGGACTTTAAGAAGCGTTGCTCGTTTACTTTCTGGAGCAAGGAGCTGACAGAAGGGTTGGTCTTGCTCAGGGTTTCGTAGCAGGTGAGGATCTCCAAGGCCAAGACGTAGAGAGGTTCACAGACCTCCTGGTGGACCATGGCCATGATGTGCAGAACATGACAGAAGACCTGGGTATAGAAAAACAGGGTTTCCTGGGTCAGGTCCTGCTCTTGTCCTTGAGCCCAAGGGCCAACTGACTGTATCAACTGAACGGAGTCCAGGAGATTGGTTAGACTGTTGCAGAGGAGCTTGACCACATGGCTCCAGCCCTCCACGGGGAGCCAGTTACGGCAGCTCTGGCTGCAGAGAAACTGAAAAGCTCTAAGCAAGAGGACAGAGAGCTGGAGCTCCTGGGCAAAGGGCTTCAGGTTGAGCAGAGGAACGAACTGTATATACTCCAGGCTGTAGGGGACGTGCAGAAGTTGCTTCTCCAACAGTCTCCGGGTCAGCTGGTGAAGGCACTGCCATTCCTGGGGGCTGCACCATGGCATGACCTGCACCAGGGCCACCAGGAAGCCCTTGCTGAACAACCTGACCTCCTCAGGGTTGCCCACATCCACCACCAGGAGCGCAAGCATCTGCTCGGAGATGCTGCTGGAGATGGAGGAGCATTCCATCCAGGCCAGGAGGCCTGTGCCGGGCCCATACCCAGGGTGGGCCTGGGAGGTCCACTCGTCCTCAGAAAGCTTACAGATCTCAAAGAGCGTGGCTGGCACCTCGCACTTGAAGTGGCCCTCGAAGAAGCTCTTCAGTCTCAGGCCCACAGTCCAGTCTAGCTGCTCCAGCTTCCGGTGGAGCCAGGACAGGGACTTGACCCAGGTGTCCGGGGAGAAGGTGTTGGCATTGGCTGAGACCACCTCACAGAGGAGCTCCAGGATGTGGATGGCCAGGTCCTTCCCGTCCAGGGACAGACAGCGCTTCTCCTTGGGGAGCTGCCAGTATTTGCTGAAGCCATCAAGGAGCTGGCACAGGCTGAAGATGATTGGGAACGGAGAGCAGGACTGCAGCCAGTATTCCTCCAGGTTTGTGCTCCCTTCCAGAGTCTGGACAAAGATCCTCAGACTGAGGTCCACCTCTTTGACCTCCAGCATCAAGAAAGGCAGGACGAACTCCTTTAGTACCTCATCCGGCTCGAGCAGAGCAGCGACTGGAATCCCTTGGGGCTTTGTAGGACTCACCAGGCAGCTCAGGAGCTCCAGAAACTGCTTCTCCTCCCGGGGTGTCGAGAGCTTGGTCCAGACTGTTTCTTTGAGGCAAGACACCACGAATGAGGTGGAGCGGTCTGGCCCCTGTTCTTCCATGAACCGGAGGGCAGGGAAGGCAGTGAGAATCTGAGCTAGGAACTTGTGGGTGCCGAGGTTGACCACAGCCATGCTGCACACCTTCTTCACCGTGATCTCCGGGTGCAGGATGACCAAGCGGGCCACGGAAGCAACAGCCTTAGCCAAGCCCTGTTCAGACGCACTCTGTGTAAGCTGGTTGAAAGTCGTGTTAAGGTCCTCCTGAAAGCCCTCCAAGTGAGCTAACAATTTCTCAGAGAGACCCTTGCGCCCCCAGGAGAGCAGGACCCCCGAGAGAACTTTATTTTTATCTGGCAGAGAGAGGTGTGTGTAACACTCCAGGATCAAGTCGAACACCTGTTTGATCTGAGGTTCGGAGATGGCCCTGTCTATCGTGCCGACTTCCATCACCGTCTCGAGCAGCTTTAACACCAGGCCCGGCTCTCGGAAGAGAGCCCGGTTGTTGAGCAGGCAGGACAGCCACTCGTCCGAGAAGGCCCACTTCCTCTCGGAGGCGAAGATGTAGCACATTTCCATGTGGCGGTCCATCTTCTGCTCGATGATGGCCATGGCGATGGAGGCGGTGATGTCCTGCTCACTGCCCTTGCTCCCCACCACCCTGTTCGTCTTCCTCAGGAAGTCCCCCACGCACTCTGCCAGCTCGGAGACCACCTGCCTCTCCTCCTTGGCCAGGCTGGTGGTGTCCAGGTAGAGCTTCAGGTTCTGGCTGAAGGAGGTCAGGCTGTCGCAGAGCCGGAAGCTGTCGTAGCTGGTCCCCTGGCTGCTGCTGCTGAGCAAGGCCTGCAGCTCCTCCCCCCACTCCTGCAGCAGGCTGCGCAGGAACTCAAAGCCCACGAAGATGGTCTCGCTCGGCAGCCTGGCCAGGGAGGTCAGGCTGATGTCCCGCTCCGCCTCCTTCACCTTCTCTGCCAGCGCCTGCTGGTGATATGGGTTCTGGGTGTCCGAGTTCCACACAGAGATCACTGTGGCCAGCTTGTCCAGGTACACGGTTGCAGACACTTCCTGGGGGTCCTCCTCCATCAGCGCAAACACGGTCAGCATGTCAGCCAAGTTGGCTAAGGCGCAGCACTTCATCCCGGGGCATAGGATCCTGTCCTGGATTTGTTTCAGCCCCGTGAGCAGCATGGCCAGTAGGGGCATGGTTGGACACACATCTGGATCGGACTTGAACCTCTTCGGGGGGGTGGGAGAAGTCATCGGAGGAGGACAGGTACTTGTGGGCCATTGTCTGGAACTGGGAGAGCAGGGGGTCCTGCTGATTGCCCTTGTGCTTCATCATTTCCCACCAGACGTCGAGGAAGAAGGCCACGTCCTTAGAAGAAGTGTCGATGGTCATATGCTCCAAAAAGCGCTCTAGTTCCACACGGCAGATAGTGGTGGGCAGGGCCATCAGGAGCTGGATAAAGAGTCCAGAGGCCTCCAGCGACTTGAGCAGCTCAAAGAGGACCGTGTGATTGATGGTGGGGATCATGTTGCCCACAGAGAAGAACATATCTTCCTGCCAGCGGGTTTCCATGTCGGAAGAGGTGATGGGGTAGGGCTGTAGCACCTTGGCCCAGATGATGATCAGCGCTTTCTTCTTCCAGGCAAAGGGCTGGGAGCAGGCTGTGGCAGAGGAGATCTCCCTCAGAGCCTCCACAATGGGCCGCCCAACGTGCTCCCAGTCAGACTTGGTCAGTTCGGCCAGCGCTTTGGGGTGGAACAGCTGCTCAGCCAGCAAGAAGCCCCCATGCAAGATAGTCATTTCCTCACAGATATTCAAAGGTCCTGCGAAGACAGAAGTCCAACAGGATAGAACATGGTGAAAACATTTCCAGAACAGTAAGCAGAGGTTAGAGAGAGAGACAGCAGTTGGTTGTCATGATTAGGGCTGTCATGATTAGGGGTACAGATGATAAGGGTTCTGAGTGAGATCAGTGGGAGCAGGGAAAAGGGTGGCTCCAGGAGCCGCTGCAGAGCTGGAGTCAAAGGATTTACCTGAGGAATCCAAAAGGACTCCCAGCTCTCTAGGAGCTTCCCTGGTGGCTCAGTAGTAAAGAATCTGCCCCTAAATGCAGGAGACTTGGGTTCAATCCCTCAGTCAGGAAGATCCCCTGGAGAAGGAAATGGCAACCCACTCCAGTATTCTTGCCTGGGAAATCCCATGGGCAGAGAAGCCTGGCAGGCTTACAGTCCAGGGTGTGTCATAAGAGTGGGACATGACTTAGCGATTAAATAACAACAAAGCTCTCTAGCCTGCAACTGGGAAGACAAGAGGCACCACTGGACACAGGGAACACAAGAAATGGGCTGGGAGGGAACACCGATCAGTTTTAGTCATTTGGAAATTGAAAGTAGAACATTAGAGATGTCTTCCGGTCCGTCTAGTCATGGCTATGGTTTTTCCAGTGGTCATGTACGGATGTGAGAGTTGGACTGTGAAGAAAGCTGAGCGCCGAAGAATTGATGCTTTTGAACTGTGGTGTTGGAGAAGACTCTTGAGAGTCCCTTGGACTGCAAGGAGATCCAATCAGTCCATTCTAAAGGAGATCAGTCCTGAGTGTTCATTGGAAGGACTGATGTTGAAGCTGAGGCTCCAATACTTTGGCCACCTCATGTGAAGAGTTGACTCATTGGAAAAGACCCTGATGCTGGGAGGGATTGGGGGCAGGAGAAGAAGGGGACGACAGAGGATGAGATGGCTGGATGGCATCACCGACTTGATGGACTTGAGTTTGAGTGAACTCTGGGAGTTGGTGATGGACAGGGAGGTCTGGCGTGCTGCGATTCTTGGGGTCGCAAAGAGTCAGACACAACTGCGCGACTGAACTGACTGAATGGAAACAGAGGGCTGGAAAGTCAGCCTTGAAATGAGACTCAAGGAATCTGCCTGGAGGTGAGGCCCTACAGCAAAGGATGGACCAGAAGAGGCTTTGGAGAGGAAGTGCTGAGAGAGAGAGAGAGAGAGAAAGAAAACACAAGGACAGGACCAAACTACAGCAGCCACCAAGTATGTACTGCAGGACACAACACTGAGCTTCTCAGTAACAATATAGACTAGGAGGGGCCTGGACCAGGGCTGTGGGTACAGCAGCACTCAGACAAGTCCTGCCTCCCTACTTTTCTCTAAAAATCTTGTCTTGCAAATGGATTTCAAATGGTCTGCCTTTTAAGGAAACAATTCAATTCCTACATTTTTTTCCATCAAAGAGAATAAACCACCAAGGGTCCTGGTTTCTTTTGTAGAAACCAAGAGGAAAATAGATTTTAAAAACTGCACTTGATTCAGAAGAGTCCTTCCTTCAGTGAGCCATGAGTCAACATAGACTTAGCAAGGAAGGGGATGTTTAGACAGACATATATTAAATCCTAGCTCAGCCATTCAAAAGCAGTATCATCTTGGACAGATTACTTCTTTGAGCTTCCCTTCTGCATAGGTGGGCATAATACAGACTGCACATTATGACTGTGAGGGTCAAATATTGACAGTATATACTAGTCAAGCCCTTGGCATTGGGTCTGTGCCCATTGCTGGCTCTCAAACCCATCTCTCAGGGCTGCTAAGGGTTAGATAAGATATAGCTACAGTGAGTCTGACATGACTGAGCAACTGGACAACAATAAGAGTCAGGACAAAGAGCCTGAGACTTCCCTGGTGGTCCAGTCGTTACAACTCCAGGCTCCCAGTGCAGAGGGCCAGGCAGGGTCCAACCCCTGGTCAGGCAACTAGCTCCCACACGCCACAGCTAAAAGATCGCCCATGACACAACCAAGACTGGGTGCAACCAAAAAAAGAAAAAACCCCGATCAGGTGCTTGATGCACTCTGGTTCCCCCAAACCTTTCCACCGTTGGCAGAACTAGAATCTTGCCCTTTCTCCAGCTCAGAAACATGACACAGAGCTCTTGAAGGTGTGTTTCCTTTACAGAAACTAAATCGCTGTACAAACACTGCTCGCTTTTTAATATTCCTGACTTCTCCCCTCTTTCTCAGGGCCAGTTCCTTGTACCCCCAAGGACACAGCTTCTCCATCTTCATGGGCCAGGCTTCTATCCTGCCCTTTCCATTAGGAGCGTAAATCCACTGTTTTCTGCTCCAATCCACTGTTCCTGAGGGCATTCCACCTGGCTGTGCAGTGGCGGAGGCAGACTCCCAGGAAGAGCTGGGTTGCTAAGGAGTCTCCCTGGGGGTTCTGGGCCTTCTTTCTGGCTCAGGCTGCTCTGCCAGGGCCCCCAAATAGGCACCCTTTTGACTCTGTAAATTCAATTTTATTGCACTATCTGCTCAGTTGAGATGTTTGGAACTGGAAACTCACCTTCCAGGGACATTTGTGTTACTTGAAGGATTAAGTCCCAGAAGCAGTTAATAGCTGGGCAAATCCCAAGTGTTTTATCACTTATGCTGGTGCTTTATCACTGGTGCTTTATCACTGGTGCTTCTGAGTGCCCACTCCTTATGTTGATTAAGTGCTTACTCTGTACCAGGCACTGTGCTGGTTGGTATGCATATAAGATCTCTTTTGATGGTCACATCAACCTTTTGAGGACCATTCCTGTTTCAGATATGGGAACGTTAAGACTCAGAAGCAGTTTGCTCAGGGTGGTTGTAAAGATTTTTTGCTAAGTCACTTCAGTCGTGTCCGACTCTGTGCGGCCCCATAGACGGCAGCCCACCAGGCTCCCCATCCCTGGGATTCTCCAGGCAAGAACACTGGAGTGGGTTGCCATTTCCTTCTCCAATGCATGAAAGTGAAAAAGTGCAAGTGAAGTCTCTCAGTCGTGTCCGACTCTTCGCGACCCCATGGACTGCAGCCCACCAGGCTCCTCCATCCATAGGATTTTCCAGGCAAGAGTACTGGAGTGGGGTGCCACTGCCTTCTCCGCACATTCCTCTACAGCCTCCTAATACTGGCACACCTTAGGAAGCCTCACCCCAGCTCTTTCAAGACAGCCTCCAGGTCTCAGGCCCTTAAGAGCACGTCTGGCAGGAGGGGGTGGCCCTGGGCAAGCAGCTGCATATTTATACCAGCTCCCCACTCCCTTGTCCGAGACCTGGCCTCTGAGTATTCAAGAGGCACGTGCCACCTCGGCTGCTGCAACCGGCGCCCACAACTGCTGGTCTGAAGAACGCTAGTCCTGCGCAAAGGCACTAGGCTCGACCCTGTACACACGTGACCTCAGTGAAAAGTTGCCCAAACTCTGTGAAACGGATATGGTATCATCTATCCACGAGCACCTCAAGAGAGTCAGACACTTGCTCAAGAACTCAGCAGACGTTCAATGAATGAGACTGTTATGGATCCAAGGGGATTCTCCCAGGCGCTCCCGGAGCCCGGCCTTTTCCAATGCACGTGCCAGAACCTGACAACTCTGGGGAACGCAAACTTCTCATCCGCTGGGCCCTTCACGTGGAAAGGGGCCCGGAGGTGGCCAGTGGCGAGCGTTAGAGTGGTGAGCTAGAGCCCGGCCTCCCGACCCCCGAACTCCAGGACACGCTCGCCTTCCCAACTCCCTCCCCGGCCCGGAGGCTTCCCTGAGCCCAGGCCCGCTCAGCACTGCCTGGTCACCGGTTGTGGGACCGCGGCCCACGTGGGTCCGGGCCTGGGAAGCCGAACACCCACCTAGGTCCATGGCGGCGACTCCGGCGGCGCGCGGGCCGCCCCCTCCCTCTCCGCGCCGAGAGGGCAACGTAAGCGTCACGGCACAATGGGCGGCCCCGGGGGGCGGGACAATAGGCCGTGCCTCGGCCCCAGCCCGCAGTCTCAGATCGGGCTCCGGGCAATACAGACCGGGCCTCCGCCGCCCCGCGCGCACGCGCGGTCCCACCTAACCGCCGGCGGAGTAAGGACCGCCAGGCCCACAGCGCCCCCTATCGGCCGGAGTCCTCCCACCAACGAACAGGCAGGTACCCGTGCTCCGCCCCCTCCCTCTCCCAGGGCCCCGCCCCCAAGGGACCGCCCACCCCCAGTCCCCGCCTCGCGCAGCCAGGAGTCAGTGCAACCCCCGTTTCCTGGTTTCCAGTTGGTCCTTCCTGTTAGCTCTGTCCTTGGCCTCGCATTCTCCAACATCCTGTAATCCGACCCCCTACACTGTTCACTCTCACTAAATATCCCTCCCCAGGCTGCCCACTAACCTGCATGGACACCACTCCCTGAGAGCCTTCCTCCCCTGCAGCGGGGCTCCTGTCCCACGCATGGGACCACAGCATTCTTCCTTCTGACAGCAGCAGTTGCTCCATTATTTTCTGGCATCATAAACACCTTTGAAATGTTAGCGGTTGTCCTTCTTCGCAGAAAATGCACTGTGCGAGCCAGAACACCTGTGTGGGAGATCTAATCCAAGGGGCCCGTTTATAATCTGTACTGTAAGAAAGAAAACCCACGCATATTCTCTGTCCTTCCCACACATTGTTTTGTCTCCCTTTCCCTCCTTCCCGGCCTTAATCACCAGCCTCGAATGTTTCTAACTCTCCATCCTCCAGCTTTTAGTGCCGGACACCACCTAGAAAGGACAGAAGGGCCCAGCCTCAGCACCCACAATGTGCCAAGTGGAGTTTGAGATGGCCTGCGCTGCCATCAAGCAACTGAAGGGGCCGGTGAGCGATCAGGAGAAATTGCTGGTGTACAGCTATTACAAACAGGCCACCCAGGGCGACTGCAACATCCCGGCCCCACCTGCCACTGACCTGAAAGCCAAGGCCAAGTGGGAGGCATGGAATGAAAATAAAGGGATGTCCAAGATGGATGCCATGAGGATCTACATTGCCAAAGTGGAAGAACTAAAGAAAAATGAAGCTGGTTAGGGAGGAGAGTAGCAGGGCGGCTCTAGTAGGGAAGGAGGCACTTTAAAGACCTTTTGAGGGGCGAAATGTCCTGAGGCTGTAACAACCACCATAGCCAAGACCTCAATAAATCACTTTAACTGCACGATAGTGACTGCTGTTGCACAACTGGTGAATAGTGTCTGTGTGATAAAAAGTGAGAGTCCTGGTGGGGTGGGGTGGGTGGGTATCCAAAATGTATGAAAAGGATCTCTCCTTGAGGGGAAAGTTCTGTTCAAACTGGCTTTCTGTAGGATTGAGTTCCCAGCCTTCCTTTTCCCCAGAGCATATGTAGATATTCAGCAGAAGCAGAGAAGCTGGGGCAGAATAACGCTCTGACTTGAGGTCAGTGAGACCATTCTCCTGAGGTTCAGCCTCTGGGAAGGGGAGGAGGAGAAGGAAGGAAAGGAGTCTGAGGCCCCTTGTCTCTCCAGGGACTGTTGATTCACTATTAACCCAAAGCCTCTTGATGAAAAGTGAAAGGAGAGTGAAAAAGTTGGCTTAAAGCTCAACATTCAGAAAACTTAAGATCATGGCATATGGTCCCATCACTTTATGGGAAGTAGATGGGGAAACAGTGGAAACAGTGTCAGACTTTATTTTTGGGGGCTCCAAAATCATGGCAGATGGTGGTTGCAGCCATGAAATTAAAAGACGCTTATTCCTTGGAAGGAAAGTTATGGCCAACCTAGATAGCATATTCAAAAGCCGACAGTACTTTGCCAACAAAGGTCCGTCTAGTCAAGGCTATGGTTTTTCCAGTGGTCATGTATGGATGTGAGAGTTGGAATGTGAAGACGGCTGAGCGCTGAAGAACTGATGCTTTTGAACTGTGGTGTTGGAGAAGACTCTTGAGAGTCCCTTGGACTGCAAGGAGATCCAACCAGTCCATTCCCAAGGAGATCAGCCCTGGTATTTCTTTGGAGGGAATGATGCTGAAGCTGAAACTCCAGTACTTTGGCCACCTCATGTGAAGAGCTGACTCATTGGAAAAGACTCTGTTGCTGGGAGGGATTGGGGGCAGGAAGAAAAGGGGATGACAGAGGATGAGATGGCTGGATGGCATCACCGACTTGATGGACTTGAGTGTGAGTGAACTCTGGGAGTTGGTGATGGACAGGGAGGCCTGGCGTGCTGTAATTCATGGGGTCGCAAAGAATCGGACACGACTGAGCGACTGAACTGAACTGATAGGATTGGGGGTGGGGGTGGGGCCTGGTCTTCCAAAAGCTGAAGTCAAGTCCCACTACCAAAAGCCCCTACTGAACACAGGCCTGGTGAAGTTAATTTGAGGGAAGTCACACTTTGAAATTGATGAATTGATGCATCACAACAGAAACACTGGAATGGATGGTTTCAAAATCCCAGACTCTGAAAGACACATTTAAGACCATGCAACCAAATTTTTCTTGGGACCAGTCCCTTAGCTAGCCTTGGTTTCTGGTTGGGGATGTTTGTGGGACAGTATGCATACATATGTAAGTGGGATTTGTTTGGGGAGCACAACACATCCCTTGAGCTGTGCTGGGTGGGGCTAAGGCACCTAAGCTCAGCGTCTCTTCTTAGTGTTTTCATGGAGTCATCAATGCACGATGGTGCCCTGAAACAGGAGTGCTAAATGGTATTATTAAAGACATTCCAGAGAAGAAAGTCAGCTGTGGCATGGAATTTCACAATACTCTCCTCAAACTATTTTCCTAGCTCACGATATCAGGCCAGCTCCAGTTCATGGAGGACTATTTAACAACAGAAGCAACAACCACAAAGACTTCAAAGGGTAAAGGAAACCAGATCTGGCCAGGTATCTCCTTCAAGAACTTGTGTTCACATATTTTCAGAAAGTTGCTACAGACTAACCGCATTACCTAAGAATCAGGATACCACAGTGACTATAAAGGACTATTCCTCTTAACTATAAATTGGACAAGACCCACACTGTACAATGGTGCTGTTCTCTCTGGAAGATACTATGAACACATTTTGATGCTTTTAGGACCATGATTCACATTAAATGGGAATTAATAGTAAAAATAATAATAGAACACCTTGTTCCAAAATATGTTGTCAATTTAGGTGCTATAGTATATAGCCATACCATTCCGTAAATCATTATAAAACTCAATAAATTATAAGGACTCTAGACAGCAACTGTAGAATACATTTTTTTTTAAAGTAAGGTATAGTATACACAGTGTGCTAACATTTTGGGAGAAAAGGAGAGAAAGAACATATGTGCATGCTTAATGAGGAGAAAGGGGGTATGGGATTGATGGGGAGGAACAAGGGTTTTCAGTAAGTACCTTTTTATACTGTTTTTATTTTTGAACCACTGACTATTACCTTATAAAGAGGTCTGAGGCAAGGGTGCTTCTTTACTTCTCTTTAAGGACAGAGTAATAAGTTTTCTACTGATTTTTCAAGGGTAAAGGAATGCTATCTTAGACCAAACTGAAATTTCCCATCAACTTCTATCATAAATTTCAGTGGACAAGGGGGAACCCTCCTGGAAACTCTGTTAGACCACAGTGACATTGTGGGACAGGTGAGATAGGCAGAAAGTCACATTAAGGAGCACTGAAAGTCCCTAGCTTTGCTAATTCCATCCCAATGTCAGACAAATGAGGATTTCATACTAACTCTCCAGGCTAACCTGGGAGAACTCCCATATTACAGTCTCTCTGGATTTAAACCCAAGAGAGATTTGAACTTCAACTTAATATATTAGGACCACAACCCTGAAGGTCAAAAAAACAAAATCACTACTCTGAAAACACAACTCTGGAGAAACAGAGGAACTTTCCAATTTCACCTGTTTAAAAACACCAGTATGGACAAAACCATCTTTAAACCTTTATATATCCAGGGGAGGGAAAGTAATAACTTCTGGTTTAAAATTAGCAGCTGCTAATTTTAAAAAATTAAAATTAAAAAAGAGGTCGACTTTTGGACTGCTTGATAAAAGGTGAAAGTGGTACTTTAATGGTTTTAGCATGAATAAAATATTAAAGACTGCAACAAAGGAAATATGACAGGCAATGAGAGAAATAAAAGGGTACTGCTATCATAAAGCTAAAACGTCCCAGATAGCTAAACAGCATTCAGTCCTCTTGTGCAGGAAAACCACTTGTTTTACTATAACAATCTTAGAAGGCCACATCAGGAACTTCCCTAGTGTTCCAGGGGTTAAGACTGCATACTTCCACTGCAGGGGGTGTGAGTTCCATCCTTGTCAGAGAACAGAGATTCCACACGCCTTGCAAAATAGAAAGCTATAACAAAGCAGTCTAACACACTGGGAAAAGTATAGTTTCTTTTCAGGAAAACAGTATTACTAGAGAGAAACATCAAGAATTACTTAATAATCTAATAAAATCTGAGAATTAATGAATCATAGTCTAAAGAAGACAGACGAGGCATTTACTTGATTATTCAAAATTCATATAATAATTTCCCTATGCATAGGAAAAAGGTGAACCAATTGTGGACAGGAGGAACATAGTTTGGTTTGCACTGAAACTCACAATTGGTTTTAGAGGCTATAATTTACAAGTAATTTCATGTATATTGTGCAGGAACTGGTAACTTCTGAGTCAGTCCTTTCCAATCTCCTCAGTTTCTTTCCTAAAGTGTGAAACTGACCACCACCTTTAAATAATGATTCTTACAAATTGGTTGTAACGGGGCTTGACTTCAGAAGCATAATTTCCAAAAAACATTTCATAATAAAAATGCACAACTTGTTTCCAGTGATAAAAAGTGATTTGTTCTGCAGAATCAAAAAGAAAATAACAAGAAAATATTTTAAAAGTTTTTCATACTGAGGAAATCATCTAATCCATCTCTAAGAAATCTAACATGGTCTCTTAAGACGATTAAAAGCAAAAAAATACACATCTATAGAGAGAGAGAAAGAGAGAAACACAGAGCCAGGTGTGTGGCAACGCTACACATTACATCCTTCTGTTTTTTTATGACTAAAAAATTTAAAGCAAGGAATATCAGAATGTTAACCAAATCTTTTGGTTCAAGACACGAAATTTCTTTAAAAGTTTTTATATGTCAAGGCCTGCCAGAGTAAGACATGAGAAAAGCATACTGTCTCCAGGTCCTGGAAGGACTCCTGCTATAAGTAACTGATTTGGATTTATCTGGATTTAGTTGTTCTCATTAAACCTACATGCTTATCAAAATTCCCTCAACCCTCAATCAAAGGTCATGTTCCACACAGCTGTCCCAGCCTGGAGAAGAATTTATTACTCATCTAATAGAGTTATATACAGAATGCACCCTTGCAGTGACGGCACAGATGACAGCAAGAGTTCTTTAAATGACCTGATGATAGGATTTTCTAAAATATATCAGAGCTTTCAGAGATTAAAATATATGCCTTGTCACCACCCCGGCCTCTCTGCCTGTACAGGAGCCACCAAGTTGTGAGAGCAATCAGCATGTGATGCACACGGCAGGCCTCACGGGTGCTGGCCAGGAACCCCCAGTGCTTGTTGCCTGTGAGTCTTCGGTTAACCTGTCGCCTTTGGTTTCTTTTGTGCAGCAAACCATTCATCACTTTTATCTCCTGCAATTGCCTGTAGAAACGAAATCGGAATTATTTAGTCTCAATCCAGAAAATAAAACTTATAATCTACTTCGTACCTCACTGCCCACAATCAAGAAATTAATAATTACAAGATGTTCATTCAGTAGAGTCTTGTGTTTACTTTGACAGATGTTGCTGTTGGGTATCGAGCAATTGCTTGTCAGTTTTCTCTGCAGAGTAAAGGGCAGAGCCTGCAGCCAGGAAGTGTGGCTGACGGCTGGCTGGAGAGTAAGGCCAAGCACACCAGGCTGTGGGCTCTTTGGAAAAGAAAGTGTTGGCACTCTTAGCATCTTGGTGGGCTCCCAAGAAAATCTTTATTTTTATTTGACTGTGCCACACAGCACGTGGGATCTTAGTTCCCCTGCTGGAGATCGAACTCACGCTTCCCTGCAGCGGAAGCACAGCGTCTTCGGCACTGGACTACCAGGGGAGCCCCCTCTCAGGGATCTTTAGTGCTCAGGAGACTCAGTCTAATCATGAGACCAAATGTGAAAGTTATTCTGACGTTTTAGCCATGAGCTTGGAACTGTTTCCTTTTCCCACACCTCCTTCCTATTTCACTGATGTTGGTACTATTTCATTTGGGGCCACTTAACTAAAAAAAGCTTTGTTAAGAAACAGTATGCTTTGGTTCCACCAGAGTCCTTTTATTGTATTAGTCCATGGGGTTGAGGTCTTAGAAGGGGGCAGGGGAGTTGGCAGGAGCAGGGTTTACAAAAGAAGTCTCCTAAAACGCTGGGTCCAATATAAACAAAAGTGTATGCTAATTAGCTGTCTGGTAGGGCAATACATTCAAGGACTGAATCAGTTAGGCCTCTGTTTTCACGGGTTCTGTGTCTGCAGATATGAGGGCTGACTGTGGGACTTGAGCATCCTAGGATTCTGGTATTCCTGGTGGGTCCTGGAACCAACCTCTGTGGATACTAAGTGACAACTGTACCTTTAAAAATGCCAGTGTTCATTATGAGGCAGTGTATTATGCTGGGTTCAGGTGAGGCAGCAGAGATAATGTCTGACGCTTTGAGGAGCACATGAAATAGTTGAGGATTCACATATGGAAACAACTCTTTTGCAGGCGGATGTGCGTGCATGTGTGTGTCCTGGTGTATAATAACAGGACCACAAAAATGTGATATCAGACCAACAGGAAAGGAGTAACTGGTTGGAGAACTTGTGTAAAATCATTCATCTATTTCAGCAGGAAGTCAAAAGATGCTGTCTGCAACTGAACATGAAGAAACAGTGAAGCTGAGAGTGGCTGCCATGGGCAGTGGGACTCAGAGATGGCATCACTGCATTTATATAGAACCTTAGTACTATCTGATTTTTCATTTCAATGAAAATACACACTCAGTCGCTAAGTCATGTCTGACTCTTTGCGACCCCACGGACTACAGTCCACCAGGCTCCTCTGTCCATGGGATTCTCCAGGCAAGAATACTGGAGTGGGCTGCCATGTCCTCCTCCAGGGAATCTTCCCAACCCAGGGACTGAACCTGCACCTCCTACATTGGCAGGCAGATTCTTTACCACTGAGCCACCTGGGAAGCCCCTGATGAAAATAAAAGGTCTTATTTGTTTTGTGTGTTTCTGATTTTTAAATGCATTTTAAAAATACATTGGTGAATTTAAAAATCAAAACTATGCCAAAGAAGACCAAAACCTCCCCACAGCCCAAAGACACACATGTTTCTGTCTTCTAGGAGCCATTGAAAGTAGGGAAAAACAACAAACTGGTGTGAAAAACCCAAGAAAGCTTCTGAGTTTTGCAGGATGAGTGGAGTTAAGTGGGGAGGGGGGAACGGAAAGCAGCCCTTGGGCGGAGGCCGGAGATCTACCTTGGTTAATATAAACGGTTCAGTGGGACTGAAAGGCGGTGAGCTGCGGGGAAGGCAGCACACACGTGACATGCCCAGCATGTCACGTGCTCTGCCAGAGCTCTGAGCTTATCTTGGAGGCAACAAAGGGCCATCAGAAGACTTAACAGTTTTTTTTTACCTTATTGGATTTATGCTTTAGAAAGCCTACTGCTGGCAGCAGAGATTGACCAGAAGCTGGGAGGTTTGTGCAGTAGTTGGAGGTGAAAATGAGAGCTTTTTCAAAAGAGAAGCAGACAGGATTTCCCAGGGAGAACTCTCAGCTCTTGGTGACTTGTTGCTAAGAGAATGTAGAGGTGAGGAGCAACAATATGCAGAAATGGCTCTGTGTGTAAATCTAAAAGTATTCTAAAATAAAAAGCATATTAGGGACTTCCCTGGTGGTCCAGTGGTTAAGAATCTGCCTTGCAATGCAGGGGACACTTCAATCCCTGGCCAGGGAACCAAGATCCCACATGCCCCGGGGCAACTGAGCCTGTGCACCGCAACTCCTGAAGCCCACACACCACCAATTAGAGTTCATGCCCTGCACGACACAGCCAAATAAATAAATACTTTTTTAAAAAAATGCATATTAAATGTTAAAAGAAAAACTGGCTTTGAGGATTCTAGCTTAAACAACTGTGATAATAGATGTACAGTACTACCAGGGGAGGAAGCAGAGTACAGAAGCGGAAAAAAGAACTGCCTTCGAAACCTGAAAGACCTCTCTTTGGGCCCCTGCCCTGCTAACTTGTGGAATGTATAATATTGAGTGACTTATTCTTTTGAAACTCAGTTTCCTTATCTCAAAGGGGAATGCTATCCACCTTGCAAATTATGGTAAGAGTTACAGAATATAGGTAAGGCACCAGGAGATGCTTAATAAATAATAACTTTTGTTTTCATATTAACGAAGAATGGATCCGAAGTAAGACAAAGTAAGTTACAGGCATGTGGAGCTGTACTGTTCATGGTTTGTCCAGGTAAGAGGTTCTCTGGCTGTAATACTGCTGCTGCTGCTAAGTCGCTTCATTCGTGTCCGACTCTGTGCGACCCCATAGACGGCAGCCCACCAGGCTCCCCCGTCCCTGGGATTCTCCAGGCAAGAATACTGGAGTGGGTTGCCTTTTCCTTCTCCGATGCATGAAAGTGAAAAGTGAAAGTGAAGTCGCTCAGTCGTGTCTGACTCTCAGTGACCCCATGGACTGCAGCCCATCAGGCTCCTCCGTCCATGGGATTTTCCAGGCAAGAGTACTGGGGTGGGGTGCCATTGCCTTCCCCGACTAGTGTGACACAAAAAGCACGAGGCATGAAAGGAAGAGCTGATGAACTGGACGGAAAGAAATGTCTTCTCTTCAAAGACTCTATAAGAAAATAAATAGGCAAACCACTGAATGGGAAAAGTGCTCATCTTCACAGATTACCTAACAAACGACTTGTATCCAGAAGTCCAACCCATCGATAAGAAAGAGTCAAATTTTTTAAAAATGTGGATTTAAATGGGCCTTGAAAACTATGCAAATATTCAAATGGGAAAAAGGACATTCGAGGATAATAAAATAATGTAAGCAAAGACACACAGTGACAATAAATTCATATTTAGAGGTTAGAGAATGGCTAAAATGTAAAATAGATCATTGGTGTGTCTACTGGTTAGTTTTTCATGAAACTCAATGGATCAGGTAAGTTATTCATATTGATATAGTCCAATCATATTAAAGCCAATTAAAAAATACACGGGGCAGTAAAGAAACAAAATACATGGGACAAACTAATATGTAAAACCATTTTTAGATGGCCAGGGAAAATTTAATAAGAACTGGACTTTAGGTGACATTAAGGATATACTGTTGATTTTTTTTGGCCACGCCATGTGGCATGGGGGATCTTAGTTCCTGGACCAAGGATCAAACCCATGTACCTTGTATCAGAAGCATGGAGTCTTAACCACTGGAGCACCAGGTAAGTCCCACATTGTTGATTTTTTAAGTGTGATGATGTCGTTGTGGTATACAAGAAAATTCCTTAACTTTTACTTTTTAAATTATCTTAAAATGTGTAAAACACTTAAGTATTTACAGTTGAAATGACACGGCATCTGAAATTTGCCTTAAAATTCTCCAACAAACATCTCCACTGCCAAAAAAAAAAAAGTGGAAAGGAATGATGATAAATTATGGCAGAGTTGATGGGTGATAATCACATAGGGATTTGTTGTTCTCTTTTGTGTATATTTGGAATTTTTAATTATTGCATTACCAACTCAATGGACACAAATATGAGCAAATTCCAGGAGATGGTGGAGGACAGAGGAGCCTGGAGTGCCACAGTCCACACAGTCTCGAAGAGTCAGACACAACTTAGTGACTGAACAATAATTAAAAATAAAATTATGGCAAGAAATAGACAAAAAGAGAACATACAAATGTTGGTGAGGATTTAGAACAGCTGGAACTCTTCTATACATACATGACCGATAGTTTAAAATATTTAATCACTTTGGACAACTGTTTGGCAGCTTCTCAGAAAGTAAAAGCAATTCTCCTCCCCTCACATTTACACAAGAGAAATGAAACATACGTCCACCAAAAGAGTTACATGAGACTTCATAGCAGTCTTCCTTATAATAGATAAAAATCTGGAAAAAAAATTCCAATGTCCACCACTGGAAGAATGGATAAGCAGATTACTACATTCACAAAACTGAATCAGATCACATTAGATCAGATCAGTCGCTCAGTCGTGTCCGACTCTTTGCGACCCCATGAATCGCTGCACGCCAGGCCTCTCTGTCAATCACCAACTCCCAGAGTTCACTGAGACTCACATCCATCGAGTCAGTGATGCCATCCAGCCATGTCATCCTCTGTCGTCCCCTTCTCCTCTTGCCCTCAATCCCTCCCAGCATCAGAGTCTTCTCCAATGAGTCAACTCTTCGCATAAGGTGGCCAAAGTACTGGAGTTTCATCTTTAGCATCATTCCTACCACTCAGCAAAAGGAAAAAAAAGAGAACTCTGGAATGTGCAATTACATGGAGGAATCTCAAAAATGTTACTGAAAGAAGCCATTCCATTTATATGAAGTCTAAGGATAGACAAAGCCAGTACGACAGAAATCAGAACAGTAGTTGCTACTGGGAGGAGGAGTTGGAAGTTAAAAACGGGCACAAGAGAACTTTCTATAATGATGAAAATACTCTATACTTTGAGTAGTGAATATGAGTTTATGAAAGTGTCAAAATTTATCAACATGAACACCAAATTTCTGTACACTTAAATTCAATGTATACTTTACCTCAGTAACAACAATCAAAAATGCCTGTTTAGAGCTTAGAGGGGAGTGGGAACTAGAAATTAATAAGTCTAGAACAGATGATGGCTGAAGCTCAGAGCAGAGATAACCAGAGGAGCAGGTAACTTCTCAGAGAAAAGAAAGAATGTACGAGGAGAGTAAAAGACAGCCAGAGTGGGACCGTGGGCAACATCACTTCAGGACCAGTCATAGAAAAAGGTGCCTGTGGCTGAGGGGAAGCCGTGAGACAGACAGGAAGATGGCGGAGTCTCCAACATCACGGGAGAAGAGAGACGAGGAAGTCGGTCAGTGATGAAAGAGTAAGAACAGTCTAGCCAGTCTGGCAACTGAGAGGCTGGAGATTCTGTTTTTCCTTCGTGGTCATGTTTAGAAACACTAAAGCTTCTGTACATTTCTGGCTTTGACAAACCTCAACTGAGTGTCCGTTATTATGTCAGGAGTTTCCCAAGCACTATAAACCACACAACAATCCTGGGAGGCGGATAACCTTATTTCCTCACATTTCTATATAAGAAAACTGCAGTTTAGAGACTTGAAGTAAATTTCTTAAGGTCAGTCACATAGATACTAAGTGAAACCAGGACTGGTGGACCCATTCCTTTCAGGAGCAGCAACGCATTCACCGAGCACCACCTACCTACGAGGTATGAGCAGGAAGCTGGGGAACGACACTACACAATGACTTCTCAGGCTGCTAGAAGATCATGTCTGATGAGGATGGAAAGCAGTCACTGGATTTGGCAAGAGGGAGGTCACTGATGACGTCAACACGAGCGTTTCACCGTGTGATTGGAGCCAGTGCGGGACAGAGTGAAATGTGAATGGAAGGCAAGAAGTGGAAATGGTACTGAAGAAATTAACACATTATGAATCAACTATACTTTAATAAAAAAAAAAGAACTATGAGATCATAGCATTCATGGCCAAAGAAATCTGTGACTGTCTCCTCCATTTAGCAGGCAGGAAATCTGGGTTCAGAGATGCTGGGAATCTGTGCTGAGATCCCGAGGCCACACAGATTCATCTGGAGTGGCAGCCCTCACTCCCCTCCTCAGGAGCCTTGTCACTATGAGGCACAATCTGATGTACTTCCTTTGTTTTCCTTCTCATATTTTGAAAGCAAAATACCCCTTTTGCCTCAGAAAACAACTCCAATAAAGTTTCTTCTGCTGTCCCTCACCCCACCCTTCTCACCACCTGCCAACAACTAGATTCTGTGTTTCTCATTAAAAAGAGATGACTTACTCCATCAATCACTATCCCGATAAAATTAGACAGTAAACACACACACACACACACACACACACAAAGTAGTAGAAATGGCGTGCAGGGAGATTTTTAGAAGGAACCTGGAGAATGGATATGGGGTGGATAGAGTTTTTCAAGATATTGGAGTTCATTTGTACACTGGTGAGAATAATTCACCAGGAAGGAAGAGGATGATGCTGTAGAACGGAGAAAATATGACCAAGGGGCTAAGATAGTGAGAGCGGATGGCGATCGGGCACTTCCGGTCTCTGAGCAGAACAGTGCTGTATTTGCAGCAGTGGTTTCCTCAAGGCAGCCCGGAGGGAGGGAAGGCACAGATGGTGCACCCCGCCAAGAGTCACAGAGGTGGTCATGAAGTGGACACACGTCTCTGGCTCAAGTCACCCCAACAGCAAAATGACAGAGTTCTGAAAGTAAGAACTGGCCCTTCTCCATACTCATTATCCCCTTCGGCCAAAGGGGCAGGAATTTAGAAATGAGACTCACGTCATCCAGTAATTTGTTTCCCTCTGGATCCACCTTTGAGAGTTCTCGAAATGCTTCATCCCCCACAAAGCAAATTTCATGTCCATCCTACACCAAGAGAGAAAAGAAATTTGGCAGAGAGACACCTCAGAAGAAAACCCTGGGGGCAGCCTGTCCCCTTCCTGGGTGATACTTACAGGGTCGGCCAAAATGATCACTTGCACGGTCGCCTTCCCTGGAGTGTCCAGACTCACCAGGGGAGTCAGAATCTTCTGGTTCTCCCTTTTCATCAAGTCTTCTAAGTCGGACAACTTGAGGAAAATAAAAAGGCACAGTGAGCAAGGGGTGCCACACCACGGTGGGGCCATGGTCCCTGGCAGCCCTGGAGGACTCTCAGATCAACCAGAGAGAACCCTGGCACCACCTGTTTGATTTCTATTATCTCAGCTGCTCTCGAGACAACTGCCGAACTTCATACCAAAGCCACAACCAGCATGAGCCTGGAGCAGGGAGGGCCAGGGTTCCTAGCTCTTGGAAGTCGCTAGTCACAGAGTTTCAGCAGAAGACCTGGTACCAAACATTACCTCTTTCTGAGGGCAAGAAAAGGCAATGCGTCCAAAACCTGTTGCATGATCAACTTTCCCCGGGATGGCCTGCAGCTCCAGCTTACACTGAAAAGACATGAGAAAGTGGGTTTATTTTTCAGAACAGGTCACGTGATTTTAAAAAAAAACAGACAATTCAAACCAGAATAAAGTAAATTCTAAGTCTCCCTCCTACTGCCACTTCAGTGGCAACCAATCAGCAGTTTCCTGTGTATCCTTCTAGATACACGGCACAGGCATATATCCTTTATTTTTTTTCATACAAATGGTAACATAATTTATATATTATTCTTTCCTTTGTTTTTCTCTAATTAACGTTGCCATCTCAGCACATAAAGACCCATTTTTTTGATGGCTGCTTTAGTAGTCCATTCTATGCATGAACCATAAATCACTCAACCACTGAATCCTTAGAGCTTTAGGCTATTTCTTTTCTTTTTTTTTTTTTGTTAACACTGGGCCACTTGAAGGCTTTAGTTCCCCCACTAGAAACTGAATCCAGGCCCTCAGCAGTGAAAGCGTGGAGTCCTAACTAGTGGACCACCAGGGAATTCCCTAGGTTATATCTTGCTATCACAAATCATGCCGCAGCAGATAAACTTGTACACACTCCTTTGTGCACGTGTAGGATGAGTGCGTCTGTGAAATAAACTCTTAGTAGACTTGCTGGGTCAAAGTGCAAGGACTAAATCATGCTCAAATGTTACTTTTTTTTTTTAAAAAAAGAGGAAAATAGATGATCATCATTGCATTAAGTCTTGCCTACATCTCCTCTGACTCAGCAAATCCACTCCTGAAAGGATATATCTCCAAATATAAATAAAGGTAATATCTGGATGGTGAGTTTCCCGGCAGCTTTTATTTTCTCCTTTCTGTTCTAAATACTGAATTACTATGAAGAAACTATGTGAATAACCTTCATGTCAATCTCATTTATAAGTCAAACCTAAAGTAACAGATTATTTCTTTCCAAGATTGCGCACCTGGTTATCAGCAAAGCCCAGCAAAGCCCTCTGTTTCTTCTTATCTTCTTCATAAATTTTCATTCCCAGTAGATTAGACCAGTAGTTCAAGGACTTCTGAAGATCAGACACGGCTAGAGTTACTTTTAATACAGGATCTGTAAGGTAACAGAACAGCAGGAATGGACAGGGCAGTGCAGGAATGGAACCAAAGGACCCAAACAGGCTCAGGTCCATGTAAGAATTTAGTTCATGATAAGAAAGGGATTTTAGGTCAGTAAGAAAGGGCACATTGTCAAATAAAAGGCATTAAGATAACTGGCTTCTTACGGTGGGAAGAAGCGACACCTTTAAACTAGATAGCAAAATACATTCCTGATAGGTCAAAGGGTTAAGTTGAAAGAATGAAACCATGAAAATACTCGAAACAGGTGGTTATTTAAACAATTTTGGGATGGAGAAAGATCTTTTTTTTAATCTGACATCAAAGATAGAAAAATCATGAAGAAGAAAATGTGCTAGGTTAATCATACAAAATGGAAAACGTGTACACAACAACCAAAACAAGAATTACAATCAAAATTAAAGACTAAACTACAAAGCAGAAAACATCTTTTTTAACAACAAAAATGAGCAAGAAGTCCTTAATATTTAAGTCACCTTTCAATATTAATAGGAAAAAGATGCCCATCCTAGAAAAATAAGCAAGAGGCATGAAGCAGCAATCCACAAAAGGAGGAATATGCTAAAGCACATTTAACCTCACAAAGTTAGAATTCAAATAAAACATTTTGTTATCTAATCAGCAAATGATTTTAAAAAGTTCACAGAGTTAACTATTACAGTGCAATGGGAAAAACCATAATGGCAGAGTATCAGATCAGATCAGATCAGTCGCTCAGTCGTGTCCGACTCTTTGCGACCCCATGAACCGCAGCACGCCAGGCCTCCCTGTCCATCACCAGCTCCCGGAGGTCACTCAGACTCGCATCCATCGAGTCAGTGATGCCATCCAGCCATCTCATCCTCTGTCGTCCCCTTCTCCTCCTGCCCTCAATCCCTCCCAGCATCAGAGTCTTCTCCAATGAGTCAACTCTTCGCATGAGGTGGCCAAAATACTGGAGTTTCAGCTTTAGCATCATTCCTTCTAAAGAAATTCCAGGATTGATCTCCTTCAGAATGGACTGGTTGGATCTCCTTGCAGTCCAAGGGACTCTCAAGAGTCTTCTCCAACACCACAGTTCAAAAGCATCAATTCTTCGGCGCTCAGCCTTCTTCACAGTCCAGCTCTCACATCCATACATGACCACAGGAAAGACCATAGCCTTGACTAGGCGAACCTTTGTTGGTAAAGTAATGTCTCTGCTTTTGAATATGCTATCTAGGTTGGTCATAACTTTCCTTCCAAGGAGCAAGCGTCTTTTCATTTCATGGCTGCAGTCACCATCTGCAGTGATTTTGGAGCCCAGAAAAACAAAGTCTGACACTGTTTCCACTGTTTCCCCATCTATTTGCCATGCAGTGATGGGACCAGATGCCATGATCTTCGTTTTCTGAATGTTGAGCTTTAAGCCAACCTTTTCACTCTCCACTTTCACTTTCATCAAGAGGCTTTTTAGCCCCTCTTCACTTTCTGCCATAAGAGTGGTATCATCTGCATATCTGAGGTTATTGATATTTCTCCCGGCAATCTTGATTCCAACTTGTGTTTCTTCCAGTCCAGCATTTCTCATGATGTACTCTGCATATAAGTTAAATAAACATGGTGACAATATGCAGCCTTGACGTACTCCTTTTCCTATTTGGAACCAGTCTGTTGTTCCATGACCAGTTCTAACTGTTGCTTCCTGACCTGCATACAGATTTTTTAAGAGGCAGATCAGGTGGTCTGGTATTCCCATCTCTTTCAGAATTTTCCACAGTTTATTGTGATCCACACAGTCAAAGGCTTTGGCATAGTCAATAAAGCAGAAATAGATGTTTTTCTGGAACTCTCTTGCTTTTTCCATGATCCAGCGGATGTTGGCAATTTGATCTCTGGTTCCTCTGCCTTTTCTAAAACCAGCTTGAACATCAGGAAGTTCACGGTTCACATATTGCTGAAGCCTGGCTTGGAGAATTTTGAGCATTACTTTACTAGCGTGTGAGATGAGTGCAATTGTTCGGTAGTTTGAGCACTCCTTGGCATTGCCTTTCTTTGGGATTGGGATGAAAACTGACCTTTTCCAATCTTGTGGCCACTGCTGAGTTTTCCAAATTTGCTGGCATATTGAGTGTAGCACTTTCACAGCATCATCATTCAGGACTTGAGTATAAACTACTAATATTTCTGGGCAACAATTTTGACAGAATGTGTCTAAAATATGTCCCCTGCTTTTGAAAGAACAATCCCATTTTCAGCAATTAAGGAAATAATTGTGGATGTGTGAAGGGCTTTCATCAAAGACACTCATCAGAGTTGCTCATGATAACGAGATACCAGGGACAAAGTAAATTTCTAACAACAGACAACTGTTTTTCTTCCTATGATGTCACACAGAGGAATTCCGTATGTATTCGATTATATATTTAGTTCTTTGGGTTAAAAAGTTGGAAGGATATACTCTAAAATGTTAACAGTGGTTATCTGTTTTCTTCTTTCTGCCTGTTTGTCTAGAGAGAAAAAAAAAATCTGTATTTTTGTAAAAAAAAGAATAACAGTTATATTAAAACGCTTACTATTACTGGAAACTTCTATTTTGTAAAGTGACTTCTGGAAGAGCTGTTCCAAGTCTACATCTGACTATGGTAAACTCAATGTAGTTTTCTCCAATTTTCACTGCCTTAGCCCTGTGTGCTCGACTAGCAATACCATGACTAGAGCAAGATGTCTGTCACAGGAACCCCTCCCTGGCAGATTTAAGTGTTCCCCATTCATTGAGAAATCAACAAATTCCAACTGACTCACACCCTGAGGGATGCAGGGACAGGAATAGCTGCAGTGGGTGTGACTACACAAGAGTGATTCATTCAAAGGAGGGACACTACCCAGACTGAGAGATCTGACTATACCACCAACCAGAAATTAAGGTGGTATCACTGCAAGGTGATATCCCAAGGTGTTATCACTGCAAAGAACAAAAACATCTCAGGTCTCTGGGGCCCACCATTATTTTACACACTGAAGTATCATGAAGACTATGGAAAAAGTGTACAGAGAAATTCATGGCAGGAGTTAGGTATCAAAGTTAGTATTTCAAGCACCAATCACCTATCAATAAAAATAGTCATGGAAATCCCTTACATCACCTGGGAAGTTCCAAAATACCATCTCTCAGTAAGTCCCACAGCACCAGTCTAACCTCCCACACTGGAGTCACTGCCCTTTCTTCTTCTGAGCTCTGGATGAAAAGCATGTAACATTAATCACAACCATCAGACTCAGTCTGAGGGGCATCCGGGAGCTGAGGCAGACCAGCGTGGGGGAAGAGAAGGTCTCCACTTCGGGGCTTGTGCTCACGGAGGGAATGGCTGGCACAAGTGCCCCTGCTATTCACCAGCGTTTTTTTCCTTTTCTTGCTTTTGGTTCTTTCTTGGCAAAGCAGGTAGCAGAATTGTCAGCAATACACGTATGATGCATGAGGATGCCTCTGAGGTACTTGAAATGTAGCGCAGTTTCTCTCCTGCTCTCTGTGGGGGTCAGCGTGGTGGGCTCCTCACCTCATTCACCCGTACTCACTGAATTTGGGAAACTGTCCTCAGCCAGGGGAGATGACTAACTGGTCTAAGGATAAATCTGCTTCTCTTGCCTGCCTATGACTGGTTCAGGAGCAGGGTATGTGAGTCAACTGTGACCAGGAAGTTTGCTAGAAGATTCTAGGAAAGTTTTGCTGTGCTTTTAAAGAAGAGCCACAGGAAGTCAGTTTCTCCTTCTCCTACCAGATGAGGGTGTGTGGGCAGGTAGCCCCAAATGCTACTGGCAGTCACCCTATCACTGTGAGGGGGAGAAGCGGACCCCTGAGGACAAGAGGGTGGAGAGAGAGATCTGGGTTTTTGATGCCATTGCTGAGCTGCTGGATCAACAAACCCTGAAGTCTCTCCGACCAAGAAAACACCTGCTCTATGAACTAAGACATTTTTTTAACCATTCAACCTAGAAGAGGGTTTTCTGATATTTGCAGCTGAAAGTATCCTACATCAACATATTACCAGTAGAACCATACCACTCCAGAACACTGATAGGGTTGCACTGAAGTTTTGACACGAGCATATAGTTTCTTAGAGGACAAGCAACAACACTGGCTTGGGAAAGATGAGTCATGTCAACACAGAGACTCCACAGGAGACGGAAGTCAAGCTCCCTCTCTCCTCCCACCAGATGCCTTTAGACAGAGGGCTTTTGTCAGTCCAGATATAATTACCTGACTGAGGTGGACTACAGTCCTGCAAATAGAACTTATATCCTCCAGGGGCTTTGGTTTCAAACACACCGTCTCCCATTTCACTGAGCGGCCACTTCAGCTTCCTAGCATTGCTGACAGCTTGCCTGGAAGCCACCGTGATACCCTAGGACAAAGGACAGAACATAACCATGTGAGAGCATAATCACAACAGATCTTCTTTAGAAGGTAATCAAATAAAACCCCACTGCCTTTATGCCAAACACCTAACATTTAAGTGGCATTCAAATCTTTCTGCTACTAATTTTGAAGTCAGTCTTGGACATTTTTCTCCCACAAAGATTCCAAACGTTGTGGACAGTAGGCCAGAAATTCAAACGCCAGAGAAGTTAGATCCATTGAATAACAAAAATCAGGCCTCCCTTGTGGCTCAGCTGGTAAAGAATCCACCTGCAATGTGGGAGACCTGGGTTTGATCCCTGGGTTGGGAAGATATTCTGGAGATGGGAAAGGCTACCCACTCCAGCATCCTGGCCTGGAGAATCCCATGGACTGTGAATTCCACGGGGTCACAAAGAGTAGTGAGACACGACTGAGTGACTTTCACTTTCACCAACAGAGAAAATTCCCCCATTTTCAAGATCCGGTCAGAGAAATCTTGATCTTGTCCTTGGCTTGCCAGCTACTAAACTTTTTTTTGTTTTTATTTTTACTTTTAAAACCAAAAAATATAAACCAACTATCCAGGCATCCTTTATTTAAGTGTAATCAAAATACCTAAGAATGTACACTATGCCTTCCTATATATCTGGCCTCATTTCTAGCTTGGATGGTAGATCAGCCCCTGCCTTCAGTCTTGTTAATCCATCAGCCACTCTGCAACTGGAGTAAATGTTCTGAAACCCACCCTACTGTCTGCCCTCAAGACGGCAATCCTGTGTTGTCATTCTTCTGCTTAAAACCCTTGATGGCTCTTCATTTTACCCTGGGATGGCTTACGATGGCCTAAAAGGGCCAAGACGATCTGACCCAGGTCATTTTTCACTTTTGGCTGTGTTGGGTCTTTGTTGCCATGAGAGTTTCTCTCTAGTGTGGCGGGCAGGGGCTCCTCTCTAGACGTGGTGTGAGGACTCCTCACTGCGGTGGCTTCTCTTGTTGCAAAGCACGGGCTCTGGGGTGGGTGGGTGTCAGCAGTTGCAGAACGTGGGTTTGGTAGTCACAGCTCCCAGGTTCTAGGGTGCAAGCTCAACGTCGGTGGCACACGGGCTTGGCTGCTCCAAGACACGTGGCATCTTTCTGGGCCGGGATCGAAACTGCACCTTCTGCACTGCCAGGTGGGCTCCTGACCCCTGAGTCACAGGGCAGCCTCGCCCCTGACCCAGGTCATTTCTGAGCCCATCTCCTCCCCCTCTCCCCCGTCCTCGACGCGTTTTCTCAAACATGCCAGGTGCTGTTTGAGGGCTTTTGCACTGGCTGTTTTCTAGTTGAGATGCTCTTCCCTGAGATACTCACACAGCTAACTCTTATCTTCTTCGAGCCTTTGCTCATATGTCACCTTCTCACAGAAAGCTACTCTCAACACCCTACTTGAAACTGGTCATTTGCACCTACCCCCAAGCTCCTTCTCTCCTCCATTATTTGCCCATTGCAATGATCATATTTAAAACTATATTATCCATTCATTCATTCAAATTTATTATTTATCGTCTGTCAGGCTCTGGGCCCCCTCTCCTTGGTTCATGGCACCAAGCTGGTTTTCCCTTTTTTCGCTGATTTAAATTTGGAGCATAAAGACTAGAAAGATAAGAAGAAACACAGAGCCGCTCACATGCACGGAAGCACCAAATCCTACAACTGCTATCTCTGACCTCTCTCAAATCCCTCCACTCTCCCGCCCACTGCTGTCACTGTATAACCTTTGGGCTGGCTGCCTCCCTTTCAGTCTCGCTCCCTGTCAACCCAACCTCCTTGCTCTAGCCAGGGATTCTTGCTGCTACTGCTAAGTCGCTTCAGTCGTGTCCGACTCTGTGCGACCCATAGACGGCAGCCCACCAGGCTGCCCCGTCCCTGGGATTCTCCAGGCAAGAACACTGAAGTGGGTTGCCATTTCCTTCTCCAAAGCATGAAAGTGAAAAGGGAAAGCGAAGTCGCTCAGTCGTGTCCGACTCTTAGCGATCCCATGGACTGCAGCCTACCAGGCTCCTCTGTCCATGGGATTTTCCAGGCAAGAGTACTGGAGTGGGGTGCCATTGCCTTCTCCGTGGGATTCTTGGATACTGCAAATTCTGTGTTATGCTCCTGCTTAAAAATGGCTCCACTCTGCTTTTAGAAGGACATCTAAGTGTCCTGATATGATGTGGCCCCAGGGGACTCCTCCAGCCTCAACTCTACCCTCTCTTCTAAACACTAAGCTCCAGCCAGACTGTGAGACTCACAGTTCTCTGAGCGCCAGGCTCCCCCTCACCTCCAGGCCTGTGCACGTCTCCCTCACCTGGCTCGGATGTCTCCTCCAGGAAGCCTTCCCTGAACTCTCACCCATTGGAGAACAGGCTGGAGAGTCCTCCTGTGTTCCCACATCCCCCTGTTCCTACTCCAATCTGAGACTTGTCACACTGTATTCCTGTTGTCTCTATACTTGTTTCCCCCATAAGACACGGAGCTCCTTAGGCCAGGAAACATGCTCTATTCTCTACTGTATCCCCAGCATCTAACAAGGGATATGCCATAGAGCAAGTCACAAGACATATTTGTTAGATGAATTAGTCAGTGGCACAGAGAGTGAGAAAAATAAACAGAAAAATATTATGTTAAGTCTGAGCCATCCTTTCCATTTACAAAACACTTTTGCAGATATCAGACCCTCTTACGAACTTCCATCTAGTTACCTTTATTTTAATGTGTCAATGAGTTAATGAATGAGTTAACAGGAATAATGTGAGCAAATGACCAAAATAACATGAGGTAGATTTCCTGGGCAGATTTTGAGTAAGAACGAATTACTGCATTCCTGCTGTGTATCTGGGCCCAGTGACACTGTATCTCGCAGTAACTGATTAGCAAGTGGTGGATACAGATAGGGACAGACTAAAGGGACAAAGTAGGTGATTAAACAGTGAATCCCACTAGGGGACTATAAGGGGAAAAAAATATGGGAAATCCCCGTAAGCTAATGATTACTCAAGGAAGCAGGTGAGCTTAACCACGAAACCAGGCAGGGCTTGCTTAATAACAAAACCATGCAACAGAAGTGTGGGACATGCCCTCAAAGAATGAAACAATGGTGGCACGAGACCCACATCCTGACCAGCGCGCTCAGTCAGTCAATGATCCCTAGGACAAGATCTCTGCATACAAAAAAACCCCCAGTAACTTGTGGGCCTAGCTTGACCATGTAGGGATAAGAAAACTCCCCTGCCCAACCTGAAGGAAGAGCTGATGATGGGAGCATGATGGCTACTCAAGAAACACAGAGAAGTTCTCTCCTTCCACACTTTTCCTTTGATTACAAAACTGTAGCCCACCAAGTTCTTGGGACATGGCACCTGTTGCCTGCCCACTTGTAAGCCTCACAAGCATCCTGTTCTAATAAACCGCTTATCTATCACTTTAGCTGAAGCTGAACTCTTTTCTGTGCTGCGTCATAAAACACTATGGCACCAGAGCTCTTCAGAGCCCCCTGAACGACACCCAATGGTTTCAATACTGTTACTATAATAGATGCACAATAACTTGAGGTCCTGAATGAATGAATACAGTGTATGCAATGCCACTTTTTTATCCTTAAAACCGTGTCAGATTTTTCTGTGGCTGGGATTGACTGTAATCGCCTGAACCAATCACAACTGTCCACTAGGGAGAAAACATTTCTCTGGATGGTGCTGGGAATCTGATGAACCAATGACTCTGGCCCCTCCACCTCTCACAGTTCAGCCATTCCCCAAGGGGAGGCCTGTCTCCTTCATAGCTGTCTCTACATCTCAAACTTGATTTCTAAATGCTGGGAGAACACATTTCATCCTGAAGCCAGCTTGGAGACAAGATGCCCAAGCAGGTTTTTTGGTTTTGTTCTTTTTTATTTTTTTAATATTGAATACATTTTTATTATGATTATTTTTTAAATTGGAATATAACTGCTTCACCACATTGTGTTAAGCTTCTGCTGTACAACATGAATCAGCTAACTGTATACATAGATCCCCTCCTGGTGAGCCTCCCTCCCACACCCCACCCCAGTTTAGTTCCTTTTTAAATAGAAATCATGAAACTGATTACTAAACCATGCCCAAAGTTATCAATTCAGTTAGTTATCATTATCTACAGCTGTCTCAGTGACCTCTCAAACATAAAGCCAAAAACCGGCTAGAACAAAATGGTATTTACCAGGAAGTCATTGCCAAGCTGGTAGCTGCCGATACCGTAATTGTAGGTCAGTTCTGTGACAAAGTGATCATCCTCAGGTCCATACCCCACCATTGTTTTACTCCATTTCCCATCATAAGGCCTAGAAAAGTGAAAAGAAGAAAAAAAAAATCCAACCCAGTGATCTGCTTCAGGCCGCCCTCAGAGAGCTAGTGGAACAAGAAGTGGGCAGTCCCCTCTGGTTGTCCAAGTACCCTTAAGGACATGACGGCCTTAGTGTGCTAAGAGCAGCTATGGACAGTGCTCAGGAGCCCTGTCAACAAAGGCTCCCAGGACCACCCGTCTGGCATTTATTTGAGGGAAAGATTCATTTACCTTTCTTTGAAAGCAGGGAGCTGCATCCTGTGGGGACAGTTTTCCCACCTGACCTTATGTTTTGCGTATTTGTCAACAAGCATGCAATCCCATCAGGCCTTGGAATTTCAGACCATGACCACTGAGCTTAACTAAGAGATACTCGATAAGACATTGCTTCATCCACAGAATACATTTCTTTGTGACCCTGAAGCTGCCTCCCTAATTTCTTATTTCTGTTTTTTATTGCCTCCTTAATTTCCATTGCTGCCTTCTACCTGCTTTGAGAAACTGCTTTCTGTTCTCCAGGGGTAGTCAAAGCTTAAGGAGACGTTAAGAAACAAAGCGTCATACCCATTACAGGCAGCTTTGCAGCCGTCCTGGAATTCCTCATGCCGAAGAATCTGGTAAGGGAATTAGAATAAATGGTAAAGTTTTCTTCATACTGCACACAGCATATTTAGCACAAACTAAAATGTCAAAACACAGACATTATCATTTGCAGGCTTTTACATTTAAGATGAACAGAAGATGACGAGCTGGATATCTTTCCCAGGCTAGAAGATGAGGTAAGAGAGTATGGCTTGATATTAGGCTTCCCTGGTGGCTCAGTGGTAAAGAATCCGCCTGCAGTGTAGGAGATATAGTTTTGATCCCTGGTGCAGAAAGATCCCACATGTTGCTGAGCAATTAAGCCCTTGGTCCCCAACTACTGAGCCTGTGCTCAAGAGCCTGGGAGCTGCAACTACTGGAGCCCATGCAGCCTACAGCCCGTGCTCTGCGACACGAGGAGCCACTGTGCCGCAACTAGAGTAGTCCCCACTCGCTACAACTAGGGAAAAGCCCAGGCAGCAATGAAGACCCAGCATGGCTGAAAAAAAAAAAGGAATAGCTTGATAGCAAGTGTCAGGCAGCCAAGCAAAGGTGTGAAATCTACTTACATCAGGAAGTGGTAATGTGTAGTTAAAAAAAAAAAAAAGCGTGGCCTTCACTTAGTTGTGATAGGGACAGAGTAAAGGGACAAAGTAGTTGATTCAATAGTGAATCCCACTAGGGGACTGTAGGTAGAAAAAATATGGGAGACCCTGTAAATGATTACTCAAGAAAGCAGGTTTCGTAACCACAAAACCAGGCAGGCTTGCTTAGTAACAAAGCCATGCCACAGAAGCACAAGATATGCCCCCAACAATAAAACAATGGTGGCACGAGAGCCACATTCTGCCCAGTAAGCTAAGTTAAAGATCCCTAGGACTCGCTCTCTGCACACATAAGAAATAATAATTTGTGGACCTAGCTTGATCAATGTAGAGACAAGAAAACCCCCTTGCCCAACCTGGAGGAGGAGCTAACGATGGAAGCATGATGTCTACCCAAGAAACACAAAGAAGTTTTTCTCTCCGTCCCCACTTTTCCTTTGATTATAAAACTATAGTCCACTGAGTTCTTGGGGCACGGTATCCCTTACCTGCCTGCTTGTAAACTTCACAAGCATCCTATTCTAAGAAATTGCTTCTTATCTATCACTTTGCCTCTGGTTGAATTCTTCCTGCATGGAGACATAAAGGACTAGGGTACTGGGAGCTCACTGGAGCACTCCGAAATGACATCAAATGGTTTCAGTTGTGTAACTCTGAGAACAACATAGTAGGGTCTGAGTCTAATATCTTATGAAAACAGATAATTTATTAAAGCATTTGACACAGAACCTACTACACAGTACGCTCTCAATGTGTCAGTTTCCATTTTCCTTTTTGAGCCCCATAGCTACTGCTGCAGTTCAAGCTCTCATCACATCTCTCACAGACTATTAGAAATCATCCTTATTGATCTTTCCTTAAAGCCACCGTAAAATTAAGCCCCTAAAACACAGCTCTGATCACATCACTGCCCTGTTCCAAAACGTAAGAGAGCTCCCCATTTACTATGACATAAAATCCAAATTCCTTAGCATATTATTCAAGATACTATAAGAAGCAGTTTCAACCTATTTGTCCTGGTATCCCATCTCCTCAACTTCAACTAAGTAATCTAAGCTAAAGGCACATAAATCTAGTGACGCTTCCCAAACATGTCTTACTTGTGCATTAGCTGTTCAGACCTCTAATCTAGGTCTGTGGAAATCCTATCTTTAGGGGTCAACTCAATTACAAGGTCTCTATGAATTATTTCCTGAGGACCCAGGTCAGAGTTAAATCTCTCCTCTTGTACTTTCATAATAATGACAGCTAATACTTACATAATACAAACCACATGTCAAATACTACATATATAATAACATTTAATCTTTACAACCACCCTTTAATCAATGAGGAAACACTTTAAGGGAGTGTTTTGTGGTTTTCTATCACCCCGTTTTAACTTCCATTACCATCTGCAAAGTACAAATACAATTCCCACCAAACTAGGATCTTAACTGAGGACAGATAACAGGGTCATTTTCATCTTTGTCACCAAAGCCCAAAACAGAACCATGAAATAGGTGATATTCTTTAAATGACTGATGAATTTAGGTAATTCCCTTTGTACTCTGCAGTGTCTCTACATTAAGTCTTACTCTTGCACATTGTAAACAATGTTGCCTGCAATTCCATTTCAACAAGGATCAAACCATCAGCTGATGCGGTCGCTCACCACCAGCACACCCTGAGGGGAATTCAGGATAGAAAAATAACAAGAAGCATTATCTGCTTTTGGATACTGGTCCTAGACATTTAAGATACATTTCTAAGGAAAAATTTCAAGGTGCTCAGAACCCATCTTGCCACGCACAGAAAAGAAATAAAACCATTAACTTGAGCTGTCTATTTCTGTGCTTAGCAGTAATCTTTTGACGTTCCTACATGGTTTTGGGTTCTTCCCCATCTTCAAGCAAAAATATATATACCTTCTAGCTCCTCCCTTGCCTCTTCAGATCAGCTCCGAGAGGCTGTCTTCCACTCTAGAGTCTTTAGGAAGGTACCCAAATAAAAATTAACTAAAAAAATCTTAGGTTGTTAATTTTTCTTTCAGTTGACAACATCTAAAGTCCCTCCGTAGCAGGAGCCTTCCAACAGCTTCCACCTGTGCTTGCCACCCAGGTGATCTCTGCAGAATCACAGCTGGGGAGATGCCACTTCCAGGTGTTGGAAAGGAGAATGGATTCTGATTTCACACTTCTGAGACGAGCTGGATCGTTCACCTAGACAGAGTGAGTGATCCATTCAAACCAGCCCCAAGAAAAGTAGAACTCTGAATTATGCTGGTATCTAAAACCATAAGGCTCCAAATCAGAAGAGTCATTGTTTACTGGAAGAGTACTACGTAACCTTTTATTTACTCTTTCTCACAGACTGGAAACTTCGCAAAGACAGGAATAAACATTTGTGAAACAAACTGAAAGGACCTGTGTGCGCAAACAGTCGGCAACTAGGAAGTGTGTGAGCCCCCTTTCAAAGTCCATCTAACCCAAGGCGCAATGCGTGATGCTTCCTGAACCTGAAAACTGTTCATGGGAAGCCCTGGGGCTAAGGTCCGACACCCGGGTTCGCAGTGAAATTCACATCGCACCCCTTTCTCCTCCCTCGGCTACGTGGGATTCAGTCACTCGCACCCCCCTCGCTCTCCAGCCCCTCTCCGCCCCGCCTGCACCTTCATCCCCAGGACATCGCGATAGAAACACGCCGTCTCGAAGCGGTTTCCCACTTTGAACACGAAGTGTAGAGCTCTGCGATTCGCCATGACCACCTACACAACCACCGGTCACGCGTGCAGCGGCGCACAAACCACAGTTGACGCCGGCGCGTTGGTGACGTCACTGGCCGCCGCCGGCGCACCTTCGTGATGCGACCTACGGGGCGGGGGAAGATGGCGGCGCTAGTGAAGCGCGTGGGATTGGGTACGCGACCGATGCTGCCGGTGGTGCAGGCTTGGGACCTCGATGCGCGGCGCTGGGTCCGGGCACTGCGGCGGAGCCCCGTGAAAGTGCTGTTTCCATCTGGTGAGGTTGTGGAACGGAAGCTCGATCCCGGGAAACAGCCTCGGAAGGCAGCGGCAGAGGCCAGTCCCCGGGAGCAGCGACAGAAGCAGCAGATTCAGGGGCCAGCATCCCAGACGCTCAGCACTTGGGAAGAGTCGGGGCTTCGCTATGATAAGGCTTTTCCTGGAGACAAAAGGCTAAGGTGATGTGTTCCCGAGGCTTGTCGAGTTTTCTCGTTTCTCCTCCCTCCTCATAGCGAGAGCTTGACCTCTTTCCCTTGCGTTGGAGGACTTCTTGCAGCACACCTCTCTGGTTCTTATTGTGCACAGAGGGCAGAATAAGTGTCTAACAGTTCGTTTGTTTCTTTCACTACGAAGCTCTTCATGTCTGCTAGAACTCGATGTGTGTCCGTAATGAGGATGTTGGTAATTCCCATCTTTTTGTTTCCACCCACAGCAGTGTGATGACCATAGTTAAGTCCAGGCCATTTCGAGAAAAGCAGGGGAAGATCCTGCTGGAAGGTCGTAGGCTGATTGCAGACGCTCTCAAGGCTGGTGCTGTGCCCAAAGTTTTCTTTTTCAGCCGTCTGGAATACATAAAAGAGCTGCCCATTGAAAAGCTGAAAGGTGTTAGCCTCATTAAAGTGAAATTTGAGGATATCAAGGATTGGTCCGACCTGGTAACACCACAGGGAATAATGGGTCAGTGGTTGTTCACTGTGTCTGTAGAAGGGGAGGCTTGGGATTATTTGTTCATACTTGTCTCAGGGCGACAAATTTAAATGAAATTCAAAATATTACTGGGCCTAACCTTTTCTTACAACACAGTTTTCAAATCTGTGAATCTTGTATTTTAAGTGGAAACTGAAGCCAGTTTTCTGTCATCATTTGTATTGTGAGTTTTTATAGTCTGCAGGGAATAATCACTCCTCCTCAGACCTTATGTTTTGAGGGTCACTTCAACCTTTAATGTTCATTTAATACTTAAGAAAATGTTGGGAATTCTCTGGCAGTCCAGTGGTTAGGACTTGGTGTTTTCACTGCCTGTGGCCCAGTTTCAATCCCTGGTGGGAGAACTAAGATCCTGCAAGCCACTTAAGGGTGGCCAAAAAAAAAAAAAAAAAGGAAACTAGATTACAGAATAATTACATAAAGTGTGATTTTACTATAAAAGAAAAAGCACTTATATATGGGTAGATGGACCTACATATAGGGAAGTGCATGGTAGAAGTTCTGAAAGGATACATTCCACCACTGAAAGCAGTTATGAGGGAGTTGGCGGGGGGCACACTGAATTTATTCCATCAGAATGTTTACATGTATGTAATTACAAATACACCAAGAGTGATAAATAACCAAAACGTCAAATTACTCCCCATACCCACATCAGACAAATGAATCACATTTCTTGTTTCCTCAGGGATTTTTGCCAAACCTGACCATGTTAAGATGACATACCCTGAGACTCAGCTTCGCCACACACTGCCCATATCGTTGATTTGTGACAATCTCCGTGACCCTGGGAACCTGGGGACAATTCTGCGATCTGCTGCTGGGGCAGGCTGCAGCAAAGTGTTACTCACCAAAGGTAAGATCGCCTGTTACTGGGTGGATGAGGTGGCTGTTTGTGAGCTGGCTCTGTGGGCAGATGTGTATGGATTTGGTTCTTGGATCTGTCCCTTGGTAGCTCTGTGTAAGTGAGCAGCATTGCGAGCCATCAGTTCCCTTATCTGGAAAGCAGGCGGAACAGAATCTACCTGGTAGGGTTGTTCTGAGGATTAAGTGAGATGAACGTCAAGTACTCAGCACCATGCCTGGCATGCTCATTCTTGTTGATTATCTTTAAAATTATTTTGACACCTGCTAGAAATAGATGCTGGTTTTAACACTTGGTTCTGTCCTCTCATCATAAAGAGAAATTTGTAGCCTTGGTTCCAGACAGACTTGCCTGACAGTTGGGATATGCCTAACAGACCGATTACAGCCTGTAAGGAGAAGGAGGGAGAGGATCATCCATCAGAAACAGTGAAGCTGCCGTTTGGTGTAAACAGAAGTGGTCCCATTGGCTGAGACTCCCCTGTATTGCTCTTCCCAGCTCTTTCCCCCCATTATCTCTTCCTGGGGTGCATCTCTCTGCCAGCATGAAAGTGAGGCTCGGGGTCCCTATATCCATACCCTACTCACCTGCCTCGCTATTGAGAGCTCTGAGAGCAAGCGTGGTTTGGGGAAATGGATCTGTATCACCCAGGCAGGAGGTTTCATGTTGTTGCTGGTGGCTGGTATGGGAGAGGTAGAGAAAGGTGGGGAACACCTGATGTGGTGCCCACTGTAGAGGACCCGAGGATGAGGGGGAATCTCAGCTTGTCCCTTACTCCTAACTGGGTGGAGAAGTCAGACTAGATGGCACCTCTTCTGTCCTGACTGCCAGCCTCTTGGCACACAGCCCACTTCCCAGCCCGTTTCCCACAATGCTCGGGAGAGCCTGTGGTTGGGGACCCACATAGACAGTGTTACCTTCTCCACGTCTTTTTTTCCGTTTTGAATTTGGTTTGCCTACTTAACCTTTCCTGAAGTTTGACAGATTAGCTTCTAAGATAACTTATAATGAGGAGATGTGTGCTAACAAGTCAGGGAGGGTAATAGATATGCGGTGCCCCAGTCCTGCTGTTTCCTGGCTTGTGGCACTGGGAAGGGCCATGTGTCTGCTGATGCACGGAGGCGGTTGGGTTTAGCACATCTGCAAAGACTGGGTGTGTGCAGGACAGGGCTCTGGCCTTGGTTTTTCCCAGGATTGCTAAAATTTCTTAATTACTAGTGTTCTCCTTGCTCCAGTCCAGATTCTACATTGAAGCCAAATGGGTCTTTCTAAAATATAAACCAGATTCTGTCCCTATTTTGCTTAAAATGCTTTGGTGACATTATATTGTCTTCTGGGTGAAACCCTACACCCCTCGCCTGGGCACACCAGCCTCCTTTAAACTGGTCCTTTCCTGCCTCCTGCCTCATCTCCCGCCTCACCCCCATTAATTGGCTCGATTATCATACTTAGTGTTTGGACTGTGGTGGGATCGCCACTTCTGTAACTCTCCTCTGCCCTGGTCTTTCCCTGACAAGACCCTCCTGTCCGTCACGATCCAGCTCAGTGTCGTGTTCTCCCGGTGGTTTTTCCCTGATTGCCACGCTGTGCACAAGGGTTTTCTATTACCCTGTTCATGCTTTTTTAACTTTAGTCGTTACTGATAATATAGTCACCTGCTGAAATTTCGTCCCAACATCACTGCCCACTCTATTACAAGCCCCTTGAGGTTGGGGACTTCCAGGCTCTCCCATCTCCTGTCCAAATGTCTGGCATGTGTGGGAGGCTTTTTTTGGCCATGCCACATGGTTTGCAGGATCTTAGTTCCTGGATGAGGGATCCAACTCATGCTCCTTTGTAGCAGAAATATGAAGTGCTAACCACTAGACTGTCAGGGAATTCTGTGTGGTGTATGTTGAAGGAATGAAAAAAAGCTGTTTTAGCACTTTGCTGGGCGCTGCCACAGCTGGGGAGGCAGAGGTCCCAGCCACCGAGGCCACAATAGGACATTTTTGCTTTATCCTGATCCAGAATTAATCTGACTTTCTTCAAAGTCCCCTTGTCTGGGAAGGTTCATAATCTTAATTGAATCCTCTTTCATTTGTTAGGCTGCGTGGATGCCTGGGAGCCCAAAGTGCTGCGGGCAGGTATGGGCGCGCACTTCCAGGTGCCCATCATCAACAACCTGGACTGGGAAGCAGTGCCCGACCACCTGCCCACTGACACCCGCGTCTACGTGGCTGACAACTGTGGCCTTTACGTGCAGGCCCAGGCCCAGAGGTCTAACAAGGCCAGTGACTACGGCTGGGTACGTGACCAACGCCCACTGAGGGTTCCTGAGTATGAGGAAGAGGATCCAGAGAGTGGAGCGAGTCAAGACTGGCTCCCTGAACTTGAGGTCCAGAGTTACGACTCAGATTGGACAGAGGCACCGGCGGCCGTGGTGATAGGTGGGGAGACCCACGGCGTGAGCCTGGAGTCCCTGCAGTTGGCCGAGAGCACAGGGGGCGGGAGGCTGCTGATCCCCATCGTGCCCGGCGTGGACAGCCTGAATTCAGCCATGGCCGCGAGCATCCTGCTCTTTGAAGGCAAAAGACAGCTGCGGGTGAGGGTGGAACACTTGAGCAGGGACAGGCAGTAACACTGAGAGGAGGTCATGTGGGTGGCTAAGAGACAACAGTAAGTGCTCCTGTGGAGTAAGTGCTCCTTGTGGCTCTTATGTTTTTAAAAATTGTCCACCAAAGAGCATCTTTGTGCCCAGAAAGTTGCTGAAGGCATCATCTTGGGCAGAAGGACCCCTCCCTCCACAGTTGCCAGTGTTTGCAGTCAGGCAGGGCTGGTTAGAGTGACCAGGCTTGGTCACTTACTCCTCTGATCATTGGTCAATGGAAAGTAAGCCCCTGTGAAGTGCAGACCAGTAGATTATGTTAAAATGCTTTATTTATTTCAGTGTGGTCAGTGGGTCTCAACACCCATCTTTTCATCTTGGCCTAGTGGTGAGGACGTTGCTGAGAGATTAATGACCCAGGAAGCTAAGGGTACAGCTAAGGCATTCAGTAGTATTAATAGTGGTTAATAGTGGTTCTTCTGGCTTGGCTGTGTTAATTTCTTTGATTGTTCATTCAGGCCATGACTTAGACACTGTTTATGTATTTTTTTCCCATTTCTGGTGAAATAGCTCATTTCATCAGTTGGTATTATACCTTCTTAGCATCTCTGCAGATATTTGAAGACTCTCAGTTCAGAAAAGGAAAAAGCGGTTTTTAAATCTTCAGCTTAATCCTGCATCTCTCAACAAAGCCATACTCTTTGTAATAGCTTCCTGCTGTTAGTCCTGCTTTGTGTAACCCTTTTGGTTAAATGGAATGACTTGTTTACATTAACCCCTCGTCCAGCATAAACAGAACACCAGTGTTCTTGGTGCTTTGTGAACAGAGGCTCCTGCACGGAGAGGGGCGGAAGTTCTGGGGATGAACACTGGGGGCCCTTGAGCCCACAGCTCGGCAGCAAGACCCTGCTGTTCTCTTAAACCGGGGCAGGCTGAATCCTTACTGAGCACCAGTGGGATGTAGCCAGGGACATGAGGGCAGGGGCAGGAGGTGATCACTGTAAGTCACTATGGGAAGCAGGGGGTGGGACTGGAGTATGGGACTGACTTTTACGCAGTGTTTTTGCAGCCACAGAGAATATGGTTGGAGACTGAGATGCCAGCAGTGTATGTGAGCACCTCCCTTCCATATGGTGGCTCCTGCCTTGATTGGGCTTCCTTGGGAGCCCCTCAGCTGCTCATCCCAGGGAGGTCCAATGAGTTGCAGCATGCCCCAGAGGAACTAGGGACCTCTCGTAACCCCTTCACCTCGCCCAGGTCCCTGGTAAACCAAAAGGTCACGCATGGCTGTGCCTAAGTGGCCCCGGTGGGACTGCTTTGTTAGGTTGGAGAGGAGTGGGTTTTGCAGGAACAATTTCTCTGGTTGGCTGTGCTCTCTCAGGCTGACAGGCTGGAAGCTGCTCTGGTCTGGACCTGCCCAGGGCCCCACATAAATGTTGGGTGACAGTGGCCCCTGGAATGTTCTTGAGGGCGTCTATCCCTGTCAGCCTTTAGAAACTAGAAGAGCCCGCAGCCTTTGTACTGTGCTGAGCCCACAAAGGCTGCGTGTGGCCTCCTCTGCCAGCTTCACAGCCACAATGCCTGCAGGTGAAATGGGCGGACAACCCACAGAACAATGCCACTCTACGGACAGTCTCCCAACACCTTGGAAAAGTGCTAAAGAAACACACATCACTGAGAAGAGGCTCCATGCCTTTTCAGCATGAAACCAGCCTCCTCTTATTTTTATCCCTGGGTTTTTGTCCCTGCTGACTTTTGTCACAAGATAAAAACCAATGAAAGAACAACATACCCTTTATCTTTGTTCAGAAAAACAGTACTGCAAAAGAGCATACCTGGTAAGTCATTCTACGCCGGTTTTATCATCCTGGTTGTAAGAAGGAAAAGAAATTTGCATCCCCTTCACTTTATGATCAATGACTTGTATACCATGCCTTGTGAGTTCTTTATATATTTCTGGGTATAATTTATCAGAGGGAAGGGGCAGTCTTTCCTTTTAAATGATCATGGGGGAGCAAGTGGTGATGAAGTTTTTTACCTACTGATGGAAATTAGCTATCTTGAATCCTTCTGTTTTTTACCAATATTTATGTCACCATTTCCCCAGGAAACAGGGATGATACTGAGCAGCACATGACAAGTAAAAAAACATTGCGCGGCTGAAAGAAGCCTTTAGAACGTCAGAAGGTTGGCCAAACTGCCCCTTGCCTTTGTGCTGCACGTAGCTGTAGTGGTGGTATCTGCCACAAGGGGGCAGTCACACCTCAAAACGACTCCCAATGCTGAAGGGAGGGGTGGGGATTTCTCCTGGATGCAAGTTGTTGCAATCAAGAGGATGGAGTCAAGTCTCCCTCTACCACCCTGGGCCTGTGGCAAGCTCAGAGTTGCTGCAGTGGGAGATCCATCCACATTGTTATTCGTTCTCGGCAAAAATCTTAAAGTACAGAAAGTTGGACCAAAAACTAAGGAGGAAATGGACAGAAATGGGAAGCAGCTGCTACAGAAAAAACCTAGCACATCTTTTTCTTTTGAATGGAGCCTCTGGAAAGGCAGCTCTCAGCAAATGCTGATGTCCCCAGGTTCTTTGAACATCCATTGGGAACCCACCACCTCGCCCTCTAGGAGTTTCAAGATGGGAGGCATAAAAGCCCTTACCCCTCCCCAGTTTCGGTTGCTATCGCACCTTAGAATTTCAGTCATTTACAAAGGTATGGACACCAAAATGGGTAGGGTGGATGGGATGAATTGGTAGACGGACATACATATATAAGAACCTACTGTATAGCACAGGGAACTCTGTTCAGTGCTCTGTGGTAACCTAAATGAGAAAGAAATCCAAGGAACAGGGGATATGCATACATGTGGCTGATGCATTTTGCTGTACCAGAAACATGGCGGCTGCTGCTGCTGCTAAGTCACTTCAGTTGTGTCCGACTCTGTGCGACCCCATAGACGGCAGTCCACTAGGCTCCTCTGTCCCTGGCATTCTCTAGGCAAGAATACTGGAGTGGGTTGCCATTTAGTGAAAAGGGAAAGTGAAGTCGCTCAGTCATGTCTGACTCTTAGCAACCCCATGGACTGCAGCCTACCAGGCTCCTCCGTCCATGGGATTTTCCAGGCAAGAGTACTGGAGTGGGGTGCCATTGCCTTCTCCTAGAAAACACGGCAGTGTTAAGCAATCACACGCCAATTAAGGAAAAAAAAAGTCATTAAGGCCCAGAGGATAAGCCAACCTTGAGGAACTGGTTTCTGCGTTTCACCTGGGACCTCCTAGCATGTTCCCCAGGGTTATTAACACCACCAGATGTCACGACAAGCTGAGCTGCCTTTAGCTCCACTTTTGTTGTTATATCACGTGAAGACCCCAAAAACAGCACTATACCCTGGCTGGCACTGAAAACCATCTGCTGTGCTGTGGACCCCTCTTGGCCAAGCAGCCTCCACCCTCTGTGGGAGCTGACCTGGCTGGCTCCCCTGGAAAATGTGTTTTAAAGAAAACACTCATGTAAACACCTTTTAACTCCAAGATCTTACTTAGTTTACACCAATGAACATGCAAAGGAAATATGCTAGAAGCCAGATGAACAGACAAGCTGATCCGCTGCTGTGGGTGACTTGACAGTCCCTAAACCAGGGTCCCGGGTTACCTTGGAGCAGCTGCAAGCACTGAAAGCCTCAGGAAGCCAGGCCGCTGCCCAAACCACGTGTACCAAAAATCTACACGTAGCAATGGTATCAGTTCATCCTGGCCACATCTATAGGGAAGAGCAACTTTTTTCAACTGAGGCTTCGAGGTTGCAGAGGTGCTAGTGCTAGTCGCTGAGTTGTGTCCAACTCTTTTTGACCCCATGGACTGTAGCTCACCAGGCTCCTCTGTCCCTGGGACTCTCCAGGCAAGAATACTGGAGTGGGTTGCCACGTCCTCCTCCAGGGGATCTTCCTGACCCAGGTCTCCTGCATTTCAGGCAGATTCTTCACAGTTTGAGCTACAGGGAAGTTGGAGAGGACCATCCCCACAGCTGCTCAGAATGCAAGGAGAGAATACAGGATGAGGAGATGAGGGTCTGGCCTCCCAGCCTTGCTTGCACCTCTGTGACTGCAGGCCCGGAGAGTGGTTTAGCTAGCTGGGGACTTCATATCCTCTGATGTCAAAGGCGGATCTGGTTTGGGGGCCTGGGCCCTAATCATGCCTCCTCCTGTATCCCACTTCTAGCCCCGTGTGGTTGGCTTACTTGTGTGAGGCAAGTGCACCCAGGAATCAGACGTGAGGCTGGGTGCACACTGGCCTACAGGCTGGGGGACAGAGGCTTTCGGGAGGAGGCGTGTGATTGCATGGAAACCCAACAGCTCCTCAGAACCATCCTACCTAAATCTAGCCACACATTTCCTGCCTTGGGAAGGTATTCCAGAAGGTCCAGGGGGTGGGACACAGGCTGAACAATGAAGTATAATGACTTCTCTTCATGCTTTCACACTAAAGGTATATCTAGAACATCCTGATGTCAGACTTCCTCCAGGAGAAATCCCAGCCATAGAGTAGACTCCATATCATGCTTTCCTACATCTGAGCCTACTGTTTCCTGGAAAATATTCCCTCCTTCACACATGCACTACTTGCTAATAACGAATAACCAATAATGAAGTTAACAAATAGCCATTTGTCTGCAGAGAACTTCCCCTTGAGCAGCTTGCTTGGAGGAAAGGAGTGGGTGCTCGCTCAATAGGGATTGGTGTTGAGCAAAGAGCGACTTAGGTTTAGGGCTCACTGAATGCAGCTGCTTCAGGGTGAATGGAAGATCCCGAGCTGCAGCCCGTCCTTGGTCCACAAAGAAGGATCTGGAGAGAACCCGCAGGGGCGCTGCCACAACCCACAGCCCTCACTTCTGTCCTGCTGAGGTCCTGGTCCTGGCAGGCAAGCAGAGGCCTGCCCAGGGAGGGGTAGGGGTCCACAGTGAAACAATGCTGGCACCCTGGAGGGGCTGGACCAGGAACTCACTCGGGCCCTCCCAGAGCTGCCATTCCAAGGCCTCTCCACGTGGACATGACTGTGCATGTGTGTAGCTTTCTCCCTCCAGTGACCTTACTGGGTCCAGCAGACTCTACTATGTCTCTATCGCTGCAGAATTCCCTTTGCTGCCCTGCAACAAGGCAGCAGGACGAGAGAACAGCTTTTTAGTGTCTTTAATTAGGCAACAGGAAAAAACACAGTCTGGCTGAAAATTACCACTTGAAGCTTGGCTAATGCCAAAAACAGCAGAACAGACTCCCTGTGCTCAGATTAGTGGGAGGCACTGATTCCAAGAATACACTTGAGGCTAGGGGAGCAACCAGAGCCCCCACCCCGCTCCTGGAAGAGAAGGTGGTTCTCAGTCACCCTCTGGCTTTTACAGCTACCTGCTATACATACCTGGACTCCCCTGGTGGCTCAGATGGTAAAGGATCCACCTGCAATGGAGGAGACTCAGGTTCGATTCCCTGAGTGGGGAAGATTCTCCTGGAGAAGAGAATGGCTACCCACTCCAGTATTCTTGCCTGGAGGATTCCATGGACAGAGGAGCCTGGTGGGCCATGGTCCATTGGGTCACAAAGAATTAGACATGACTGAAGTGACTGGGCATGCATGCCAGTATTCTCGCCTGGAGAATTCCATGGACAGAGGAGTCTGGTGGACTACAGTCCATGGGGTCACAGAGTCCACCACGACTGAGTGACTAACACACATAAATACCTATCCCCCAAACATACCTTTCTCTTTTTCTTAAGGAGATCTTTACTGCTGAAGATAGGTTTAAGATCTCAACTCCGTTTTAAAAAAAAAAAAGGGTAGAATCAGATCTGGAAGTCATTGTGGTGACCACAGACTTGTAACCCCAGGGTGGCATTTTTACAGCCACCATCCTGTCCCAAGCTGCAGGGCCTGGTTTCCTTTGCTGCTGGTGGAAGCCCTTGAATATGTCACAGCTGGTGTTTTAATTAACCTGCTTCTAATTAGCGACCAGAATTTTAAGGTATTTTGGAGCAGCTTAGTAGGAATTAAGAAGCCACCCACTTTGTCTGCATCAATAACATTTAAGATCTCTAGCATCTTGCACTATAGAGATTCTTCACTGGCGAAGTGACTCTCCCCTGGCATTTCCCCCCAAAGCTGCCACTGTATAAACCAGACATACCTTTTTAGTAAAACTTCCCACTGATCTTAACCTCCACAGCCCCTTCAAGAGGGGAATTCTGGTGTCGTGGGTCCAGTTGACATTAGTGGCAAGTGGTTCAGCTGGCCCTGTATGGGCATAGAAGGATCATAGATGACCTCATTTTTCTGCTGCAATGACTTATGAGGACTCCTCACTGGATTTTATTCCTTTTGCCTCAGAAAATAAGTAGCTGCTGAGAGAGACCACCTTTCCTCCAAGGCCATCATGGTACATACAGGGCACAGATAGAAATCCCAACTATCTTCCAAGTGAGGTTGACCTCATCTTCTCTCCACCCTCCCATCTCCCCAGGGAGACACTGGCAGCAGCCCCTAGTCCTAGGGGGTTGGACAGAGCCAGGTTTGAGGGTCTCCAACCTCATTCTTCACAGGAGGACCCCTGTGGGACTGCTTGTGTTTCTCCAACTGGCCTTCTGAGGCTCTCTGAGCACGTGTTCCCTTGTGGAGGGGGAATGAGCATGAGTCCACAAGGATGCCTGTCATCTGAGACTCCACCCCCTGCCATGGCAAGTCAAACCCCAAGCCATGGCAGCCAGAGCTCCCTCTCATCCAAAAGAGCATCCTGGCTTCTGAAGGATTCAACAGATGACGATGTTAGGGCTTGGTTCTCAAAAACCCCGAAGCACAGCTGCCAAATACCCAGTGAAAGTCAAGAGGATCTTGTATGTGCCACCCACGCCCTCACTGCCCACCCTATGGAGCACAGTACAAGCCAGAAGATTTTTGTTATGAAGGACAGGAAAGGCCAAATGGTTGATAATGTCCAGAGATGCCTGTTTTATTTCTTACTATGTGATTGCATTTCAGGCTGGTAACAATAATAGTCTAATGACCAACTCAACTTGTCCCTCTGAACTACACATGAACAATCCCACTCAGCAAGAAGCAATGCTGTCAACAGCTAATTGGAAGGGGCTGGGTTTTCCAAATAAACGGTCTTGGTTGGCTGTGAGTGGAGCCAGAGGTGAGGCCTGAGATGATCCGAAAGGCCCTGACACCTGATTGAGATAGGCTGAAACCCTGGGAAGCCTTCTACACCAAATCCTAAGAGCACAGCTGCTAGTTTCCTTTCTGTGGTCAGTTCAGCCCAAAGAAGGAGCTGAGCTGGGCCCAGCAGAGCCAACACAGGGCCCACTTTTAGCTGACCTATCCTCAGCCTGCACTCCCTAGGGCACAGCCCTTTCTGTAGGTTCTTAGGGAAAAGCTAGGCTTCTGGCAACTCCTTGTCTCTTTTTAAAAGTTCTGCTTTGAGAAGAAAAGAGAACGCAGGGGTAACCAAGGGTGGGCAGAGGCTCCAGAGGCCCCAGGCCCAGAGCCACAGGGCGCTGGGGGCACAGTGTTCTTCTGGCAATGCAGGTCCACTGCCTCTTCTTGGGAAGATGGCCGGAGGGGAGAACTTACTAACAACATTCTAAGATGGGAGGGGCTGTCCATTTGAGAAGGCAGAAACTGGGGGAAGGTCAAGATCAAGGGAGAAAGAGCTCGAAGGAAGGAAGAAGCAGCTCTTTCTTATCACATGGGAGGTGCTCATCAAAGTAAGCAACTACGTGAACCATTACTGTTACTGTAGCTACTCTTTTTCTCATCAGAAAAGAACACATTACCTTTGAGAGCTGGAACTTCCCCTGCCCACGATACCGACTGACAAGCTGGTGTTTTTCTCCTCAGGTCAAGACAGACCAAGTCACCGAGGAAAGGCTGTCCTGGCGGACAGAAGTTCTGCGCCAAGACCTCTGGGGCCGTGCCCCCACCCGGCTCTACCTGAGTGCCCGCATGGCTCTGAGCCGCTGGGGCTCTGCGCATGCGCTCTAGCACCCGCGGCAGAGCCGGCGCACCCAAGGTCTGTGCCTACTCGGCGTTAGAACACCCGGGGGCACGCAAAATACCTCACCCAGAGCCGCGACCAAGAGCGCGCCGCAGCCCTCATTCTGGCCGGTTACGCCAGCCCCACGAATCCCCGAATAGAGTCTCCAAACACGGTGGTTTCTTCTGCTGCTGGAGAGTATGTGCACCCTAGGGTGCTAGCTGAGGAGTTAATGCAGAAAACAAGGCACCACAGAGAGGTTGGACACTTGGGTTGTGTGATTCGGAACACGCTGGAAAAGTCCAAGGGTGACAGGAAGTGGGGGGAGGGGGAGGAGAAGAATGAGTTTTAAATAAGGTCCCGGGAAGCTGGGGCCCCACTAGATGGGCTCTGGTTTGAGCTTTTCTGCTAGGAAGTCATTCACAAAGGCCTCCACAATGGCGGGGGTGATCTCCTCCACGTCCATCACGTACTTGGCCCGGGCTGACATGTCCAGAATGGTGAGTAAAGGGGCAGCCTCAGGCAGATTGGTGTAATCTCGCAGGGAGTCAGTCATGTCATCCTGGAAGTCACCAGAGAGGAAGAAAACCAATGAGTTGTCAAGAAAGAGGGTAGAGAATCCCGTGGGCCCGGACTCCCCAGACACCATGGAGTGGAACCCCACCCCACCATCCTGGAGAGCCCTGGCCTCCAGGCAAGATGGGCTCTCAGAACGGGGAGCAGGGAGGTGGGGAGCAGGGGACCCTGCCCTACCAGGGTGAGGGGGAGCTAGTTCATCAAATTCACTCTCCGCATCAGCTCAAACCCCAGGCAAGTCATCTTGCTTTATTAGTATGAAAGCAACTTTAACTTGTAAAAATGGGATGTCTTTTGATTACTTACTTTTGCAACCCACTCTCAATTATCTGCAGCCCCACTGTGAGCAGAGGGCTATTTGGACTTCAGCTTCTGAATGTTTTTAACAAACAGCTCAGTCCCACCCCACCCCCAACCCCGACCCCCATCCCCACAGCTGTAGGGGGTGGGCAGGAGTTGCACACCCAGTTCAGAAGCCCAGGCCTCTTGAAGTACTACTGAGGTTTTACACCATCGCTATAGTAATCATAGGTTCCCAGTGACTGTCCTGATAAATTTCTCTAGTATGAGGTGTACCTTTAGTAAATATAAAGGCAAACAGAAATCCAAAGACAGAAAGATTTGTAATGGGGCAGCCATCTGAGATGGAGAAGGCAATGGCACCCCACTCCAGAACTCTTGCCTGGAAAATCCTATGGATGGAGGAGCCTGGTGGGCTGCAGTCCATGGGGTTGCAAAGAGTCGGACATGACTGAGCGACTTCACTTTCACTTTTCACTTTCATGCACTGGAGAAGGAAATGGCAACCCACTCCATTGTTCTTGCCAGGAGAATCCCAGGGACGGGGGAGCCTGGTGCGCTGCCGTCTATGGGGTCGCACAGAGTCGGACACGACTGAAGTGACTTAGCAGCAGCAGCAGCAGCTGCCATCTAAGATTGGGCTTCCCAGGTGGCTTTGTGTTAAAGAATCCACCTGCCAATGCTGGAGACCTGAGTTCAATCCCTGAGTGAGGAAGGTCCCCTGGAGAAGGGAATGAAAATGACTCCAGTATTCTTGCCTGGAAAATCCCATGGACAGAGGAGCCTAGCAGGCTACAGTCCCTGAGGATGCAGCTGAATAGGGTTGAGCATGCACACACACAGCCCTCTGAGGTTACTTTTCATGCTGCTGTTAACAGGAAATGGATGCTCTATACCCATCCCCAGGTTGTTCCACTATAAAATGTGCAAAATTCTCCACTGAATGAGAAGATCTGCAGAAAAAGAGCTCATAACATTCCAGGCCTTAAAGGCTAGCAAGCAGTTTCTGAGACAAAAACGGTTCTTTCTAAAAGGGCAATTTCTTAGGAAAGATAAGTGATCGTCTTTTTTTTTCTCCACCCAACAAACAGCACGCACTTCCCAGCAATGCCGGGTGATTCAGCATCTCTGGCAGTGTTCACCCAATTCAGGCCCTCCATTTGGGTTAATAAACAATCTTCATGATAAACAGAGGGGAGAGACCTGGACAAATCCCATCCATCCAACTCCCATTAGAAAGCCAAGCTCAGTGCCTGCTGCCTCCCCTCCTTCTGAGCAAACATGGGGAGATGAATTTTAATTGTCTGTTAAGGCTCGGGAAAGGACAACTTCTGTCTGTGGGTGAGGATGGGATCCAGACAAAGCCCCAGCCCCAGGCTGACTGTGAAGGGCTGGAGTCCTGGGCTCAGAGGCACCCAGTTGGTGTGTGATGGTTCCAGCGCCCTGTGCCCACTTCCTTTCCCGCTGTTTTGCTTCTGAGGTTAGAGAACTGGCCAAGAGAGTTGCCAAGGCCAGGAGCCCGGGTTCAGGGCGGAGGAGGTTAGGGTGGGGGGTGGGGAGCTGGAGTAGTGGATACCCCTATGCCCCTAGGCCTCTGCCTAACATCCTGGTCCAGGCTGGCCCAGCCCTGTACAGGACCCCGTGGGCAGAGGGAGTGAGAGCCTGTTTCCAGAGTCACTCCTGATCTCACATTCACTCCTCTCTCTGCCACCTACTTAATGCGAGGCTTTGGCAAGAAACCTCTCAGAGGCCAGGTCTCATAAATCCTATAAAAGGGATTCAATAATGGCTCACATGGGGCTCTGGGAGAGTGAGCCAGCCTGGGCGCACAGCCCTGCCAGGCCGGCCTCGCAGCAGCCTTACCCTCTCCTAGCCTCACTTTCCTCATCTGTGAACCCCTGAGGATGGGTAGGTGACGAGCACATGGGTGGTGCGGGTGCGGCACCTGGCCTGGCCGGGCCTATAGGAAACCTGCCAGCGCTCCTTTTCGGCCTTGTTTCTCGGGCGGCCACTGGAGCCCTGCAGCCCCGCCTCCACCCCAGCTCAGCCCTTTCCCTCTCCTGAGCCCATCTTTTCTCTCCAAGCTGCTGTTCTGGTCGAAGGGGTTAGAGTTTAATACATTCAGCGCGGCTTCCATTTGTGCTTTGTGTGGAGTGGGCTGTGTAGCCCAAGGCAGGGCCCTGTGAACCGGCTTTGTTCCCTCCACCCCACGGCTGGGCAGGGTGACTCCAGCTGTCTTCCAGGGGCCCACCGGGCAGGGGCGGCTATTGAGGTGATGAATGGGTGGTTCAGGGTGTCTGGCCGCCCCTGGGATCCAAACACAGCGTGAAATGAGCACGGGGCTCGGACCAACTAGAGGTACAGATGGGAGCAAGGAGGGCGGGTGGAAGTGGGGGTGGGGGTGGGGGGGGGGGTGGCGCTGGCTTCAAAATGTGTGTCTGTCAATAACTGAGGTCAGTGCCTGGGTGGGTAGAGGCAGCTGCGCATGCGTGGAGGGTGGCTCCGGAGTGGGGAACCGAGGGGGCGTGGCTGCGCAACCTGCGAGATCTCAGAGATTCCGCGTCTGCGGGACCCAGGCTCCCCTACCTTGGGAGTCACTCCCCTACCAGCTAGAGGCCTTCTAGGGACAGGCCTGGGGTGGAAGAGGCAGGAATGCTAGGAACATCAGCATTCTCCCTGGGCTGGCGGGGTAACTGCAGGTCGGAGTGATAGTCGGATCTCCATCAGCGTTCGGTGATGGGAAAAAGCCCCTTGGGCGGATGGGTGTCCGAGGACTAACCAAACAGTCTCTTTGTAAAGCATCAAGAGCCTGGCTGGGACCTAGCCTGGAAGGAGTAAGTGCTGTCCACTATCTTTGTGGCTCCCTAGCAGCCAGGGTGGGAGCAGTCTGGGTGCAAGAGGGAGCTTCTGTTCTAGGAGGGCCCCCTGCTGCCCGGGGACTGCTGGGTAAGAGATGGGAAGAAGGAGGCGGGCAGGGGCCGGAACTGGTTTTCCTTGACTGATGACACCTTTTCATGCTCCATTTGTCTGTGGGCTCTTGTAGAAGCACCGTCACCCCAGAACCCCAGGCCTCTTCAGACATCCCCAAGGGCTACATCACTCGTGTTCTAAAGGTCTGCCAGCGGAGCCAGCCCTGGGGCCCCGGTGGCACTCACCTCCCCCGCCACAAAGAACAGGAGCGGTGCCTCCTCCTCTTTGGCTTTGTACTTGGCAATGATCTTCTCAGCTATTGGCTGGATCAGCTGCTTGGCCGCCTCCGACTCGCCGTCATCCTCAGAATCTGTGACAAGGGAGAGAAAGACACAAAGAAGCACTGGCTTGTCAATCAGATGGAGTGGTGCCCAGGTCCAGGCCGGACACGCCCATCTGGGCGGCCCCTGAATGGAAGCAAAGCCTGCCCTGGGACACCGACCTCGCCTCCTGGATGCATGAGGGTGTGTCCCCAGGCACAGGCCAGTTTCCTCACTGCTCTCGCAGGCAGGCTGTTCTGCATCATGCCCCCAAGAAGAACTCACTTCACCATCTAGCACTAATGCCCAGGCAAATGAAATCCTGTTCACTGAACTCCTCACAAACCCACCTTGGAAGCTGAGCCTCCCCTAAGCCAGAACCTGAGGCCCTGGTGCTTTTCTCTCCATCATAGAATGAGATGCTCTGTCCTTGGATCCCTGACTTCCTAATGGAAATGGCAGAAGTGGCGGTCGTGGTGGGTCAGGACTGCGGTCTGATCATCAGCTTCGGTGGCAGCTGGGAGGCACCAGGGCACTGGCATGCCAACTTCATAGCTGGCAGTGGGACTTGCCTGGGAGGGGACAGGCTGACTGTAGGGAACCCCCAACCAGGCTCCCAGAACCCCCTTTGGGCATCTCTTGCTTCCAGTGAAGTAGCAGCGTGGGAGCACTTCACCCCTGCTGAACCCCGTAACCAAGACCCAGTGCAAAGCAAGGGAGGGGGGACAGGTGCCTGCAGAGGACCTTCACCCAGAAGTCCTCCCAGGAGGCCCAGTGTGCAGGCTCAGCCCCATACACTCTAGATTCACCTCTGATTAGCTTGGTGATGCTGGAAACTTGCTTTGCCTCCCTAGGACCCTGTTTCTACATCTACAGATGGCCAGTGATGTTCCCAATTGTCCCTCATTCATAAAAGCTTCCCAGGCCCTAGGCTGGGGCTGTGTGAGCCTGCGGCAGACAGTAAAGCCCCAAGGGGAATAGGTCCCCAAGGCCACCCCTTCCCAGGGCCACTGTCCTCCAAGCACAAAGCCAGCCTGCAAGCCAGGATTCCCTCCAGTCCACATATGGGCTCCCCACCTGGGGGACCCCAAACCAGACTTCCAGAGAATGGGGGTTGGATGCTACACACATTCTCCAGCCCTTTCACTACAGGCGGCAGCAGCTCGGCCATGATCCTGGTACCCAGACTTAAGTTGGAACCGAGCCATGAGATCTAAGGCAGAGGGTGAGATGGCCCTTGGCCAGCAGTTACTCCATTTGCAGAAGGAACCAGGGGTCACCCTACGGGCCTGCCAGAAGCCTGCTGCAGGTATTCCTGTGTCTTCCTGCAGGGCAGACTGGTCACACACTGAGCACGAGAGGGAGAGGCAGGGAGACAGAAGGGTTCTCAGCCCCAGAGATGCCACCCTGGGGCAGCTCCTCAGAGCACAGGAAAGCAGCAGCAGCAGCTGGGGGTGAGCCCTAGCCTGAGGGGGCCCAGACCCACCCCACCCCCCATCCCCCTGCAGCTGCTGCACAGCAGCCCCGCCTCCAACAATGGGTCTGTTCATCAGTGGGCCGAGGGCTTCCTCCCGGCCTGACCTCTTCTTCCCAGCTGGTGGTCGGGAGCAGCTAGAAGGAAAGCAGAGCAGCAGCTCCCTGCACAGCCGCCACAGGGGAGAAGCATGAATAAATCACCAGGGTCAGAAGCACGGCAGCCAGAGACAAAGGCCCAGGCTCTGCGCTGCTGGTGACTGAAAGAAGCTGCAGGGACAGACCCCCCCCGGGGCCCCCCAGTGAGCTCTGCCCATTCTGTTCCACCTGGGGCCCTCAGCTGAGCTTCCTACCTACAAACAGGACGAGGCAAGGGCCCTCGTTGAGCTGCACGGCATTGGAGTCGGAGAGCTCCAGCACGGGCTTGGGGTGCCACGGGAAGCCCCTGCAGTCCTCATCGTTCAGCACCTCCACCCGTCCCTGCCGTGTGATCACCTCCCCCTGCGGGTCCAGCACGATGAGGGTGGGGATGCCTGCAAGAGAGAGAGTGAGTGAGCTTGGCTATGGCCCCACAGTCCATGGGACAGCATCCCCGGACACAGTTTAGTCCTCGAGTGGAATCCGGGCTCCACCTCTGAAGAGCCACGGAACTCCCCTGGGTCTGCAGGGGACTTCTCCACAGAACCCCAAGCAAGTCACCTCCTCCCTCTAGACCTTAGGCCCATGGGGTTGCAAAGAGTCGGACATAACTGAGCAACAACATGAGGTCCCCAAGAAACAAGAGCTGCTCCCCACCTGCAGGAAGTCTCAACCTCAGCAGGTGGTGTGAACACATACTCCCCTGCAGCGCACACGCAAGGGTGTATAGACCAGTACAGATCACAGCAGGAGGGCCCCCCGGGGGAGCATGGGGGCCTGTGTGGGTAGGAGCCTGGGGCAGCGGACCGGAGAGGACAGCTGGCCACCATCGCCAGCCCCGCTGCCTGGGGCGGTTCCAGCGCCCGCTCTGGGGGGACAGTCCCTGGAGGGAACATACTGGCAGTGCTGCCACCCTCACATGAGAATCCTGGGCTGGGGTCAGAGACGCAATACCCAGCTCTCCACAAACCACAATCTTCCTCTAACCATAAAGCCGCAAATGGAAGAATCAGAGGTGACCCCTTCTGGGTTACAGGGGTGTGTGGGTTTTCCAGCTCCCTGCTCCTTGCGCCCCACTCTCTGCTGCTTCTCCTCCAGCCAGGGACCTCAGCCCATGGAGGTAGCCTCGGCCTTGACCTCTGAGGACACTTGTCTCCCCACTGGTCCCTCCCCTCCTTGCACTAACCAGCCACCTCCCCACTGGAGCTGACCGGAGCTAGATGGGCCAGGGAAAGCCAGAGCAATTTAATATTTTTAGACTCTACAGCTTTGAGTCAGTAGTTTGCTTCACTGACATTTTACTTCTCTGTGGGGGGTGGGGGGAGGGATGCTGAGGTACCAGAAACAGAGCTGTGGTGTTTTGTAACCTGTGTGGTGGCCGGGGTGGCAGGCATGCAGGGGTGGGCCTGCCTTCAAAAGGAAAAACGAGTGCATTATGTTCACACCTATGAGAAGGAGAGGTTTGGCATGTTGGGGAGCAGGTCCAGAGAGAAGCAGCCTCTGGGGACTGCCTTTCCCACTGCACACATCACATACAAATGCACGTGGCCAGAGCCAGCGCTTTTGGGGGCTTTTAGGATGTGCCCAGCGGAGAAGGCAATGGCACCCCACTCCAGTACTCTTGCTTGGAAAATCCCATGGATGGAGGAGCCTGGAAGGCTGCAGTCCATGGGGTCGCTGAGGGTCGGACACGACTGAGCGACTTCACTTTCACTTTTCACTTTCATGTATTGGAGAAGGAAATGGCAACCCACTCCAGTGTTTTTGCCTGGAGAATCCCAGGGACGGGGGAGCCTGGTGGGCTGCCATCTATGGGGTCGCACAGAGTCGGACACGACTGAAGTGACTTAGCAGCAGCAGCAGGATGCGCCCAGAGCACAAGAGACACAGGGTATCTTCAGCCTCATCTCATATCTGCTCGGCATCTCCCAGAGACCTGTGGTTCACATCAGGGGTCTCCCCATCCCAGATGGGGCTGGGCTTGAGTCAGCGGCCTATAGGGGCCTGGGGCTGGGGCCCACGACACGAAGGGCCAGCTAGCTGCAGACGAACACCTCCCAGTGCCATGCCCCGTCTCAAAAATGCTTTGGCAAAGTTGTTTAATCAGTTTCTGAAACTGGGCAATTTCTAGTGTTGGGTTAAACCAGGGCCCTGCCCACTGCTATGATTAGACACAGCAGCAGGCTTGTTTGTAGCCCAAACATGGGATGCTGGGTTGGTCTGTGGCAGGCAGGCAGGCACAGAGGATGGAGGAGGGAGGGAAAGTAAAATCCAAAGGCAGAGAGGCCTGCTTTCTGGTGTGGGGCTTTGGTTTCTCCAGGTGACTAATGGGCTTCTTTGTTGCCATGGCTAAGGCCTGTCTCCAGTCCTTGCTGGTGGGGGGAGGCACCAGGACAGCAAGACAGGGACTCGAGCCCCCAGGTGACTACTGGGGGTTCCTCAGCCGATTCCATGGAGAGACAGCTCCCCTGGACCCTCCCCACCCTCCCCAACAGCTTTGCAAAAGCAAAGGCCCCTTGTATTTGGTGCTTTAAGCCCAAGATGACAAGGTTAGGTTGACTGTGGAGCACAAACAGAAAGCAACTCAGTATAGTGACCACAGATTTCAATCCAGAGAAGCCCACTTCGAGCACATGGACTGGGAAAAAGAACTGACAAGCCCCAGTTGCTTTCCCAACACTGACCAGATCTTGGGTTAGTTTGGCCCCAGAGCCCTAAGCGTATACACCTCTCTGGGGATGAACCAGCCAGAAGGAAGCTCAATCTCGCAGCATCTGCTCAGTGCTCCACCCAGTGTGAGGACCTCACACTGAGATGTAAGACTATCCTCCTTCTGCCACTGGTCAAGTTGCCTACCAAAGGTCATCTGCACAGTAAGTGGCCAAGTTGGGACAGGAAGCCTGGTCTGCTTGTTGGCAAACTGCTGCTCTTTCTACCAGGCCAGTCTGCTGGCAGGGACTCTCACAGCACCATGGGTTGGAGGGCTGTCATCCCCAAGGAGGAGCTGGGCAGGGCAGGGCACGTTCTTGTAGCCATACCTTCTGCACCACCCACTTTCCTCTTCTCTGAGGCTTTAGGGGAAGGAGGCTGAGATATGATCACCTCTCTCCTTTCTCTCCCATTCACTCGCTTCCCCATCCAGCCCCTCCTGCCTTCCCTGTTCCCCCGCCCCTTGAAGCAGGTTCCCCAAAGCAGAGACTTCCAAGGAGAAAATAGGGCAGAGCCTCTAATGGGAAACTTAAAGGAAATGGAAAATTTCTAATTGATGCCTTTGTACAAAATAACTTCCACACCAGCAAGAGGCTTCTCTGAAGGGAATGAAAAGGGAACAGTTTGTCTCTGCTTCTCTTGAACTTGTCATTTCCCAGCTAGGACGGCGCGGGGGGGTGGGGGTGGGGGTGGGGGCGGGGAGACTACAGTGAGGGTTCCAAGGAAGATGCAGGCAAGTCATTTACTTGCTCAGAGCCTCATTTACACACCATCAAATGAGGGTAGTGGGAGTTTCCGATCTTACTTGGGTGTAGGAAGGAGTAAAAAGATGACAAGTAGAAAATGCTTTTGAGCAGGATATCTGGCACAAAGCACTCTCTATATATCAGCTCTCATTATAACTAAGTCCATTATTATTATTATTAGTCATCCCTAGGTTGATCATTTGGCTCTTGAGAAGGGATAGAAGACCAGTGCTGAGGACTTCCCTGGTGGTCCAGTGGTTATGATTCCACACTTTCGCGGTCAGGGCCCAGGTTCAGTCCTGGCTGAGGAACTAAGATCCTGCAAGCCGTGCGGTGCAGCCAAAAAATAAAAATAAATTTAAAAAGAAAAAGGAGAAGACTTGCTTTAGTGATATACACGGGAACCTCCACGGTGGCTGGAGGGAGTTTGCTCAAGAAACAGAAGACAGAGGTGAGATCAACACCACAGGGCGGGCTCCAGGGACGGCGTGATGCTGCCACATCTACAGACAGTGTTCTCTTACGTGCACCACCCCAAGCTCAACCTGTGGGCGTAGAACACATACTCTACACTCCTAGAGAGGGCTTCGGCCCCAGGTGCCTCCCTGGGGAGCTCAGGTAGACCATGCCAGAGCCTCCAAATCCCCTTCACCATCTCCCTGAAAACCTAGAGAAGAAAGAAAAGGCCTAAGGAGCTGGCTCCATGCTGTTTCCTCTTGGGAGAAGCCGATTTGTGACTATGTAAAACAATCTCAAAGTCGCACATACTGAGACTGTCCCACGGTTGCGTATGGCTGCTTTTCTATCGCCAAAGAAAGGGAGTTTCGAAGGAGGTGGTGGGTCTGGGGGCAGCATCGTAGGCAGGCGGGAGAGGAGCCGGGCAAGGCTGTTTCTCTGCTTCTAGATGACCGTGTAATCACAAAGATTGCTGGGACTAGGGAAGAGAAAGGCAAGGAAAAGCAGGCCCCAGGACAGGATAGAGCAGGTTAGGGCACGTGGCAGGACAAAAGGTACATGATCATGGAAATACATGGTCATCATGAAGACTGTAGCAAGATGGAAAATGTTTGTAATATGTGGTTAAATTGAAAATACAGAATACACAGTGCTATGTGTACAATTACAACTGTGCAGAAATATGCTTGTAGACAGAGACCAAAAGGGACTCAGAAAAGTGAAAACAGTTGTGTGAGGAAGGCAGGAATGCGGGTGAAATAGATATACATTTTTCTTAAACTGTCTTATGATAAATTCATTCAAGTTAAATAAAAATCAAATAAGCACTGAGAGGCAGTAGGGGTGGGATGACAAATGCAGACCATGCTTTGGCCACATCCACCACCCATTCCATTCATCACATCCCTCTTCTCTCTCCTGCTCCCCAAAATCTTCCCCTGCTTGGAGAGCTAATAAGGAAAGGAAGAAGGCAACTAGTTTGGGAGGTGAAGCTCAGAAAAACCCAAGGGAGGTCAAAGGGATTAGGCTCACTTGAACTTGGCCAGAAGGCCCATGTGGCCATGTCTGGAGGTACAAAGAAGACTTTTTTTTTGGTGCCACCACAAGGCAGGCAAGATCTTAGTTCCCCAACTACGGATCAAACCCATGCCCTCTACAGGGAAAGTGCAGAGTCTTAACCACTGGACTGCCAGAAGTCCCAAAGAAGACATTTAAAATGGCAGCATTCTTATAGAAAAACTAGAAACAACCAAATATCCACCAACAGTGGAACTGATAAACAGATAAACAGGCTGCAGTACAACAAAGCACTTCATGGCACTAAAATGAACCAGATGTAAATATCAACAGGGATAAATCTCAAAAACATAATGTTTAGTGAGAAAAGCAAGCTGCAGAACGCTATTACAGCATGTCAGCACTTAAGTACACTTCTACAAACACAGCCAGCATGACCTTACGTTACTCATGGATTCACAGCCACAGAGCAAGCATTTGAAGAAGACTCACACTGAATGGGTGGTAGGGTCACTGCTGGGCACCCCCAGCACCCCAGGGAGAAGGAAGGGGCTCCGAGGAGGAGTGGAGGGAACCCAGCTTGGTGTCTGTTTAATGCTCCCATTCATTTCTATACTAAATATTGGAAGCAAAGGTGTCAATTCTAGGTGGTGGCCACAGGGGTGTTTGTTATATTATTCTTTGTCCTTCCCTGGTTTTTCTTTTTTTATGTTCTCAAAATGAAACAAGATGAGCAGAGGAAAGCACTGAGGCTGCTCTGGAGGCCCCGAGGCAGCCCCCAGCCACCCTCCCCAGGCCCAGGGGGTAGCTCCAGACAACCTGCACCAGCCCTTTGAATCCTGAGACTTGCCTACAAGTACAGCAGTGTCAGCCCCTTATCCTCGGTTCATCGAAAACCACAATGGGGACTTCTCTGGTGGCTCAATAGTAAAGAATCTGCCTGCCGATGCAGGAGATGTGGATTCGATCCCTGACCAGGAAAGATCCCACATGCCACAGATCAACTAAGCCTGTGCACCACAACTACTGAGCCTGTGCTCTAGAGCCCACACACTGCAACTCCTGAGACTGTGTGCTGCAACTACTGAAGCCCGAGCACCCTAGAGCCCACGCTCCACAACAAGAGACGCCACTACAAGGAGAAGCCTGCTCGCTGCAACGAAGAGGAGCCCCCGTTCGCCGCAACTAGAGAAAAGCCTGAGAGGCAACGGAGACCCAGCACGGCCAAAAATTAAATTAATAAAAAAGAAAACCACTACGGCTGAATGTTTCATTTCTATAGAAAATAGACACTGCCTCATATCCATTTTTCGAAAAGGGGCTTAGAAGGGACAGAGAGAGGAGAAGGGCAGGGAGTGGATGAGGAAGGTGGGGAAAAGGGAAAAGGAAAGCAAAGCTAGAGGATGAGGGTAAGGAACAAGAGGGCAGGAGAGAAACAGAAGAAAAACAGGTGCTGGGAGAGTGAGGGCCTCACGGCAGTGCCTCCAGGGCTTCCTTGGGACCCGTCCACTGGCCCCAAAGGGGAAAGGGGAAGGGAGACAACAAAGCCAGTGAGGACCCCTAACCCAGGAGAGAAGGCACCCCGAGCCTCCCTGCAGAGAACATGGTGTTCTCAACAGCCAGCGTTAGACAATGGCTAATGGGATTTGCCTTTCGCCAAGTGTGTCCAAACCCTTTCCTTAGAAACGCATTTGTCAACAGCTTATAGGGCTACAAATTCCCTGGTCTGCATAAAATTCTGGGAGGAGGGAGGCCAACCCCGCTGCTCCCCAAGGCAAAGGAAGCGGGTGGAGGCCACATGCCAGGCCTTGGTGAACTCAGGCGGCCGGAGCTGAGGCTAGAGCACTCAGGGAACAGCACCCAGCCCAGAAGCAGATGCCGCCTCAAGTCCCAGACCCTCCCCGCACCACCTGGATGGACACCTGAATGAAGTGGCAGCATCTTGTGCAAGGCCTCCTTGGGATGCTGGGGACACTCAGAATCCAGGGGTGCGCTGAGCCCAGCTCCCTGAGCCCAGGATTCTGGGTTCTCCTGCACAGTCTGAGCCTGTCCGGGTGACATAGGGGAGCTCTGCCCTCATGGGCCTCAATGTACAAAGTGACATTCCGATCAAGTCATCTGCACACTGCCAGGCACGAAGACAGGCCAGGTGGAGGGGGTTCGGCTTGGGTGCAGGCAATGGAAAATACCCGACTCCACACTGTGAAAGAATCCTCATCAAGACGTCCAGGAGGACACAGCAAGTGGGGTGAGAGCTGAGGACAGAGTCAAGCAGGGAGCATGAGCCCGAGGCTCCCGGTATCTGGTATCTCCCAGATACCGCCCCGTGGATCTGCTGAGCCAGACGGGTGGCAGGACTCTCCAAGGACTCTGCGTGGATGGAGTGTATGGTATGGATTGTGCACATTGTGATGCTCTAACATAATAAGGCGTGTATATCTGGCCTTCACCCCTAGTTCCTGGCACAGAGCTCCTAAAACTCTTACGATTTCCTGAATGAAAGGGGTGATAGGAACATCTTTTGTTATACTATTTGGTCTTAGTCCCAGATCTTGACACAAGAGTTTCCAAGACCCTTCCGATCGAAGGAGTAAAAGCCTCTTTTGGGACGCTAAGATGATGGGTGTGGGTCACCAGAGAGACGTGGTTAGATGGTTGGAATTTAAGATCCACCCCCGGAACTCAACATCTGGGGAAAGGAGAAGAACTGGAGGTTGAGTGAATCACTGATGGCCAGTGATTTAAGCACTCATGCCTACATTGTCAGTCCTCCATAAAGGCCCCTCAGTGATGGGGTGCAGAGAGCTTCCAGGTCGGTGAACAGTGGAGGTGCCGGGAGGGTGAGGCACCTGGAGAGGACATGGGAGCTGTAATGGAGCAAGAAAGAAGAAAGGAGATGGGCAGACGCACAGACATTCCAAGTTACAGACCTGATGATGTAACAGATGGTTCCATGGCGGAGAAGAGGGAGACAGGGAGCTCAGGGAGGATTCTGCACCCCGACTAAAGCAGGTCTGCTAAGGAGAGAGACACACACCCAGGGTTGGGGGGTAGTCTGGGCCATGGGAGATGCCAACAGGGAGGAAAGTGATGGCCCTGGGACCTCGGGTCCCCAGCCAATCACCCCTCTACATCCCCGTTACTCTGTTCGTGGGCCAGCCTGTGCAAGGGTGCAAAGACATCTTCTCAGTAACCCCACCTCTAAGACCCCTCGAACAAGTCATGGATTTTCTCTTCTATATATCTATATGAAGTAGAGAAGTATATCTATGTTTTAATCTTGTATTTTGGTAGTCAAAGGCAGTGGAATGTTGGCTGGTAAGATCACAGGAAGATGCAGCACAAGAATTTACTAACAACATGTGCTTCTAACTAAGCTACTGGACCCTTAATGTTCAGGGGACCCCAAAAATGTCATGAAGCTAAAGTGACCCTGTGAGGCTGGAGCTAGACACGGGGATGCAGAGGCTGCCTGCATCCTCAGGTCCACTGACCCTGGAGCCCAAGGGAGCGGTCTCTCTCTCCCCACAGGCAGGCCTGTCACGAGCCATTGCCTGAGGCCTGGCCGCAGTGGGAGGACAATGAATTCATTAGAAATCCCAGGGGATAACGTGCCCCAGGGGATAATGAGACTCTTGAGAGTCCCTGGAACTGCAAGGAGAGCAAACCAGTTGATTCTGAAGGAAATCAACCCTGAATATTCATTGGAAGGACTGATGCTGAAGCGCCAATACTTTGGCCACCTGGTGCAAAGAGCCAATTCATTAGAAAAGACCCTGATGCTGGGAAAGATTGAAGGCAAAAGGAGAAGAGGGTGGCAGAGGACCAGATGGTTAGATAGCATAACTAACTCAATGGACATGAACTTGGGCAAACTCCAGAAGATAGTGGAGGACAGGGAAGCCTGGTGTGCTGCAGTCAATGGGGTTGCAAAGAGCTGGACTGTTCAGTCGACTGATCAACTGAACAACGACAACAAACAATGTGCCTCTGGGATTTCTCTTCCAGTCTAGCTTAAATGTCACTACTGTACTGATTTTCCTCTAATTAAAATTTTCCAAAAGCTCCAAAGTCCAAAGGGCCAAGTTCAAGGACCACAGCCTGGTGCTCACCAGCCTTATCACTCAGTCTCCCTATATAGTACACCATGGACATCTTGCTCTGGCCTTTGGCCTGGGATGTCCCAAACCCTCTACCTAAATCCCAGACATTCTGTAAGGCCCTGCTTGAGAGTCACCTCCTCCAGGAAACCTTCCTGGCTCAAGAGTCCCAAGCCAGAGTCTCCTGTGAACTTAGATTATTCCATTGTGCAGTCCTCCATTAAATGCTGCCTTGAGAAGGATTCTGTAAGGCTCTTTCACGTTCTTGTCTCACTGTGCTTTAGTGCATTTCTGGCTAGATAGGGTCAGAGGTGGACAGATCAGGGTGAACCAACAGTGACAGGCTGCTTACAGGAATGAATCCTAAGGCCCAGCCAAAAAGGTCAATGATCAAGTGAGCAGTCGGCACAAAACGCTCTGCCAGGGGGAGAACCCAAGAGTGAGGAAGGAGGAGGTGGGGAGCTGGGAAAGCAGGCAGGTCCAAGCTGAAGACAGATTGCTGCAGATGGCAGGGCGAGCGCTCCACAGAGCCAGCAGACAAGGAGCAGCGGGACGGGCCAGTGCAGAGCTGGGTTCTTTTGTGTGGTTGCCCGGCCCCTGCTTGCCTGGGCGCAGGGCCTCTCCAGATCAGCTTTCTGATCCTCAGATGAGGGCTCCTTGAAGTCTGGGAACCACATATGTGCTTATCCACACACTGCCAGGCCTAAAGAGGCTGAGCCAAATGAATGCATCTCTGAAAACGCTCCTTTCTCTTCTTGCTCATTTGTGGTCACCCACGTGCTGGCTGTCTGGGCCACACCTAACAACCAGGGCTCTGACCACTGTTCTATTTGTATGTTGACAGCTGGAGGAATGGAAAGGAGAGTTCCCTTCTCTGCTCTCGGAAGGCAGGCAGAAAACAATCAATTTTTTCATGCCCTGCCAACATCTGATGGAAGGGCACCTTCCAGCCTCAGTTGTGTGTCTAAAACTAGCGTGGAATCGCACAGGCCTTGTGATCTCTCCTTAAGGAGACTGCTATTCTGTGTCTCCTCCACTACCAAGGGCCCCAAGAAGCATCTCATGGAGCAAAGGGAGAAGAGTCCTCAAACTGGCTGTGCATGATATAGACCATCCTTTGGTAACTTTTTACTTTCAGGTGATCTCAGGGCCTTAGTATCGACCCCTAAGAAAAGGATCTGCACCTCACTGGCCTCTGCATCCAAGAAGGGGCAACTCCCTTCCTCAGAGAAGAAAAAGCTTATGCTGCACTGAGGACCTGTGCCTGGAAAGAAGATGAGAGCCCACCTGACGGACCAGAGTGGCCACTCGAGGCCCAGCATGCACTTTGCTATGTGGGATGAGTTTGATTTCCTGAGTCATCATACAAAGTGTCACCTATCTGACCAACACATTCTAGTTCTTCAAAAGACATCACCCTACTGAAGTTATTTCCCAAAGTGGATCTCATCTTGTCCACTCCAGGGCAGCACTGGGATAACCTTCTGGTTTTTTATTTCCCACCAAATTCAGTGTATAGTAGTGGTTAGTGGAAACTCAAGAAATAGAAACCTATCCATTTATATCTACCCCACCTTTTTTCCAAAAAGGATTGGAGGCAATTTAAAAAGTGAATGATATAATTCAATAAAAAACAGATGAAAACTGAGACTTCCCTGATGGTCCAGTAGCTAAGACGCCATGCTCCCAATGCAAGGGGCCTGTTGATTCCCAGTCAGGGAACTAGTTCCCAGATGGTGCAACTAAGAGTCTGCATGCCCCAACTAAGACCTGGTGCAACCAAATAAATAAACAAAATATTACAAGGCAGGAAGAGAAAACAAAGCTAGGATCTAGGGCATGCAGAGAAATTGTCAACTTTGCAAAACTGTTAAACGTGGTTACAAATTCAGTTCTGAGTTTTCTCGGGGCTAAAGCAAGGAAAGAATTGTGGTCTGTGAGGAAATCCAAAGTATACAAAAGATGAGAGAAAACACAAAAATGTATCTCCAACTGCAAAGAAGTCCAGTTTCTGCTAGGTGCTATAGGGTAACTTCCTGAACATAAATTCCTACAAGTGGGATTTTGAAATCAAAGGTTTTGTAGATTTTTTAAGGCCTCTGGTGTGCATCGCCAATCTCTCCTGGAAATTTTGTCCTGATTAGATTCGTCCTAGCAGCCCGCTCGGAGAAGGCAATGGCACCCTACTCCAGTACTCTTGCCTGGAAAATCCCATGCATGGAGGAGCCTGGTAGGCTATGAGGTCGCTAAGAGTCGGACACGACTGAGTGACTTCACTTTCACATTTCACTTTCATGCATTGGAGAAGGAAATGGCAACCCACTCCAGTGTTCTTGCCCGGAGAATCCCAGGGACCGGGGAGCCTGGTGGGCTTCCATCTATGGGACTGCACAGAGTTGGACACAACTGAAGTGACTTAGCAGCAGCAGCAGCAGCCTGCTCTCTTCCCTACACGGGATTATCCTTTTTTGGAGAGTAGAGTTCTTTGCAAATGTAACAGGTACAAATTCAGTGTTTTTATCTGTAAATCATGAATTAAAATTATCCTGAATATTTTTCTTATCCATTCTGACAATATGCATCAGCTGAATTCATATCCTCATATCCTATACACACATATTTTTAATTAAATTGTTTCTCTCTCTTTTTTTGGACTGATGCTGAAGCTGAAGCTCCAATATTTTGGCCACCTGATGCGAAGAGCTGACTCACTGGGAAAGACCGTGATGCTAGCAAAGATTGAGGGCAGCAGGAGAAGGGGGCAACAGAGGATGAGATGGTTGGATGGCATTGTTGACTCAATGGACCTGAGTTTGAGCAAACTCGGAGAGACAGTAAAGAACAGGGAGGCCTGGCGTGCTGCAGTCCATGGAGTTGCAAAGTGTCAGATACAACTGAGTGACTGAACAAGTCTGGAAAGGGCTCTTTTTTTCTATAAAGGAAACAGATTCTTTGCCATATTGTTAGTTGCCTTTCTGTTAGCAAGTTTTCAGACATCCAAAACTTTATCTTTTTTAGGTTGTAAAATAAAAGATTTTCCCCTTTCTCCCTAAGTCAGTCAGTTAAATATTAAGTGCCTACTCTGTACCCAACACGGAGACGTCCCAATTTTACTGAAAAAAAAGATAAAGTAACTTGCTCAAGGTCATTCAGCAGTAGGGGAGTGCCTTCAGCAAATACTTGTTGAATGAATGAATAAGTGGATCGAGAGAGATGCAGTTTTACTTATCCCCACCAAGTGGCAATTTAACCCTTGGTCTAGGTCATCCCTTATCTCAAGAAATACTGCTCCTATGCTAAGGCACACATGTTTTAAGTCTCTCTGCAAGCAGAGTGCTGGGAGGAAATACACCTGCACCATCTCCTTTAAACTAACCAACTGGTACCCATCCTGCTGGAATAGTAAACCATGTCACATCACTCCACTTCTGTTTCGAAGGAAAACTGCTTTCATCTTTTTAATTACTAGGAGACCTAAAGCTCCAAAATTCTCAAAGGATTCTCAAGGATTAACAGACCTTGACTTAATGCCCAAAGTGCAGAGCCTGGGCAAGCAGCACTGGCATCACCTGGGGGCTTGCTAGAAAGGCAGGATCTCCGCCACACCCCAGAACCACTGAGTCCGAACCTGCATCTTCACAAAAGCTCCAGGGAGTTCTTACGTACATTTGAAATTGAGAGTCATTTATTTACTTTTTGCCACACTGAAGGGCATATGCGATCTTAGTTTCCCGACCAGGGAATGAACTTGGGCCCCCTGCAGTGGAAACATGGAGTCTTAACCACTGGACCACCAGAGAAGTCCCAAGAATCACCAGTTTTAGATGAAATACCAATTTCTTAAAACTAGCTCCTAACAAAGCAATATGCTTACTCTAAATGGTGAAGAAAAAAAGTTAAAGAACCTGATAAGTGCCCCCACAAGCTGTGGAATTTGTGGGTAGATCTTGGTTTGTCTCTTTTTTTCCCACTCCCTATAAAACAAGGAATACTGAGAACTCAAATATTAGCTGTTAACTGTCTAGGGCTGACCAGGATCTGGTACCACTAATACAAACAGAATGAATTTAACTCTTAATAGGCCACCAAGGAAAAACCCCAGCTAGGTGAAGGCTTGCTGTTTAGTTGCTCAATTGTGTCTGACTCTGCAACCCCAGGGACTGTAGCACACCAGGCTTCTCTGTCCTTTACCATCTTCTGGAGTTTCTCAAGCTCATGTCCATTGAGTCAATGATACCATCCAACCATCATCCTGTCACCCCCTTCTCCTGCCCTCAATCTTTTTCAGCATCAGGGTCTTTTCCAGTGAGTTGGATAAAGGCTGGGAAAGAGGTATTCATTTAACAAAGAATAAAAATGCAGATTGTCTCACTAGTAATCATTATTTCTGAAAACACCATGATCAGTACTTCAAGTCCAAGTTTTCGACACTCTCAGGAAATCTGTTCTGTCACCTACAAGGCAGTACCCCCTCCTCACCCTTTACTCTGAGGCTTCAGCAATGGTGAGAAGTAGTGGATCTGCTTTATCCTATTCATGCTCCCAGCAACTCTTTGTGGTGATTTATCATCTGCATTTTGCAGATGAGGAAACCGAGGCTCAAAGAACCTGAGTGATGGAACCAAAGGTCACTCTCAGGTCTGTTGACAGGTTTCGACCTGATCACTTGGGCATGTGAGCTCTGTAGCCCAAGCATGTCAGAACCCACTAGGAAGGGTGGTGAGAAGTAGCTGTCTCACCCAGACAGGCACTTTTTCTTTACAAAAAATGGCTTTAATGAGGTATAATCTACATACCACAAAACCCACCGCATATTTTTAAGATGCTGAAGAATGTGAACATTCATGGAAATAAAGATGTTCTTTCCCCTCCAGAAGGAAAGCCAAAGAGGTGGTGAACCCAGATGAGCCGGATTCCAAGGAGGCCCTGAGTCGGGAACACCTACCTTGGATTCCATACAGCCGGTTGAGGCGCGACCGCCGGGCCTCGTCGGTGTAGGGGACTGCGAGCCACGGCATCTCACTGAAGTACTGTTTGAATGAGTCCTCAGACCTACAGAGACACATGCACAGACACAGAGCTCTATTACTCCTCAAGACACCACCATCAGGTCCTCCTCGCCTCCCACCAAATTGCGTCCAGGGCCCTACAGATGCCCCAGCTTCTAATCACTATGCTCCCTGGACGCCAGGCTGGGGAAGGACCGACCCAGTGCACAAGGCCCCACACAGCAGGTGGACGCCAGGCTGAAATGCCAGGCATTTCAACAGACTGCTCCTCTGCAGCCTACCCAGTCAATTCATGCTCAGCTTTTCTTTTCAACACAGACAGGTCTTCCTTTCATTAGGAGCCTAGATGTTCAGACACCTCCTTCCCTGTAATACTTGTAATCTGTGCATATAACTGTGATATGCACAGAACACTTTTAATCCAGCATACATCTATGATTCCATACCTAAGAAACTCTAAGAGTGATAAATCTAATTAAGTGATAGAAGCAGATCAGAGATCTGTGGGGCTGGAATTTGGGGGCAACTGAGAAAAGGCACAGGAGTCCTTTTTTTTTCTTTTAAAATTAAAAAAAAAAAATTGGCTGCACCCCGTTGCATATGGGACCTTAGTTCCCGGACCAGGGTTTGAACCCACACCCCTTCACTAGAAGGATTCTTAACCACAGGGGAATCCCACGAGGGATTCTTTTCATTGATGGGTATGTTCTATATCTTCACTGTGTTGCTGATATAGGTACATACATTAGTCAAAATTCACTGAACTGTATACCTAGAATGCATGTATTTTACTGTATGTAAATCATACTTCAATTAATTTGATGTTTTTAATTTATTTTTAAGAAGACTTATTTTTTTGGTGGTGCAGCTTGTGGGACCTTAGTTCCTCGACCAGGGAGAACCAGGGCCCTTGGCAGTGAGAGCACAGTGTCCTAACCACTGGACCACCAGGGAATTCCCAAGTTGATGGATTTTTTTAAGCTTTAAAAAGCCCTGTAACATGGCTTCAAGCTTGCCCTAGGGAGCAGAGGGGTGGGTCCAGGGGCCAGTACAACTGAGCACAGCATCATACAGGCATTAAGGATACGGCAGTGCATACAAGGTCCTCAGTGTGTTGGCATCTCAGTGATCCTTCTGTGAAAAGGAAGCCTGGTGGCTCGGTCTGAACTGGGGCTGGAGTTTTGTGATGAAGGAAGGTCACTGATGAGTAAAGCCAGCAAGAGGGCAAGAAACAGAGGAAATTGAGGCTAAAAGGCCCTGACATACTTTGGGAAGAAAGCCTGCACTTCTTGTTTTGTGGGGAGACCCCAGAAAAAGCATGTGGCCAGAGGTAAGAAAAATTAATGCAGAGCCAGCTAAGACAGGTGTCATATTCCATTAGTCTCTGGCTCTTTTCTTTACATCCTCCTTCTTCCATATCTACTCACCACCATCCAAAAAGTTGAACTGACCAGAAAAAAAATGCATTCTAATCTCCAATGCCCCAGGCCAGAATAAGGATGTCCCTTAATACTGACAGCAAGAATGGGTTTTTCTTGGCTCCCCTTTAGACAATAACATGATTAAATATGAAATACATCTGCCTTTCTGCCAATTATCCCAGATAGGTCTTCCCCAAGCCCTAGCCCCAAGTTCTCAGCTACAGAGCATGTAAGGCAAGAGTCATCCATCCACCTGTGGAAAAGGGGAGACACACAGCCACCCTGTCCGCCAACCTGTCAGCACACGTTACCTGTCCGCACTAACAAAGATGATCTCAAATTTCTGGCCTGCCTCCTTGATCTTCCGGTAGGACTCCACCAGGACCCGGGTGAGGCTTCGGCAGGGTGGACACTGCAAGAAATGAGTGGGAGCCTGCGGCCTCCGTCCTCCCTTCTCCTGCCCCAGTCCCAGCCGCCTGGCAGCAGAGGCCGGTTCAGCAAGACCCACACTGAATGTGGATCGCATTTCCAGTTTATGGAAGAGGCAGAAATCCCCTAAGGGAACGTGGGGAGCCTTATCAGAATGGGTTAGGGGGACTCCCCTTTTTATTTATGCATTTTTTAGGGGGAAGGACCTTCCTTTCAGGCCAGTCCAAAGAAGTCCTTTTCTTGCTGCTAATATCATTCATAATAGTAAGCACTGGAAGCATGCCAGCAATGCACGAGGCCCAGGAGAGAGCAGGAATGCCAGGAAATGACACTTGAGCAGTCACACCTCCAGAAGCCAACCCCAGCTAGTCTCAGTGGCGACATCACTGCTCCCTTCTGTTTGGATGAAAGAGGGACCAAGCACTCACCCAGTGTGCGGAGAAATAGACTCCCACGTGAGACCCCTCCAGGCTGCTGCTCTCCAGGGACTGCCCGTTATTTCTAAGCAAGGGCCCTGCAATGACTTCCCTGAAGGGTTTAGGTCCCCAGGGGAATTCCAAACCTGAAACAGGCAACAGATGGCAAGAAGGTTAAGACTCTTCCTCGGGGCCTTTTACCCAAGAGGCTTCCAGAATGCAGAGCGCGACAACTTTATCACCAAATGGTATTGCCTAACATATCCATAGGACTGGCAGCTAGAGCAGGAATAAAAGCAGGACTCATTCATGGCAGAGTCCTACCTACTCTCAAAGCCATAGTTCCTGAACCTGGAGGATCATAGGACCCATCTCCTGGGAAGTACAGAAGCCAAAGTTACCCGCTGCCCCTTTCCCACCCCATCTCAGGATCCTGGGGCAGGGCTGAAGATGCACGGCCAAAACAAGGCCAAATGACTCCCCAAGTAACTTTGACGATGGGACAGTTGGGGAATCACTGCGTTGGGTATCAACCAAGTATGCGTGCATGCTCAGTCACTGAGTCATGTCCGACTCTTTGTGACTCTATAGACTGTAGACCACCAGGCTCCATTGTCCACAGGATTTTCCCAGGCAAGAGTACTGGAGCAGGTTGCCATTTCCTCCTGCAGGGGATCTTTCTGACCCAGGGATAGAACCTGCATCTCCTGCATTGGCAGGCGGATTGTTTACCACTGATGCACCAGGGAAGCCCATTAACTGTGAGTTTCTTCAATTCCAACCCTGGGCTCTCAGTGGCTCCCAACTTCACATTTTAGAATCAGCCAGGGAATTTTAAAATCCGATGCTCCTGGGTCCCACCTCCAGAGATTTTGATTCAGCTGGTCTAGGTTGGGGCCCAGGGAACCAAGAAAGAGGAGAATTTCAGTCTAGTGAAAGGAAAGTGCAAAACCACTTGACCCAGATGGTTGACATTTTGATGACACATAAGCCCCAGGCAGGAAGAGCACACAATATGCTCCCCACTCAACATAACAGCGTTTTCTCACAGGGTGGTCCAGGGACCACTGGCTCAAAATCGCCTGGGGTGGGTGGGGAGCAGGAGGGAGAAGCAGATCCTGGCTGGAAAAGCAGGTGGCTGAGTCCACCCTGAAACACATGGAACCAAAAATCTCTGGGGGTAGGGCTGGGGAAGCTGGGTTTTTAACAAGCTTCAGAGTCGGGGGGCGGGGGGGTGGGTGGCGCGGTGCACGTGTGCATTCCTGTGTGTTTGCACTTCAGAAGATAAAGACTTAGTTCTATTGTAACTGCCCTGGTTTTTACTGAGGGCAATTTTTTGAAGAAGATGATATTTTTACTGGGAAAATTTGTGATCAGGGCTGAACTCTGTAATTGGATGAATATATGAGGGACAGAAGATCTTACAGCCTTTGTATGACTCCAGTGCCCAGGGGAAATTAACAGGCCCTGGACAGCCTCTGAGCAAGGTGACGAGAGTCACCCAGACATGGCTCCAGCCGGACAGGAAGACCAAGGCTTAGGATTTGGGCAACATCAAGGAATGAGGCTTTTCTGGTGGCTCAGATGGTAAAGAATCTGCCTGCAATGCAGGAGACCCGAGTTCGATCCCTGGGTAAGGAAGATCCCCTGGAGAAGGGAATGACAACCCATACCAGTATTCTTGCCTGGATAATTCCACAGACGGAGGAGCCTGATGGGCTGCAGTCTATGAGGGTGCAAAGAGCGGAACTCAACTGAATGACTAACACTTTCACTTTTTCACTTCAAGAAATGAGAGGCACTAGGGCCAGGAGAGCAACACAGAGACTGCAACTTTGCTATCATAATATATACTTTTTCATTGATTTATTTTTAATTGAAGGATGACTACTTTACAACATTCGTTTGATTTCTGCCATGTAGCAACATGAATTAGCCATATGTATACATACGTTCCCTCCCTCTTGAGCCTCCCTCCCACCTCACACCCTTTCCCACCCTGCTCTAGGTTGTTACAGAGCTTCAGTATGAGTTCCCTGAGTCATACAGAAAATTTCCATTGGCTATCTATTTTACATATGATAGTGTATATGCTTCCATGCTACTCTCTCCATTCATATCACCCTCTCCTTCCTCCCCCCTGCTATGGTAATTTTTTCAAGAGAAAAAAAAATCCCCAAACCACACAGGCTGCCTCTGATTGTGGAGGTGAGAGCTGCTGCTGAAACAGCAATAGAAGTCAGTAGCTAGGCTCAAGCTGCTTCTCAACAGCCTCCTCAGCCCTCAAAGCTAAACTTCCTTTTTCAGATTCCTTCTCCTGTGGCCCATGAATTAAAGCCCCCATGAGGGACAGTCTGATCTCTGTAAAAATCTTAACCATGACCTGGAGAATACTATAATTTCATCAAGACAATATTCTCTAGCCAAATAACCCCGCATTCATGTATTTCCTTTTTACGCTCTCTACCAACAGGGAGGAGGGCAGGGTGGGGGGACATGGCAAGGACTTACCCTCTGGGTCATCGCGGATCACCAGCAGCCCGTTCCTGCACACAACCTTCCCGGAAGTGGCGTCTAAGAATATGAGTGATGGAATGTTGGAAATTCGGTATTTGTTCCAAAGTTTAAGCTGTGAGAAGAAAAGTAAAAAAAGGTGGTTAAATCCAAGATGGCAGAGTTCTTTGGAGCCTCCTGAAGTAGGCTGGAAAACACGAGGGTACAGATAAATGAATTACTGACTAAGAGCAGGGCTGGCTGGGCAAAAGGGACAAGAGAAGCTACAATCCCACTCATCCCTGAGGTCTGAGACAACGGAGGGGACCCTGGGTCTGAGTCTCAACCAGGCTCAAGTCACAGCAGACGCCAACAGAGGACCACACTTGTCCTGGTGGTCTCTTCGCTCCTACCTTCCCGACAGGCGCTGTCTCTAAGAAGCATAATGAAGATGGATCAGGCATTTTTCAAACACAATCAGATATCCACCAGGTGGTTGAAGCAGGAAGCAGGGCTTTTTATCGGCGACTCTCCACCCGATCAGCAGGCAGGTGCTGGGCTGTGTCCCCTTGGCCCCAAGGGAGAAAAGACAAGGGTATCCAACAGGTGACCAATGCTGAAATCAGCCCTGCTCCCCGCTTCACCAGGTCCCTGCACAGGGAATATCAGTAGTCACTCTAAGCGTGTGCCACTCGGCCTGCGAACACCAGGGAAGCACAGCCCTCAGCCAGCCCCAACCCTCAGTTCCCTGTGCCACTCAGAACAACCCCTGGTCCTTGGCAGGTTCCTGTGGTCAGCTGTGCCAACTGTCAGAGGGCCAAGGTTGAAGAGGACTGAGGCTGAGAAAGCACAAAGGCGACAGCCCAGGGCTTGCAGCCCAGTGTGTGCTGGCTCTTCGGTAAGCTCCCAGACGTCTGGGTGGACGCCGCTCAGGTGAGCTGCCGGGTACTCTGGAACTGAACTGCCAAGTCCAGAAATGACATAATGAAATGAAACATCAAACTAACAGTGCACCTCCAGAGAAGAAAGAAACAAGGGTTAGGCCGCAGGATGGCCCACTGGTGAGTCACCTGCAAGCCTCCCTTCTGGGGATCTGGGGCCCAGACAGGAGGGCTGGCTGTGTGGGCACTGGCAGAACAGGGTGTGGAGGTGTCCAGGAAAACAGGCATCAGCCACGCACAGCAGACAGAAAGGCATGTGTGGCTATGATCATTGTTTTCAACTCAGTCCCAAGCAGCCAGGGAGTCAGGCAGGGTATCTATCAGACAAGAAATGGGAGGCTTCCCCTGCCTGTGGAGACCTGGGTCTTGGCAGGAACTGTTGTGGGACCCCACCTTTAACTGGGTGGGCCCCCATTAAGGCTGCATGTTTTTCCCAGCCCCACATTTCCGATGGGCACCCCAAACCAGCCAGGATTTCCAATCAAGAGTGACTCTGCGCACACAATTTTCAGTGACTGATTTTGCACCGTTCCTGAGAATCCTGATATAGGATTCAGATGAAACATTCTGAGAGGTTCCACAAGAAAACAAGACCACCCTACTGCTGGAATCAGGTTTATAAGTTTGCTCGTACCAGGATCCAGCCAGATTAATAAAAAAAAAAAAAAAGAGAGCGAGGAGAGGGGTGGGGATTAAAATTATCAGAAAAATATTGGGGGAGAAAAGTAACTATGCAAAAAAATGGAAAACACAGCCACAAAAATTGACATAAAAATCACCCATGACTCATCATTTATGAAAACATAGATGATTTTATATTTCCACCAGTGGTAAATCAGAGCACCCATTTCCTGGTGCTCTCACCAACTGTTATCACTACCATTGGTTTTTTTCAATTGGATAGGAAAAAAAAATGATGCCTCATTGTTTTTCTCATCATTTTTTTGCTCATCTTTATTTTACTTACTGACGATTCGGAGATATACCTATATCTCACAGTTATAAATACACTGCTTTTCCCTATATATTTTTTTTACAAGAGAGCTGAAATTCATTCAACAGATATTATCTGAGCACCTACTATGTGCCAGCCCCGGTCTAAACACAAGGGATACAAGGAATAACAAAGCAGGGACATTTCCCTGCCTTGTGCTCCAGCAGTCTAGTGGTTTAGAATCCACCTTGCAATGCAGCGGACACAGTTCAGTCCTCTGTCCGGGACGGTACCATCTCACACGCCGCAGAGCCACGACGCCTGCACGCTACAACTAGAGGTCCCACATGTTGCAACGAAGATCCTGTGTGCTGAAACTGAGACCCGATGCAGCTACAATATAATGTGAATATATATATTATATGGATATGTATTTTACATATATATATATATATATATATGAAAATAATTTCAAGTGCTCATAGGTAATAAATGGAAGCCAGGGCAGGGTAAGAGCGAAGGTATGCTGGGTGGAGCAGCACACATTTTAGTGAGTGCTCTGGAAGGAATCTTTGAAGAACTGGCATTTGAGCACAGACCTCAGTAATAGCGTGGAAAAGTCATGTGCAAATGGGGGAAGGCTGAATTAGGAAGGCAAGAGTGGATGCAGCCAGACAGTCAGGGGCCGCAGTGAGGCCAGAAGGGCACTCACAGACTGGATGTTTCAGGCCCTGTAGACTAGTATATTCTAAGCATACAGTCAGCTCTCTATATCTATAGGTTCCATATATGCAGATTCAACCAAGTATAGATCAAAAATGTTCAGAAAAAAAAATTAAGAAAGTTCCAAAAATCAAAGCTTGAATTTGCCAAGCACAGGCAACTGTTTATATAGTCTTACATCATATGTATAACTATGTGTGTTATATGTACACTGTATTAGGAATTATAAGCAATCTAGAGATGATGTAAAGTATACCTGAGGATGTGCGTAGGTTATATGCAAATACCATGCTATTTTGTATAAGAGACTGGAGCAGCCATGGATTTTAGTATCTGTCAGGATCCTGGAACCAATCCAGGTTACGCAGGGCCAACTGTAACAGGAAGCTGCTGAGGGTTAAGGCGAGTGGTGCAGCCTGGTTTATCTTTTATAAGGTCACTGTGGCTGCTGTGAACAGACAGACAGGGGAAGATCAACTGGGAAGACCACTGCCAAGGGCCCAGGCAGGAGTGGAGAGCAGCAACAAAGGCCTGGGCTGCAGCAGCAAGAAAGTGAGGACATGGCTGTGGATTTTGAAGACAGTCAATAGGGGAGGTTGACAAATGGGTGTAAGGAAGGCATGAGGGAGAGAAAAAGGTCAAGGGGGCACCGTACTGTGGCTTGGAGGCTTGAGCAAAAATGTGTCAAGGAGTTCCACTAACCATGATGAGGAACAGTGGCAGAGCAAGAAGTCTGAGAGGGGAAAAATCAAGATAGAACAGTCATTTGAGGTGTGTATTAGACATGCAAGTGGAGATTTCAAGTAGGCATCTGGTTTATAAATGTAGAGTAGGGACTTCCCTGGTGGTACAGTAGTTAGGAACCCACCTTGCAATACAAGGAACATGGGTTTGATCCTTGGTCAGGGAACTAAGATCCCACAGGGCAACTAAACCCACACAATGCAACTACAGAGCCTCCAGCCTGGAGCCCGTGTGCCACAACTAGAGAGTCCATGAGACACAACAAAAGATCCCACGTGATGCAACAAAGATGCTGTGTGTCCCAACTAAGACCTGACACAGCCAAACAAATAAGAAAAGTTACTGTTTAAAAATAAAGAAATAAAAAGAAATCCAAACTAAGGAGTGGAGGGTATGGGATACAAATCAGGGATCCTCGGTGCCTAGATGCTGTTAGGGGCCATAGGCCCCGGGTGAGGTCATTCCAAGGAGAAAGCATGGCATCGGAGGATAAGGGACCCTTAGGGGAGAGCCAGGGACACTCACGGCAGGCTGAGGAGTGATGAGAGACACAGGAAAAAAAGGAGACGCTGGTGTCCCAATAGGCAGGTGTGGAAAGTGTTTTAGAGAGGAGAGTGTAGGTCACTGGGTCAAATGTTGCTGAGATGTTGAGTAGGATGAGAATAGAGAACTGACCGGTGGTCACCCATGACCTTGATGGGGTTGTAGGGAGGGTAGTCAGTGCAGGGGTGAAGCTGAGAGACACACTGGAATGAAAAGGGACAGCACCTCTATCCAACACACACACCCTACAGTGGGCCTGGGACCCAGACCAGCCCGAGCACTCCTGCCAACATGAGAAACATCAAGAGGAGAACAACAGAAAGAAGAGAGGTTATAAAGAGAGGAGAAAATGGCAGATAAGGGGCTGAGGTAGTGACTACAGGCAATTCTCTTTAAGAGTTTTGCTGTAAAGGGAGAAAGGAAATGGATTGTAGCTAGAAAAACACCTGATGAGGTCAAAAGGAGGGTATTTTTAAGATGGGAGGTACAGTAGTATCTGGCTTCCCCGATGATTCAGCAGTAAAGAATCTGTCTGCAATTCAAGAGCTGCAGGAGACGTGGGTTTGATCCCTGAGTGGGGAAGATCCCCTGGAGGAGGAAACGGCAACCCACTCCAGTATTCTTGCCTGGAAAAAATCCCATGGACAGAGGAGCCTGGCAGGCTACAGTCCATGGGTTCGCAAAGAGTCGGACACAACGGAGCGACTAAGCACAAGTTATTGTCATGTCATATTTGCTTGGGATGATATGTCTCAGGTCGTAGTATCCTGGGTACTCTGCCCTGAAACTGTGCAGGAGGCACAGGAATGATCATTCCAACCATGTTCATTTTGATACCTGAATCAGAAAGCTGAAGCTGAAACTCCAGTATTTTGGCCACCTCATGCGAGAGTTGACTCATTGGAGAAGACTCTGATGCTGGGAGGGATTGAGGGCGGAGGAGAAGGGGACGACAGAGGATGAGATGGCTGGATGGCATCACTGACTCGATGGATGCGAGTCTGAGGACCTCCGGGAGCTGGTGATGGACAGGGGGGGGGTTCTGGGGCGCAAGAGTCGGACACGACTGAGCGACTGTCTGATCTGATCTGATCTGATCTCTATCTATCTTCTGAATCAGAAAGAGAACCTTGTGTTAGAAAAGTCCCACAGGCCCACTTTGATGATTCTTTTATGCCAACTGGAAATGTGCTAAAGAAATGATCATCAAGATTCATCTCTGTGCCTTTTCAAGTGTGGATGACATTTCAAGTCCACTCAAGGTTTCTAAAAAGCCCTCTTAAGACTCTGGTTTCATAACCATTTTGGGGTCATAATCACTTTTGATGATAAAAGCTACATACAGATCCTTTCCCCAGAGGAAAATATCCATATGTGCAAAGTCTGTAATTTCATAGAGTTTGTGAATTTCTTGAAGCCTATAATTGAACCTGTCTGATTCCAAGAGCTCTATGGACTCTAGAAAAAGATCACCTTCTTTTAACAGTTCACTTTAGTACATGGCGTAACCTTGATTCAACTGGGAGAACTATGATATTGCTCCATCTTTACTCTTGTTGTGAAAATTTCCCCTAATAAGAATCAGCATTTGCCTAAACTCTAAGATGATGAAATGGTGAAAGGCGGGACGTTAAAACCACACTATATGCGGCTGCCATCTTCCCCAACGCATTCAGAGCTGAGTACCATGGGTGGTCTCTGATTCATCCCTTTGCCTTCAGATGGTGAAGAGCAGAACCACCTGGGACAGAGTGCTAATGTCACTATTTTTTAAGGATCCCCAAGAAATGAGTTCAAAGTCCTCCTTGGTATGATGTTAGAGCATTTAACACAGTCAGGAGCATAAGTGTTTCTACATTATCTCAAAGTTCTTCTTGGGAGGAGAAAAAACGGTGGTGGAGTAAGTCAACAGGCTTCGGAGGGGCTGGGTTTCCATCCTGCCGGGATGCCTCAATAGATGTCAGTAGGTGACACAGTACCACACCTTGGGCAGGTCACACCTGCTGGCCGAGCACGGTCATACACACACCACAGGATGAATATGGAACTTACACGAGGTAACGTGTGTGGAGACGCTCTGAAAACTAAAGCATTACACACATGGGACACATCATTAATATCTGAGTCAAATTTATGCTTATTTCCCCCTTGTCTTGTCAGCATCCTTTTCAAAAAACATTTTTCTGTCAACTCTATTTTAAAGTTAAATCAATCAACCGTAGGGTAGGCTGCACATAAAACTCCTCAGAAAGCGGGGATTTCCTTCTATAGCCAGTGGTCTTTTTGCCACAAGCACCTTCTACAAATGCACACATATTTGGGAGCCAGTTTTATGTGGTCTGATGTCTTCGCCCCTCCCCTTTTTCTTTCGTCCACCTCCCATTTTGGATTTCCAGATTTTAAGGGGCATCTGGATATTTATTTTTTAAGCAGACGCTCTGGATTTTTCTTTTCTCTCTTAAGAGAACTCTGACCTTGTGTCTGATTCTGCTTGAAAGTGTGAAATACCATACAGTCTGCTACCAAGGAGCGTAGGAGGGAGACAAGCTGAGTCAGGAGGTTCCCATCCCGGCGCCTGGACCAGGGAGGTGGACTGAGGGCAAGAACTCCTTCCAGGTGATCTGGGCAGAAAAGACGAAGAGCTACTGAACAGGCTCATCAGAAGGGCCACAGTGAGCGGCACCGCTGCAGGTCAGAGAGACCCCGTGACTCTTCCATCCAAAGCCTGCTCTCTCTCCAGTGACTGTCCTGGCACAATGTCCACCCAGAGTTCATTTCCATGCCACATCCCACCTCCTCTCATAGCTATCCAGAGGCCAGGCAACCAAGAGAATGGGTTCCCAACAAATGCCCAGAGCCTAGAATCCAGAAGCAAAGATGAAACAGACAAAAAGAAACAGGAGACAAGATTAGCTCGACTTGGCCAAAAGCAAAAAAAGGATGACAAACCGGGCTATCGGGTTACTTAACAGTTCCCATTCCTCAGCCTGGCGGCTGGTTCTGGTTAGCAATCCAGGGCTGTGGTTGGAACTATCGTCCCAGGAATGTTGTCCAGAAACGCTGTTACAGTGACCCACGAAACTACGAAGCAAAAATCAAAAGGGGTGGGATTGGGAACTGGTAAACTGTAAAAATGCAGACTCTGAAGCCGAGCTGATCAGAAACCCTGGTGGGATTAGTCAGCACCCGCGCTTGCCACAGGGAAATGCCACCCGGCCATTTCTGAGAAGCCCCAGCTCCTGAGGGTGACATGGAATCTGCCTCTCATTCGGAGGCATGGGTCTTGCACTTGACTGGGGGTCTAAGTTTTTATTTCTCAACAGCTGCTGCAAAACTGTGGGATCAAGCCAAAGCTAACACAGATGGAGGATTCATCAGCCGGCCTCTTGGCAAGGTCAGCCAGAACCTTCTCAGGCAGACCTCACCCCAGCCCTTCCACCGAAGGCTGGCCACAGTCAACGCCATCCTCTTTGTAAGCAGTCTGAAAACAGAGCCTCAAAAGTGTCCCACCCCTTCTCACCAAACATGACCACAGCCCATTATACACGCACAGTCAGAGGGAAACCCCCCCACTCCAGGCCCTACTGCCCAGTGTCAAGATGGCGTGGACACTGGAGGCTGCTCAGCACAGGCTCGGGAGCCCAAGTCCAACTCTGCTCCTGCCACTTGCAAAACGGAGATGACAGCACCTACATTTCACTGGGCTGTTGTGAAGAGTAGATATATAAATTGTTTAGAATAGGGCCAGGGACTTCCCTGGTGGTTCAGTGGCTAAGACTCCACGCTTCCAGGCCAAGGGGCACAGGTTTGATCCCTGGTCGGGGAACTAAGATCCTGCATGCCACATGGCAGGGCCAAGACAAAAAGGAATAGGGCATGACCCAGATTAGGTACTGTGTAAGCGTTAGCTTCTATTGTTGCTGTTTATTGTTATTCCAGGGCCATTCTAAATGCTCTACCAGGACCCTGTCCTCATATTCCCAGAGTTAAGACCAAGCCTTGCTTTTGAGGCAGGAGTCCCAGTGTGTGATTTGGCCTAAGATTGCAGTTCCCCAGCCTGGTACAGCAGCTGGCCAAGTACAGTGCTTGGCACACGTTACCTGGTTCAGTAAACGATGGTGAGCAAATGGAGAAATGATTGAATGGAAGGAAGGAAGGGAGAGAGGAAACACTGTGGACAGGCCAACCAGACAGCGACACAGTCCAGTTGAGCCATTTAAAGGGCTTCTTCCTTGTGCTTTTGGGAGACTTGGAGAGGCGTTCCTTATTCTCTTTAAACTGCAGAACACATCACCCAAAGCCAGTGCTGGTGGAATTAGAGCTCGTCTCCCTTTATCTAACAGTGACTCTGATCCCCTCCCTTCTCCAGCTCTCCTCTGCCTGGAGCCAACACAGAGAAAGGACTGGCGAGATCAAGGAAGAGGGGCGGGTGGGCTGGGCTGGGCTGGGCTGATTGGAACCTGCACCAGGTTATTGAGAAATCAAAGTCCTCCCAGTGGACATATCTCTGAAACTGGATTAACAATCAATTTCCCCTTCACTACAGCTGCGTTCAGAAGGAGGACCTGTGCCCTAAGGGTCGTAGAGCAAGAAGTTTACAAAATAACATTTCCACACTGCTTCGTGCAAAGGGCTAGGTGTGAAATATACCGCACACCCTCCTTCTGGGTCTGTCTCTGCTACTCCAGGCTGTAGTGAAAGAAAAAGACTAGATGTAGAAGAACTGGGTAGAAGAGATGTTAGAAATCTACTCTTCGTTTCCCCAGATCTCAGAATGGTAAGTTTTCCAGCGAATTTACAGCTGACCTAGGTGGGCTGTCCAATCCACCACTCATCAGGAGTGAATAATATTCAACACTAATCAAAGTGCTGCAGGGGACACGAAGTGGGCGAGACACCAGGCCTGCCTTTAGGAACATTACTGTTTAGAAGTAGAAAATGGTAAAAACGGTCAACGTCAAAGCTATTTTACAACTACTTCTGTACAGGCATTAACACATAGCAACTGCCAGAAGTGAGCAAAAGGGGCCAGAAGGAAGCCTGGCTCCATCCTAGTTTAGGGAACGTGCCAGGAATGGCTCTGTGTGTTCAATCAAACATGCTTAACTGTTTCAAACATCCTCCATGAAACCACTGTGATTCCAAGTAGGGGCAGCCCCACGAACCAACAGCTCTGGGCTGAGTTTGGTCCCTGTGGGTCACTCAAATCTTTTTTCAGTACTTCTGTCTATCAGAGCATAGTATGGTATAGGTAAAATGGTTTAAGAACATGGTTATAGAGCCAGAACGCTTGGGTTCAAGTCCAACTCTGCTGCATGCCTGCTGGGTAACCTGGGACAAATTTCTTCACCTCTCTGAGCCTCTAATTCTTGAGTAAAGTTAGGATAAAAATAACCTGCTCCATATTGCTGTTGTTAGAATGAATTAATGATTAATACACATATAAGACTTAGAACACTGCCTGATATACAGTGAGTGTTCAATAAATGTCATAAATGATGATGAGGTCTAAAGAGGACACTGCCATTTCTCCCTGACACCAACTGGAAAAATGTGCTGATCCCACTAACTGCATGTACACCCACGTCAGCTGTCCTTTCTCATTCTGGCAGAGAAGGGATGGGAGAAATAACTTCTTACGCCTTGTGTCATTTTGGGACACCCGCAGACAGAGGACCCAGGCCACGAGACAGCCCTATAGAGCTGTCTTCATTGTTTGGTTGCTAACTTGTGTCTGACTCTTTTGCGACCCCATGGACTGTAGCCCGCCAGGTTCCTCTGTCCATGGGATTTCCCAGGCAAGGATACTGGAGTGGGTTGCCATTTCCTTCTCCAGAAGATCTTCCCAAACAAGGGATAGAACACGCATCTCCTGCATTGGGCAGGTGGATTCTTTACCACCGCACCACCTGGGAAGCCCACCCTACAGAGTAAGTGCCACCTACTCCCAGCCTGGTGCTGTGGGAACATGTTAAATTCGTAACAGCCTCACTTTGCTCCGCAAGATACTCTTTTTACAACAGAAATCACATTGCTGCTAGTATGAGGTGACGGATCTGATATGCTACTTCTTCCTTTTATCTCTTTAGCTAAGAAATGTCTATCCTCGTCAGCAGCCAGCCGCCCACCACACACGCCTCACGGGGTGACAGCAAGCTCTGCTTCCATCTTAACTTGTCAGAGACCTGCCGGTCCCCAGGATGTGGGGTGCACACTGTGCTTCTTTTAGGGCCGACACAGAACCACCCCTGCCCCTTCATCCTTCCTCCAGGCTGACCTCTGTGTTCCAGGGACCCCCCGATCCTCACTGCCATCAACACAGGAGGGAAACACATGTAGCGGCTGGGCGCACAGGCTCTGCAGGCAGGTGGCCTGGGTCTGAATGCTGGCTCTGCCACTTGGGCAAATTACACAGCCTCTCAAGCCTCACTCTCTTCAATGGCAAAATGGTGTTGTCGTACCTACTTCCTTGAGTTACTGTGAGGATAAATAACACATATGACATGCTTAGAACCATCGCTGGCATACAGTAAACACTCAGATGAGAACGCTTCTAATGTGTGTCCTTCCAGATTCTACTGGGATGGACTCTGATGAAATCTTTCTGACCAAAGTCCATTTACAGCAACAAGCCCTGCACATAATCAAACTCCATGAGCACTTAATAAGCAGCATTCCCCTACTATACATGAAATGGATAACTAACAAGGACCTACTATATAGCACAGAGAACTGTATTCAATATTTTATAACGACCTTTAAGGGAAAGGAATATGAAAAAAAGAATCTATCTATCTATAAGTGAATCACTTTACTGTACAGCTGCAACACAACTATATTTTTAAAAATTCCTTAAAAAAAAGAAAAAGCAGTGTTTGACAATGACAATCAGGACACCACAGGGCCATCAGACCCGCCAGGGATGGGGCTCAGAATAATCCACACAAATAAATACAGAATGGTTTATAAGAGACCTCCTGACAGAAGGTAAGCAGATGGACTCTGAGGAAGGAGGGGGGCAGAGGAGTCTCTGCTTCTCTGGCAGTGGCTCTGGGAGGGGCAAAAGCTCCCCTTCTTCATGTAAACACAGACACTTTCCAGACCAGCATCCAGCCCGTGGGTCCTTCTTTCTCCTAACTGGAGAGTGGCCGAACAACTAAGAAATGCCCATTAAGTCTAATCATGACCACCCAGGACAAAAAGGGCTGATGGTGGCCATGCTAGTGGGCATGAGAAGGTAAGACATTTAATGGGGACTTCCCTGGCAGTCCAGTGGTTGGAACTCTACAATTTCACTGGCAGGGCTGGGGAGGGGGTGTTGGGTTCAATCGCTGGTAGGGAATTTGCATACCACAAGCCTGTGTGGTGTGGCCAAAAAAAAAAAAAAAAAGAAAGAAGATAAACATTTTAAAAAGTGGTATTTCACATGGCTTGGAGGCCTGGGGCCTGGCTGCCAGCTCCAGCAGTAGGCTGCAGCTTTGTGACTCTGGTGAGGAAGCCACAGTGGGTGGTCATTAAAGAGGTTGCATCCTGTCTACAACTAGCAGTTAAGAAGCGCTCTAAGACACAGTGGCCAGGGCCTCCATCTCCTTTCCTCCTGGGAGTCACTCACCAAACAAGTCTGCTACTAAATCTCCTTTCAGAAAACTGCACCTTTGGACTGGCTTCAGTCACCACCACCACCAACAAATGAACAAGATAAGCAGTGATGACAGGGACTTCCCTGGCGGTCCAATGGTTAAGACTGTGTTTCCAAAGCTGGGGGCTGGAGGTGGGGGTAGGAGGGGAGGTGGTGGAGGGTTCGACCCCTGGTCAGAGAACTAAGGTCTCACATCTACGAGGTACAGCCAAAACATTTTAAAAAATATTTTTAAAAAAATTTTTTTAAAAAGGTAAAAGCTGGGAAAAATGATGCCCACAAATATAAAGACAGAAGATGTACATGTTTTCTTCTTACTCTTTCAAAAGCACTGAACTGCAAAATATTTCCTGATCCCTCTCACTCACCTCGGGCTTGGAGAGTCCCGGTCCCCAAACGCTTGGAACCTGGTTCCACTTGCAATACCAATTAAAGAGGTTCATTGACTCTGCCACACAACTTCCTGCTCTAATGACTCAACAGGCCAGGAGATGAGCAGTTGCTGGGAGCACAAAGGGACATATGGCTGCCAAGTTCTTTCTGGCCGACACCACAGACGAAGAGGCTGCTCGGCTTCCCTGTGCTGCAGTTTCACAAGCTGACGGAGGGATTTCCTCAAGCCCCATCTGGTATGAAAGCCTCTACTGGGCCGGAGTGGTTTGGAACAGCAAGGGGGTGGCTAAGAATGACAGATGCTGGCAAGAGAGCAGAAATAAAGATGGGGGCCCGGGAGTTTTCAGAGGAGAGAGGATGAGGAGCCAGAACTGGTTTGCAATGGAAGAGACCATGTCCTGAGGCCATCACTTCTGGGAGGTGGGGGTGGGGACAGGGTTCTTGTGGTTTGTATCATGGTGGAGCCCCCCTCTGTTGACATTCTTAGGAAAGTCTGCCCACATTCGCCCTGAGCAGTGTGTTTTTGCTGAAACACTGGGCTCTTGGGGTCTGCCACCTTCTTTGAGAAGTGTGTCACCTCATAGGTTCAACCCAGAAATGTTTAAGTTCATACCAAAGAGAAATAAATTCTGGCAAAAAAAAAAAAAAAGCTTAGAAACAAAACAAAAAGGAAAGAGAGGAACCCTAGGAATAAGGACTTTGGGGAAGGAGAGGGCTGTTCTTTGTGGGTTTGGGGATTCTGTTGGCAGAAGCTGCACATCAAAGCAGTGGTATCTCCCACTTTCCCCATTCCTTAGCCAAAAGTGGTAGATACCATCAATTCATCCCCCCACAACCAGTCATCCCTCATGATTCAACACAAAATGTAAGGACATCAAGTTTAGGAACTGGCTATAGCTGATAAAAGGATTCTTGCCAAAAACAAACAAAACCACCAGCAAGGTTTTAATTTTAAAATTTTTAAAATAAAAACACAGGGAATTCCCTGGAGGCCCAGTGGTTACAACTCCGCTCTTCCATTGCAGGAGGCACGGGTTTGATCCCTGGTCGGGGAACAAAGATTCCGAAAGCCACACATGTGGGCTGGTCAAACACACACACACAATTAAAATCCATACTAGCAAACTGTCTTCATCTAAAATAGGCCTTCCCTCAGGAGACCGTGTTAGTGCAGGTTCTTGCAGGAGCACAACAGAGCTCCCCTTGTCTCCTTAGTTCTGGGTTGGCTGGCAAGCCATGACCTTTGAGCTCCAGGTTCTGATTCTCTACTGACTCTCAAACTCGGCACTTGCATGACATATTCATCACAGATCTACCGTCCACAACTGAACCCCTAGGGCCAGGTACCACAGTGAAAAGATCCAATGAGAGAGAGAGAGGGAAATGTCACAAATTTTGGGAACAAGAGAACTGAAAGATGGGAGGTGATCCAGCAAGCCAACAGCAAAAGGGATCCCCACCCTTCTAGAATCCTACTGTGTTCATTCTTTCAGGGCCCAAAACAAAGACCATATTGTAGCTCTTTCATCTGACGACTCCCTCCAGGGCACAAACCTTATGCTGCTTTTGCGTGTCAGACGTGCCTGACACCTGGCAGGTACTCAATACATCCTGATGACCACGACGATGATGATGACGACAACGAAAATGACGGTGATGTTCAGGCCAAGGAAGTACGTTCACTAGCTTCCCACCTTTGACTCTGTAGATGCACCATGAAAAATAAGCAAGCTGGTATTTTGTTCTCACGTATTCATCATGGTTTCTATAGTTAAGTCGCTCAGTCGCGTCCGACTCTTTGCGACCCCATGGACTGTAGCCCACCAGGCCCTTCCGTCCATGGGATTCTCCAGGCAAGAATACCAGAGTGGGTTGCCATTTCCTTCTCCAGGGGACCTTCCCGATCCAGGGATCGAACCCAGGTCTCCCGCACTGCAGGCAGAAGCTTTAACCTCTGAGCCACCAGGGAACAGCTACTAAATAAGTTACTATCCAAAAAAGAAATCAGGCAGATAGGCTCAGAACTCTCCTCAGCTTCCAGGAGATCAGGAATGCGATTGTGTAACACCTACGAACTGGAGTGCTGTAAATTACAAGTCAGCGGGGTGAGCCGGGTTTCCATGTCCTCTCTCCCAATGAAACAGGGGCCGGAAGTATGGTTTGTGAGAATTTCAGAGATGTTTATCATTTCAGCACCATCTGTACCTGCTCCATCGTGGAGCCATTAACACTCAGCACATTACTCCTTTCAATTTCCTATTTGATTGTTATTTCATCAGGGTTTTTTGTTTGGTGTTCTTTGGTGTTTTTCTTTTTTTGCCCTGGCTGCACAGAGAGCTCTGTTTCTTGGCAGAACTTTCTGAGTGCCCAGTTAAACCCCTTGTTACCACTTTCCTGCTTCAGGAAGTCCCCACGGAGCCAAATGACAAGGGGAGGAAAAGAAACATTTACAGTGATGTGAGAAATTCCCAGGCAGGAAAAAAGAGATCAAAGAGGATAGGCATAAGGGCTCATTCTGCCCAGAGTCAGGCACGTGAAGGCCAGCAATCAATTGGGCTGGACTGGTCCATGATGGGAGCAACATTACCTCACCGGGAACCCGGTGAGCCAGGTTGCCATGTGCTCCGGACCAGCTGTGTCCTGAGCAGAAAGACTCACACCCGACACAGAGCTGTGCTCAGCATGCTGCAAGATGCCTTTATATAGAAATGGAGTGTGTGGCCTGCATTGTTCCCCTCTGTCAGCTCTTGAAATGAAAGGGTTCCACGGAACAATGAAATAAATAACAGCAGGGAGAGAGAAGGAGGGAGGTAAATTGTTTGGAAAGTAGAAGACAGGGTGGAAAAGATGAAATTCAAGACAGATGTGTGAGAGCTGCAAACATATGTCCTTGAATTTATGCATCCAAGTGATTCATGTAGAATAAGAAAGAGCTACAGACCCGATACAGAAATAAATATGGGAGTCAACACAGAACAAAGTATTACATCCCTCTATTCTTGCAAAGAAACATCCGTTCATGTCGCTCTCTCTGCTAAATAAAGCTGTCACAAAACAGGGTGAGTGCAGGATCTGAGATGAAATTATTAATTAAGCCAAGGGTCTCTACGCTCTCAGCAGGATGTCAACCACCACTCATTTATTTCCAATGACTGAATGCTGACGTCTTATCTCTGAAAGGTATGGTCACCGCTTGCTTTAACATCAGCAGCATTTTAAAAAATAGCTGTATTTGCCAAGTTAATGTCTGACCATTAAGAAAAAAAAAAAAATCAAGCAGGAAATTTAGATGGGCGTTTCCACAGAAACACAAAAGTCCAAGACACTGTCCGGAAAGACATTTTTACAATGCAGTGTTAGTTGGTGTGTGTTGTTTAACTTCTAAACAGCTAACTCCAAGGGGCCACCACACAATTGGTTCCAAATGCCACATTCTGAGAAAAAAAACACGGGCGGCTTGCCTCGCTGCTTAACGGCTCTTGGTTTGGGACTTCAGATGTTAAGAAGAAGAACTGAAAACAGCAGGAAGGCCCCGGTTGGTTGTGAGGTGTCCTGAAGAAACGGGGGTGAAGCAGGGTCTGAGGATGTGATGCAGGAGGCCGGAGGCTGAGTTCCCAGATCGGTCAAGGTCACGCTCAGCAGGACGTTAGGCCTCCACCCAGCACAGGCCTAGGTGCTCATTCAACAACATGCATTTCTCAAGCGCCTAAAACCTACCAAGGACTTCCCTGGTGGTCCAGTGGTTAAGACTCTGTGCTTCCATTACAGGGGGCGAGGGTTCAATCTCTGGTCGTGGAACTAAAATTCCATATGCCGTGTGGTGCAGCCAAAAGAAAAAAATCAATTATATTATAAAACTTACCAAGTATTTATGCCAGATGCTGTGGGGATATAGAGATTGAGGACAAAGTTCCCCACCTTCAAAGGAGAAAAGGAGTCTGGTGAGTCCTGGACTGTTCACCATGTGGACATTGCACCTGGACGCCAGTCCTTGTCCTGTGCACCCCTCACCATCCCCACAGCAGGGCCCCCGGGACACGTCTGGTCGCTGGTGCCGGCCTCAGGCCACAGGTGACTGCAGCAGCTGTGGACACTTGACCTGAGACCATCCCCACTTGCTCCTGGGAATTTAGAAAGTGAACACAAAGTTGGATTCAGTAAGGGCAGAGCTCCCCGATCAGTGATCTGCAAAGAGCTTAGAGGAGGTGCCATGTTGATCCTCTCAGCCCTAGGGGCAGCCAGATCCCCACCCCACCCTGCCCGAGTCCCTGGCCTCTGGTGACAAACTGCCTTGTCCCTTTATCCCAGAAGACACACAGCGATCACTTTCTAAGTGTGGCAGAGATGTGAAAAACGTGAAGTCCACCTAGTCAAGGCTATGGTTTTTCCAGTGGTCATGTATGGATGTGAGAGTTGGGACTATAAAGAAAGCTGAGTGCCAAAGAATTGATGCTTTTGAACTGTGGTGTTGGAGAAGACTCTTGAGAGTCCGGCCCTTGGACTGCAAGGAGATCCAACCAGTCCATCCTAAAGGAAATCAGTCCTGGGTGTTCATTGGAAGGACTGATGCTGAAGCTGAAGCTCCAATATTTTGGCCACCTGATTTGAAGAACTGACTCATTTGAAAAGACCCTGATGTTGGGAAAGATTGAAGGCGGGAGGAGAAGGAGACAATAGAGGATGTGATGGTTGGATGGCATCACTGACTCAATGGACATGAATTTGAGTAAACTCCCGGAGTTGGTGATGGATAGGGAGGCCTGGCGTGCTGCAGTTGATGGGGTCGCAAAGAGTTGGACACGACTAAACGAATGAACTGAACTAAACTGACTGATTAGGCGGTGGTGAAGTGGGGACACAAACTCGTGTAAAATGGACACAGGAGTAGCCCTGGTGGACCAGGGACAAGCAAGGAAGTGACATAGTATTACAGACTCTTATTCCCACAAAGGAACAGAAATGGGACAGAGTGCGAGACAGACACCAGGGAGTTGAGAAACGAAAACAAACGAAATTGCACAGTCCCTGAGGGCGAGAGGGACCTGTTTCTGAAATCCCATTCTGGTCCCACCACATCCCAGCTGAACTCTATTTCCTGAATCTGGATGCTCATGTGATTAACAACTGAGAGCCTGCCCCAAACCACTGATGCCAGCTTGAGCGAATTTCTGTCCTTTGTAAACAACTCCTAGCTAAGACAGATGTGGGGCTATGCATGCACAGAGGGCTCTGTGTACCACGGAGCCCTCACTGCTTCAAACTCTGGTGAAAGAAAAGCAGAATGACAGTATGCTGTTAACCCTTTCCAGCCTCTTATCGAAGCCCCTTCTGTTGTCCCCATGGGATCCTGGGGCCCTGGGGAACAAACTCCTCCCCATGCTATGGATGCAGAAATGGAAGCAAGATGACTCTCCTAAGATGATAGAGCAAATGAGGACAAGGGCCTCTGCTCTCTGCCAGCCACGGACTTAAAATACAGTGCTTCTTGCTTGTGAGCCTAAAATACTGCATGCAGATGGGAGAAAAACCATCCTGCCTCTCTGACGTGTGGGTCTCAGGGACGGTGGCTGTAGTGGACAACCTGTCACAAACTTGCAGAGAAGAGGCCCTTTTTTGGTTTGTTTTATATCTATGCGTATTTCTTTATTTTTAAATTTTATTTTATATCTTCCTTTGGGAAAAGCAACAAGTTACATTCAATGAAGTATTTTTTTATAAACATTTATTTAAGGTTTTGTTTATTTTAGGCTGCACTGTGCAGCATGCAGGATCTAGTTCCCAAGGATCGAACCCCTGCCCCCGCCTTGGGAGCCTGCTGCTCTCTTCCCGTCGTGTCCGCTCTGTGCCCCCTCGGCGCCCCCGCTCCCCCGTCCCTTCTCCGGCGTGCTGGGTGGGTCCTCCTTCTCCTCGGGGGTGGTGGTCGCTCGCGTGTCCGACTTCGGCCCCATGACTCGCCTTCGGCTCCTCCGTCCATTCCGCACAGTCTGGTGGGGTGCCATTGGGAGCCTGCAGTCTTTGCCAATGGACCACCAGGGAAGTCCCAAAGTACATTTTTAATTGGAAAAAAAAGTGTGTGTGTGCATATTGTTGTTGTTCAGTTGCTAAGTAGTGTCCAACTCTTTGCGACTCCTGGACTGCAGCACCCCAGGCTTCCCTGTCCTTCATGATCGCCCAGAGTTTGCCCAAATTCATGTCCATTGAATCAGTGATGCCATTCAACCATCTCATCCTCTTGCCCCCTTCTCCTCTTGCTCTCAATTTTTCCTAGCATCCTACAACCCATTTCATATATATATATTATTTTTTCCCCATTTCCAATACTTTGGCCACCTGATGTGAAGAGGTGGCTCATTTGAAAAGACCCTGATGCTGGGAAAGATTGAAGGCAGGAGAAGGGGACGACAGAGGATGAGATGGTTGGATGGCATCACTGACTCAATGGACATGAGTTTGAGTAAACTCCAGGAGTTGGTGATGGATAGGGAGGCCTGGCGTGCTGCAGTCCATGGAGCTGAAAAGAGTCGGACATGACTGAGTGACTGAACTGAACTGAATATATATATCTTCCCCTCCGCCGCTGCCTCGCCATTCCCAAGGCAAGGGTGGCTCTCCCTCCAGGAAGGTTTTGCATTCTCTATGGCTCCAGGAGACTCTGCCCTGAGATGAGTCAAGAATGAAGAAAACCTGAGGTTTCCTCTACAGACAAGATGAATGGTTACTTTAAAAAAAACAACAACCCATGTCCTCCACATTCCCAAGGTGTAACAGCACGTGTGACATTCAGGAGCAGACACTGCAAGTCTTTACCAACTTTCATTCTCCAGCTCCGCCAGGGGCAGCCCTCTGCAGACACTCCCAGGCCCAAACACGCCAGAACCTTTCCATGGGCTGAAGCCAGAAGCCACCAGAGCCGCAGAACCCAAAGGGACAGAGTGTGTCAAGTTTCTGAGGTTGCGACTGGACTGGTTTTCTCCTCTGGACACAAATATCCCAGTGAATCAGACCTTGAATATGCCACTGATCACTTGCTTGGGAAACATAAACTGCTGAGGCCTTCTGAATAGAAACCACACACAAATTGATTCCCCAGGAGGAGCACGGACTTTCTGGGACATGCTGACCATTTTCAAGAGCACAATAATCCTGTCAACCTTTAGCACAACCGAACTGTTAAGTGTCAACAAGTTTCAGACCAGGCTCCAGACCACCCAGGGAATCATCTGTGTCCAAGAGAGGGGAAATTCAGTCAAGACATCGGGCTCCAGTACCCTCCAGCTCTGCTCTTTGCTCACAACAATGAACACCCAGAGCTCCCTGGGCTGAGGTGATGGAGGCCAGGACCAAGGGTGAGGCCCAGCTCCTCTGCAGATGGCAGAGAAAGGCCCAGGGAGCGGGGAGCGGGGGTACATAACGAGCTGGAGAGCCAAGGGTCCCAGCAGGGTGAGTGCGTGGTTCTCCGTGTTCCCCAGTCACTGAGAAGGGCAATCTGAGAGAGCAGAGGGAAGCCAGCCAGGCTGGGCCAGTTAGCTCACTTCTCTGAAAAAGTCACTTCCGCTGCAAACAGTGAAGAAGACTGTTCTTGCCTCACAGGGTTGCTATGAGGATTAAACATAGATGGAAAATCTAGATGGCTCCTTCCAGGCCCCCCATACTTCCCAGACTCAGTTGTTCACATATATCATTTCCGGTTTATATCCCCAACTGTCTTACTTGGTTTGCTTTCAAAAAATTTTTTTTTGAAAGGAAATTTGATCTTGCTGTTGTAAACAGAAAACGAGTATTGCTTACCATAAATAGAGGGTAAGTGTCAAAATAAAAAGAGCAAAAGCCCAAACAATTATTACATTGGATCTAGCCCCTTGTTGGCTGCCAAAGGCTCTGAGGTCTGCTTTCTCTATTGAAAAGGAGATGAGCGAGTATTCCTGAGCTGTAAAGAAGGGGTGTACGTCAACACTTCCTCCTGATCTAACCAGACATTTGAAACACAGAATGGAAAAAACATGATGTAGTTTAACCAGCGGCTCCGATCCCAGTAACAGCCCTGCCACCTCAGATTCCTCAGGTCTTGTGCCAACCGAGGCAGTGGTGAGAAAGGGGGATGGAAATCCAGTGGGCCTGGCTTACCCCTGCAAGCCAGCTGGGGCCCCACAGTCTCCAGAAAGCTCTTCACCAGGGAGGAAAACCTCCTGGCTTGGTCTCAGCTTTCTTGCCACCTGGGGGGCATTGTGATGACTTCTCCCGAGGAGACCAGGTAGGGAGAACTCACTTTGGCCACAGCCAGTGGCGTATCCACCAAGGAACCTCATAAAACTCTCCCTGACCAGGAAACCGGCAAGGTTCCCCTGAGCACTTGGGGTTACACTTATGCCAAACCTAAGTACATCTACCCACAGGAAGGGGGCTTGGAGCTCGGCAAACACTGCACATTGGCAGGAAAGAGCTTTCCCAACAACAGTGAACTTGGTATTTCCCCAGAAGACCTCCAGCAGCAGCCCCTGGGGTGATAGAGATTTGGAGGCCCCACCTCTGACCCACCGAATCTGACCTCTCTGAGGATAAGATGCAAACATGCAAATCTTAAGGAAGCGCCCAGGAAATGCTTATGTCCACTGGAGTTTGGGTCCCTCTGCCCATACAGTCCTTCAACTTCCCTAGTTATTTTTCTTTTTTGGCAGATGGGGGAATCTACCTAGTTCCTCAACTAGGGATCCAACCTGCGCCCCCCTGCAGTGGAAGTTCGGAATCCTAACAGAGAACAGTCAAGTACCCCCAGTTATTTCTTACTCATTCTGGGAATCTCAGATCAAATATCACTTCCTCAGGGGAACCCACTGCCCTGTTTTGCCTCCCGCAAGTCTAGACCAAGTCCCCCAGGTGCACTTCCCTCGTAGCCCTGATCACCATTTTCATGATCTATTTGTGTGACTTGTCGAATCATGTCTGTCTTCCCCACTGGCCGGCAGAGCTCCGGGAGGGTAGGGCTGACCTTGGAGCCTCTGGCACCATGCCTGGCACAGAGTCTGCACACAATAAAGATATTCCTTGATCACACGAACAAATCTGGAATCACTATTTCTAATTCTCATTTCCCACCCTATCTTACTCTTCTCAATAACGTTCTTCAGCTCCTTGAAAGTCCCCATCACAGCAAGTCCTGGGAAGTGGAGACTGTTGCTGAGATCTTTTAAAGGATTCCCATGTGCTTAGCTGAGTAGAGCTGTAAAATTTTAGGGACTTCCCTGGTGGTACAGTGGTTAAGGCTCTGAGCTTCCACTGCAGGGGGCGTGGGTTTGATCCCCAGTCGGGGAACTAAGATCCTACATGACTCGAAGCATGACCAAAAAAAAGTTTCAATTTTCTCACACACTAGCATATATTCAGAGGGGGAGAGGCAATGGCACCCCACCCCTACTCTTCCTTCCCATGGACGGGGAGCCTGTGGCTCCAGTCCTGGGGCCTGTCGCCGCTGGCGCTTCCTTCCTGGGAGGCATGGCACCCACTCCAGTGTTCTTGCCTGGAGTCCCAGGGGCAGGGGAGCCTGGTGAGCTCCGTCTTGGGGTCGCACGAGTCGGACACGACTGCCTTACGCGTAGCGCAGCAGCATATATTCAGAGGAGAGGCTGTGGCCCCCGCTCTTCTCACTCCTCGCACTTCCTTGGTCCTACCATGTCCTAACAGGATAGCTACGCCCAGCATTACGTTATAGACAGAGGAAGGGCATCACTTTTTACCCAGTCCAAAATGTCGTCCCTAAGGCTAATATAAAATAACTGACTGTTCCCTTAGAATCAATTTATTCTGTAAGTGCTATTCACAAAATAAGTCTGTTGAAAAGCTTTGTTTGAATTAGTACAACTTTCTCTGAAAATATGCCCCAGAAAAAAGCAACTCTCCCATTCTTCAACAAGTACAGACATAGGCCCCATCGGATCCACCTCCAGTTCTGGCAGCCAAATACCCACAAATGTTTAGCTCTGCCATGGGATATGTAGAATAAATTAAGTTTGGGGGGAAACATAAAACAAGCCTCTAAGTCTAAAGACGCTGTGTACCTTGGCAAGAGGAATGTATGTGCTACAACAAATCCTAGCCGCTGTGCCAGAGAACTCAATCAAAACCAGCAGAAAATGATTCCTGTCATATGAGACAGGCCAGTCAACAGCAGTCCCCGAGGGGAGATGCAGATAAGGGGGTCCAATCTAGCCTTGCATCTGCCAAAATTCTTTTCCATGATGGCTGAAGAAAGAAGAGGCCTAAAACTCTCAATAAAAGAATGCAGACATTCTAAAGTCAAGGCATCTGTAAGCACAAAACAAACCTCAAACCTCTCAGGAAAGCTTTCTCACTGAGGTCTTTACCTCTGGGAACCTGACTGGACTGGACGTGCTCCAGTGAGAGAAGAATCTTAAGTCATTGCAGAGCATGCTCCAGGCTGCAATCTTACCAGGTTTAAAGCAGGGCTCTGCTGGTCTCATTTAGCACTTGTCTTTCACTAGAAACTCCAATTTCTGTGGCTGAGCTTGCCATGCATCTGGATGGCCAAGTTCACTTGAACCAAGGTAAATCCGAGCTAATTAGTCTAGGAGGCCCAGCCATATCACCCACAGTAAAGTAACACTGACTCATCCTTGGTACAAGAGACGACAGAGAATACTGATTAGTTACTTGCTTAATTAATCAGGGTTTCTCAGGTGTGAAACTTGCGTGAAGTTTTACACAAGGGACAGGCTACCCCACACCCCTGTTAAAACATTTTACCACTATTCCATGGAGAAACTGACCAGAAACATCAGATGATCTGTGGCTTTGAGGGACCTCTCCCTTCTTCAAATAGGAAAATGGTCATAGGATAAGGGCAAGAATTCAAGTCTGGGCTATGGAGGCTTATTTACAACCTGTACTGTAATAGTTCAAGAGTCACTATCGGAAATATTTCCTGGGGGAGTTGTTTCAACAGATTAGAACAGGTTTTCATTCTGGCTTCTCTTCTTTCGTTGAAGGCATCACTCAACAGACCACAGAAATTCCTCTCTATGAGGTTCCTGGAAGAAATGCTCATGTTTTTCCTAAGCAGCTGGTTTTATTTTATCATACAGATATTGGGGATTGTGGAACAGACACAATTTCCCTTTTCTCAGTGGCCATTAGGAAATTTGTGAGGGGCCTTCCCTGGCAATCCAGTGGCTGACTCCACACTCCCAATGCAGGGAGCTGGGTTTGATCCCTGATTGGGGATCTAGATCCCACAAGCTGCAACTAGGACCTGGAGCAGCCAAATAAATAATATTTTTTTTTCTTGTTTAAAAAGGAAGCTCATGCAAAACCTTATGTTCCCAAGTAGCAGGTGTACAGGTCACCATGTTGCTAAGTCACTTCAGTTGTGTTTGACTCTGTGCGACCCCATAGATGGTAGCCCACCAGGCTCCTCCATCCCTGGGATTCTCCAGGCAAGAACACTGGAGTGGGTTGCCATGTCCTTCTCCAATGCATGAAAGTGAAAAGTGAAACTGAAGTCGCTCAGTCGTGTCCGATTCTTCTTGACCCCGTGGACTGCAGCCTACCAGGGTCCTCCGTCTATGGGATTTTCCAGGCAAGAGTACTGGAGTGGGGTGCCATTGCCTTCTCCGACAGGTCACCATGACCAACTGTTAATTCTATTTTGTCCCCTCTTTCTTTATTTTTCCTATTTCATTCATCTATCTTACTTCCAAGTCTAAATTATTTTGCTTCACCTTTATTTTATCATGCCATGCTTCCATATAAGTCAACTTAAAATCTTTTCTGGAATAATCATTAGAATAAGTAGGCATGCATTCTGTTTCTAGAGGAAACCTCAGTGCCTTGATTCAAAATGAGGGTTTTTTTTTTTTTTTTTTTTGAAGACATATGTAAAACTACTGTGAAATCCCTAGTTTTGAAGGACATTTTAAAAAGTTGAGCATAGAAGCTATCTGTATCAGTGGTTACCTCCTTCGCCCTGCTTTCCAAATACAACCAGGGCAGTCAAAATATGGCACTGGGCAGTGTTTCTCTAAGTGGAATTCCTTATCTATACCTAATGGAGATATTTTCTTGGGTGGCACAAGTATTCCTCAGTAAATAATACTAAGCCAAAATGTTATCCCATTCTCCCTTTTCTTCTAGCACTTCCCATTACTTTAGGAGAGAAGTCTTAGTTTGATGTCAATAGGTTATTAACATTTTTTCCAGCACCTGCTCATCTCCCTTTTTAATAATGACATAAATCTAAAATTTTAAAGTGAGTATATTTAAAGAAAAATATGAAGCAAATGGTAATACAGCTTATATTGTGACATGAAAAAACCACAAAGGTGGTCCTGGAATGAAGGAAAAAATCAGGGAATACCTCATACTTCCCTTCTATCCCATATCTAGCCAAGAGCAAGCAGTAGTCAATTTTCAGAGTTTATTTATTCTACTCTGAGCACCCTGCCATGATCCAAATGGGCTTCATCATCCCAAGGAAGAACTGACAAAATGATTCAATATTGGAAGGATCTGGTTCAAAGGCCATCCCATCACCACTGCCTCAGAGTTTCTTTACCAAGAACATTCACCATTCAAGAAAGGACCCATTCCAGGAAATGCTTTCAGATCAAGTTTCCTGTCCAGCTCTGGTTTTAAGATTAACTCTTCTCAGTCTCACCCCAAAATCATGTTTAATGGAATCTATTACAAGTGTTCACCCACATTTCCTGATAGTTCAAAGTTGTCATTTGGAAGTGGGACACAGAATCACTCCCTAAGCTTACCAAGGAGTTAAGACCAGAAACACTGGAAGAGATTTCTACTGAGGTCACCGGGAGTTTAGGGGGAATTTTTGGTTTGGGTTTTCTCCTAGTTTTAATTGCTTATAAAAGCTTCTTAATGTCAAGTAAAGAACAACAACAACAAATGTGAAAAGTTAACTTCCCCAAAATGTTTATTCTAAAGAAAAAAAAATTGTTCCCAGCAACTCTTAGGCAGGAGGGGATTAAAACTACATAATATTGTATGAAAAGGAAAAGGAAGCCCAAATTACTCAAGTGCAAAACAACAGCTGCACTAAAAGGCCCGCCAGAGAAGCAACTTATCTGCTTAGTCAAAATCTGTTTCAGGGATCCCAGATCTGCTTCAGGGATACAGAGTCGGTTCCGCCCCTGTCAAAGGCGATTAAATGGACCATCAAAACCAAACTCAGACATCTTCATTCTACTTGAAAGGCTTGCATCTCAGGGCCTCCCAGTCACCCGGTAATTATCCTCCCATGGAGCGCTTTGCCTTTTGCACAGATTACCAGGCAATAGACAAAGCTAAGCAAATTAACAGAGTGAGGTAAGAGAGGGACTACTGCATTTCACTGTTTCTCACTTGTTTTCTCTGGTTGTGGCTGACCCTGAGAAGCAGCATCTCAGACAATTCCTGTGGGTGTGTGTAAAGAAGAGGTCCTGATACAGACTGATACTGGTTGTTTTCAAAACAAGGAAGACGGAAACTCATGAAAATGGTTACTTCCGGCAGCAGAAGTGAGACTTATCTTACTACATTGTTTTATACAGCTTTGGCTTTTGCACCATAAAATATTTTATGTATTAATAAAATGTTTTAAATGTATGAAGGAAAAAGCAAATCCTAAATCATGAACAGAAACATGAGCCTGTTACAATTATTACATTCTCTGCACAAAAAAAGTGAAGTCATTCAAACTTTTAGATACAGTTTTCTGACTGTTCACTCTTATTTGGATGTAGTCAAAGGACAAAAAGAACTGAAAAGATCCACATCAGCAGCTGACTTAATAAACTGCACTAAGCTTGAAAGGAAAAAGAAAAAGAAATATTGAACTTAACAAGTTTATTGTTGGCCATGATATCAGTGTTGTCAATCTGTAAACAAGGATCTCAATGTGTGACATTAGGGATATAAATATGCATGGGCACAGTAAGGAAGTACCCTGTGATACTGGTTCTAAAGTGAACATATCACTATGAACTCAAGACTTCTTTTAAAAGATTAAATTTCTTAGTTCTTTCTACTGAAAGTATCTGGAAGCAATGACAACCCCAGCAATAAGCACAGTTCATGCCCAGATTTTGGTTTCTAAATACCATTTCTCCACCAAAAGGAAACAGAGTTTCCTAGAGAAACGCTGATTCCACGAAGGCCAAGGAAAGGAAAGTTGACCTTGAGCACTTTACAATGTCAGAAAAGCAAGGAGCTACTCATAGAAAATTGGGGACATGTTAACAGGACCCAGGAGCCATCTTGCAAAGATTCTCATTTACTGAGTTGGGAATAATTAGAGCACTAAAAAAAATAATAATGCAGTTAATGTACTATATCATTTTTTTAAAAAATCCAAGAGTCTTAAGTGATACTGAAAAAGGAGAGGGGTCCACAAAAGTCTCTTCTTTACAAAAGAATGCAAGCTAGTAAATGTAGATGAGTAACAGAATTTGAAGACCAACATTCTGCAATGACCAATGTTAAAACAGACTTTGGCAAGGATCATCAATATATCAATGGATGCCTCAGCCACAGAATGACAGGTTATCTGACATAGAACACATACTCCTATGGTCCTAAAGTGTCATACCATTTGTTCCTTGCTAACTAGGGAGGAGAAAATACCTTTATAAGAGAGAGAGATCTAGTTATGTAAACCAAGTGTTTAAACTCAGCATCATCAATTGTTATGCACTGAATGTTTGTCTGACAAATTCATTTGCTGAAATCCTAACACTGAATATGATTAGGAGGTGGTGACTTTGGAAGGTGATTAGGCCACGAGGTTGGAGCCCTCATGAATAGGGTTCGTGCCCTTATAAAACAGACCCTAGAGAGCTCCCTTGCCTCTTCTGGCCTCATGATGACACAAGGAGAAGACAGTCAGACAGGGCCTGATAATAATGTTGTTATGAAAAGAACATCCCTATTCTTAGGAGATACAGATTAAAATGGCTAGGAGTAAAACATCATGAAGTGTACAACTTGTTGGTAAATAATTCAGGGAAAAAAGATATACCCACCATTCATACTCATGTGTAGATTTATGTCAGACGTTCTTAAAAAAATTAGCTCCCTGGCCTAGCAGCAGCATCACTTAAGAACCTTAAAGCAGCAAAATGTTTATAACTGGTAAATTTAGGTGAGGGGTAGACAACGGGCATTCATTGTTTTATTCTTTAACTTTTCTATAGATTTGAAATTTCCCAAAATAGAAGACTGAATCTGGGATTCACTGGTGGTTCAGTGGCTAAGAATCTGCCAACACAGGGAGCATGGATTCGATCCCTAGTCTGGGAAGAGTCCACATGCTGCAGGGCAACTAGGCCCATGCACCACTGAGCCTGCACTCTAGAGCCCACTTGCTACAACTATTGAAGCCTGTGCACCTAGCATGCCCAGCAACAAGAGGAGCCACCACCATGAGAAGCCATGCACCAAAACTAGAGAGGAGTTCCCACTTGCCACAACTAGAGAAAGCCTGAGAGCAGCAACAAAGATCCAGGGCAATCAAAATTTAAAAAAAAAAAAAAAAAAGATGGGAACAGAGAGAGTAAGTCTTAACCCATTTCCTTGTCAGAGGATCTAAACCAAGGGTCTTCAAATTGTTCTTGAATGTGGAAAAAAGTGCTGCAGAGTGCTAAATCAGATCTGTTACTGCTGCTGCATCCTTTGGCCTAACAATTCTAGTAGTTTATTCTACAGATCTTCAAGAATGTTTATTAGGGACTTTCCTGGTGATCCAGTAGCTAAACTCCCAACACAGGGGGCCCAGGTTCAATCCCTGGTCAGGGAACTAAATTCCACATGCCATGACTAAAAATTCCCACATGCCGCATCCAAGACCCTCTGTGATCAAATAAATTAATTAAATTATATTAAAAAAGGATGTTTATCATAGTGTTATTTGAAATATCAAAAGACTAGAGGAGGGAAGAAACATTCTTTACAGCGGCCTAGGCAAGTAAACCATGCTATATTCCCTCAATGGAAAACAATGCTAGGATTTCAAAGACTGAAGCAAGTCAGCATGGGCTGAAAGGGAACGGTTGTTAAGATACCGAATTAATTTTTTTGCAAATCAAAGCTTTTTGTAAATAAAACAGGCAGTGTGCATGCATGCGTGCTCAGTGGTGTCTGACTGTGCAACTGTATGGACTGTCCCCATGGACTGGAGCCCACAGAGCTCCTCTGTCCATGTGGTTCTCCAGGGAAGAATCCTGGAGTGAGCTGCCATTTCCTCCTCCATGGGACCTTCCCGACCCAGGGATTGAACCTGTGTCTCCACATTGGCAGGCTGATTCTTTACCACTGAGCCACCTGGGAAGCCTGTAAAACAGGCATTAGTCATACATGTATGCAAAAATACATAGAGAAGGAGATATTATACATTTATATTCATATTTTATGGGGATGTGTGGTTATCGAATTATACCTCTGCTATATCCTTCAGTACGTACAGCTTAGAAGGTTTAACCATGTACATGTAGTTCTGCTTGTATAATTTAAGGAAAAAGGGGAAGGTTTTTTCTTTTGAAAAGTCATGGCAGCCTTGGAGGTCACTCCATCTCAGGCCAGGCCCCATCAAGTAAAGACTTTTTAACTGAATCAGCAATTAAACTGCTGGATACAAGCTAATCTAGTTTGCTATCTCAAAATACATACTCTTAGTGAAACAAATGATTTGAACATGGGTCAGGGCAAGGCCAACATTCAAATACTTTGCTGCGAATGCTCAGCTGGTGCCAGCCTCAGGCTGGAGTCAGAACATTTGAGTGGAAACATTTTACAGGAAAGAAAAGTGATGCCAGCTTGGTCAGCAAGTTCCCTGGCTTCTCCAGGGAATTCTTTCCAGTCCCTTAAACTGTGTTCAGGGCATGCACAGCAACAAAAAGAAAAAAAAAAAAAATACTGTCCCTTTGTTGAAAGAAAAATTCAGTAAAACTATGTAGATGAAAGATACTAACAGCTTTTTCTCAAAGCCTGGGTTTGGTCTTCTGGATAATCCCAAATTCGTGATTAAGAGAAAAACAGCTTAATGTGGGAGATTCAAGTTTAAACAAATTGTATTAATAGTCAATTAACTTGCAAAGGATGTGCAGGATATGTCAGAATGTTAAATGAATGTCCTGGATGAGGACTCTGCCCAGTTATGAAAGATCCTCAGAGTTCTAGGAACCTGGCCCTATTTTGAGGATCGCAGTGGGCAATGTGTTTTGCTGTGGGCAAGGCTGTGAGTCTGGCTGTGTATGGTCTCCTAGCTGGACCTCTCAGTAGCTCCATGTCTTTCTCTTTTTTTTTTTTTTGACTGCACAGCACAGTATGCAGAACTTCCCAACCAGGGATCAAACCCATGCCCCCTGCAGTGGAAGCTCAGAGTCTTAACCACAGGACCACCTCTACTGCCATTCTTGATACCACTTACCTCCATCTCCTACCCAGCAGCCACCTGAAGGCTGTGTCATCTTACTAAAACACCTGTTTCAAACTATTTTCTGTTCCAAACCCTTCTGACACCTGTAAGATGAAGTCTCCATTCCTTACCATATAAAACTTTTGCTCTTGTCACTCTTTCCAACTGCCCACCTGTACCTCAGCATTCAGGTTTCCCTGGTGGCTCAGCAGTAAAGGATCCACCTGCAATGCAGGAGCTGCAGGAGACACGGGTTCAATCCCTGGGTCGGGAATATTCCCTGAGGAGGGCATGACAACCCACTCTAGTGTTCTCCCCTGGAGACAGAGGAGCCTGGTGGGCTACTGTCCATGAGGTCACAGAGTCAGAAATGACTTAAGCGACTGAGCATGCACGCACCTCAGAGTTCTCTGAACTCACCCCATCTTATCCTTTGCAGATACTATTCCCTCTCTCTGAATTGCCCTTCTCTGTCCCATTTATCTGACTCCTATCCCTTCTCCAGGTTTGATGAGAATCTCTAAAATCTCCCTGACCTCATCTCTCTCAAAAGTCCCGTCCAGCCAGCAGAATGAGGACGACTGAATGCACCCTGGCCCTCATCCTTGTACTTGATGCCACTGCATCATACATGCCACAGTTCTCTCCTGCCACCACCGACACTGAGACCCTCCCCCGCAAGAGAAGTCACGCTGGTTGCCCCAGTGCCTTACAGGCCCTGTGCCAGGTTCACCATCCAGCATGTGTTTGCAGAAGGAGTAAATGAGCAGAGAGGAATATCCAGGAAGGACAAAGAGGAAAGATGCTTTCATCTCAGAAACCACCCCACTAATGAAAGGTGCAGAGCATGTAGAAACCAGGCTGTCAGCTCTGCCTGGGGTTGGATGGTCTTTGCAAGGCTGTCCAGTTGTTCTAGAAACAAGGAGGCAGGCAGGCAGCACACCATACCCAGCCTGGGGCCTTTATCAAGTCTGGCCCTTCTCAAAGACGAACCTTGAGACTTGGGTGAACCCCATCTGCAAGGCAGTCCCGTTTCTCATGTCTCTTTTTCTGTTCCATTATCTGTTAATTTCCAATCACCAATTTGTTCCTCTTTACAGCGCAAGCAGCCCTAACACACAGACAGGGCTACATCAAAGGCCAGAGTGCCTTGGAGAGGCATCCAGAAGAGACACTGGTTCCTGCAGCTCCTGACACTGACACCAAAGCGTCCCAGCTTCTGATTCATGAGGTACCCGCTTGGCCTCTCTGATCAGGAAGCTTAGGGCTGGCGACTTTAGGTTCCAGGGGGCAGCCTGACATGCCTCTGTTCTGATCCAATCAAGGTTTCAGACCTACACAGATCACAAACTGAAAGAAGGTTTCCGGAGTGCCAGAAATGGCCCTGAGCTGCAAACGGGGTCATCTTCTCAAGGCAGTTGGGCAAGAGTTCCTATCCCTGTTCACTTCCATGTATTTTATACCCTGAGTAATATTTCTGCAGCATTTAAAATTAATACTCTATAAAGAGGCTGTAAAAATAATTGGTGTATGTAGGTTTCAATGGAAACACAGCTTTCTACCTCTACCCACCAGGAAAAGACTCTTCATTTCAAATGTTCAGTTCTGTAAATCATCTGGAGAAACAAGTGAAAAGGAAGGAGAAAGTGTGAAATAGGTAAAATATTGATTTTTTTTTTTTAACTAATTCTACTCTTTTGTATTGTGTGGGCAATTGAGAGCTGCTGCTACTGCTACTGCTAAGTCGCTTCAGTCGTGTCCGACTCTGTGCGACCCCATAGACGGAAGCTCACCAGGCTCCCCTTTCCCTGGGATTCTCCAGACAAGAACACTGGAGTGGGTTGCCATTTCCTTCTCCAATGCATGAAAGTGAAAAGTGAAAGTGAAGTCGCTCAGTCGTGTCCGACTCCCAGTGACCCCACGGACTGGAGCCTACCAGGCTCCTCCGTCCATGTGATTTTCCAGGCAAAAGTACTGGGGTGGGATGCCATTGCCTTCCCCGAATTGAGAGCTAAATCCTGCCAATTCCTCCTCCAGGTGTCTCTGGGAAGGTTAGCTGTCAGCGAGGGATGGTGCTAGGCACAGGGCTTGCTTTTAGCCAGTCATTTTCAACCGAGGGCAATTTCATTTTTGGTGGTTGCAACTGGGGAAAGAGGTTGCTACTAGCATGTAGTGGGCAGAAAGCAGGGACACTGTGAAACGTTCTACAATGCACAGGACAGCACCTCCACAACAGAAAATCATCTGGCTCAAAATGTCAACAGTGCAAAGGTTGAGAAGCCCTGCTCTAAGCCTCTGCTGGAATTCTGGTTTCTACTTGCTCCTGAATCACTTCCTAACCCTAGTTCTCCAACACAGGGATACAGGTTAACAGAGAAAGAAAGGGAGTGTTAACTTGGCCAAGTGCTACTTCTGTCATGTGACGGCAACAGAGAAAGTACCTTGAATTTACTGTGTGATTTGGAAGATTCACCAGCAAGCTTTCACAGACTCATTTTTATAATCTGGTAAGAGATAGATGTCCCTTGCACTAGCACACTAGTCCCTCTGCCTAGTACCACCCCTCGCTGACAGTTGGCCTTCCCAGAGACACTTGGAGGAAGAATTGGCAGGATTTAGCTCTCAATTGCCCACAGAATACAAAAGAGTGGAATTAATTAAAAAAAAAAAAAAAAGGAGATCCAATCAGTCCATTCTAAAAGCAATCGGTCTTGAATATTCATTGGAAGGACTGATGCTGATGCTGAAGCTGAAACTCCAATACTTTGGCCACCTGATTCGAAGAACTGACTCATGTGAAAAGACTGAAGATTGAAAGACTGAAGGCGGGAAGAGACAGGAATGACAGAGGATGAGATGGCTGGAGGGTATCACTGACTCAAAGGACATGGGTCTGAGTAAACCCTGGGAGTTGGTGATGGACTGGGAGGCCTGGCGTGCTGCAGTCCATGGTCGCAAAGAGTCAGACACGACTGAGCGACCGAACTGAAGACAGAGGAGGCCTCAAGGGCCATCATGGACTAGGAAAGGCCAGGTTGAAAGGAGAATGCTAGCCCCTTAGTCTTTCCTTCTGAGCAAATAGGAATCATCTGCACCTTCAGAGCTTTGATATAGACTTTGCTTTGTTTGTTTTTTAAATGTCACCACCCTCCTACTGATTTATTTATTTATGTCTGTGCTGGGTCTTTGTTGCTGTGTGCCAGCTTTCTCTAGTCGTGGTGAGCGGAGACTACTCTTTGTTAGGGTGCAGTCTTCTCATTGTGGTGGCTTCTCTTGTTGCAGAGCATAGGTTCAGTATTTGTGGTGCATGGGCCCTGTTGCCCTGCAGCATGTGGGATCTTCTGGGCCCAGGAATCGAACCTGTGTCCTCTGCATTAGCAGGCAGATTCTTAACCACTGGACCACCAGCAAAGTCCTAGGCTTTGATTTTAAGCACAGTGATCTTTATGGCTCTAATTCTGGAGACACGTTTGCAACCAGCATTAATCAGAAGCGTATACACCTCTCAGGCCTCTTCCTTGCAGCATCATCGCTCAAGACTAGTCTAGGATCATCACCTCAGTGATGAGATAAACAATAAAATCTACAACTGCTACCACTCCAACACAAGTTTCTAAATCATTTCTTCTTCAAATGTAAATCACAGCACATGCATTTGTTTTTAATAAGCTTCCTCGAGTGGAAAAAGTTCAAGTACACCAGCTAACTGGGAATTACATGTCTTAGCCATGCTGGATCTAGCCCTGCTCCATTACTGATGAACTCTTAAGAGTTACTCCCGAGCTTGTAAAGTGCTTTTATGAATAACACGTCACAAGGTATCCGTGGTGCTACTGGTTTTATTTCTTGGGAAACATGGGGGTGGGGGCATGGGGGAGGAATTGTCAAAATTTGGACATGCCCGTGGAAGTATGTTATGCGTGGAATTTCATACACCATGTGTGCTGCAGCTAAAAAAAAAAAAAAATGTGGAGGGGCTGTGGTTCTAATACAGAACAAAGAAGGCCTGAAATAATACCAGCTGTAAATGGAAGAGCCTGGGATGACATGGAGTGTTCTAATACCAAGTCCTGATCTTTCAGCTAAGCTGCCAAGCTCTCAAGGCCAGGACAGTGAACCACAGGGTTAAAAGAGGGATAGACAGGTGAGCCAGCATGTGTGAACACCACACCTATGGTGGCTAATTTTCTGGATCAACTTGATCAGACTACAGGGTGCCCAGATATTTGTGAGACATTGTTCCAGGTCTGTCGTGTTTCTGGATGAGATTAACATTTGAATCTGTTGACTAAGCAGACTGCCCTCCCCCATGTGGGTGGGCCTCATCCAATCCATTGAAGGCCTGAACTCGACAAAAGGCTGCTTAAGAAAGAGTTCATTCTCTGTCTGTCTTCCAGCTGGGATATTGATCTTATCCTGCTTCGGGGACTCAGACTAGAACTTACATCATTGGCTCTCCTTGGTCTCCGGCTTGCCAAAAACATATCTAGAGACCTCTCAGCCGCCAGAACTCCATGAGCTAATTCCTTATAATAAATCTTTTTATTTAGAAACATACATATATATACACACACACTAACTATATTAGAGAGACAGATCCTATTGGTTCTGTTTCTCTAGAGAACCAAGAGTAACACAAAGCCCAAATCAATGACTTTTGCATATCACAGGAAGAGTCTATCACCTTCAAGATGATATACTGGATGACATCAGACTCTTACTGGAAACTTCTAGCTTCTGCTTATCTGAGACCTTCTGAGCCCTTGTGCTTGATGGGCTAGGGGAAGTGAAGTTCTAGAAGCTTTGTTCATGTTAATGATGATAATATCCAAATGAGTTTGTAGGAAATTGCCTCCCTCCACCAAAGAAAAAGCAAACTCTCCCACAGTTGATTAAGGACAAGTGTTTAAACCTGCATGTAAACCATTTCCCTGGGGAAAAACAGGAGGCACTCATTTTTTCATCTAGGACAATGGGTGGGATGGAGGTGGGGGAAGCAAATGGGGGTCTCATGAGAATGAACACTTCTCCAACTTTTAATTCTCCAACACTCATTGCTAACACAGAATCACATTCTTCTGCATGAGTTCTCTCCTTTCACACAAAATCCCCTTTTCACAAAGGCAACATGTCATCACTGCAGAGAGAGTCCTGCATGAGAACCGGAATCTGCTTTAGATGAATAAGTAAATAAATTAGCTGGAACAAAAGATGAAAATGACAAAAGAAGAAGAAACACATTAACAGTGTAATGAACATAATGCAACTTATAATTAAAAAGAGAAATAATATTAGTTATCATTGGCTGATCATTTACTCTGTGTCAAGAACCATATGCCTAGAATAGTATCTGGGGCTTAAGAGTTAGTGCCATGTTAAGTATTAGCTTTTTTTATTATTTAATCTTGTTACAAGTTAGAGCAAGTGAAGGGGAAGGAGGAAGAGACATCTGAGCTGCTTTTTGAAGAATGAACTGGATTTTATTAGGCAGGTCATGAGCAGGACAGGGGAAGACATCCAAGATAGAGCAAAAGACAGGGTAAAGTGCCGCACATTTGAGGGGAACTGCAAGTTTTAGGACGGTGGAATACAAAGCACTGGAGGCTAGTGAGGAGGGTGGGGAGCAGTGGGACAGGGTGAGCCTGAAGCCATGTGGACTGACGAGCCTAACTCTAATTGATGTCATCAGTGAAACAAAGTATAGGAATGAAGCCAGACCTAGAAAACCTGGGCTGCACACTGGGGACACAGTCTGGATGGGGAGACAGACAAGAATTAATGAGAATACAGGTGATGAATGCCATAATGGAGATCTGTAGAGCCAAGTGATAAACACAGTGGAGGGAAGGTTTCTTAGAGTTGGTGACAGATGAAGGGACAATGAATGTATACAGCTTACTTTACTTTGAGCCCTTCACTAAACAGAGCAAGTGAGAAGGCCATTCCCAGTGGAGGAATCAGCATGCACAAAGGCAGAGAGGTGGTTTGAGGCTCTCTGGAGCAGATTTGCATGGTAGAGGGTGGCGTCAAGGTGGGCTCAGTGGTAGGAGGCCTTGGCATCCATGCCAGGGAGTTCTGGACTTAATCCATCAACAATAAAGGTTTGTATGCAGGGCAGTGATATGGACAACTGATGCTGTAGAAAGGTCATCCTGGGACTTGTGCAGTGTATGAGAATGGAGGTCGTGGACTAGTTAAGAGATTACTTGAAACAATGGCACTGGGATCTAGTTAGATTCGGAGAATGGGGGGAGTGAGCTGAGAAATGCCAAGGTTTGTAGCTTGGGTAAATGGTCAGTATAACCCTGTTATCAGAGCTATGCTATGCTATGCTAAGTCACTTCAGTCGTGTGCGACTCTGTGTGACCCCATAGACGGCAGCCCACCAGGCTCCCCCATCCCTGGGATTCTCCAGGCAAGAACACTGGAGTGGGTTGCCATTTCCTTCTCCAATGCATGAAAGTGAAAAGTGAAAGTGAAGTCACTCAGTCGTGTCTGACTCTTAGCAACCCCATGGACTGCAGCCTACCAGGCTCCTCCGCCCATGGGATTTTCCAGGCAAGAGTTCTGGAGTGGGGTGCCATTGCCTTCTCCATTATCAGAGCTAACCAGAGCCTTAAAAAGCAGGTAGAGGGCTTCCCTGGTAGCACCATGATAAAGAATTTGCCTGTCAATGAAGGAGATACAGGTTCAATTCCAGATCCAGGAAGATCCCACATGCTGCAGAGCAACTAAGCCTGTGTGCCATCACTATCGAGTCTGTGCTCTAGAGCCTGGGAACCACCCTAGTGGGCCACATGCCCCAACGACTGAAGCCCGTGTGCCCTAGAGCCCGTGCTTGGCAACAAAAGAAGCCACCACAATGAGAACCCTGTGCACCGCAGCAAAGAGTAGCCTCTGCTCCCCACAACTAGGGGAAAGCCTGCTTAGCAACGAAGACCCAGCACAGCCCAAAGTAAAAAACACACAAATAAAATTATTAAAAAATAAAAAAGCCAGTAGAACCAGTTAAAAGCTCAACTATTTGTTGAATGAACATATGAAAGAAAGAATGGGTGGGTAGAGAGAGGAGGAGAAAACCAAGTGGAAGACAGACAGGGGAAGGTGGGGGAGTAAGACAACCAGAGGCCTCGCCAGCAACCAGCTGAGGACAACACAGGCTGAGCGACGGGTGGGGTGTCACCCTTCCCCACTTGGGTGACTACATTCTGAGCTCCTAGTGAAGTGCTTCCTGTAACTGCCTCTTTTGGGCCTCCAGCAAGAGGGTCAGGAAAAAGCATGATTCAGAAGAAAGAACTTGGCTAAGTATGTGCGTTTTAAGCCAAAGGTCTCTAGAAGCTTCTCTCACAGGTATGGAATTCAACCACAATAGCCACTGTGGTAAAGCACTGTTTAGGTCCAAGAAGAAAATGACGAACAAAATGACATTAAGACCAATTCATCTTTCAAGTAGAATCTCTGAGCCATATTTTGTTTGGTTAAGGAGAGAAATTCCACTATTATTCCAAGCAAATCTTTTGATGTACCAAACTCAAGGATGAGGTTTCATTCAAGAAATGTTTTAAAAAATGAGTTCATGGTGATTTAAAAAAAATCATTACGGGGAGAAGGGGATGGTCTTATCGTTCAGGGTAAAATTTCTAATCCTGGTCTCTGAAGGCAACCCAAACCCTTGAGAAAACCATTCTCTCTCTCTTTTGTGTATGTTGTATAGGGTTTTTTTCTTTCTTTTTTTTTTTAATTTCCTCATAAGTAAAGTTAAAGAATTTAATTAAATAACTTTGGATTAACTACCAGGACTGAGGTTTGTGATTAGATTGTGATTAGGAACACAAAAGGAGAAATATCTTATTAAGTGCTTCTTTGTTGCCTGTTTGAGCAGTTCTTAGTAAACTAATAAGTTACAATTTTCCTGGAGAGAAAAATCTTGGAAATGACCCATTTCCCCAACAGGAGATCATTTCCTGTAATTCACATGTGGTAGAGTTAAAAAAAAAAAAAAAAAAGATCTTTTGAACCTGGCTCAGATAGGTCAGGGAGAAAATTCAAAATAAGTGTTTATTTTTCTGATTAAAACCAAACAATCAGACTCAAAATAAGGAGGCCACAGAAAAGCCACGGAGCCCTCCAAGTGACTGTGAGCTGCACACATAAAAACCCAATAATGGGAGGGCTGTGGTGGGAGGGGAGGGGTCTAGGGAAAGGGAAAAGCAAGGAAAAGAGAAGGTGAACCCCTCTTCCCGAAGGGAGCAGAGCTGGGGGTCTATAGGTCAAATTCCCCATACATATTCAGGAACCAAGCATGCTGCTGCTAAGTCGCTTCAGTTGTGTCCAACTCTGTGCGACCCCATGGACTGTAGCCCACCAGGCTTCTCCGTCCATGGGATTCTCCAGGCACGAACACTGGAGTGGGTTGCCATTTCCTTCTCCAATGCATGAAAGCAGAAAGTGAAAGTGAAGTCGCTCAGTCGTGTCTGACTCTTAGTGACCCCATGGACTGCAGCCTACCAGGCTCCTCCATCCATGGGATTTTCCAGGCAACAGTATTGGAGTGGGGTGCCATTGCCTTCTCTAGGAACCAAGCATCCTTTCTGCCAAAAGAGTAAGCTGACTATGAAAAACAGGTATTTCCAACTGGAAACTAATCAGGGCATTTGGTCTGAAAATAGGATAAGGCTAGGGACTTCCCTGGAAGTCCAGTGGTTAAGATTCTGTGCTGCCAATGCAGGAGACATGGGTTTGATCCCTGGTCGGAGAGCTAAGATCCCACATGCCATGTGGTATGGTCAAATGATTTTTTTATATATATGAAAATAGGATATGGCTATCTGAAATGAGTCCCTTCTCCATTAGGTCCCATAACCAGGGTTATGGAGCCAGTGCTCAGACCAGGGTCCATTGGTTCAAACATGTCAAAAGTTCTCCCTCCCTTTCTGCTCCTTCTCTGCCAGGAGGCATAAGCCCCACCTCTGCTCACACTCAGAAAGTGTCAGGTATTGGAGTGAGGTGTTGAGAACAAAGGACAATCAGTTGGAGTCTGAATGGTTATGGAATGACTTCTTGTGAAAAGTGAGACTGAAAATAGGTCCAAAAAGTGAAAAAGAGCCTAAACGTGAAAGGCAGGACAATGAAGCTTGTCCAAAATAACAGAAGGTGAAAGAAAAAACAGGAATGAAAATCTCAGTGTGCTGAAAGAGTTCTTCTGACACAAAAACACTCATTCTAAATGAAAAGGGTGACAAATGTGACTTCATTCTTAGATTAATAAATAATTCTACTTATATAAAGCTCCCAAACAGGCAAAACTAAACCACAGTGCTTAGGGAAGCACACTTAGGTTGAAAACTTTTGAGGGAGGCAAGAAAGTGATCTCCATAGAAGTCAGGGTGAAGGCGAGGAGGGATTTGTGCAAGGAGAGGGGTACACGGGAGACTCTGAGAGTCTGACAAGGGTCTATTTCTTGATTTAGATCCAGTTACCTGCAAGGAGATCCAACCAGTCCATCCTAAAGGAAATCAGTCCTGAATATTCATTGGAAGGACTGATGCTGAAGCTGAAACTCCAATACTTTGGCCATCTGATGCAAAGAGCTGACTCCTTTGAAAAGACTGAAGGCGGGAGGAGAAGGGGACAACAGAGGATGAGATGGTTGGATGGCGTCACCGACTTCTATGGACATGAGTCTGAGTAAACTCCGGGAGTTGGCGATGGACAGGGAGGCCTGGTGTGCTGCAGTCCATGGGGTCGCAAAGAGTCAGACACGACTGAACAACTGAACTGAACTGAACCTGGGAGTTCACTTTATAATAATGCAGCAACTTGTGCATTTATGTCTTTTGTACCTTTCTGGATATATGTTATATTGGATATAAAGGTTTTAAGAAAAACAAAGTGAAGAGGCACTTCCTTGGTGGTCCAGTGGCTACGACTCCATGCTCTCAAGGCAGGCAGCCCAGGTTAGAGTCAATCCCTGGTCAAGGAGCTGGATCCCACATGCCACAACCAAGACTTGCAACTAAAGATATCACATGCTGCAACTATTAATAAGACCCAGCTCAGCCAAATACTACACATATACATAAATTTTCATAGTTAAATAAATATTTTTCAAAAGTGAAGGGGAATCAGACAGCTGAACTGCAGAATATATGACCCCAAAGAGCCTATATACAAGTTCAAGAAGCATCATTAAGCACAAATGAACTTCTCTACAAAAACAGATACAGACTCACAGACACAGAGAACAACACAGCTGTGGTTGCCAAGGGGGAGCGTGGTGCGGGGTGGGTGGGGTGGGGACGAGGGATGGACTGGGAGTTTGCGGCTGGTAGATGCAAACTATTACATTTAGAATGGATAAACAAGGTCCTACTGCATAGCACACGGAACTATATCCAGTCTCCTGGGATAAACCATAATGGAAAAGAAAAGAAATAAGGAATGTACGTATGTGTATATCTGAGTATATCACACAGATTGGCACAATACTGTAAATCAACCATACTTCAATTTTTAAAAAAATTTTGGATTAAAAAAAAAAGAAGAGCCAGTAAAGATAAGAGGGAGCTAGCTTGTTGTGATGATCAAAATTTAGACAAGTCATTCAAATAAACCATAAAAAATAACACAGTATTACTACAGAATCATTCATTTTTAAGGTGTAATAATGACATTTTGGTTGTGTGCATGTATGTTTTGAAGGAGTCCTTATCTTTTAGAAATACACACCAAAACAGTCATGATGGAAATGATTTAACATCTGGGACTTGCTTCAAAGTAAGCCAGGGAGGAAATGTTAGTGTAGGTGGCTATGAATGAAGTACTACTGGACTGTGAACCATTGAGGCTGGACACAGGAGAGTTCAATTACAATATTTTCTCCACTGTGAGATTTGAAGTTTGGAATTTACAATCCTTTTTTTTTTTTTTTTAATAAAATTTTATTATATTAAAACCCATCCTGAACCCCCCTCCCACCTGTGCCTGCGTGGGCATAGGTCAGCTCAAATCCCCACCTGCAAGAGTCAGGAACAGTGCCCCTCATACACATAATACCATTTAATCTCCAAAACAGCCCTGAGAAATCGGCATCATCACCATTGCTATGTTCATATATGAGAAAAGTGAGGTTCAGAGAGGTTAAGTGATTTTTATGGAGCTAGAGTCACTGAATGGCAAAGCTAGAACAGAAGGCAAAACCTACCTTCTATTGTTATTTCCAACAACAGAAATAAGTGATTATAATAACTAAAGCATGTGACATCTTAAAACTTCCTGACAAGAATCTGAAAATGCCTCTAGTGTTTAGAGGCATTTAGTCTACTCTGAATGGGTAGAACCAAGTGATATTAAATCCAAAAACAGGGACTTCGCTGGTGTTTCAGTGGTTAAGATTCTGTACTTCCAATGCCAGGGGTGAGGGTTCTATCCTTGGTCAGGGAACTAAGACCCCACATACTGACTGGTGCAGCAAAAAAAAAAAAAATTTAAACCAAAAATGTATGCAAATGTGTATTTGAGAAAGAATTCCTACCCAGACTACATAAAGAACTTTTACAAATCAAAAATAAAAAGATGAACAACACCCTGATAAAAAATGGGCAATGGATTTGAATAGACACTTCAAAAAACAGATAGGCAGATGGCCAAATAAGCATATGGAAAGGTTTACCACATCATTAGTCATCAGGGAAAAGCAAATTAAACCAACTTCACACACAGAAGAACAGCAAAAAGTAAAGACTGGCAACACCAAATGCTGGTGAGGAGTTGGAACAAAGAGTGAAAACACTGCTGGTGGGGGGATCAGATCAGATCAGTCGCTCAGTCGAGTCCGACTCTTTGCAACCCCATGAATCGCAGCACGCCAGGCCTCCCTGTCCATCACCAACTCCCGGGGTTCACTGAGACTCACGTCCATCGAGTCAGTGATGCCATCCAGACATCTCATCTTCTGTCGTCCCCTTCTCCTCCTGCCCTCAATCCCTCCCAGCATCAGAGTCTTCTCCAATGAGTCAACTCTTCACATGAGGTGGCCAAAGTACTGGAGTTTCAGCTTTAGCATCATTCCTTCCAAAGAAATCCCAGGGCTGATCTCCTTCAGAATGGACTGGCTGGATCTCCTTGTGGTCCAAGGTACTCTCAAGAGTTTTCTCCAACACCACAGTTCAAAAGCATCAATTCTTCAGTGCTCAGCCTTCTTCACAGTCCAACTCTCACATCCATACATGACCACAGGAAAAACCATAGCCTTGACTAGACGAACCTTTGTTGGCAAAGTAATGTCTCTGCTTTTCAATATGCTATCTAGGTTGGTCATAACTTTTCTTCCAAGGAGTAAGCATCTTTTAATTTCATGGCTGCAGTCACCATCTGATTTTGGAGCCCAGAAAAATAAAGTCTGACACTGTTTTCACTTTTTCCCCATCTATTTCCCATGAAATGATGGGACAGGATGCCATGATCTTAGTTTTCTGAATGTTGAGCTTTAAGCCAACTTTTTCACTCTCCACTTTCACTTTCATCAGAGGCTTTTTAGTTCCTCTTCCCTTTCTGCCATAAGGGTGGTGTTATCTGCATATCTGAGGTTATTGATATTTCTCCCGGCAATCTTGATTCCAGCTTGTGTTTCTTCCAGTCCAGCGTTTCTCATGATGTACTCTGCATATAACTTAAATAAGCAGGGTGACAATATACAGCCTTGACGTACTCCTTTTCCTATTTGGAACCAGTCTGTTGTTCCATGTCCAGTTCTAACTGTTGCTTCCTGACCTAAGATGGTACAACTACCATGAAGAATTGTTATCAACATAAATATGCATTTACTCTATAACCCTACCATATTACTCATGTTATTCACCCACGGAAAATGAAAAACCTATCCATAAAGAGAATTATACAAAAATGTTTATAGCAGTTCCCCCCAACCCCAAACTGGAAATAATTCACAGCTCTATCTGCAGAAGAACGGAGAAGCTGTGACCTGAGTGCTCATTCAATGGAATACTTCTCAGGGATAACACAGAGCACGCTACTGATAGACGCAACAACAGGGACTATCCTTATGGACCTTACATGCCTGTGTATGATTCCATTTATATGACATTTTAGAACAGGGAAAACTGAAGTATAGTGACAGGAGACCAAAAGTGATGGGGTAAGGGTTGGGGAGAGGAGTGTCAGGACACTTTCTAAAAAAATCAGAGATGTTCTACATCTTGTTTTGAATGGTATTTACCTAACAGTTGTCCAAACACACTGAACTGAATGCTTACGATCTATATGTTTTATTGTATTAAGTCATACACACACACACACAAACTTATGCCAAAAAGAAAAACCAAACATTTGTTCCTCGGTCTGGATGTAAGTGGGGTTTCCCAGGTGGCTCAGGGGTAAAGAATCCGTCCAACAATGCAGGAGATACAGGAGCCGTGGGTTCGATCCCTGGGCCGGGAAGATCCCCTGGAGGAGGAACTGGAAACCCACTCCAGTATCTTGCCTGGAATATCCCATGGACAGAGGAGCCTGGTGGGCTACAGCCCATAGGGTCACAAAGAGTCGGACACAACTGTGCAACTGAGCTCACGGGGGTAAGTGAGAACTGCAGAGTGAACGCGTGGCGCCTCCAGCAGGGCGTGTTCCCCTTCCCACCAGTGAACACCTCCCATCCCCGTCTTTCTCTGCTATTGTTCCTGGTCTCGGTGAATGGCACCAACAAGCCTCCACCTGGTTTCCCACGCCAGAAGACTGGGAGTCCAGCCACACACTTCGCTCTTCGTCCTGTCTACTCAGTCACTTCCCCTCCTGAATCCACCCTACCCCCACGACCCTGTCCCCTGCCTGCCCTCCATCCCAACTGCCTTAGTGGAAGTTTGGATCCAGGTTACTACATCTGCCTCCCAACCATTTCCAGGCTAGTCCCCCAATCTGTCCTTATCCAAAAACAAAACTCTACTTAACATCCTTTTATTGAGGGCGGGTTGAATTTGAGAGGGTAGCATTGACGTATATACAACTGCCATGTGTAAAACAGACAGCTAGTGGGAAGCTGCTGTGTAGCACAGGGTTAGCTCAGTGCCCTGTGGTGACCCAGAGGGGTGGGATGGGGCCAGGGGGAGGAGGGAGGCTCAAGAAGGAGGGGATTTATGTATACAAATAGCTGGTTCACTTCGTTGTACAGCAGAAACAACATATTACAAAGCAACTATACTCTAATTTAAAAAAATAATTAAAAAAGAAAACATCCTTTTATCATTCTCAGTCACCCTGAGGATAAAGACCAAATTCCTCAGCTAGATAAGTGAAGGAAGTCCAACACTTACATGCATCAAACAGCTCTTTGCTTCAGCAGTTACATCTGCCTGGAGCACCCTCCTCCCACTCCATGCTCCCCACCCCCATCTTCACACCTGTGCACCTGGTGCGCCCCTATTCTTCCCTAGGACTTAGATCAAGCACCACCTATTCACACAAGCCTCTCTCCAAAGCAGCCCTCCTAGGTCCTCAACCTTAGACATCCTCTTACGCTGGAATGGAGCTTGTATGCTTACAAAACAGCTCACATGACCAGACCAGGTACTGGTGTGAGCGTGTTACACGCATTAGCTCATTTAGTAGTAATCATCACTCTGCACGGTGATGCGTGGTCTTCTTTTGTCTATACAGACTCAACTGTAAATAGTGGTTATTGTGTTCAGCCAGTAGCTTTTCAAGCACTAGGAAAATACAAGAACCAGCTTAACTCTTTGGTGAATGAATGAAGGTCACATAGTGAAGGCGTGAAATGGTTTGCATGTCATTTGGGCTTCTCTGGTAGCTCAGTTTGTAAAGAATCCACCTGCATTATAGGAGACCCGAGTTCAATTCCTGGATCAAGAAGATCCCCTGGAGAAGGGATAGGCTACCCACTCCAGTATTCTTGGGCTTCCCTTGTGGCTCAGCTGGTAAAGAATCCGCCTGCAATGCAGGAGACCTAGGTTCAATCCCTGGGTTGGGAAGATGCCCTGGAGAAGGGAACAGCTAACCACTCCAGGATTCTGGCCTGGAGAATTCCATGATCTGTTTCGTCCATGGGGTCGCAGAGAGTCAGACACAACTGAGTGACTTTCACTTCACTTACCTTGAAGAGCAAAGTGAACATCCAGGACATCCAGGGAAGACACCGATACTGTTACCTAGCTTGCTGGCAAAACTCTACAGTACCCAAAAGATTTTCCAGGGTTAAGTCACTTGCCACACCCAACTGTCAAGTGTCTGTAGTGCCCCAACAACCAAGTTCCTTACAATTGCCTCGTATGAGGTCCCTCTTGTATGCCTTGCACTGCCCTGGTCTCTCACATAATTTAACCCTTGCCACATCGTCGTCAGCCCCATGTTTACAGACAAGAAAACTGAGGTTCAGGGAGGTTAAGTAACTTTATTTAAGGAATCAGAGCCATGGAATAGTAAAAGTAGAACAGAAAGGAGTTCTGATGCCAAAAACCTACCTTGTTGCCCATTACCACATTGCTTCCCTAGAAGACAAAATGGAAAACCTTGTTGCTCCCCCAAGACAACGTTTTTCTAACTTATCATTTCACACTGGAGTGTGTTCAATTAACAATGTTGTGATAGTTTCAGGGGACAGCAAAGGGACTCGGCCATTTGTATACATGTATCCATTCCCTCATGTATATGTATCCCAAGCTTCCCTCCCATGCAGGCTGCCACCTAACATTGAGCAGAGTTCCCTGTGCTATACAGTGGATCCTTGTTGGTTATCCATTTTAATTATAGCAGTGTGACATGTCAATCCCAAACTTGAGACAATGTTTTTTGAGTCACTGTTTTATGGATGTGGGCTTCCCTGGTGGCTCAGATGGTAAAGAATCCACCTGCAAGGCAGGAGACCAAGGTTCGATCCCTGGGTTGGGAAGATCCCCTAGAGAAGTAAATGGCAACTCACTACAGAATTCTTGCCTAGAGAATTCCATGGGCAAAGGAGCCTGACAGGCTACAGTTCATGGGGTCACAAACAGTCAGACACGACTGAGCGACTAACGCCTTCACTTTCTATATGGCTGTAGATCCCCTTTTTGTAGAATGGGAAATCAAGACTCACTGTGAATCTGTGATGACCTTGCTGAGGTCACTCAATGAGCAGTGACAGGAGGGAGGCCGGAGTGGGGTCTGTTCTGTGCCACCAGGCAGCTGCCCAAGGGCTGAATAGCAGGCCCCCAACTCTGCTTACCCCACACATCACATTTCTACCTGCTCAGACCCATCCTGGGGCTACAAGTTAGAGTGAAGAACTGGACTTAATGTATCAAATTTCGAGAGGAGGAGGGATATAATCACAGTACGTTTACAGCAGGTAAGAACTGAGAACCGAGGAGAGAATGTTTCACGTGAGCATCGCCTGAAGGGACGGGGGTGTGCTGCAGGTCATTCTGGGAGGAGAAGCCGGGAAGCTTGAGGACCTAGAGAACACTTATGGGAAGCTGTTTGTTGAAGGCGAGGTAGATTCTATTGGCGACTGAGGACATGAGGAGGCAATCAGCTCGCATCCTCCAAAGAGGTGATAGGAAGCACAGAGCTGCGATCCCATGGAGCATGGAGCCTGCAGAACCCAGAGCGAATGAGGAAAGCGAGCTGGACTCTGCTTGGTCATGAGTGACCATGAGATACAAGCCAGCACAGTCCCTACAAGCCAGGCCCTGGAGCACCAGAAGGAAGGTGGGGGTGGGCAGTTTCATCTCTCCTGAGGAAGGGTGGGTGGGTGAGAGAAAGATCTCTAAGAAATGATCTCGCCTCTTCCTCCCTCCACTGGGTCTTGTATATCAATTCACAGAACATAAATTTCCCATTTTTAAATTTAAAAAATGAAAAGGACTATTTTTCTCCTTCCTTCCCACTCATTGGTCCTTCATACCAACACGTGCAAGGACTGGACCAAGGAGAACAGGAAGGGAAAGACTGTGGGGAAGAAGAGAGCTGATCTGGATAAAGGAGCCTGACCCTCTGTTGCTGAATCTTAGTTTTTCAGTCATGGAAACACTCTGTTCACAGCTGAGGTCTCTCCTCCTCTCTCCTTTTCTCCCTTGAGCACCCTGGGCAGAAGCCTGGCTGTTGTAAAAGTAGTCATTGTTCCTGGATGACATCCACAGCTCCAAACTCCTACAGCACCTTCCTGACCTCAGGCTAAAGAAAGAAAAAAGCTGGCCATAAACGTCCTGGGCGAAGACACTAAACTTCCCCTCCAGGGAGACCACCTATGAGGACAAGCTCAGGAATCCTGTCCCCAGAGCAGGCACAACCCTGGGAAAACCAGAAATTCCTGAACAGATAAGTTCAGGGGAAAGCTCACTTAGTAAAGAGTTCAGGGGAGACTGAAGCCCAGAGGTCAAGGTACAAAAACGAGGGCAGCAAGGCCACGGACCTCGACCTGGTGAGTGGGGTGAGTACAGTAAGTCCCTTACCTTCAAGTTGCAAACTTTCAAAGGTTTGAACATGTAGTTCCCATGTCTAATCCCCTTGGTTCACATCTGGCGTACACTGTCACGAGCATGCACCCTCTACAGGTGGCTGTGCTTTTGTGTGCTTTAATGTACAGTACCGTATGGTATACTGTATCACACAGTGGTACAGTATCTTTATTTCAAGCCCAGGATGTCCAGAAGCAAGCAGAGAAGTACTTCTCTGCTTGGTACTTGGTCTAAGTACCTTGGTACTTCTCAAGGTACTGTACTGTAAGATTAAAAGTATTACAGTTTTTGCTTTTGCTTTTTATGTATTATCTGTGTAAACAGTACTGTAAGCCTATTACAGTACAGTGTGTGTTAGTTGCTCAGTTATGTCCGACTCTTTTCAACCCCATGGACTGTAGCCCACCAGGCTCCTCTGTCCATGAGATTCTCCAGGCAAGAACACTGGAGCGGGTTGCCATTTCCTTCTCCAGAGGATCTCTCTAACCCAGGGATCGAACCCAGGGTCTCCTGCACTACAAGCAGATTCTTTACTGCCTGAGACACCAGGTACTCTGTAGCCAATTGTGTTAGTTGGGTACCTAGGCTAATTTTGTTGGATTGAAGAACAAATTGGACTTATGAGGGTGCTCTTGGAACTGAACTCATATATAGGGGACTTACTGTACATCTAAAGAAAAACTTGGGGCACTGAGAGTGGTGATGTGGGGCGTGGTCAGCAAGGAGTAGAGAAAATCAGGGTTCACAGAATCAAGTACCAGGAGCAGGCCCAGTACAGCCTAGGGGACAGAAACTCAGTGGTCATATCCCCCCACCTCTCCACCCACCTGCCTTTCTAAAAATCCCTCTGGTTCCTAATCTGGTTTCTAGTCCCCTAGATAATGAGGAAACACAGTGTCCTGGATGGGGATACAGATAGTCAGATACCAGAAAAGAGATGGATGGCCCCTTATGACTCAATGAACCAGCTTGAGATGATGTCTCATCGCCTCTGGAGGTCCTGGTAAAACATGTTTCTAGAACATGTGCTGAAAATTTGTAAGCAGCTGTATCCCAAGCACCAATCTAAATCCTAGGGGACCAGAAATCAAAAACATAGTTGCCACACTCTCACATCTGCTTAATCCACCCCAATAAAGTCAGCTGGTAAACTGCAGAGCCTCATGGAGAGCTGGCTAATCTTAGTTTGGTAACAGTCATACACACTGCTTGCCAGGGTTGCCCACTGTCCTATACTCGTAATTTCTAGACACAATGAAAATGATGTTTTAAAACTCGCTGTTTATTAACACATGGGGTTTTCCCCACCAGATATACAGCTGAAGACAAGGAAGAATAACTGAAATGTGTATGAAAGAGGAGTCTGGCAAGTGTCATCTCAGGGATAAGAGGGACAGTTCAGACAAAGCAGTCCTAAGCCATGTTTCCTGGGTGGGATGAGGGGGTACAAGAGAGAGTCCCAAGGAAAGGGTCTTCTCAAGATGACAGGTCCCACACAGATTGGGCAAGGCTTAGATAGTGACTGCATTCGCAAGATGTGCAGGTCTGAGCAGGAGGCAGACACTAAGAAGGGTTTAAGGATTCCACACAGCATCACTTGCTTCCAGTCTTCCATTTCTCAGCCATGAATAGTCTCTGGAATTAAACAGTCTTCTCCTTTTCTTTTTGCAGATGCTTCATTCTAAAGACAGATTCTGTGCCCACCTGGAGACATACTTTTGATGTTCCTTGTGTGTGTGTGTGTGCACGTGCGCGTGCGCTCAGTTGTGTCTAACTCTTTGCTACCCCATGGACCACAGCCCACCAGGCTCCTCTGTTCATGGAATTTTCCAGGCAAGAATACTGGAGTAGGTTGCCATTTCCTTCTCCAGGGGATCTTCCCGACTCAGAGATTGAACCTGCATCTCTTGTGTCTCCTGCATTGGCAGGCGGGTTCTTTACCGCTACTTCACTTGGAAAGCCTTTGATGTCCCTTAGGAAATCCTAAACAAAGGCTCTGAACACAGCTCAAAAATCCTGGCTGGGAGCCACATAAAAGGCAGCAAGAGGCTGGCATGAAGCAGGGTCCATCAGAAGCTAAAGGCTCGTGTTCAGCTCCATCATGTTCTGATCGCAGCACAGGGTTTCTCAACCAAAGCTCTTGGGTCCCAAGTGGATGGCAGGCTGGACTGCTGTCAGGAAACTGTGCAAGACAATGATCCTGCACATAATCTTTCCAGCATTATTCTTGGCTCTGCTAACATTGCTTTGGCTGAAAAAAAAAAAAATCAATAAAGCAAGCAGAAGGTCCCCTCACATCCAGGCTGGAAATAAAGAGGTTTGCCCTTACCAAGCCAAAGGAATATCTAGTCCAAGAAGATATATTTTGCTGGCTACCTGACACCTTCACGTGATCTCTCCTTGGCAGGGCCAGCAGTACCCGGGTGGCTTTGCTCCATGAGATCAATGTTGCTAGGCTACTAGAAGTCACTGTGGTGAGGGAACAGCCAGGGATTCCAGGGAGGAGCAGGGTAAATCAGCAGCAAAAAGGGATGCGAGGACAGGAAATCAAGTCTCAATGGCACAATGACTTTTAAGGCTCTGAAGGGAAATGGCTGGATCCTGAAAGCTTCATTTCTAGAAAGTGGATCAAAATCCTTTCCTGTGATCCTGAAAGACATGATGTACAGAAAGTAGAGAAATAATAGCTCTTACTCCTCTGGGCGCTTTGAATCCTGACCTAAATCAAAAGGAAGAATGCCTTGATCATGGTCTATTATGTATTCTGACATTTTTGCCAGACAGTCTGGGCACAACAAACCAACTTTTATCTAGCAGGAGCTCAATAAATACTGGTTGGTGGACTGGCTGGGACCCTCGGAGGGAAGAGACCACAGCAGTGAGGGATGGATGGCGGGGAGGAGAGGGTATGTGCAGAATTCTGTGCAACAGGGCAGTGTGCAATTCAGAGTGGGATGCAGGAAGCTCTTGTCACCAAGTCAACAAGGATACCTTCTCCTGCACCAGGTATTTGGCGATTTTTCAAATCACAGGCAATTTAGTCCTCTACTCTGTTCACTAAAATCCTACAGCTCACTTCTCCTGAGTGATGAGGCCAAGAAAAGAATCTGTTTTGTCAGCACCAGCCATAGATAAACAAAAATACAAAGAACGTGTGTGGTAGCCGAGCAGCTACATGACCCATCCCCTTGATGGAAGTGAACCTCCATTACTGAGATGGCCTCTGGCTTCTGGGGAGGTGGGGAAGAACAAGGTCTTCCATGTGTTTCTATAAGCCTTCTCTGCCTCCTCTTCCCTAAGGAAAAGCAAAATGCCATTAAACCCAATTCCCATGCAATGGAAAGAAGCACAGTCAAGTAGAAAGAACATAGGCTGATGTCACAGAGCCCTGGTTTTGAATCCTTGTTCAGTTACACCACACCAGCCGTGAAGTCCCAACCTAAACACTGAACCTCTCTAAGCTTCAGTTCCCTGGTTCGTAAGACAGTTTACAGCTATCACAGGGTTGCTGAGGAAACAAGGGGCGATAATCCACGTTTAGAAAGCGCCTGGGGCATGACAGGTGCTCAGGAAGAGCTCCTTTCCCTTCAACCTGAGCTGATACCACCCGTCAGGGATGTGGCACAGATGCCATTCGAAGGCATAGAAAAGGAGAGCAGACTGGGCGTAAGGAGCTTGTAATAAAAGGGAGAGAGAGGAGAGAGTATGTACCTCTTAGAGCAAGGCTGGAGAAAGTTCAGCAAGATTTAAAAAACAAGAGAGAGAGAGCTCAAAAGTCTTCAGACAACTGCTATTATCAATCACAATGAAAAAATACAGCTGGGATGTCAAAGGACTTTCTTGATACATTGGAATATAAATAAACTTTGATGGATCCACTCAAAATTCCAGACTCAAAAAGACAAGATTCAGAAAGTGGGAGTTTCTAAGTCTTTGTGGGGAAAAGCAAGAGAAAGTAGGACAGCCTTCTGGCTAAAGGCTTGATTCTGGTCAGGAAAGAAGTTCCAATCTCAGCTCCTCCACCCATCAGTCACCTGTAAGTGCTTAATAGGTGCTGAAGATACTGTAGTTGCAACACACTGAAAAGCTCTGAGCCCTGATACATGGAGTGATTCTGCAATTCAGGTCAAAAGGCCAACGGGGAAGGCAGAGTTAAATGAGAAATGCAGAACTCCTGTGGGGCTGCAGGATGCAAAATGAGAGTGAAGCCTGGGGTTTCAAGTTTAAGGCCAAGGATACTTGCGACGTGACTCCGGCCAGTTCATGAGCCCTTATCACTAGTCTAAAGACAAATGCCTCAAACCCAAGGTCTAGGCTCGCCAAGACATTAAATTTGAAACAACCAAAGTCAACACCGCACGTGTGAAGGATCTTAATTAAACTATCAAAAAAATGCAAACGCGAACTCAGTGTGTGGACCTACTTATTAGGAAATAATCTTGATTAAGAACAAATCCCTTTTAAGGAGAGGAAAGAGCCCAGCAACTCTCCTGAACATCAAATGCTTTTCTCAATTAGCCCTTTTCCTCTGAACTTCACAAGGTACCAGCAGGTGGGAGATAATTAATGTTTTAATAAAACTTGTTTTACATGCCTTGGTTGGAAGCTTTTTGTTCTGTAAAGCTTTTCCCTCTCCAGCCCAAAGACCCACCCACAAAGGAAATTTTTTTTTTTTTTTCCAAAAGATCATTTTTCTGGTTACATTTGGGGTTTTATGACTTCAGGAAGATGAGGGTGGAGGAGGTAATTTATGAAAAGGACAATTTCTCTTTATCCATATTTACTTTCTCTAAGGGAATGAGCTTGATTTTTTGATTCTCCTCCCAGGCCTATCAAAGGAATAAAGGCCTTGCTGCCACATGACAAGACTTAGGGAGCAATGAGAGGTCTGCAGGACCCGTGTAAGCCACGCCACCCGATGCTTGAGCACAAGTCCTCCATTTGCAGGAATTGCTGACTTTTATAAACCTTGTGTTTTTTTCCCTTATAAATCTCGTCTTGAAAAGCAGTCATCTTATAGCTTACCACTCGCACCCACAAACCTCAGCATCCACGTAAGCCCTTTTCTTTAAAAAAAAAAAGTATTTAGTTGGTTATTTTTGGCTGTGCTGGGTCTTCGTTGCTGTGTGGGCACTACTCTCTAATTGTGGACAGAGGGGGCTTCTCACTGCGGTGGCTTCTCTTGCTGCGGAGCACAGGCTCTACGGCTGGTGGGCTCAGTAGTTGTAACATGCTGGCTTAGCTGCTCTGTGGCATGTGGGATCTTCCTGGACCAGGGATCAAACCTGTGTCTCCTCAACTGGCAGGTGAGTTCTTTACCACTGAGCCAGAAGGGAAGCCCTGAATAAGCCCTTTCCAGTATAAAAATGCCACTCCTTGGGAAATTTCTAATTAATTAATTCTTTAACAGTATGTCTTGCTGCCCATAACACAACAGTGGCGTCACAAAAGCTCACAGTGGTGGTGGTGATTTAGTCGCTAAGTCGTGTCCAACTCTTGCCACCCCATGGACTGCAGCCCGCCAGGCTCCTCTGTCCATGGGATTCTCCAGGCAAGAATACTGGAGTGGGTTGCCATTTCCTTCTCCAGGGGATCTTCCTGACCCAGGAATCGAACCCAGGCCTCCTGCATTGCAGGCAGATTCTTTACTGACTGAGCTATGAGGGAAGCACAATGTAGTACACGGCATAGAACAATTCATAAACATAGTCTAAGTCAAGACAAGAAAGACAACTGTTTTCCTTTTCAGAAGAGGAAACGGAAGCAGTGAGAAATCACTGACATTGCTTAAATACAGGGGATCTGACCCCAAGACTTGAGCTTTTAGTTCTGGATGCTCCGACTGCATTTAATTTGAGAGTAACCTAAGCTAACCCCACCATGCACAACCCAATAATTATAATTTGGGGCATTTTAATTGGACTCAGGCCTCAGGGTTTGAATTTAAGAGGGTGAGAGTTAAAGCAATATGTGTGAGTGATTACGGCTGAAATGCTGCCTACAAGTTACAGTTCATTTTCTCCTCAGGACTTTCCACATCTTCCCTCTTCGCTGCCAATGCACAGCCAGGCCTCCCACCATCCAAAATGCCAGGTTCCTCTGCAGCCCTGGAGCCTGACGACCCTCACGTCCACCACACACACGACAACACGTGCACAAGTGTGTACAGCGGGGTTTCAGTCTTGGCATTACTGGCTTTTCATTAGGGCATCGTCTTGTGCATTACAGAACATTTGGCAGCATTCCTGGCCTCTGCCCACTGGATGTCAGCAGCACTCTCCTAGTTGTGACTATCAGAAATGTCTCCGAGGGAAATTTCCTGGTGGTCTAATGATTAGGACTCTGAGCTTCCACTGCGGGGAGCAAGGGTTCAATTCCTGCTTGGGGAACTAAGATCCCTTATGCCGCAATAAGGACCCATTCCCCTCCGCCAAAAAAGTCTCCAGAAATCATGGGAGATTTTAGGACAGTGAAACTATTCTGTACTTATTGTAATGGGGGGGTACATGTCATTTTATGCATCAGTAAAAACCTAAACCTACAGAATTACAACACAAGTGTTAACTTTGGTAAACCATGGACTTTAGTTAAATAATCAGTGTTGGTTCATCAATTGTACCACATTGTACATTTGTTCAACAAATGATGGAGGCTCACGAGGGAAGATATTCATGTATACATATAGCCGATTCACGCTGTTGTACAACAGAAGTGAACACAACATTGTAAAGCAATTTACTCCAATTAAAAAGAAAATAAATTAAAAATATACCATTTCAATGCAAGATGCTAATAACAGGAATAAATCACTGCAGATTGTGACTGCAGCCATGTAAAAGACACTTACTCCTTGGAAGAAAAGCTGTGACCAACCTAGATAGCATATTAAAAAGCAGAGAAGAGACATTACTTTGGCAACAAAGGTCCATCTAGTCAAAGCTATGATTTTCCAGTAGTCAAGCATGGATGTGAGAGTTGGACTTTAAAGAAAGCTGAGCGCCAAAGAATTGATGCTTTTGAACTGTGGCATTGAAGTAGATGCTTGAGAGTCCCTTGGACTGCAAGGAGATCCAACCAGTCCATTCTAAAGGAAATCAGTCCTGAATATTCATTGGAAGGACTGATGCTGAAGCTGAAACTCCAATACTTTGGCCACCTGATGCAAAGAACTGACTCATTGGAAAAGACCCTGATGCTGGGAAAGATAGGCAGGAGGAGAAGGAGACGACAGAGGATGAGATGGTTGGAAGGTATCACTGACTCAATGGATATAAGTCTGCACATGCTCCAGGAGTTGGTGATGGACAGGCAGGCCTGGAGTTCTGCAGTCTATGGGGTCACAAAGAGTCAGACATGACTAAGCAACTGAACTGAACTGAATAACAGAAGACCTGGGGTAAAAAAAGGTATATATGGGGACTTTCTAATTTCTGCTCAATTTTTCTATAAATCTAAAAGTGCTCTACATAAAGTTTAATTTTTAAAAAAGTCACCAGACAGGGACTTCCCTGGTAATCTAATGGCTAAGCCTCCACACTTCCAGTGCAGGGACCTAGGTTTGATCCCTGGTCAGGAAACTAGATCCTGCATGTCATAGCTAAGACCCAGTGCAGCCAAATAAATAAGAAAATACATATTTTTTAAAAGTCTTCAGACATTGTCATATGTCCCTAAAGGGCAAAAATGTCCGGTTGAGAACCCTGCTGTGGAGGGCAGACGGAGTCCCCCTCACTGCTGTGTTGACTGCAGCAGTCCCACTGTACCAGGTCACACTTCCAGCGGGAGGGTGGAAAGGTGAGCTTTCTGAGTGTACATGGATTATGGAGATTCCTTGAAATGACATTTTGTTAGAGGAGAAAGCAAGGAAGTCTTTAAGGAAAATCCAGGCGGAGACTGGACATAGGGACTCCATCTTCCTGTCCTGGCCTCAAAGGGGACACCTTCTCCACTGTGTTCAGTCTCCGGTAAGAACACCCTCCGTAATGTTCACTTTGTCAAGAATTCTCTCTACGGTCCAGAAGCCTGAGCCAAGCATGAGGCTCTCGGGAGGCCACACGAAATACTATACCTGACCCTCCCTTATCCAGGATCCTCCTGCTGGCAGCTCTCATGGCTCTGGCAGAGTTATGATGGAAAGAGGGGGCCCCCGTCTACTCTCCCCTGCTTTATAAGACCTGTGCTAACATGCTCCCTCCCAGCAGGATGCATAACGGAGATGTGACCATGTGAAATTTAAGTCCACCTGGCAGAGCGGGGCAGCGCCACACCTGAAATGAGGACAAACACAGGTTCCCCTGCAGCCCACTCGGCCAGCCACTCCAGAGTTTTCCCTGGAGTCCCAGCTCTCACTTAAAAAAAAAAAAAAAAACTTTTATTGGCGTACAGCGGGTTTACAATGCTGTGTTAGTTCTAGGTGTACAGCAAAGTGAATCAGTTATACATACATGCAGATCTAGATTCTCTTTCCACCTAAGTCATTACAGGGTATTGAGTAGAGTTCCCTGTGCTATACAGTAGGCCCTTATTAGTTATCTATTTCATAACTTGGGAGATTGGGATTGACATATGCACAATTTGTCGTTGCCTTTAGTTGCTAAGTCATGTCCCATGCTTTTGCGACCCCTTGGACTGTAGTCTACCAGGATCCTCTGTCCATGGGATTTCCCAGGCAAGAATACTAGAGTGCGTTGCCAGTTCCTTCTCCAGGGGATCTTCCTGGATCAGGGATTGAATCCATGTCTCTTGCCTTGGCAGGCAGGTTCTTTACCACTGAGCCACCAGGGAAGCCCATATACATACTGCTATATATAAAACAGGTAACTAATAAGGACCAGCTCTCTCTTTTAACTTCTGGCCTGATTTCCTTTCTCCTCTTTTCTGCTCACTCCTTCCCTTTATAGTTCCCTTTAGAGTTCATCTTCTTTAAAAGAAAGAGGGGGAAAAGAGGCTCCCCAAAGAAGTGGAAAAGTGCAAGAAGGTAACACATAAACCAGGTGAAGTGCTCTCTAAATGGTTTCAGCTCTTCTCTTTATTTGTATTTTGACTTCATTTTTAACTGAATCTAAACATTTATTAAACTACCCAGTCCCCACCACGTTTCATCTCATCCACTCTAGCCCAGGGGAGTTTCTCTGGAATTGGCATTTGTTTTTATAGAAAAAGCTGTTCCTGGTAATAGGACTTTCTCATTTAGTTCAAAACTCCCTTAAGAACCAAGCACAGCCCCAGCCACTGAAACTGACCCAGGTTCAACCACTCACATGTGGCCACTAGACTGCCCCTCACCCCATTTCTTAGTTGCCAGAATCACAGATTCTTCTTTTTTTTTTTTTTTTTTTCCAAATCTGTCCCTCCTTCTACCTTACTGTTTAAATTATGCCTCTCAGAGAAAAATCCCTGCAGCAGATAAACATGGGATCTGGAATGGAAACTGTAGCACGCCCAACAATAATGCCACTGTCACACACACGTGAGCTTTCGTGAAAGCAAGGGATTGGCAACCCAGGGCTGCCATGCCCAAGAAAATTATTTCCTGTGGGAGAAAGAAAACAACCTTCAGCTCCTGGCAGGTCCTGGGCAAGCCCGAGCCAGGCACACTGGAGAACTTGAATGCTCTGTCTTGGGGAAGGGGAGGCCGAGGTGTGAGGGCCACAGTTGGGTGAGCACCCTGGCTGCAGCACAGAGGCCTGGCTTCGTCCTGGGAAAGTGGAAACAAAGCCACCACGGGCTCCTCAACACTGCTTTGGGGACACTCAATTAACAGGATGGGCCATGTGGTCCAGAAAGAAGAAAGAAACTCCACTCTTATTTGAAAGCACCTTCCAGGGTCAAATGTGTTCTCCCATCAGTCAGGTAGAGAAAGGCAATCATTTCAATTTAGTAAGAGGAGGAAAATGCTGGGCTGTCTTACTGACATCCTGCTTGTTCCGCTATTGTCGAGAGAAAATTACAGGCGGCATAAGCTATTAGCTCCATAATGTCCAGTCTCAAGGTAATTAGCAAAGACGTCTTCAATACAGGGTGCTCTGCAGCTCGGTGTGAAATGAATCCTTGCTTCAGTATTATTTAAGGATGACTTGACATTGTGCGTCTAGAAATTCCAGAAGCTCAGAACAATACTCATTTCTCAAATAACTCCCTGCCCACAGCTGCCCCTTTCTTTCCTTTAGTGATTCATCTTTGTTCCCATCTCAGCCTGACCCCCTACTCACTCCCCCTGTGTACCACCCCAGCCTTCCAGGCCATTCTTCCTCTACCTCAACGTTTCTCAACCTGGGTTTTAAGGAACCAAATAGTGTGTCTGTGGTGTGGGCTGCCTAGCGCACTGAAGGACATTCTCCTGGTCATGACAGGTTTCCTGGAGGGCAATGCTGTTCCCCCACATTGAGAACCAGTGTAACCAAAAATAAATAAATAAATAAATAATTTTTTAAGAAGCTATAGCTAAAAAGCTAAAGAGGACAGACAAGCGTTTCAGAGATGGCCAAATAGACTTAGAAGCAGCAGACTTGCCCAAGGTCACACGGGCAGAAAACTGGACCGTCTGGCTCCGAAACCTAAGTTCTTCCCCCACCTCCACTCCCCACCTCTTGTAGAAACAGCCAGTCACAGATTAGGTTAAAAGAAGTCAGGAGGAAATCTCTTTCCTGACAAAAGGCTGTTGGCAAACCGTGGCTAGCACTGGGGATCCTCCCTGGGTGGGAACGGGGAGGTGGTGAGTTTATTTACAGGCAAAAGGGAGCTGCCAGTTCAAGGAGAAGAAAAAAATGAATGACATTAATTTTTCAGATTCTTACCACTGGGACTGGGCCTCCACTTCAGCACTTTACTTACAAGGCCAAAAATCACTCCAAAGCTAACGTCTACAAAAAAGACGGCCAAGAATGTTGGCCTTTTTTCTTTTTGAGGAAAGAAAGGTTTGTAATATTGAAAAGCTTATGATCACTCTGTACACATGTTAAAAATGACCCAATCTGTTAGGTTGGAAGCATCTTCTGAGAGAGAAGATGGTTCTGAGGCAAGAGCATGGACTTTGAGAAGACAGGTCTCTATTCTTTTTTTTAAATGTGGGCCATTTTTAAAGTCTTTATTGAATTCGTTACAATATTGCTTCCCTTTAACATTTTGTTTTTTGGCCACAAGGCACGTGGGATCTGAGCTCCCTGACCATGGATGGAACCTATACGCATGCCCACCGTTCCACCCACTCCAACTGGAAAGTGAAGTCTTAACCACTGGACCACCCGGGAAGTCCCTGAGGTCTATATTCTAATTTGCATCTACTTGGTGTGTGCTAAGCTGCTCAGTTGTATCTGACTGTTTTTGACCTCATGGACTGTAGCCCGCCAGGCACTTCTGTCCAAGGGAATTCTCCAGGCAAGAACACTGGAGTGGGTTGCCATGCCCTCCTCCAGGGGATCTTCCCAACCCAGGGACTGAACCCAGGTCTCCTGCATTGCAGGCAGATTCTTTGCCATCTGGGCCACCAGGAAAGCCCAAGAATACTGGACTGGGTAGCCTATCCCTTCTCCAGGCCTATCTTCTTGACCCAGGAATCAAATCGGGACCTCCTGCACTGCAGGTGGATTCTTTACCCACTGAGCTACCAGGAAAGCTCTACTTTAGCCTCTCCAAACTCAGCAATTTGGAGGGAGGGGGTGTGATATCTAAGTTAAGTGGGATAACAGTAGCTGGCATAGAAGTGGTCACTGACTTCTCCTGCAGTTTATGCCAAGTAAGAACCCTGGTCTGGGAAACAAGAGACCTGGTCTCACCTCCCAGCTCTGTCCTGACTCAGTGTGACTTCACATGCTCTCATCTTGAATTCCCTTCTGGTCCCTACCTCAGACCATGGTCATAGGATCAAATGACACATCATCATTAAAACCAGAACAATGCCCAGCAAAAATGTAGGCACCCAACAAACATCAACTAAATATGACTTCAACTGGATTTGTCCTTCAACTTGTTGTTTACACCTGGTCTAAGAAAGTTCCATCTGTGTGACAGCTGGACGGCAAGACCAGTCAGCCCTCCATGGTCATCTCCCAAAAATACCCCTGCAGTGTTTGTCCCAGCTGATGGTCCAGAGTGAACCTGAAACCAAGGGCAAGTCTTACTGCTATCCACTTACCTCTCCACCAATCTTATGTTATTCACTGCTCCCACACATTCAAAGAACAAATATCTATAATGCATCTCAGGCATAAATCAACATTAGCTTTATCATGCTAGAAACTATAAAGGGAATAGAAAAAAAAAATTTTTTTTTAATTTCTAGCATCAACATTTGATATTCATGACCTTCAACAAGCAGAAGTCATCAGAGAGTCTTTCTGAACCCTGAAAATCATGGTGAAATTTAGCCTCCCTCCACAGAGACTGGCACCAATGGACTAGTGGGAGAGCAGTGAGGACAAAAGACACACAAAAAAGCATGCTGCTTCACTGGGCCCTGCCCCAGCCCCAAGGCTGAGAAGAGAAGGGAGGCTATTCAAAGTCAACTGTCATTGGGTGACAATGCCACAGGCTTTCCAGGGCTTGTTTTCTTTCCCCCAAAAGCTGTTTATAAAGAAGTGAGGAGGGAGGGAAGGGAAGAAAGGGGAGCACAACACATACTGGTGCCTGTCTACACGTACCACTTTAAAATTGGGGTATCGTTGCTTTACAATGTTGTATTGTTTCTACTGTCCAGTGAAGCGAATCAGCCGTATGTATGCAAACATCCCCTCCCTCTTGTATCTCCCTTCCCTGCCCCATCCCACCCATCTAGGTCACCACAGAGCACCAAGCTACGCTCCCTGCACTGTACCCCAGGTCCCCACTGGCTAGCTATTATATACATGGCAGCTATATATGTCAATTCCCCAATTCATCCCACCCCCGCCTTTCCCCTTCTGCCATGTCCACACATCTTGTCTCTATGTTTGCATCTCTAGTTCTACCCTGCAACTACGTTCATCTGTACCATTTTTCTAGATCCCACATATATGCACTAATATACAATATTTCTTTTTCTCTTTCTGACTTACTTCACTCCTTATGACAGGCTCTAGGTCCATCCGTGTCTCTACAAATGACCCAACTTCATTCTTTTTATGGCTAAGTAATATTCCTTTGTGTGTGTATATACATACAAACATATATATACAAATACACACATACACACACACACACACAATGCACACACCACATCTTCTTTATCTGTTCCTCTGCTGATGGACATTTAGGCTGTTTCCATGCCCTGGCTATTTAAACTGTGCGGCAACAAACACGGGTATACTGCACGTGCCTCTCTGAATTATGGTCTTCTCAGGGTCTATGCCCAGGAGTGGGACCCAGTGTGCTGCCACCCAGAACAGTGCAGCCCAGTGAGCGGCAACAACCAGCAACACAAGTGCTAACAGGTGTCAGGCACTCACCTCCTCCACTCTGCTGTGATCGGGATCTGCATTAGCTCATGTATCCAGTATGAATTTTCAGTATCCAGACAAATCTCTGCGTTTGATCATGCCCATTTGCCATGAGGAACACTAAAGTTCAGAGAGATTAAGGAACCTGCCCCAAACCACACCACCCAGAGAGGGCTTGGCAGGATGTGAAGTCAGGCAGTCTGACCCCATGGCCTGCGGACCTGACATCTGCTTCAATTCAAGGATCAGAGTAACTCCCTTCTGAAGACGTCCCCTTGGAGCCCTCCCCCACCCTTCCAAGTTCTTAATAAAATTCACATGCTTTCGTTGGTGGGAAAAAGTCACTAGACCTATGGACAAGGGGGAGTTAAGGCCACACTTGTGGACTTAGAACTCGGGAGTCGTTTTCTCAGTTTTGTGGGCTCAGAGTCAGAGGTGTAGCATTAACTTTAATATAAATTTTTTTGGAGGTGATTCACGTAGAATTCCTGCCAAGAATTTTAATAATTAGACTGAATTAGACCAAACTCTGTCTGTACATGCCTCACAACATCTGCTGATTTAACAGTTAAGCTGGAAGCCCCGCTGAGCCCGGGGAAGGGCTGGCCTTGAGGGCTGCGAACGGGGACAGTCAGTGGAGAAAGACACCTGTGAGCCCCCGGACTTTGGCCTCCCATCCAGTGAACAACTGATTCTGCTTCCCTAATCTCCCATCACCACCAGGGACCAGAGGACGGGATGAAACCAATCAGGAAATGCTCATAAAAGAAAACCCTTCCCCATGGTCCTTTCTACTGCAAGCTGAGGGCTATAAAGTGATCCTTTCTAATGTGGTGATTTTCAGCCTTTTCCCTGCTCTGGTTCAGTGTATTCCCATCAGCCACAGAGACTCATTAACAGGGCGGATTTCTTTAAGGGGAGGGGTAGGTGGGGGTAGAATCCAAATCTTTACTCCCCACCAGTCAAGAATCAGACTCTTAAAGGGTGGGGACCACAAAATTTGGCAGAGCCCTGGAGAATCTGTTTCCCATCCTCCTTCTCCCTCTCTCCTGGTCACACACAAACACATACATACACATGTGTGTGTTCACACACAAACTCATACTCTCACACTAGAGGCACCGTGGGTCTAATAGACAGCTCCCAAAGAAGGACAGTGCCAATGAATCAGCCCTTCCTGGAAGGTGGTGCCATTAAAATCATAGAAATTACATTAAAATTATAAAATAAATTATATGCTTCTTTTTAAAATAATAAAAAAAAATTTTTTAAGCATATAATTCTTTTGAAGAAAGAAGCACATGACTGGTGCAGTATGTGGGATTCTTAGCTCACTAATCCATGCCCCCTGCAGTGGAAGTGCAGAGTCTTAACCACTGGACCACCAGGGAAGTTCCATAATTTACAAGCTTCTTAAAGCAGCCTTCAAAACAGATCAACCCACGCCCACCCAAAATAATGGAGGGTGTGATTATATGCCAGAAGGAGAATAAAACATAAAGGCATATTATTTGTATAAGACACAAATTATGCTATTAAAACATCACAGAAAATGGTTCTAGCCATTGCTGCTCTAGGTTAAAAACACGAATGGACTTTTTGGCCAACCCAATATAATGTGAGCCACTTATATAATTTTAAATTTCCTGGTAGTCACATTAAAAAGGTTAAAAAGAGGGACTTTCATGGTGGTCCAGTAGTTAAGAGTCAGCTGTGCAACACAGAGGATGAGGGTTTGATCCCTTATCAGGGAGCTGGGACCCCATGGGCCATAGAGCAACTAGCCTCTTGCACCACAACTACTGAGCCTGCACACTCTGGAACCCACATGCCACAATTAAGACCCAATGCAGCCAAATAAGTCGGTAAAAAAACAGGTCAAAAAGAGGTAAAATTAATGGCAGGACACTGAAAGATGAACTACCCAGGTTGGTAGGTGCCCAATATGCTACTGGAGATCAATGGAGAAATAACTCTAGAAAGAGAGTTATTTAGAAATAACTCTAGAAAGAGACGGAGCCAAAGCAAAAACACCACCCAGCTGTGGATGTGACGGGTGATGGAAATAAAGTCTGATGCTGTAAAGAGCAATATTGCAGAGGAACCTGGAATGTTAGGTCCATGAATCAAGGCAAACTGGGAGTGGTCAAACAGGAGACGGCAAGAGTGAACATCGACATTCTAAGAATCAGTGAACTAAGATGGACTGGAATGGGTGAATTTAACTCAGATGACCATTATATCTACTACTCTGGGCAGGAATCCCTTAGAAGAAATGGAGTAGCCATCACAGTCAACAAAAGAGTCTGAAATGCAGTACTTGGATGCAATTTCAAAAACAACAGAATGATCTCTGTTCATTTCTAAGGCAAACCATTCAACATCACGGTAATCCAAGTCTATGGCCTGACCAGTAACGCTGAAAAAGCTTAAGTTGAACAGTCCTATGAAGACTTACAAGACCTTCTAGAATACCCAAAAAAGATGTCCTTTTCATTATAGGGGACTGGAATGCAAAAGCAGGAAGTCAAGAAACACCTGGAGTAACAGGTAATTTGGCCTTGGAGTATAGAATGAAGCAGGGCAAAGGCTAATAGAGTTTTGCCAAGAGAACGCACTGGTCATAGTAAACACCCTCTTGCAACGACACAAGAGAAGACTCTACACATGGACATCACCAGATGGTCAACACCAAAATCAGATTGATTGTATTCTTTGCAGCCAAAGATGGAGAAGCTCTATACAGTCAGCAAAAACAAGATTAGGAGCTGACTGTGGCTTGGATCATGAACTCCTTATTGCCAAATTCAGACATAAATTGAAGAAAGTGGAGTAAACCACTAGACCATTCAGGTATGACCTAAATCAAATCCCTTATGACTATACAGTGGAAGTGACAAATAGATTTAAGGGACTAGATCTGATAGATAGAATGCCTAATGAACTATGGATGGAGGTTCGTGACAGTGTACAGAAGACAGGAATCAAAACCATCCCCAAGACAAAGAAATGCAAAAAAGCAAAATGGCTGTCTGATGAGGCCTTACAAATAGCTGTGAAAAGAAGGGAAGTGAAAAGCAAAGCAGAAAAGGAAAGATATACCCATTTGAATCCAGCGTTCCAAAGAATAGCAAGGAGAGATAAGAAAGCCTTCCTCAGTGATCAATGCAAAGAAATAGAGGAAAACAACAGAATGGGAAAGACTAGAGATCTCGTCAAGAAAATTAGAGATACCAAGGGAACATTTCATGCAAAGATGGGCTCAATAAAGGACAGAAATGGTATGGACCTAACAGAAGCAGAAGGTATTAAGAAGAAGTGGCAAGAATACACAGAAGAACTGTACAAAAAAGATCTTCACGACCCAGATAATCACGATGGTGTCATCACTCACCTAGAGCCAGACATCCTGGAATGTGAAGTCAAGTGGGCCTTAGGAAGCATCACTACAAACAAAGCTAGTGGAGGTGATAGAATTCCAGTTGAGCTATTCCAAATCCTGAAAGATGGATGCTGTGAAAGTGCTGCACTCAATATGCCAGCCAATTTGGAAAACTCAGCAGTGGCCACAAGACTGGAAAAGGTCAGTCTTCATTCCAATCCCAAAGAAAGGCAATGCCAAAGAATACTCAAACTATTGCACAATAGCATTCATCTCACATTCTAGTAAAGTAATGCTCAAAATTCTCCAAGCCAGGCTTCAGCAATATGTGAACTGTGAACTTCCTGATGTTCAAGCTGGTTTTAGAAAAGGCAGAGGAACCAGAGATCAAACTGCCAACATCCGCTGGATCATTGAAGAAGCAAGAGAGTTCCAGAAAAACATCTATTTCTGCTTTACTGACTAAGCCAAAGTCTTTGACTGTGTGGATCACAATAAACTGTGGAAAATTCTGAAAGAGGTAGGACTACCAGACCACCTGACCTGCCTCTTGAGAAACCTGTATGCAGGTCAGGAGGCAACAGTTAGAACTGGACATGGAACAACAGACTGGTTCCAAATAGGAAAAGGAGTACGTCAAGGCTGTATATTGTCACCCTGCTTATTTAACTTATATGCAGAGTACATCATGAGAAACGCTGGACTGGAGGAAGCACAAGCTGGAATCAAGATTGCCGGGAGAAATATCAATAACCTCAGATATGCAGATGACACCACCCTTATGGCAGAAAGTGAAGAAGAACTAGAGAGCCTCTTGATGAAAGTGAAAGAGGAGAGTGAAAAAGTTGGCTTAAAGCTCAATATTCAGAAAACTAAGATCATGGCATCCGGTCCCATCACTTCACGGCAAATAAATGGGGAAACAGTGTCAGACTTTATTTTTCTGGGCTCCAAAATCACTGCAGATGGTGACTGCAGCCATGAAATTAAAAGATGCTTGCTCCTTGGAAGGAAAGTTATGACCAACCTAGATAGCATATTCAAAAGCAGAGACATTACTTTGCCAACAAAGGTCCATCTAGTCAAGGCTATGGTTTTTCCAGTGGTCATGTATGGATGTGAGAGTTGGGACTATAAAGAAAGCTGAGCACTGGAGAATTGATGTCTTTGAACTGTGGTGTTAGAGAAGACTCTTGAGAGTCCCTTGGACTGCAAGGACATCCAACCAGTCCATCCTAAAGGAGATCAGTCCTGGGTATTCACTGGAAGGACTGACGTTAAAGCTAAACTCCAATACTTTGGCCACCTGATGTGAAGAGCTGACTCATTTGAGAAGGCCCTGATGCTGGGAAAGATTGAGGGCAGGAGAAGGGGACGACAGAGAATGAGACGGTTGGATGGCATCACCGACTCCATGGACATGGGTTTGGGTGGACTCCGGGAGTTGGTGATGGACAGGGAGGCCTGGCATGCTGCAATTCATGTGGTCGCAAAAAGTTGGACATGACTGAGCGACTGAACTGAACTGAATGACTGGCATGTAGGTAATGAATGTTTTTAAAAGATTTCTCAAAAAAAAAAAAAAGCTAGCTTTGTGCTTGCCTATTAATACTAAATGGCTCTGGACAAGTAATTTCAATCTTCTTGAAACTGAAAACCACCTGAAATTGATGAGCTCCAGTTTCACCAACTGTAAATGGAGATGAAAAAATGCCAATATGATTCCCCTTACCAGGGCCGTTGTAAGGATCCTATGCTATATGCATACGAAAGTGTTGTATACAGCGCTGTGCAAATGCTAATAATCGTTATTATAGCTCCTGTAAGAGAACAGCTCATCCATGGACATCAATAGCAGTTCTTTTCAGTCTGTAAATATTTTGCCCACAGCTGTCTTTCCTTCCCAGAGGCTTCAGAACAGTAAGAAATGCACATTTCTGTTACCCTCTAAGAAGCTATAAACCTACTTTACAAGAAAAATCCCATCGGAATATCCAAGTGATATTTAAGTTGTTTTGTGGAAGAGATATTTTGTTAAAATGAAAACCCTGCCTTAAAAACAGGAAGACATCCCTAGTCAGCAAATTCTAGAGGGAACAAACTAGCCTTGCCTCCAGGAAAATTATCCAATTCAAAAGACGCTTTCTGAGCTAGTGAACAAAGATGGAGAACACCACCCCATCTTGCTTCTTTTCCTCCAGCCTTCTAACTTTTTTAAAGAGTTCTTCCAAATGATCTGTGAATTTGGGTGGTTAGAAACAATTGCTATTTTAAGACTGAGAAGAGAGCTGATGTTTAAATATTTCTTGATGGTTGGACAAAAGACCTTCTAGAACCCCTCCCAACTGTTATGATAATAAAGACAATAACACCAGCCTTAGAGGAATGATTAAGTGAATAAGCGAAGGGGTGAAAGTCGCTCAGTCGTGTCTAACTCTTTGAGACCTCATAGTCTATACTACGGAATTCTCCAGGCCAGAATACTGGAGTGGATACCCTTTTCCTTCTCCAGGGGATCTTCCCAACCCAGGGATCAAATCCCGGTCTCCCGCACTGCAGGCTGCCTCTTTACCAGCTGAGCCACAAGGGAAGCCTGTAATTATTTTATGAAGGGTGACTTATACAAAGAGAAATGAGAGAAAGGCTTTGTGTTAGAGAATTCACTGCAAGCAGAGAACAAATCCTGGCTTTCCTAAAGGCCATCTGAGGTACCCTTTCCCTGTAAATACCAGACCCCTCACCTGGACACAGTCATAAAGACCATTATTAACAGCATCCTCACAGTACAGCTCAGACGTACTTACAGCTTCTGAGGTTTCTGAAGTCCAGATTTTTTTACAAAATCAGCCTTTCCCAAAGTGTGCTCGGCACGGTTTCTAGGCATTTCATGTTTGGGGGATGGGTGGGTGGATAAGCAGGAGTACCATGGCCAAGTGAGTTTTTGGGAAACCCTGGATCCACATGAAGTTCAGCAAGTTCTACTGCTCAGAGCCTTTAACATGACAGTGTCCTGTGGGAGATGGAAATCCCACAATGAACTGCACCCTTTTCCAGATATCAGATCTGGAGCATCCCCAAGGGGAGGTGATCACATCTTCAGATCCTTCCACTTTCAAAAATAGTTCCAGAATACACTGGGTGGCAGAAAAAAATGAAAAGTAGGTTCTCTCCTACCCGATTCAGAAATCAGCTGCATCTGTTTTGTTGTTTTCACATTTGTAGAAGTAACTGCACATCAAAGCTGACCCTCAACGGTGCCAGACTCAGTACCCACTGATGTGACAGCAGTAGCTTCACCCACCTACCTGTAATTTCTCTGTTCTACCTCCCAGGCTACCCCCAGGCCTCCCCCAATATAAACACTGCAGCCCCAAATCAAAGGCATTCCAGCTTTTGCACCTATAGGTGCGGATATAAAAGGTATAAACATTATGACATAAAAGATGTAAAGATCTGAGAACAAGATACAATCAAAATAACGTTTACTGTCTTAATCTCCTGTTCCACAGAGCTTGCTTAGAATAGGAACAACAAAGAAAGAACCATTTCAGTTCTGACCCCTGACTTTTCTCTTCTAGATTCAACTGGGCTGTTTCAAAAACCCATATTCTACTTCTTTGGACTGAAGCCATCATGGTTAAATCTGAAAACTGAACAGCAGTGATTCCCAAACATGGGCCAAGGGTCCCTAGAAGAAGGTCTCAGGGTCATTTCAAAGGTCTTCTAACCACCTGAGCACCAAAAATTGTTGGCAGGTCAAAAAGTCAAAAGTATAATTTCTATTATGTGAGGAAATCTAAGAAATCTTTTGATGATAAAAAGAGATCCTTGTGTTTTAAAAAAAAAAACTGGAAACCAAAACTAGTGCTTTTAATAAATACACCCCTTGCTAGTAATCTGTCCTAATTAGCAAGAGAATAATCTAACTCAATAATACTTTTAAGTTACAGATTAATGAAATGATTTTAAAAATTCTTTGATCTTTGTTTCTCAGTCATAATCTCATAAGACATGGCAAAATTTGACAAAACAAACGCTTCTAAAACCAAACATTACCCAACCATCCTTCTTGAAAGTCTACAATTTTCTGTTTTTCGGCAAGGAAAAGATTTTGTGTTTACTTTTTGTGTGTGGATTTTGTGTTTACTTTTCAGTGACACCAAATAGAAGAAGCTTTAGAATAAAGCCTCAATATAACATTTTGACAGACCTACACTAATTAGAAAAATAAAGCCACAGAAACCATGGTGACCTCCGATGATTCACAAAAACAGCATTTCTTTATTTCTGGGAAGTTTCTCAAAGGATGAAAAATGGAGGCTTTATACACTTGTGTTCCAAAGGAAAGGAAAGTTAAAGCACCACTGTGAGTGATGCTTATAAACTAGACTAATGAGAAATGGCATACGGTAGATAACATATCTTAAGAAATGTTAGCAAGTTAAGGTCTCCTTTAATATCTATTTCTATCCCCTATGGACATTATGAAAGGATCATCACAAAATACTCCTATCATATTTGCCAGGAGAAAAATCTTAAAAGTCATTTCAGCTATTCACAGTGAAGATTTCGTGAAGACCTACAAAAGCAATCATTTTCCTACTAAAAGTTTTATCCACTTCTCCGCTGGAGCAACATGTCACATCTTCTAAATCAATCTATGGCTTAACTTCTAATCTTATAACTGGCACAGAGAGATGATAAAATGTCTTCCAAATACTGCGGGAATTTTTCAAAGCTCCCAGTGCATGATAGTGTGTGTGTGTTTTTTAAAAAGAATTTATCATCAGTTCCAAGTTGGAGTTCAGTTGCAACATATACTCAGAACTGATGACTTAAAAAAAGAAACAAAAAAACCTTTCTCTATACAGTCTTATTGCTTTGATGAATTAATGCCAACAAATGTGGTCAGTATTGTTTCCAGATTCTTCAAGTCACTGTACTCCTTGCATGGTCAACCCAATCCCACGTCTGTCCTTGATTACTTAATTTTCAGTCATTTGCAAACTCAAAAGTGAAAATGTAGAGGCATTTGAGCCACTTTATTCAGCAGTAGAACAAGAATTGTGGGCACAGTTCATAGACTTTCTCACATAGGTCTTCTCAACACAAAATATGCTAGAGAAAGAACTCCCTCCCTCCATGCAAAAGCCTTTGTTCGGGAGGCCAGTTTCCTACATTTGAGAGAATATAGGAAAGTCTTTCCTTCTTGTTACAGCTTATCTTTTTTTAGCTTTTTTTTTTTTTTTTTTTTAGTATCCTTTGCTGATTAACTCCATTCTGTCTATTCTCTCAAAGGACTCCAAGTTCCCACAATACATATGTATTCAATCTTATTGCTTTGTGCTTGATATATTGCCTTGTAAGTGTTCAAGGCATTTTTTGGTGAACACTATGTTTCTGCCTCCCAAACTGTACTCTAAGCTTCTTAACAATAAAAACCATGCCCTGCCTCCAACTTGGGGTTTTTTTTTTCTTTACTATGACTGCATTAAACCTATAAATTTATTCTGATTACATGACATCTTTACAATATTTCATATTTCCAGCTAGTCTGTTTCTCCATTAATGCAAGTTTTTTTTCCTTTAATGTCTAACCAAAGTTTTGTCATTTTCTCTATAAAAGCAAAAGACACACATGGTAAAAAAAAAAAAAAAAAAAGCCTTCCAGTGAGTCTCTCGCCCCCCAGATTCCAGTCTCATTCTGAGAGGTAACCCCTTCTCATGTAACTTCTAGAAGATGTTCAGGCATATGTATATTTAAATAAGCATAAATATCATCTTTCTCCCACTCCCTTGTTTTTAGAAACTGGGCCTGTTATCAATATACTACCTCTCAGCTGGCAAAGAAAAATCATTCAAAAGGATCGGAACCGGGACCTGCCTCGTGGTCCAGTGGTTAAGAATCTGCCTGCCAAAGCAGGGACATGGATTGGATCCCTGGTCCGGGGAGATCTCACATGCCATGGGGCAACTAAGCCCACGGCCACAACTACTGAGCACGCACTCCAGAGATGTGACTACCGAGCCCCGCACACTCTAGAGCCTGTGCTCCATAAGCAAAGCCATGGCAATGAGAGTCCTGCATTTGGCAACTAGAGAGTAGCCCCAACTTGTCACAACTAGAGAAAGCCCACACATACCAACAAAGAGCCAGTGCGTGACCACAAAGGCCAAGTGCAGCCAAAAATACATAAATAAAAGGATCAGAACCATTTTCATAGATCAGGCAACAACAGCAAATTTGGAGTCAAGAGTCAAGAAACTTGACACTGGGCACAGAAGCTAACTATAAGCACATTCTATGCGGCACCAATGACACATCTTTTCAATGACTGAACAGTCAGTATTCTGCTGTGGAGCTGAAACATGATTTACTTAGTCTTTTACTCACAGGCATTTACACCGTTTCACATTGGAGCCAATATTGCTACAATGAAGACATCTTTGTTTCAGTTCAGTTGCTCAGAGTCATGTTTCACTCTTTGCCACCCCATGGACTGCAGCACGCCAGGCTTCCCTGTCCATCACCAACTCCCGGACCTTGCTCAAACTCATGTTCATCAAGTCGGTGATGCCATCCAACCATCTCATCTTTGTTTATCTTTGTAAATTCTATTGGATAAATTCCTAGAAACTGAATTGGGAGGTCAAAGGTTTCATACATTTTGAGTGGCACTGCCAAAGAAATGGCATCAGTTTACATGTGTCAGTGCCTGCTTCTCCATGCCTTTCCAACACCATATTTTCTTTTTGCCAACCAACTAGTGATGTACCGCATTTTACCAATTGCATTTCTGTCATAAGTGGAACTGATCATTTTTTTCATGTTTATAAACATGTTTATATTTCTTTCTCTGTTTAAAGTGAGTGAAGTGAAGTCGCTCAGTCATGTCCAACTCTTTGCAACCCCATGGACTATAGCCTACCAGGCTCCTCCGTCCATGGGATTTTTCAGGCAAGAATACTGGAGTGGGTTGCCATTTCCTTCTCTGTTTAAACTGAAGTCAAATTGATTTTAAGAGCTCATTATGCATGAAGTGGGGCAGGAAATGGCCCTTTCCTCAGTTGTCTGTGTTGGAAATATCATTTTCCAGTCTATGGCTTGTCATTTAGATCTCGTTTCTGGTATTTTGAACCACACAGAAGTTTTACATGATATTCATCTCTTATATTCACCAATAAGATCTAGCTTAACTTTCTGAACACAAGTATATGTTAACTTCCTTCCATAAGAAGTGAAGTCAGAGTAGAAAAATTAACAGTCACCAAAAATCCTTTCCCCGAATTTGGGAGAATTTGGAGGCGCAAATAGCTGGTAACCAAATCATGCCAGCACCCAGTGACGTAATTCATGGGAAGAGCATCTGCAGATCCCTGGAAAGGCACATTTTCTTCTTTTGTTTGCAAAGTCCATATGCTTATCAGTTTCCCAGAGTCCAGTCACCCTCTTTGCCTCAAGTAAAAGATGTCTCGGCTTAGCCACTTCAGGACAGAAGTGATTACAGATGAAGATTTTGACCCCTGCCTAGTCACAGCAGAGACTCTTTGGACACCCAGTTCAATGGACAAAGAAAGGAGATTTAGTCAATTTCCCAGAGAGACTATGGCCCTACACAAGACCCGGAAAAATGACAGCAAGGCAGGTTCTTCAACTCCCTACAAAGTCCCCAGGCAATGAAGACAGGACAGATGTGCTCAGAAAACTACTTCTCTCCTGGCACCTTCCTCTTATCCTGTCCAGTAAAATGAAGCAGAAAAAAAAAATAAAAATGGTTCTTCTTTTCACCGACACTACCTTAAAGTCACTTACATTATGGCAAGGACATTAATAAGAACGGTGTGCCCTCCCAAATTCAGGGAAGGTTTTAACATCATTCTATTTGTTCTTGCGATTTGAACATGATGGTACCAATTAATGTCTATACAAGTGGGATAGTTCAAAAATAATGATTGAGACTTCCCTGGTGGTCCAGTGGCTAGGACTCTGGGCAAGTAAGTGGGATTATGATCAGAAACTTCAGAATATAAAAAGGTAAAATTCTGGATGACCTCTAGGAACTGTTTCTAAGAAGGGTAAAGTGAAAACGGATTAATACATAGTATAACGCTCACCAGTTTTGGTGCAGGAACAAAGAAAGTACCTGACCAATAAGAATATGGCAGCGCTAGGAACTTGGCATGGTGGCAGGCCCAACAAAGCCAGGGTGACAGCTCTCAGAGACCAGGACATACCATTCTGAAATGGGCAGCCACGCACAGCGGGCAGAGGTGAACTTGCAGTGTTTCTCCCCTAGGTCTTTTCTCCTCCCTAGAGTTTTGGTCTCCAAGCAATCAGTTCTGTGCTTTTGTTTCTAGGCTCAGTTTTAAACCACATTGGGGAAAAGGCACTTCTTGAAAGGCAAAGATTGGGAGAAAAATACTGAAGCTCTTAAGAGCTCCTGTCTAGCTGCCAAAGCATTGTTTTAGTCAAATGAAAAGGGAGAAACAGAATGATGATTTTATTTGAATTGCTTCCAAGGAAAAGTAACCTCCAGCAAAACACTGGGCCCACTTTGCTGGAAATCCTGGCATGCCGACAACAAAGATGGAAGCAGAAAATCGCATCTTCCAGAAAGCACGGTTATCAAATAGGAAAAACCACACGGAGTGACGAGCTTTCAGGTTCCTGTGGCTCAGGATCCCTTTTATTTTATTTCTTCCTGCTGTAAACAAAGTTATTTTTAATATAATTTTCCTTGGAAGGGTGCTTTTAAAATGCTTAAAGATCAAATCTCTTGCTTTAAGTAACATTAATATATTAAATTCCAAACTTACTAAGCTAAATAAGCAGAGAGTAAAAATCTGCATAAACATATCCCAAAACTTAAACATTACAATTTCAGAACATAGTTTAATGATGGTACCTCCTGGTAGTGAAAATATATCCCAGCTAGATTAGCTACTGTAAATATCCAAGGAATTAAAATTCTTAAGTTTTCAGGGATTCCAGGGATCCCTGTGGCCCAGAAGTGAATCTTATCGGGGAAGGAAAAGAAGAAAAGATGGGAGAGTGATCTTGGAGTTGTAAAATTATCACAGACTACTGAGAGCTTTAATATTACGCACACTTTTAAGTTATAGCAGCCAACAGACCTCTAGGTCAATTACCACTGTAACTTCTTCCTTGGAAAATTTCTTTCTTTCTTTTTTTTTTTTTTTTTGTTTTTCACTGTACTTCTTTTTCCTCCAACTTCATTGAGGAACAACGGACAAATAAAAGTTTTACATATTAAAGTATACAATGTAGTGATTTTCTCTACATATATATTATGACCTGTACCATAATTAAACTAATTAACACATCTATGACCCTACACATGTGGTGAGAACATTTAAACAACTACTCTTTTACTAAATTTTAACCAAGCAGTACACTAGTATTAACTATAGTCACCAGGCTTTACATTAGATCTCCTCCTTAGAAATTTTCTAAGGAAGGCAGTTATCAGAAGGCAAATATTTTCCACAGGTCTTCATCTTCATTACTCACATTTATCAGACACTCTGTATCCTGTTCCACTACACATGTTGAAGATAGAAATCAAACAGATTTTGCCTCCAGTGAGATGGCTTATTCTTCTGTGAACAAAAGAATGAAGTGTTCTGGGTCTGGGACTCTCTCAGTCATGAAACAAAAGCCAAGTCACAGGTACCACCTTGTCTCCTGTACCACCTGTCCCAGATCCTCCTTGCTCCTCGTCAACCTGCTCCCAGTCCTCTGGTCAAGCTGCCACCTCCTTCCTGACTCTTGTCTTCGTGCCCCATTTTTAAATTTCTCCCCTACTCCTTGAACGTATTAGCATCGGTACCTCTGCACGCCTTGGCTTGTCGCCTCAGGTAGGTGGCTCAGACCCACTTCATCATCTCAGCCCAATTCTGGCTACCCAGCCCAATTCTGGCTACCCAGGCCCTGTGGACACTCCTGTCTGGTTCAACCTCCTGGAGGTAAATCTCTGCTTCCCGCTCAACAGGACACGGGTACAAAGTACACCATGGGAGCAATGGGAGGAAGCAACTCTTTGTAGCAAAGCTTTGCTGAGATGATGGCAAAATGGAGTTTCAGAGGATGAGCAGGATGGGAAAGGGAGGGGAGAACATCCCAAACAAAGCAGAGAACTCATTAGTGAAGAAAAATAATGTGTTTTGTAATCAATTTTGTGGACAGAACCCCTAATGGATAACAATAAATTGTTTACTGAGCTCCTACATTATGGAAGGCACATGGCCCAGGACAGACCACAAAACAGAGACTCATTAAGTATATAGACTAAATGAAACACCAGCTTCATTTAAAAAGGAAACTCGTGCATCTAAGTCAGAAAACTACCTATAACGTTATCTGAACTAGAAGTACCCCAAACTAAAACAACCCAGAAAATTCAGTATCGCCTCTCCCAAGACAACAGAGCCTTTCCTTCTGTAATCAATCACACAATGACAAATGAGTCTGTGAGAGGCCCAGTCCTCTGTGCCGGAGACAGAGCCACAGACCCCTGGGCCCAAAGGGATCTGGTCTTGATTAAGGTTATTTTCCTTTGTAACATTCAGATTGGAGGCAAAAGGAAGGAGGATCGAAAAGGAAACTGGAGGCGCCCAAGATGTATCAGTGAGTTTCATCACAGCATTTTATTTCCTTTGTGAACTCGACTCAGGGAGCTCATAACTCCAGTATTTGTTTGGCTACTGAGTCCATAATTCACTTCAGTTCTGAAGACCTATGGTCTCAGTTTCTTGACTTTAAAAGGGTCTGGTGGAACTCTTGGTGAATTTAAGATTTAGATAATACAATAAATTAAATCAAGTTTCTGGGGTAATTATTTCAATCAAACAGGCTTTGTTACAAGGTTCTTTCAATGTAGTGTGATAATTCCTCAATCCCACAATGCTGTTAAATGTGAGTATTGTTATAACAACAATGAAAAACCTCTATAATCTCAGCATGACTGAAGTTAAATTACTACAGCCAGTTTTCTGAAGAATGAGTCAAATTCTTTTTCATGAAAGTGAAAGCGTTAGTTGCTCAGTTGTATCAGATTCTTTGTGACCCCATGGACTGTAACCCGCCAGTCTCCTCTGTTCATGGAATTTTCCAGGCAAGAATACTGGAGTATTCCCTTCTCCAAGGGATCTTCTCGACCCATGGATCAAACCCAGCTCTCCTGCACTGCAGATTCTTTACTATCTGAGCCACCAGGAAAGCCCCATTTTTTTCCCGTACACCTACTCTTACTGCAGTAATCTTACTATTCTTCTATTCTTACTAATCTTACTATTCTTCCTATTCTTACTGCAGAATCTCTATCCTCTAGCTCTCAATTGTTGAAAGCCCTGCTTTCATCTCATTTGGTCCTTAGATGGGAGAGAGAACAGCATGAAGCAACATTTATCTGGTAGTGCATACCTCTGAAGACAAGAAACAGTTGGGAAAAAAATGTTGGACAGAATTCAGAAAATCCAACTAGATGTAAAGTGGTCCTCAGGAAACACCTGGGAATACCTGCCATTCACTCTTAGCAGACCACAGTGATCTCTGAGCTCATCTGTCTATACTTGCCTCTGCCCACCCTACAAACTGACATTCACTCATCTTCAGACTTCAACACACATGGGCATCCTAACTCTCTCCATCACCCATCAAGACTGCCCACCCAGTTCCATAACATCCTCCATACCAGGGACATTTACTTCCATACATTTAGGATGACAACATCCTGAATCTTTAACACCCCCAATACTCCCAAATCCAAAGTTGCGAACTCAGAAATCCTGCTTCCCATTCCTTCATCTCACCCAGTGAGCTACTTCTTTGGCCTTGGGCAATCTGACATCTTATGATTGTTCAGATTCAGTCCAATGAGCCAACATGCCCACACGACTACCCTCTCAGCCAGAGATACCTGAGGACACCTAGGCCTCGCTGGAGTTTGAATTCACAACTCAGCAGAGCACCTACACAAATCCCTTGGCCTTGATGCAAGTTAGGCCTGCCTGGGCTTGGCACTGTCTCTTATGCCAATTCTTCTAACATTCCCAGTCCCAGGGTCCAGCTCCCCACCCCGCAACCTCTGCCTCCAAGTGACCAGCCCTCACCAGCTCCCTCCAGAGCTGCCGTGCTCTCTCAGGTTCTCCACCCTTACCCAGACTGACGTACTGGCTAGCCTACTCCCCAGGGGTCAGTCTCATCAATCACATTTCCATTGGTAGCATCTACTATCAATACAGTCTCAGCTTGCTCTTGATTTACTTCTCCTTGCTAATCCATCCTCCAGCTCTCCCCTTCAGTGGCATCGGGAGGATTCTACATCTCAGAAATGCTTTCAGTGATGCTCCTCTAGCTCCCTTCCTGGGGCCCCAGCAGCTGCTCAAAAGTTTACCAAGTCTTCTGCTCTCAACAGTCTGTCTCATCTTCACCATGAAAGCAGAGGGCATCCAGTCTCAGAAGATGGTGCCCCACCTCCCACAACCAACTCTTCCAGCTGTGCTCTGGTTCTATTATCCCAAATCCGCCACTTCCATGTCCTGTGACCGTTAAGTTATTTCACCTCTTTGTGAGAAGAGCACCTTCATGCATCTGTAGTGGAGATGGAGTAGGACAAACATACGTAAAGCACTGAGACAGTGACTGGCACGAACAGGGGAGAATTTTCCTTTACGCTCCCACTTCTCTTCAACCTACCAACTGACTCTGACCTGACTCTGGTCACTGTCATCCAAGAAACTAGCCATTTAGCCTCAAGCCACTGCTCTCTTACTCTTCCTTGGCACCATCCTTTTTTACTTACTGTCTCCTCTTCCTTACCCCAGCTTGCTTTTGGACTCCCCATAGGTGCCCTGGGAACTCTACAGAGTCAGCGCTCAGCAAGGTCACTGGTAATTTCTAATGGCAAATCCACAGTCGGGTTTCCAGGCCACTCTGAGATCTGGAACCACTGCTCTCCAACTCTTCCTCGAAGCTCTTCACTTGCTTCTCATGGCTGTTTTGCTTTGGTGCTTTGCTCCTCTTGGTCTCCTACACCAGCCCCTCTGCTTGCCCCTAAAATGCCAGAATTTCTGGCTCCATCCTTGGCTTTCTCCTACCCACTCCCCAAAGAGGAGCTCATCTGCCCCCACAGCCTGGACCATGCCTGGAGTGCTGATGACTGCTTATTCCTTCCTCACCTGGCCCCTCCCTTCTGGCCTCTTCTTGCCTGCTGTCTCCATCTGGTTATCCCAAGGGAACCTTAAACTCAACGTGTCTAAACTGAGGCCACTGATTTTCCCAAACCCACTTCTTCCTCTGTATTTCTTATATAGTCTGACGACATTATTATCAATGCAGTTCCCTGCTTCAAACCTTCCGTAGGGCACAGTTCTCATAAACCCATTTTAAGTGGGTCCCTGTGGCCATAATAAATGGTAAAGATAAATGGGCTAACCCTGTCTTCCTGGATGTTGATTCCAAGTGTAAGAATCATAAGTCAGAAATGGGATGGGGCCATAAAATAAAATCAAAGGGGTACATTCTCAAAGCAAGAGCTTAACACAAGATCTAGTCAGCTCAAAAGATGGTGCTGTGCTGTGCTTAGTCACTTGTTCATATCTGACTCTTTGAGATCCCATGGACGCAGCCTGCCAGGCTCTCCTGTGCATGGGGATTTCCCAGACAAGAATACTGGAATGGGTTGCCGTGCCCTTCTCCAGGGGATTTTCCCAACCCAGGGATCAAATCCAGGTCTCCTGCACTGCAGGTAGATTCTTTACCGTGTGAGCCACCAGGCAAGCCAATGAAAGATGGGGAGGAGCTTAATTTGGGAGCTAAGAGCAAGAGAGATGGAAGAAGACTCCGTTCTTACAAGGTGCTGTGTGTGACTTCCCACGGCCTGAGCTGTGCTCACCTCCTTCCTGCTCCTCTCTTCAACCCTGGTGGTCAAGTGGTTAGGACTCCATGCCTTCCCCGCCAAGGCCCTGGGTTCCATGCCCGGTCAGGGAACTAAAAATCCCACAAGCTGCATGGCACAACCAAAACAAACAAACAAAAATGACAACAACAACAAAAACACCAAAAAAACCCTCTGATACCACTGTTTACAAATTCCTCCAGATTTCTCCTGTTCTACCTTCCTGGCCACCACTATCCCACCAGTCCGGGACTTGTTTCTCACCTTACAAACCACAACCACCTACTAAGGTGGTCCAAGAGACCACCTGGATCCAAGAGAGAAATCCAGCCTTGAGCCTCCCTCTCACGCTCAATCTTTCTAAACCACAATTGTGATCACAACATTTCTCTGCTTGAAAACTCTTAGTGGCTCCCACCTAACCGCTATGAAGAAATAAGCAGCAACTCCTTGGCTTTCATGATACAGCCCCAGACTGCCTGTCCAGCTGCCAGCTGGCATCACCACAGCTGCCACCAGTGGCAGGCCCTTTGCTGCCCAGAGCACGCCGTGCTCTGAGCCCTTCGCCCACTGCCAGGCCATCTCTGCTGTCTGGATTGCCCCCTCCTACAGCTGCCTGCAGCCACCTCTCTTTAGCCTGCACTTAGTCTGCTCAGCAGTGAGGCTTCCTCCTCAGGCAGAGAGCTGCTCCTTTTCCTGTCAGCCAGTCTCCCTACGTGCAATGGGCCCCCCAAGGGCCCTGGTTTTATCCAGCCAGATTATATCCCCCAGGGGTGCTCTTACACCTTCCAAAACGAGCCATTAGTGAGTGCTAAGCCCTTTACAGGCAACATCTCATTTAATCCTCACATGAACTAGGTAAATGCTAATTATCATCATTTCCAGGTGAGTGAGGGAGGCTGGCCTGCAGCTCAGTAATGTTCCTGAAGGACAAATTGACTTTATCTGGTGAACGGCTGCAGCTATTCAGCCTTAAAGAGACCCTCAGCAAGGACAGGGTCATTAAGGAGACAAAGGTTCCTGGCCGTTGCTGCATACAACAGAAAATTTTGAAACACTCTGGCAGCTTCTCCCAAGAGATTCTCAGGTTCCTGCAAAGAGTGTACTTAACATAACCCTGCCCTTTGCTGCCCCTCTCTGCAGAAATGGGGTTTCTCGGAGGCCTCACTTTTACCTGGGGCCTGCAATGCTAGTTACTTCCTCACAGTCTGGTAATGGGTGAGAACCTTGATTACAAAATATCTCCTCAGAATTCCACCAATTAATAGCTCATCTGGATGAAATACTCTGAGCAAAACATAAAAGACCAAAACTCACCAAAGAAGTAAAAAACTTAAATGTAGTAATAATTGCAGAATATCTATACATTCTTGTCAAATTACCACCTGCCCCAAAAGGCAATGGGCTCAGACAGGTCCACAGGCAATTCCAAACCTCTGAAGGAACAGACCACGGTCCTCATGCTACCTAATTCCAGAGCCCAGAAAAAGGATTGGGGAGGGGGTGAGCTTTGTGTTTTCTTTTATTCTTTTCTATGTTTTCTGAAACTCTACACAGAGTGTGTATTATTGTATCAGAAAGAAACACAAACCATTCAAATTATACGAAATTTTCATAAGAAAACAATTACGGATTTGTACAAAGTTTTATCTGTAAGCGAAGGATCTTTTACAGATGATCCCTGAACAAAAATCAGAAAATGACATGTCCAGCAATGTATTATTCACTTTCAGTCTGCAGACCTACAATGAGCCAGGCACTCGGGATAAAGTGGTCTGGTAGGCTACAATCCATGGGGTCGCTAAGAGCCGGGCACAACTGAGAGACTTCACTTTCACTTTTATGCATTGGAGAAGGAAATGGTAACCCACTCCAGTGTTCTTGCCTGGAGAATCCCAGGGACGGGGAGCCTGGTGGGCTGCCGTCTATGGGGTCTCACAGAGTCGGACACGACTGAAGTGACTTAGCAGCAGCAGAGTAAACATGGTACGTAGCCTCATGGAGTTTATACTCCTGTAAGCAGACAGACATGAACTAATCTTCAAAAGATATATACTATAAACTCTGAAAAGTGGTACTAAGTAAATACCTAGGTTACAATGAGAGTGCATATTGCTAGTGAACCATCAAGCAAAATCACCTTGGCCAGGCACTTGCTAGAGTTATCTTGCAACAACAGGTCCTCATAAGGAACATGGGCCTGCTGTCAAAAACTAACCGGGAAAATCTGGGAGGGGCCCAAGAAGGGAGGAGACATCAGCCCATAATATGTTCTACCAACCTCCCAGCATCCTTCTTGCTGGAATCCATCTTGGCTGAGACATGTGAGTGCCACCAGGAAGGACCCTGAGTTAGACTAGATATGGGACAAGCAAGATGATTGGCCAGAGACCACCAGGAAACTAACCCCATTACCATACAACCTGAGACTGTGAGCCACGCGGCAGAGCAGTTCTCTTGGGTTCTCTCACCCCACTGCCCGGGCGCCCCTTCCCAATAAAGTCTCTTGCTTTGTCAACATGTGTGTCTCTTCAGACAATTCATTTCTGAGCTTTAGACAAGAGGCCACATTCGGCCCTAGAAGGGGTCACCCTTCCTGCAGAAATACAATACTGGGAAGAGAGCCTTATCTGGGGATCAGCATGATGGAATATCAAGCAACTGTTCAAACTAAGGCTATGTGGATGAATGTTTGATGACAGCGTATGTGTGACATAGTAAGTGAAAACTTCAAAGCAATGTGTATAGTTTAGTATCACTTTTGTATAAAAATTATAGTTACACAGAAAAAAGGCTGGAAAGATACAAATCCAGTAAAGGGCAAAATGTTAGCCATAGAGAGAGTTACAGTTCCTGTTTTCTTGTGCTTCTATACTTTCCAAATTCTCTTAAAGATCTCATATTATTAATGCAATATTCTTTGTGAAAACCTCATTCAGTTTTTTAAAAAATATTTTATTTATATTTATTTATTTGGCTGCACTGGGTCTGCAGCATGTGGGATCTAGTTCCCTGACCAGAGACCAAACCTGGGCCCCCTGCATTGGGAGCACAGAGTTAGCCACTGGACCACCACAGAAGTCCCCTCATTCAATTTTTTAAATTATTTTTTTATCCTGGTAAAGTATACATACCACAAAACTCACCATTTTACCATGTATAATTCTGTGACATTAAGTACATTCACATTGTTCGGCAACCGTCACCACCATTCATCTCCAGATCTTTTCCACCTTCCCAAACTGAAACGCCATGCCATTAGGGACTCCCCTGGTGGTCCAGTGGCTAAGACTCTGCACGCCCAATGCAAGGGGCCGAGGTTTGATCCCTGGGCAGGGAACTAGATCCTACACGCCTTAACTAAAGCTCCCGCATGCTGCAACTAAGACCCAGTGCACAAAAATAAACAAATATTAGAAGAGAAAAAAAAAAAACATTAACACACCAATCCCCACCACCATATCCAGACCCCTGCCCCAGCTCCCCCAGCAACCACCTCCCTCGCAACCATCAAGCGTCATTTAAAGTTCAAACATTTAAAGACCAAGCCTCATTCATCCTTTCAATGTCAGCTACTTCATCTGCTAAATTCCTATACGGAGAAGGCAATGGCACCCCACTCCAGTACTCTTGCCTGGAAAATCCCATGGATGGAGGAGCTTGGAAGGCCGCACTCCATGGGGTCGCTGAGGGTCAGACATGACTGAGTGACTTCCCTTTCACTTTTCACTTTCATGCATTGGAGAAGGAAATGGCAACCCACTCCAGTGTTCTTGCCTGGAGAATCCCAGGGATGGGGGAGCCTGGTGGGCTGCCGTCTATGGGGTCGCACAGAGTCCGACACGACTGAAGCGACTTAGCAGCAGCAGCAGCAGCAAACTCCTATAACTAGAAAAGACAGCCCATCAGACAGGAGCAAGAGTTTTATAGAGCTGAGAGACAGGTCTAGGTGGCAATTTTGGGTGATCAGAAGATGGGAGGTGGAAGGTGTGGTAGTGGGAGGAGATTCTAAAACAGAGATGGGAAGGTGAAGGAACTGCAGGCTTTGAAGTTCACTCTGAGAGCAGCCAGCATATTCTGGTGCAAGGACCAACCAACCATAAACTGAACTTCAGTTTTCAGTTCAACACTGATTGCCTCTGGCTGGTAACACACACACACACACACACACACACACACACACACACACCCGTGTGTGTGTATATATATATGTGTGTCTGTGTATATATATATACATATATATACAAAGATGGAGTGGAAAAGGGACAGAAAGTTAAACCTCAAAGAATCACGCCTCCTAGGAACCAAACATAGGAATTTCCTTCATAGTACTCTTAACAGCTGGCCGTGCAGCACCTGCCTGAATACATCCAGTGACAGAGTTCCAGTGGAGCCCTGACATTCCGGAGAACATCCAGACAGCTTCATAAATCCCCAAACACATAAATACAGAAAGGACTGCAGAGGCTTCTGGCTTTTCCCTGCCTTTTTTTTTTTTTTTTTCAAATGTCTCACCTCCCACTGCAAGTTAACTCCCTTTTCAACTTTCTCCAAAACTATCTCACCAGAAAAAATGTTGTCCTGGCTCAAGCAACTGGGAAAACGTTCCTTGTTTCTCTATGAAGTACAGTAGACAGTGGACTTATTCCCAGCACAGCAAAATTTATCATTCTAGTTTTTCATTTACCCCAAACTCCTTTTTTTTTTTTCTTTCCCTCCTGGCCAAGACCTATCCCTTCTTTAGATATCTTTGCTTTTTCTTTCCTAACATCTTTAATATGAGCAGCTGATATTCTTTTTGAAAGGGCCATTAAAACAGGAGTTTTAATTAGTTAAGAGTTACAACTGAGTTGCAAGTCAAATCTGTGTCTCAGAAAAAATTACTACCTGTCAAGAACCTTTGAGATTGCTGAAAACTCTTGAAAAATCAGAGCATTGTTAGATCTGCGAATGCAAGGTATATACTAACTACATGATTCCCATCCCCAAACGCCACCCTTTCCCCTCTTTTATTAACAGCACATTCCACTCTTCTCAGAATTTGGAGAACATGATTGTTTGTAGGTAACAAAAGCAACTGCTGTTAAATACACTTGTCCATCTTCCCACCCAATGCACCCTGCCCTGCTGAAGATGAATGGGTGATCTGACGGAGAGCTAGAAGGGGTACAGGGACAGGATGTAAAAGAAGCATAAGGCAGTCAGAGGGGCTGGGTTGATCTGGCAGAAAGGTAGGGGTTCTTATGTGGGAAGCTTTGCATAGAGGGCACCAGGCTCCTAGAAGCAGAGAACAGAGGGAGGTCCTTTTCAGAAACAGGCTGAAAGTTAAGAGGGTGAAGCTAATTTCAAAATACCACCTAGGATGCCCATCAACAGATGAATGGATAAAGAAATCATGGTACATATATAATATAGACTATTACTTGGCCATAAAAAGGAATGCATTTAACTCAGTTCTAATGAGGTGGATGAACCTAGGCAGATGAGCCTATTATACAGAGTGAAAGAAGTCAGAAAGAGAAAGACAAAAACTGTATATTAACGCATATATATGGAATCTAGAAAAATGGTCCTATTCACAGGGCAACAACGGAGACACAGACATAGTGAACAGACCTGTGGACACAGGGTGGGAAGGAGAGGGTGGGATGAATTGAGAGAGTATTACTGAAACATATACACTGCCATAGGTAAAATTAAAGAGCCAGTGGAAATTTACTGTATGACACAGAGAGCTCAAATCTGGTGCTCTGTGATAACCTAGAGGGTGGGATGCAGTGGAAGGTGGGAAGGATGTTCAGGAGGGTGGGGGACATACTTCCCTCCCGATTAAATCTATGGCCCATTCATGTTGATATCTGGTGGTAGTAACACAATATTGTAAAGTAATCATCCTCCAACTAAAAATAAATTATTTTTTACAAAATCACCTAGAGATAGCCCCTTCCACCTCCTGACTAGCTGTCCTTCAATGACTCAAGCCTGCACTTCATGTTCCTTCTTCTACCTAGAATCTCACCAGCCAAGAGGCTTGTGTTAACAAAGGCAACTCCTCTGAGAAACTGAGCTGGTGGTAATTTTGAGAGAGAGAAGATAACTGGAGATAAAGGAAAACTACTGCCTTCAAGCTTCAAGCAGACTGTGACCAAAAATCTGGGAACATCATCATCTTCACAGGACTGCTGTCAGGAACTAATGTGGATGCCAATGACAGTGTCCTGCAAATAAAGTGCTACCCAAACATACAGAGTGCAGAAGCAGGAATCCTAATGGCCCGTGCATCTATGCTAAGTTGCTTCAGTTATGTCCAACTCTTTGTGGCCCATGGACTGCAGCCCTCCAGGCTCCTCTGTCCATGGAATTTTCCAGGCAAGAATACTGGAGTGGGTTGCCATCCCCTCCTCCAGGGGATCTTCCCAACCCAGGGATCAAACCCATGTCTCCTGTATTGCAGGCAGATTCTTTACCACTGAGCCACCAGGGAAGCCCTAATGGCCCAGCACCACTTTAAAAAAAGTGACATCTAACTTCCTATTTTACTTCAAAAGTAAGAGTGGCAGTTTGAGAAAAGAGAGGTACGCCTGGCATATGTGACTTCATAAAGAAATCACTCTATGAGATTTTCTCCATGGAATCCTGTGCGTAAGATGGAGACCTAAAGCTGGATAAGGTGTACTGGTAAGTGGCCAAACCAACACGCCCCAAAGTGCAGATTATTAGACGAATATTAATCTAGAGGGAGGTTTCTCTCTCGGGTCTAAAGGATCCATTCTAGCCATGTCCGGCTCAACATTATTCTCAATTCTCTTGAAAAAAGGTATCAGAGAATAGTGTAAATTCGTACAGTTATCGCCAAACTAGCAGAAGATAAACACTACCATCAGCAAAGTGTGGAATTCAGAATAATTTTTATGTCTGCAAGTTACATTTAATCCCCATACAGTAAACCAGAGACCTTAAATTGATGAACTGGACATGTGTTTTGTTTAGCTTACTCAACGCTGAGAAAAAATTTAAACTGGCTAGTAGCATGTAGAACCTAGCTGGTTTCACACAAAAATCCAGACTTTTAGCTTTGAAAAGCCGACCTCATTCTTGCAGAGCGACATCAGCTGGAGGTGAGTGTTGCCATCCAAACTCTTGGATGAGCTGCCGTGCGCCTCCATTTTGGGTACCCACCATGGCCCAATTCACCCCACCTCACCGGCCAGGCCCATACTGGCATTTGACTTAGTGGCTTCTGCAGTAAATGTTGGTTTATATTATTAAATGTTTCCAATTTAGTGTAAATGTGACTTGATTGTGTGTTAAACGTTAATTCAATCTTCTCCCACTCTCAGTCTTTGCAGGGTTTTGCTCCTGCAGCAAGATCCAACAGGTGATCACAATTTCATAGTGACAACCTGTGCATACAGAACATCTCAGTTTTCCAGTGTGCTCGCCTATTCTTTGGTTTATTGAGTCTCTCCAATATTCCAGGAAGTCTGAGTTTATTGTCTGCACTATAAGGGAGATCAACTAGCTAACAGGGGTGAAAGGCAAGATTTCAACTCAGGTCTTGGGTCAAATCTTCATCTACTATCTCCCATCATACAATGTACCTGCTCAACCTCTGGAGACAGCCCTGATTCCAGGCTGACCCAATCAGAGGAGATTTAAGTCCAAACTGGAAAACTGCTGGGCTGTTCTGAAAGCGGCCAGTATTTGAAATCTCTGCTATACTTCCGTTTTTAATCTTCTTAAAAAAAAAAAAAAAACCTGTATAGTACTGTTTAATCCAAAGACAGCTGATTCTCATTTACACTTAACCTGTGTTGAACTCACGTACTAAATTTTAAAGCTCTGCTCTCGAAAAATGCATTTTGTTCTTTAAGATCTCCTTGGTAACAACACTCATAATTGCTATCTGGGCCACAAAGAGAGGAAAAAAAAAAAAGCTTGGACTCAATCAGTGACTGGAGTTAAAATCCAATTGGAAATCCAACTAAGTTCCAGAATGACAGCTGTGTAGCAGATTCAGAGAATAACCAGTTCGTATTGAAGGACTGGGAAGTCCCAGGAAAGGGGGACTCTCCAAGGTAAAAGGGGAAACTCAAAGGACTTCCCTGGCAGTCCAGTGGTTAGGACTCCGAGCTTTCACTGCCAAGGGCTCAGGGTCAATCCCTGGTCAAGGAACTTAGTTCCCACAAGTTGTGTGGTGCAGCCAAAAAATTTAAAAATTAAAAAAAAAAAGAGAGAGAAAAAAAAAAAAGGAAACTCAGTTGAACGCCTGACTGAACTGAGTTGGGGTAGTATTGAAGTCATAAATAATACAAGAAGAAAAGGGCAGGTACTAACTTCAGGAAAAACAAAAAGCTGTCCAGAAAATTATAAGATACAACCTGGATTTGCTGTGAACAAAGTTACAGATTTTCAACTACACACAAAGCATGAATCACAGTCATACAACAGAATATAAATCTGATCAACTTCGACAAAGTAAAAGTTAAGGTACAAAAAATAGGATGGGCAGGGGATAGAGAACTGAAGGGCTGAGTAGGAAGATATCAACATTCTCAAATCACAAAAGTCTTCATCAAAGGACAAGTAAAGGTACAAGAATGTTATTTAAAGCTAAAAATGTGATCAAGAGATCCATAAATAAGTAGTATAATCATATGAAAGGAACCAGGAAGGTGAGGTAAGACTGGGGAGTTTTTTTTTTATTATTATTTTGGCTGCACCCCATGGCACGTGGGACCTTAGTTCCCCCACCAGGGATCAAACCTGCACCCCCTGCATTGGAAGGCAGAGCTTTATCCACTGGACCATCAGGGAAGTTCGTAGCAAGGTCAGTTTAAGTGAGCTAAATAATCATTTATCTTAGCAGAAAAGCAATAAATAATATTGAAAAAGGACTAATAGAGAATGAGCAGCAGGAACATATATTAATTTAGAGATATGGATATAATTACCAGAATTAAAAAAAAAAAAAAAAGTCACAAAACTTAAAAGTGGTATCTCTTGGGAAGAAACAGAGAAAGATCACTTTTTATTATAAGCCTATGTACATCATTTGATTTATTTTGGACCACAAGCATATAGTATATAATTTTTAAAATATTTTATCTATTTAGAAACCCAGGGGGAAAAAGATAAGGCAAAGACCACCTAAAAAAGTCTGCCTCCCAATCTAGCTACCAACCAATGTTGCAAGGTTTTACCTTGAATTCGTGCATGCTCAGTTGATCAGTCGTGTCCGACTCTTTGTGATCCCATGGACTGCAGCCAGCCAGGCTCCTTTGTCCATGGGATTTTCCAGACAAAAATACCAGAGTGGGTTGCCATTTCCTCCTCCAGGATCTTCCCAACCCAGGGATGGAAACTGCATCTCCTGCATTGGAGGCGGATTCTTTACTGCTGAGCCCCCTGGGAAGCCTTTACCTTGAGTAGCAGTTCTTAGTGTCTGATCTCTGGACCAGGAGCATATCAGCAGCATTACCTGAGAACTAATAAGAAATACAAATCTGGGGGTCCTACACTAACCCTATCTAGTCAGAAGCTCAGGGCTGGAGCCCAGCAATTGTGTAGATTAATAAGCCCTCCAGGTTTCTGATGGCAGCTCCTGTTTGGAAACCATAGGGCTTGAGCAAAACAGTACAGCATTTTTTGGTGCTATCACCTCTTCAGCTAAAGTGTCACCAAACCATTCAGCCATTTCAGGTGAAGGCCTGAGCCCCTTCTAAGAAACTATGCAGTAAAAAAATTATTTTTGGCTGCACTGGGTCTTCATGGCCCTGCACAGGCTCTCTCTAGTTGCAGTGCACGGGCTTCTCACGGCAGTGGCTTCTCTTGCTGCATGGGTTCTAGGCGCGTGGGCTTCAGTAGTCGTTGGCTCAGTAGTTGTGGCACATGGGCTTAGCTGTCCTGCGTCACATTGGCTCTTCCTGGACCAGGGATTGAATTCACATCCCCTGAATTGGCAGATGGATACTTAACCACTGGACCATGAGGGAAGTCCCAGAAAATATGTATTTTAAAGGAATCTCTAGAGTTAGTTTCCCTAGGGTTAGGGCCACAAGGAGGTGAGCTCTGCCCTGTGTGAGTGCTGGTGGCAGCCAGCAGCCAGGACCCACCTAGGAAGAGTCTTCTGAGAGGTATCATTTACCATAGCCATTGGAGGGGAGGAGTAAGTGCCGGGCAACCCGGTGGCTGAGCAGCTGAGTAGGGTGGGAGTGCCCCATGGATGGCTCTGTGTAAGTCATCTGCTATTATAAGGAAGCAACAACCACTTCACTTCTGGCTCCTGACATTCTGAACAGAGCTCTCGGATATCCTCTGGCTATTTCTGGCTTAAAATAGACCAAAGTGGGAGGGGGAGGCAAGATCTTGCATCCTATATAGACTCTGACGATGGGCTCCAGGGTATATGCTTTGGCAGCTCCTTTCTTCTGCTACTATTTGGAGGGAGTCAGAGTTCAAGGAAAGTAAGAGAGTATTTCATGACGGCCTCAACAGATGCAACAAGCAAACAAAGCCTCAGAATCCTTCTTAACACTCTGTTTATAAAGCTACCACTAATCATCACTGGCAGGATGAAATGTATCATACCTGGTTCAATACCATGATTTCTGTCATCAACAGAAGCCCCAAAGTTACCCTAGCGTCTCTTAGTAGAAACAGGTGACTGTCATTAATGATTTATAATCTTCCACATATTTTCTTTTTTATGGTAATGAATTTCAGGAGCCTATTATTGGCTGCATGAAATAGGGCTCATTTTCCTTTCTCTTAAACAGCCTTGCTGCTTTCCAGGTGGTTCAGTGGTAAAGAATCCACCTGTCAATGCAGGAGACACGAGTTCCATCCCTGGGTTGAGAAGATCCCCTGGAGGAGGAAATGGCAACTCACTCCAGTATCCTTGCCTGAGAAATCCCATGGACAGAAGAACCTGGCAGGCTATGGTTCATGCGGTCTCAAAGAGTTGGAAACGACTCAAGAGACTAAACAACAACAACAAAAAGACTTGCTGGATTTAGGTCTGGGGGCTGATGAGCCAATCTGTGTGCCTAATTAGCCGTAATCAGGGAAATTAAAGTGGAAGTTCCAGAAACCAAATTAGGACTGGTCAGAGTCCCACCTGAACAAAAACAGAGTCATCTACATTTTCAGTCCTGTTACCTTCCTTCAAAGGGCTTATAATACAGCTTGGAAAGCAAAATGAAAATTATAAATCAACATAAGTAAGTGCCCAATTGCCGATAAGAAAATAATACCAAAGGTTCCCAGAATGGAATATCTGAGAGTTGAAGAAGGCTTTGTGGAGGGCATAATTGGGTTTGGACAGGCAGAGTGTAGAAGGGAAGACATTTCAGACAGGAGGAACAACCAGGGCAAAGAGAGGGGAGTGGGAATGAGCCGGGGCATGGGGTCTGTGAGGACACAGGCTTGCCTGTGGGAGTGGGGAGGGGAATGCCCTGGAGCGTCAGATCAGATCAGATCAGATCAGTCGCTCAGTCGTGTCCGACTCTTTGCGACCCCATGAACCGCAGCACGCCAGGCCTCCCTGTCCATCACCAGCTCCCGGAGGTCACTCAGACTCGCATCCATCGAGTCAGTGATGCCATCCAGCCATCTCATCCTCTGTCGTCCCCTTCTCCTCCTGCCCTCAATCCCTCCCAGCATCAGAGTCTTCTCCAATGAGTCAACTCTTCGCATGAGGTGGCCAAAATACTGGAGTTTCAGCTTGAGCATCATTCCTTCTAAAGAAATTCCAGGATTGATCTCCTTCAGAATGGACTGGTTGGATCTTCTTGCAGTCCAAGGGACTCTCAAGAGTCTTCTCCAACACCACAGTTCAAAAGCATCAATTCTTCGGCGCTCAGCCTTCTTCACAGTCCAGCTCTCACATCCATACATGACCACAGGAAAGACCATAGCCTTGACTAGGCGAACCTTTGTTGGTAAAGTAATGTCTCTGCTTTTGAATATGCTATCTAGGTTGGTCATAACTTTCCTTCCAAGTAGCAAGCGTCTTTTAATTTCATGGCTGCAGTCACCATCTGCAGTGATTTTGGAGCCCAGAAAAACAAAGTCTGACACTGTTTCCACTGTTTCCCCATCTATTTCCCATGCAGTGATGGGACCAGATGCCATGATCTTCGTTTTCTGAATGTTGAGCTTTAAGCCAACCTTTTCACTCTCCACTTTCACTTTCATCAAGAGGCTTTTTAGCCCCTCTTCACTTTCTGCCATAAGGGTGGTGTCATCTGCATATCTGAGGTTATTGATATTTCTCCCAGCAATCTTGATTCCAACTTCTGTTTCTTCCAGTCCAGCATTTCTCATGATGTACTCTGCATATAAGTTAAATAAACATGGTGACAATATGCAGCCTTGACGTACTCCTTTTCCTATTTGGAACCAGTCTGTTGTTCCATGACCAGTTCTAACTGTTGCTTCCTGACCTGCATACAGATTTCTTAAGAGGCAGATCAGGTGGTCTGGTATTCCCATCTCTTTCAGAATTTTCCACAGTTTATTGTGATCCACACAGTCAAAGGCTTTGGCATAGTCAATAAAGCAGAAATAGATGTTTTTCTGGAACTCTCTTGCTTTTTCCATGATCCAGCGGATGTTGGCAATTTGATCTCTGGTTCCTCTGCCTTTTCTAAAACCAGCTTGAACATCAGGAAGTTCACGGTTCACATATTGCTGAAGCCTGGCTTGGAGAATTTTGAGCATTACTTTACTAGGAGCCCTGGAGCGTAGTGAAGACTAAAACTGAATTTGGGCAAGGGTGGAGCAGCACCCGGATGGGAGGGATGGGCCCCGCAGGCAACCCGAACTATTGCTCAAGTTAGTTGCTGAGTGGAAGTGGTTTTGGAGAAAGATTAGCATCTTAGCTAAGTGATGAACTGAAACTTGGGAAGGAACAACAGGAGATCCCCATCTGCGGTCCACTTTCTTAGGTCTCTTCTGGGCGCCACACTGAGGGGCCTGTTGTCTCTCCCTGCCTGCCATCCACAAGATAAGGAACAACCTCGTGGCATTTCTTCTCACTGCCATGAAAGAGGGCCCGAAGCTCCTCAAAGCTATTTGAGGACTGGGAAATTATGCCAGAGGTCTTATGTGACATACTCTTAATGAAAGAACTACAGCGGCTGTAGGGTATGCTGGTAAAGAGGTTGGGCTTGGAGTCAGCCTGTCTGGATTTGAATCCCAGCTGTATCACTTACCAATCTGTGATCTTATGAGAGTTATCTAACTTTCCTGCATCTTAGTTTAACGCATCTATAAAATGGGCCAATAACAGCACTTACCTCATAAGTTAGGTAATTCATGTAAAAATTAGGCTGATGTCTCACACATAAGAGTTCACTATATGTGGCTATTATCAGTAGTAGTAGTATACAACACATTAGCTATACTGTTCTAAGATTCTTTTTATGGATTATTTATTTCAACTCAACCAGTACTCTGGTTTTTCTTAGAAAGTCTACACATCCCTCAACTGCATCTGAATCCACGTAACCAATGGATATTTGCTTAGCATTTTAGAGCTGGAGAGAACTTAGAATTATTCACTCCCTCTTTCAAAGATGAGCAATAAGACACAGGAAAGCTATGTCAGTGCTTAGTAAAAATATTCTTTCCACTGATTTGAATGGTCCAAGATCACAAAAGAAATTAGAGATGGAGCATCCAGGCTCCCTCTTTAAACTGTTCCAGTCTTCATGACCACTTGTAACAGCTCCTTCCCATTAATATTTGCAACCTGAGTCTCCCAGGAGGACTTAAAATTCACGCCTTGCCACATCCTCAAAATTTCCAAAAGGCAAGATGACTTAAGTGTCTCACTCTGGGTGCCGCTGGGCCCAAGACACAATATTGTCACAATCAGGCAAAAGGACTTCGGTTTTCCTGATACGATTTTATCCTCCAGGTTGCGTTTACTACCGACAGAAGCCAACATGTGCGTGTAAGACACAGAGCCATTCTAACTAGTAAGTGTGCATCACAAGACCGAGGCGAGGCCTTTGGGAGAAGAGCCTGGCCGCCGCCGAAGATCTGATTAATAAAAAGATAAGCAGCCAAGAAATAAATTAAACAACTGCTCGGAGAGAGAGCACAAGAGAAAGGAGGCGGGGTGTTGGGGGAGACTTGGTGCACACACAGAGGGACACAAGAAAGACAGGGCACTGGGGGAGGGTAAGAACTGACTGTCTAATGTTAGACTCACCACATGCTCGATTCCCAAATCCAAGCCAAAATGAGAGCCCCTGTCCTGCCGACGCGTGCTGGGCAGCACATTCTGCTCCAGGACGCTTTCTGCAGCAGGACAGGGCATGAATGCCAAAGCCAATCCCCTCCATCTCAAGCCCTCACTGCAACACAAAATTACTCACAGGGCTTATCTTGAAACATCCTTTCATCTCTGCCTCCCACTGACCTAAAACAATGCCTATAAAAAATACTCAAGACCCCTACAGTAAATCCATATCCCCATTATGCACTTACTAGCAAGCTGTTTATCCTGAACGATACATGGCCAGTTTGAAAAATCTGCCTTCGTGTAAGCGGCTTCTTATAAAATAAATAAATAAAAGCTGTCATGAATAGCAGAGAGCTATCAATTTGGACTAAAATCACAGATTCCAATGCAAGCAGCTAAGGTCCTTAAGCCTCGAGCACAAACAGCCTTTACCCAGAATTAATTGAAAAACAAACAGATGGGGGAAGACGGGATCACATGCTGTGCTATATGATTCAACAAATGATGTGACGTTCTCGCTTCTATTTCAGTGGCATTTTTTCTTTTTAACTTTGTAAAAGCAATAAGTGCTGACTTCAGGAAACTCAGGCAGGACAATAAGAAGAAAACCAGGGAGTCACTTCTGAAAAAGATCTTGAATTGATGACTGATGGTCAATAAAATTCCAAGTCGGGCCAAATTCCAACCCAATTAAGAACATTCTCCTAACCCGTTCCCAAGCTGACTTTCTAGTTGGGCAGAGTATCGTTTACTGCCACTCACGATTGCATCACTTTTCTGTGTTCTTTAAAAGAACCGCAGGTCTCCACCCCAATTGCTAAGATTCTTCTCTGGCAAGTAGTCACCACCTCTGCTATATTGTGTGGTCTGTGTGACAGCCAAGCCCCCCTCAGCTTAACAACACTGAGAAGTGGGGGGCTCCCACTGGATGAAGGTGCCGACAGGACGATGAGAAACCAGAGGCCATTTTGTGGGTAGCCGACCAGGCAATGAGGTTTGGGGAAGGACAATTCTTGGAAACTGAGACCTAGGAAACTGATCAGGTCCAGGTGTGGCTGAGGGAAACCTCAGCCTGTGAACCTTCTGGTTAAGGCAGAATAAGGAAGAACTTAGGTGATAATGTTTGGAGAAGATCTGGCAAGGTCGTGTGAAAGGAAACAGACACCAGCTTTGGGGTCCATGGAGGACTGCAGTGAATGAGTATTCCAACCAATGAGCTATGTGCAGCTCATTCAATGTGAGTTGTTGTGCAGTCGCTAAGTCGTGTCCAACTCTTGTGATCCCATGAACCGTAGCCTACCAGGCTCCTCTGTCCATGGGATTTCCCAGGCAAGGATACTGGAGTGGGTTGCCTTTCCCTCCTTCAGCGGATCCTCCCTACCCAGGGATGGAACCCAAGTCTCATGCATTGCAGACAGATTCTTTACTGCAGAGCCACCAGGGAAGCCCAATGTGAATATATTGAGCGCTTTCTGTGTATAAGGTCCTGAGCAATGCAGAACACGACCTTAACAGAAGGCACTGCTCTGACAAAGCCCTGGAAGAGAAGGCTATTAATGTGGGTGTTGATGGCTGTGGTTCTTGGGAGCATACACCTTTCATATCATGCCAACCACACGAGGGTCCGCTTAGCATCCTTCAAACATCCCCAGATAAAACCTACAGCCTTTCTGCCACAAGGCTGCACTATCCTCAGATCCCCTCCGCTCACATCAATCGGCCTCCAAAGGGTGGCTGGGGTCTCTCCATATCACCGGCACCCACTCACCTGATCAGGCCCCAGTATAGAGGACATGCATGGTTAAAGCAATCTTCTCTCATTAGACCAAACATGTTCTCGTGACAAAGCCTTTCGGTTCTCTTTTACCTTTTTCCTCCCATTAAGAGTGGAAGAGCTGCCCTTTGTCTGAGTACCACAGTGATGAGTGCTCGGAGCGTGGCTGTGGGGCAGGTGCAGCCCTCACACACGGCAGCGTTCATCCCCAGGAAAGCCCTGTACAGGAATGGACACACTCAGCCAGTGACTCTTTCCTTCTAAGCCTCCCAATCCCCAGAGTGACCTGAAGACTGGACTCAGCTGTGGAAAAGAAGAGAGCTGGATGAAAAGCGCTGAGCTGGCGAGAAGCAGGGAGAGGACAGCAAGGTATGCTGGCCTGCCTGCTTTCTGGGACGCCAAACCCTGGTCTCACTCATGTGCAGAGTGAGGAAAGAAGGATGCTGCCAACACCTGGCTTCAGGGGTGTAGGGAATGTCAGCTGAACTGGTTTTCAGAATATGTGGCTTGGAAGAGAGTTTCTAACTTGCAAGTACATATGGAATACTTCACAAAGGCATTACAGTTCACACATGTATAAACTCACATTTTTTTCTGAAAAAGTTAAAATGATATAAAACTGGGAGTGTCCCAGAAAATATGAGACATGTGTTCACTATCACAAAACCTACTGATATAAGAGAGACAAAAAGCCACCCTTTTCCTCTGGTCGCTATAAGCTTATCTTTAGGGTTATTATGATAATTAGACAGTTAATATGCAAAAATGCTTAAAACAATGTTAGGTGCACTGAATGCTATGTAAGTCAATTAAATAAGAAAAAGGAAGAACATGTTTAACAATGCTTTAGCATTGTACAACATATGTAACAAAAATCTGAAGTGACCCCAGAGACTCAAAGTTTATGAGGAAATTGTCTATACGCTCCAGGGGCTCCAAGACTGAGGGGAGAAAGAACCCAGAGCTGCAGCCACAGGGCCTGACTAGGAAGGTCTGTAGCACGGGGCCAGTGCCCTTCTGGGTAAGTGTCTGGCCACATATCCCAAATTGAGTGCCCTGCAAAGAATTCCCCTAGCTAGTTTGGAGATGAAATGTTTAATTGCAGCTCTTTAGGTTTTGGCTAGGTAAACACTAAAAAATCTTGAGACTGAATCAAAATACACATGTCATTTTAAATGCTGACATATATAAAGATTTGATATTTTGATATATGAAATATTTGAATGCTGATTAGATACTTAATGTTATTTAGGAATTATTCAGAGAAGGCAATGGCACCCCACTCCAGTACTCCTGCCTGGAAAATCCCATGGATGGAGGAGCCTGGTAGGCTACAGTCCATGGGGTCACTACGAGTCGAATACGACTGAGCAACTTCATTTTCACTTTTCACTTTCATGCATTGGAGAAGGAAATAGCAACCCACTCCAGTGTTCTTGCCTGGAGAACCCCAGGGACGGGGAAGCCTGGCGGGCTGCTGTCTATGGGGTCACACAGAGTCAGACACGACTGAAGTGACGCAGCAGCAGCAGCAGCAGGAATTATTAATTCTGGGGTACAATAACAGTGTTACTGATTGCTCTTCAAACGCTAACCTTCTACATATCATATTTCAATATGGCTGAAATGATACAACATCTGAGATTTGCCTCAAAATAACAGAAGGGGAGGGAGGCTGTGAAAGATATAGATGAAACCAAATTGGCTGTGAACTGACTATTGCTTCAGCTGGATAATGGGTACATGGAGTTCATGAGATCATGCCACTTCTGTGTAATCTAAAATTCTCTGTAATAATAAATAATTTTTTGTTGTGTTTAATGGAGAGGCATGCCTCAAAAGAAGATCCCAGGCACTGGCCAGAGGAGAGACAGGTTGCTTTGAAAAATTTGGGAAACAACAAAATTACCTGAAGGAAACCACTAGACGATGGACGATCAGGGCGCCATGAATACTGAAGCAGTGGCTGAAGGGAAAACTGGAGGTGGGGTGGTGAAAAGACAAGAAAACTGGAATATTCTCCATAATCAAGAAGAACATATGTTCTTCCAAGGTTATTGCCAGTGAAACCTCATTTCCTTCCGAACACGTACACAAAGTTGCTGGGGCTTCTCCCTACTGCCTCCCTCAACACACGCACGCCAGACAATTTCACTCTGCTCTGCACAGATTCCAGGGAGGTATCCTGGAGACAGACATCAAAGGAATTGGAGCTGGCGGCCCAGAACAGGTCATGCTGTCAGAGAGAGGCGAGGAACCACATGAAAAGCAGGAGAATTCACAGGACGTTTTATTATTGTTATTATTATTATTTTTAAAGAGCTCAGAAATGTCTTTCGTTTGAGTTTTAGTTTAAGGACAGCTACCTCAGGGAGGGAGGGGGTGGCTTTGAAGTCATCCGGCCCAGAGCAGCACTCAGCGGCAGGCCAGCAGGGAAGGGAAATGCTGCACCCAGCGGAAAAAACCAGAGGGATCCATGCAGGCTGAGGGGGCTAGTCTCTCCTCCCTAAATAACAACCTGGAAGATTTATGCTTGCTAAACAGACAGGAAGGAAGCAAGGAAGGGAAGGAGGGAGGGAAGGAGGAAAAGGAATTGCTGCTAGGTAGAAATAGTGTGGCTGGGACCAGACTTGAAAAGGCTACCAAGGCCAGACTTGCCATTGCCCTTCTTTTGGTTTTGTTTTCATTCTTTAATATTTATGCTGTTGTTGTTTAGTCATTAAATCCTGTCCGACTCTTTGCAACCCATGGACTGTAGCCCACCAGGCTCCTCTGTCCATGGGATTTCCCAGGCAAGAATACTAGAGTGAGCTACCATTTCCTTCTCCAGGGGATCTTCCCGAAGCCTTGTCTCCTGCCCTGGCTGGCGGGTTCTTTACCACTGAGCCACCAGGGAAGCCACAACAACAACAACAACAACAACAACAACTTATTTATTTATTTATTTATGGCTGTACTGGGTCTTTCTGCTGCTCAAGCTTTCTCTAGTTGCAGTAAGTGGGCTCCAGGCACGTGGGCTTCAGTATTTGTGGCACACAAGCTAAAAGTTGCTCTGAGGTATGTAGGATCTTTTCAGACCAGGATCAAACCTGTGTCCCCTGCATTGGCAGGTGGATTCTTAACCACTGGACCATCAGGGAAGTCCTGCGATGGCCCTTCTAAGCATCAGCAGCAGAACACAGAGAGTAAGTCAGTCAAAGAGACCTTGGTGAAACGCAGCCAATGATCCCTGACATACAGGGGCCAGCACTGGAGGACAGAGTGGCCTGAGAGTTAGAGTAAGCAGTCACTGAAAAGCCCGGGGTCGGGGTCCAAAGGCAGAGGTGTGGTATCTACATCAGGGCGGCAAGAGTTTGCCTGGATGTGACAAACCGGTGGACTGGCCAAGGTCACAGCTTACAGCTATCAGTAAGAAAAAGAAAAAAAAAGCCCCAAGCATAAAGCTGACCTCATCTCAGCAGCTACAACAAACACAGAAGAAAGAGAAAAGAGACATTCCCTGCTAGAACCCCCCATGGGGAGACTGGAGGGCCGAAAGAGTGACACAAATTTATACTAACACACTCAAGATCCAAAGGGAGGCTCTGTCAGCAACAAGGCAGGCAGAGGGGAACCAAGTAAGAAATTTGCCCTTTCCATGGGCAAATACAGGACTTAACAAAACTTCCTTCATTCCAGGACAAACAATATAGACTACGAAGCTTCCAGAAATATTCAGTATCACAACAGTAATATATAAAATGTTCCACTGAAGGGCTTCCCTGGTGACTCACTGGTAAATAATCTGCCTGTCACTGCAAGAGACAGGGATTTGATCCCTGATTCAGGAAGATCCCACATGCCGTGCTGCTGCTACTAAGTCACTTCAGTCGTGTCCGACTCTGTGCGACCCCATAGACAGCAGCCCACCAGTCTCCTCTGTCCCTGGGAGTCTCCAGGCAAGAACACTGGAGCGGGTTGCCATTTCCTTCTCCAATGCATGAAAGTGAAAAGTGAAAGTGAAGTCGCTCAGTCGTGCCCGACTCTTAGCAACCCCCATGGACTGCAGCCTACCAGGCCCCTCCATCCATGGGATTTTCCAGGCAAGAGTACTGGAGTGGGGTGCCATTGCCTTCTCCCCTACATGCCATAGAGCAACTAAACTGCTGTGCCAAAACTACTGAGCCTGTGCTCTAGAGCCTGGGAACCGTAACCACTGAGCTGGCACCGCAACTACTGAAGCCCTCTCACCATGGAGCCTGTGCTTCACAGCATGAGAGGCCACTGCAACGAGAAGCTTGAGCACAATTAGAGCAGCCCCTACTCCGCATCTAGATACAGCCTGCACAGAAAGGAAGACCCAGCACAGCCAAAAATAAAATTATATAAATATATTTAAAGTTCCATTAAAAAAATGTTCCATTGAAGATACAAAGAATAGGCTAGTGGAAACAGAAGGAAAATGTATGCTTGTTTTCAGGCCAAAAAAACTTTTTTTTAATTGACTAATATGAGAAAATATTATAAGGAAACCAAAAATGCAATTGTATTTTTAAAATTTCCATTTAAAGACAATTTAAAACACCCAACAGAACCAATCCTGTAGAACTGAGAAGGGACTTTCCCAGTGGTCCAGTGGCTAAGAAGCTGCCTTTCACAACCTAGATGTCCATTGGCAGATGAATGAATAAGAAAGATGTGGTACATATACACAATGAAATATTACTCAGCTGTTAAAAAGAAAGCATTTGAATCAGTTCTAATGAGGTGGATGAAACTGGAGCCTATTATATAGAGTGAAGTAAGTCAGAAAGAATAACACCAATCAGATCAGATCAGATCAGTCGCTCAGTCGTGTCCGACTCTTTGCGACCCCATGAACTGCAGCATGCCAGGCCTCCCTGTCCATCACCAACTCCCGGAGGTCACTCAGACTCACATCCATTGAGTCAGTGATGCCATCCAGCCATCTCATCCTCTGTCGTCTCCTTCTCCTCCTGCCCCCAATCCCTCCCAGCATCAGAGTCTTCTCCAATGAGTTAACTCTTCGCATGAGGTGGCCAAAATACTGGAGTTTCAGCTTTAGCATCATTGCTTCCAAAGAAATCCCAGAGCTGATCTCCTTCAGAATGGACTGGTTGAATCTCCTTACAGTCCAAGGGACTCTCAAGAGTCTTCTCCAACACCACAGTTCAAAAGCATCAATTCTTTGGTGCTCAGCCTTCTTCACAGTCCAGCTCTCACATCCATACATGACCACAGGAAAGACCATAGCCTTGACTAGGCGATGGAATTTATAACCAGATGGTGAAACTGGCTTTAGAAAAGGTAGAGGAACCAGAGATCAAATTGCCAACATCCGCTGGATCATCAAAAAAGCAAGCAAGTTTTAGAAAACATCTATTTCTGCTTTATTGACTATGCCAAAGCCTTTGACTGTGTAGATCACAATAAACTGTGGAAAATTCTGAAAGAGATGGGAATACCAGACCACCTGACCTGCCTCTTGAGAAATCTGTATGCAGGTCAGGAAGCAACAGTTAGAACTGGACATGGAACAACAGACTGGTTCCAAATAGGAAAAGGAGTACGTCAAGGCTGTATATTGTCACCCTGCTTATTTAACTTATATGCAGAGTACATCATGAGAAACACTGGGCTGGAGGAAGCACAAGCTGGAATCAAGACTGCCAGGAGAAATATCAATAACCTCAGATATGCAGATGACACCACCTTTATAGCAGAAAATGAACAGAAACTAAAGAGCCTCTTGATGAAAGTGAAAGAGAAGAGTGAAAAAGCTGGCTTAAAGCTCAACATTCAGAAAACTAAGATCATGGTATCTGGTCCCATCACTTCATGGCAAATAGATGGGGAAAGACTGGAAACAGTGGAAACAGTGAGAGATTTTATTTTGGGGGGCTCCAAAATCACTGCAGATGATGATTGCAGCCATGAAACTAAAAGACACTTACTCCTTGGAAGGAAAGTTATGACCAACCTAGACAGCATATTAAAAAGCAGAGATGTTACTTTGTCGACAAAGATGCATCTAATCAAGGCTATGGTTTTTCCAGTAGTCATGTATGGATGTGAGAGTTGGACTATAAAGAAAGCTGAGCACCAAAGAATTGATGCTTTTGAAGTATGGTGTTGGAGAAGACTCTTGAGAGTCCCTTGGACTGCAAGGAGATCCAACCAGTCCATTCTAAAGGAGATCAGTCCTGGGTGTTCATTGGAAGGTCTGATGTTGAAGCTGAAACTCCAATACTTTGGCCACCTGATGCAAAGAGCTGACTCATTTGAAAAGACCCTGATGCTGGGAAAGATTGAAGACAGTAGGAGAAGGGGAAGACAGAGGATGAGATGGTTGGATGGCATCACTGACTCAACGGAATGAGTTTAGGTGGGCTCCAGGAGTTGGTGTTGGACAGGGAGTCCTCGAGTGCTGCAGCGCATGGGGTTGCAAAGAGTCGGACACGACTGAGCAACTGAACTGAACTGATGGAATTTAGAAAGATGTTAACAATGACCTTATATGCAAGACAGCAAAAGAGACACAGATATAAAGAACAGATTTTTGGACTCTGTGGGAGAAGGTGAGGGTGGGATGATTTGAGAGAATAGCATTGAAACATATATGTGAAACATGTGAAATAGATCACCAGTCCAAGTTTGATGCATGAAATAGGGCACTCAAAGCCAGCGCACTGGGACAACCTGAGGGATGGGATGGGGAGGGAGGGGGGTTCAGGATGGGGGATACATGTACAACCATGGCTGATTCATGTCAATGTGTGACAAAAATCACTACAATGTTGTAAAGTAACTAGCCCCCAATTAAAATTAATTAATTAATTAATTAATTTTTAAAAAAAGAATCTGCTTTCCAATGAAGGGAGCATAGGTTCAATTCCTGGTCAGGAAATTAAGAACCTGCCTGCCATGTGGTGGGGTCATATAAACAAATAAATAGCATTGAGAAGAACAAAATGAAAGCAGGGAAAGAAAACATGAAAATAACTAAAGTTATGAAAAAGAAGATAAAATTGAGGCTAGAAAAAATGAAAAGGAAATAATAACTAAAATGTAACAGAATCTTTCACCAAGTAATTCTTAGTAATTGATTCTACCAAACCAACCAACGATAAGCACAAGGGTGTATACAGAAGTAAGTTTAGGGGTTTCCCTGGTGGCTCAGTGGTAGAGAATCCGCCTGCCAATGTAGGAGACCCAAGGTCGATCCAGGTTTGATCTCTGGTCCAGGAAGATCCCACATGCCACAGAGCAGCTAAGCCTATGCACCAGAGCTATGGAGCCTGTGCTCTAGAGCCTGGGAACCATAACTGCTGAAGCCTGTGTGCCTAGAGCCTGTGCTCTGCAACAAGAGAAGCCACTGAAACAAGAAGCCTGCCCGCCGCAACTGGAGTAGGCCCTGCTCACTGCGGCTAAAGAAAATCCAATGCCGCAATGAAGACCCAGCACAGCCAGTAAACAGATAAATAGCAACTTTTTTAAAAGGCAAGTTTCTAACAACATTGATAACAACAAAATTTGGAACTGGTCTGTTTCCCATGACTGACAATTGTTAAATGCTAAATTATAAATTGTTAAATTATAAATGGCTCATTTATATAGTGGAATACCATGTGGCTACTGAAGATCATCTTTTAGAAGACTATATTCTTACATGGAAATATGCATACACAGAAAAAAGATAAGGCTGCCTTGTGACACAGGAACATCAGTTACCTCTGGTACAAGACCTGCAGATGATTTTCCCCGCGATGCACTTTTCTGTACTTTCTAATTTTCTACAATGATCCTGTACTACTCCTAAAAAAGAAAAAATAATCCCAATAGATGTGTTGGTAAAAGAAGAAAAAAAAAAAAAAGAATCTTGAGCAACTTTAAAATGCAACAGTAGTGGGAATTCCCTGGGGGTCCACTGGTTAAGACCCCGAGCTTCCCCTGCAGGGGGCGCAGGTTCAATCCCTGGTCAGGAAATGGGGATCTTGCATGCCTCGCTGTGTGGCAAAAAAAAGAAAGAAAGAAAGAAAATGCAACAATAGGGCTGCCAAAAATCAATTCCACTGAGGTCAAAGGCAGCTCCCCTCACGAAGCTATCGCCTGGACAAGTCTCCCCACTACTACTCAGAACTGGCACCTCACCACTGATCTTATTGTACAACAACACAGCGGGCTTTCCAGAATGCTTAAAAACAGGATTCCACTGCACAGCCATAAATTCACAGCATGTGTTTGCCTCCTTGAATTTACTATGGGGAAGACAGGCGCAAGACTCCATCCTCCCTTCCCTGTGCCAACATACTTCACTGTTTTAAAATAAGCTGTCAATTGCTAAAGGTAAATATTAGGGTTAGCTCCTTCTCAGGCGTCATAATTCTCTCTTGACTCAAATGTTTGTGAATTTTAAATCTCTCAACCAAGGTACTTGTCCTGCATGAGGTTACCCTGTGGGCAACTGCCTCCCAGCTCCATATTAACTGTTCTGGTGCACAGACCTCCAAAGAAAAGACACAGAGAGGAAAATGGAGGTTCCAAGGACATCTACCGACAGAGGGTTCGGAGATCACAGTGGGAAGGAGGAAGGATTCCCTGGCCAGGTCTATGCTCTCACTCCCAGGAAGGTCTACTCTCAACACTCTCAACAACTTAACATACTTTGTCCACCTCACTTTTCTAGCCCTCAGTCACTGAACATAATAAGCAATAATACCTTGTCATTAAATCATGTATCTTTCTTTAAAACGACATTACTAACAAATATGAAATTAACCCCGCCCAAAGAATCTATTATTGCTGTCCTGTTTCACGAACAACAACAAAAAGAGGTTAGAAAAGGAAAATCAGATATTCATAAAATCACAACGCTGGAAAAGACCTTAAAATTTAGCTCTATGTCTCCTGACAGGTGAATGGATAAGCAATAATGCAGTACATTCAAAAGATGATAGAATTCTAGTCAGCCTTAAAAACAAAGGAAATCCTGATACATGCTACAACATGGATGAACATGACTGATGATGCTCAGTGAAATTAGCCAGACACAAAAGGACAAATGCTGCATGACTTCACTTAGATGAGGGTCCTGCTGCTAAGTCACTTCAGTCGTGTCTGTGCAACCCCATAGATGGCAGCCCACTAGGCTCCCCGTCCCTGGGATTCTCCAGGCAAGAACACTGGAGTGGGTTGCCATTTCCTTCTCCAATGCGTGAAAGTAAAAAGTGAAAGTGAAGTCGCTCAGTTGTGTCCGACCCTTAGTGACCCCATGGACTGCAGCCCACCAGGCTCCTCCATCCATGGGATTTTCCAGGCAAGAGTACTGGAGTGGGGTGCCACTGCCTTCTCCTGATGAGGGTCCTAGGTGAGTCAAATTCAGAAACAGGAAGTAGAATGCTGGTTCTCAGGGGCTGGAAGGGGAGGGAATGAGGAGTTACTGTTTAACAGGTACACGGTTTTAGGTACAGAGTTTCAGCTGGGGAAGATGAGAAAGTTCTAGAGATATATAGTGGTGACAGCTGCACAGCAATGTGAACGTATCTGATGCCGCTGCACAACACACTTAAAAACGGCTAAAACAGTCAATTGTTATGGATACTCCACCACAATAGAAAATAAAACCTTTTAAAAAGTCATTTAGCTCAACAACTCTTCCACTAAAAAAAAATTAAAAAAATTTTTTTATACATAACTTGCTAAAACTTCTCTACGGAGAGCTTGGAATCTAGATGACTGGTTCCAATATCACCCATATTAGACCCAGATTCCAAGGAGATCAAATATACTTCTGACTTTGAAGTTTAAAGTTTATACCAGACCACTATGGACAAGGACTGCCTCCTAAAGGAGTGATTTTTCTGGGAATTCCCTGGCAGGCCAGTGGTTAGGATACAGTGCTGATTTCACTGCCAAGGACCCAGGTTCAAGCATGACCAAAACAATTTTTTTAAAAAAATAAATAAGTAAAGGAGTCAGGACTTTCCTGGTGGTCCAGTGGTTAAAACTCTGTGCTCCCAACGCTGGGGGCCCAGGTTAGATCACTGGTCAGGGAAACAGACCTCACATGCCACCACCAAGAGTTCACACGCCACAACTAAAGATCCTATGTGCCACACTAAGACCCAGAGCAGCGAAATAAAAATGAATTGTAAATAAATATTTAAATTTAAAAAAAATAAAGGAGTGATTTTCCCATCAGCTGCAAACGCCTTGCTTTGTGCTCCTGTGAGCTGAGGCACCTTCTCTTACCTGTTCTCTCTGCTTCAATTAGTGGTGATGCTGTGAGCCATGGGAGGATTCTTCCAGTTAAATAGACGGCAAAGGGCCAAGAGTCTGGTGGATCTTTGTATATTTGTTTATGTGGTTTAAGTAGCTAAAAGTGACCAGAATTTTTTTCTTTTATCTGACAAATTAATTGGGTTTGTCAGTTGTTGGGGTAAAAGTGGTGAGAGATGTGGGGAGGGAAGGTTGAAATCTCTCCCTCATTGCCACCTCGAAAACATCAGGCTTTGTTTCGGGATTCCTTGCTAGAAACTAAACAGAAAAATCCAGGAATGCTTGGGCAGAGGTCAAAATGTCTTCTTAAATTGTGGCCAGTGGCGTCAGTGTTTTCTTCCAGGTGAGGAAAACACAGGGGAAAATTTCAAACCCAACAAAGATAAACCTCCTCAATTCAGTTCAGTTGCTCAGTCGTGTCCAACTCTTTGCGACCCCATGAATCACAGCACGCCACACCTCCCTGTCCATCACCAACTCCCGGAGTTCACTCAGACTCCCGTCCATCGAGTCAGTGATGCCATCCAGCCATCTCATCCTCTGTTGTCCCCTTCTCCTCCTGCCCCCAATCCCTCCCAGCATCAGAGTCTTTTCCAATGAGTCAACTCTTCGCATGAGGTGGCCAAAGTACTGGAGTTTCAGCTTCAGCATCATTTCCTCCAAAGAAATCCCAGGGCTGATCTCCTTGGGAATGGACTGGTTGGATCTCCTTGCAGTCCAAGGGACTCTCAAGAGTCTTCTCCAACACCACAGTTCAAAAGCATCAATTCTTCAGCGCTCAGCCTTCTTCACAGTCCAACTCTCACATCCATACATGACCACAGGAAAAACCATAGCCTTGACTAGATGGACCTTTGTGGGCAAAGTAATGTCTCTACCAACCGTGAAACACAATGAGAAGAGGGCACAAAAGAGAAAAATGGATTTTTCTGAAATGGAAGCAGACACCCCCTGGGCTCGCCAGAAAGCTCTCTGAATGGTGGTCTCGATAATCCACAACGTACTATCCTTAACAGTGAGGATTTCTCCCTAAAGAACTCGTGGAATTGCCAAAAGAGGCTGAAAGCCCTTTTCTCCAGTCTTCAGGCCTGTCCCTGTAACAAGCCAAGCACTCTGTCACCACCCTGACCCACGCCTTCTCATTAGCCTCACAGGCCGGTCTTTCCCCTTCTAGTGCCTCCAACAAAACTGTACCATAATAATTTTGCTCACACGCCACAATCATCATCTCATGCTTCTGCTCAAAACCTTTTAAGAGCTGCTTTAATCATTTTATATTATAGTCTGCTTCTCCAGCCCTACCCGCGGTACAGACTTCTCTTCTATTCCCAGCAAGCTCATCCATCCCAGGCCCTCCCAGGAACTGGGTGCGAGTCCCCGGTCTGACTTTTACAGCTGTGTGGTCCAGGACACTTATGTGAATGTAGAGGCTGGGTTTAGGGGACAGGTCTGAGCTTTGATGCCCGCCTCTGTCACTTGCTAACTTGCATGGCTTGAGTAAGTCACTTTACTTCTCTGAGCCTCAGCTTCGTCACATGAGGAAAGAGGATTAAAATAGCACCTACCTCACAGGGTTGTTTCATGGATAATGTGGAAAAGAGCAGGCAAAGCGTGGGCACAGGGCTTGGGCTCTGGCCTATTCTCCTCAGTCTCTATAAATGTGAGTTCTGCCGAATCCCATCACTGTTGTCAGAAATATATACCGGGGAAAGCATTTTGAGTTTGGGGTTTTTTTTTAATTATTAATTAATTGGGGTGCATTCGGTCTTAGTTGCAGCATGCAGGATCTTTCTCAATGCGGCTCCTGGGCTTAGATGCTCCATAGCACGTGGGATCTTAGTTCCCCAACCAGGGATTGAATCCGCATCCCCTGCTTTGCAAATCAGATTCTTTACCGCTGGACCACGAGGGAAGTCCAAGAAAGTATTCCGAAACCAGTCCAGTGCTATGTGGAGCGTAAGTGTTATGACCACTTTTGAGCCCTGTTGGGAAATCTCCCTAAATGTTCCTTCTTCCCTGCCCTTCCAGCCCGAGGCAACCCCTGCCCTTCTTGGGGGGGCTTCTCTGACCAATGCGGGGGGTCCTGGGCTTGCCTTCTGATTCCTTTCACAGGACTGAATGCCATCTTCTCTTGTTCTTTATTGCTTCTCTGACCCAGATAGGGTCTTTTCTCTTTAAGGAGAAAGAGAAATTCTCCTTAAAAAGGAAATTCTCTTCCTCTTTTCTATGTAAATTCCCTGGAAACCACTCATCCATATTTGTGAACGCCTCCCGCTCTGTCCCCACCCCTCCCGGTCTGCCAGGTACAGACCAGGTACAGAGTGCAGCATTGGGAGCCGCACCCCAGCACTTGCCCTTAAAGCTGAAATCACCAAGAGCCCACCAAGGGCCAAACCGGGCCCTTAGATGTGCCGTCTGACACACACACACAACGTTTTAAATTTCAATTAGTTAACAACAGAGGCACTAGTACTAAAGAACCCACCTGCCAATTCAGGAGATGTAAGAGACGTGGGTTCAATCCCTGGGTCAGGAAGATCCCCTGGAGGAGGACATGGCAACCCACTCCAGTATTCTTGTCTGGAGAATCCCAAAGGACAGAGGAGCCTGGGGCGCTACAGTCCATAGGGTCACACAGAGTCAGACAGGACTGAAGCGACTTAGCACAGCACAGCACTTAGAAATCAGAAGAGCCCACAGTTTGTAAACATTTTGCAAGATCTGATCATCCAGGTCTGCGTTCCAGCCAGGCTGCTGCTCTGAGATGAGAACGCTCTCCCCACTCTTCTTCCATTTGCCCCAGGCTAGCCGCTCTCCCTGTCTCCTCTCAGCTCACACTTATCAGTTTACACAGGATGGAGCTGAGACAAAGGGAATTACTCTTCTCTCCTAAGTCTCTACCAAAGGTTAGAAAAGAGAAGATACACTAAAAGGGAGCTATGTTTCCAGAAAAACAGACAAGAATTATGTTTCTTTGTAGAAAAGAAAATTATTCCTATACATTTCTTAAGCACAGAAATGTCTGTGTGGAAATTCCCCATGTGCTTCATGCAATCAGGGGGCAGTCGGTATCTGAACTTGCTGCCCAATGGCATGATCTAGAATCCCAAGTGGGTCTTCAAGGAACCTTGGGAAATAGATGAGTGTTTCCCTGATTACAGTGTTAGAAGCTGGACCCGGAAAAGCCAGTGGCCACTAAGATCACAGAGATAGAAGTTAGATACTAAAAAAAAAAAAAAAAAAAGTTAAGATACTGAAAAGCCAGTGGCTACTAAGGGTATGGATGTTTCTCCCAAGATAATGAACAGGGGGATCCAGTACCTAAAAGCAGATGACAGGGGCTCCAGGGCAGCGCCGTCCTCATTCAGGGTGTCTGGGGCAGCCACCTTCTATGTGCTACCAGTTGCTTATCTCATTTCTTACCCTCTTTCTCTAGAATCTTGTTAATTCTGCCCTTTCATAGAAATGCTAATCTTCCAGAAATGACCAACCAATCAGGAGGTCCTCTGGGTTAGGTCAGCAAACCACAGACTGGAATGTCCCTGGGGTCCTGGGACCTTCGCTGTTTTCACCCTGTTGGCTGCTCAAAGGGCTCTTTCTTTGCTGTTACAGACATTCTTCCCTGGGGGAGAGGGAGAGAGGTGTGTGTGTGTGTGTGTGTGTGTGTGTGTGTGTGTGTGTGTGTGTGTGTGTGTGTGTGTGTGTGTGTGTGTGTGTGTGTGTGTGTGTGTGTGTGTGTGTGTGTGTGTGTGTGTGTGTGTGTGTGTGTGGGTGTGTGTGTGTGTGTGTGTGTGTGCGCGCACGCACTGGGGTGTGTGTGTGCGCGCACGCACGGGGTAGGGAGAGAGAGTGTGTGTGTGCGTTTGTGTGTGTGCGCACATGTGTATGTGCTAGGGTAGCTGGGGGGTGTGTGTGTGTGGGGAAGCCAGGTGTGTGTGTATGTTGGGGTAGCTATGTGTGTGTGTGTTGGGGTAGCCAGGAGAATGTGTGTGTGTGTGTGTGTGTGTGTGCGCGTGCTGGGGTAGCTGGATGTGTGTGTGTGCTGGGGTAGCTGGGTGTGTGTGTGTATGTGTATGCTGGGGTAGTTGGGTGTGTGTGTGTGTATATGTATGCTGGGGTAGCTGGGTGTGTGTGTGTGTGTTGGGGTAGCTGGGAGAGTGTGTGTCTGTGTGTGTGTTGGGGCAGCTGGGTGTGTTTGTTGGGGTAGCCGGGAGAGTGTGTGTCTGTGTGTGTGCTGGGGTAGCTGGGTTAACGAAAAGGAGACGAGAGGTTGCCCGAGTCTACATGCGATTGCTCTTCTGAGCTCTCCCTTTTCCAATTCTCTGTGTTTGGGGTACTCAAGACCCTAGCCTGCCTTATCTCCAGTAACACCTAGGCTGAGACATTCCTGTCAAAGAGGCCATATTTGCTTCCCAAATGCTCCAAAACTATGCCCCCCATAAGCCATTGTGGGGCACAGAGAGAAAGAATAGGTTTTAGAAAGAAAGCCAACTGACTGATTCTGCCACTTTGGGCACATCTCTTATCTCTCTGGGCCTCAGTTTCCTTCATCTTTACAATGGGCATAATGACGCCTACTTCACAGAGTTTGTGTGAAAATTAAATGAGGCAGCACATGGGAAGTCCTTTTCATCTCAGTGCTTGGCAACTGGAAGATTCCACCTTAAGTGACAGCCTGGGTCTGTTATTAGGGAGCTCAGCACATCTCCAGGGCAGCTGCTAGAGGCAGAGTTCAGTTACTGGCTCCACCACTAGGAAAATGATGCCGTCCAGTGGTGCCTCACTCAGTGTGCTGTGTGAGAATTTAATACAAAGCATTTAGACAGGGCCTGGCAAAGTTGGCACACCCAATATGTAAATAAAAGCTGTGGTTTTTATTTTTGTTATGATTCTTTATTCTCAGCATCCTTCTTTCTCTGTGTCTTTCCAGATCACAAAGCACTAAATACCTGAGCGTAATACTAACCTAAAAGCATGTTAGCCCTGATCATCATCAGAACCTTATGTGGGATAGTACAGAGCTGTCTGACTGCTGGGGACTTGATGTGGGAAGGAAGGACACACCTTCCAGCCTAGTCTGGACTCTGTGTGTATGAATGACGGGCTGAGAGTTGGTACCTACTCACTCTCCAAGACATGATGGGCAGACAGAATGGGTTACTCAGGAACTTCACTCATTTCACACAGGGCATGTTTTCTGTACCAGGCATGTGCTCTATGCTGGGGACAGAGCAGTGAACAAGACCCAGGAATCTGCATTTTTAAAAGCTCCCCAGTGACCCTAATTTATCACCCAGGGTTGAAAATCACTCTATGATGTTGCACTTGGAGCAGGCACCTGAGGGAAGCCTAACAAAACTGGGATGCCAGCACCATTCCCTGTCTTCTCTCCCCACTGCACTTGGAGGCTGAGACCTGTATTCCCTACAATGATGTGGAATCACCCAATAGGAAGAGCAGAGACTGAGCCTCCTCTTCCCTCCACTGGCCTCCTTTACCATACCTCCCTTCCTCAATCTGGAAAGAGCAGCGAAGTGGGGACCCTCCAGCCCCCTGGGGAGGCCTGGGACTTAGCCTGAGCTCCAGCCTGGGAGCAGCAGCTGGGGCTGGTACAGGCAGACATTATCCATCCTTCACCCCATATGCAGGCTCGACACCCTGTGATAACAGCCATTTGGTGAGCAGCTTCTGGGAGGGTAATGCTTGGGCTAAACAGCTCTACAGCCAGAAGTAATTTGCCCCAACTACTGGCCCAGCTTGGAGGCTAAACAATTAGTGGGATTGATGACAGCCTGACGCTTGAGAAATCACTTTTTTTTAAACAGAAGAGGGGAGAAATGGTTGCTTAAAAGGAGCCCTTTAACTCAGAAGGCAGTCCCATCCACCTTTCAAATTCAATGCCCTCCGAATACACATCCATCAGTCACAGCAGGAAATCTTTCAACTCAGGAAAAAGCAAGAGAAGGAATTCAGATCAACATCACGGACCCGAGCAATAAAGCTGGTGCCGATTCACCCCTTCCCCTTGAGGCAGGAAAGAATCAAGGAAGAATTTCAAAAAAATTTTTATACAATTAGAGAAAGGGATCCTGTGGGGGAAGGGAGCAAGGACAGAGATCAAGAAGTTTAAGGTTTGCTCTTTTAAGCTCAAAATAAATCATGATAAGAAAGAACTAGGAGCTTTTTTTAAAAAAATAAATAAATAAAAGATCTTATCTAAGGCCGGAAGAGCATCTAGTGTTTGGGGGAAGGGTGGGGTGAGCAAACCATCAGGCTGGGAGCAATCTTTTCACCCCTTCATCAAGTCCCCCAAAACAAAAGCAGACTCTGTCCCGAGCTTCCAGAATTTTACAATCTTGAATTACAGCTTTCAAATAATTCAGATTCCACTACAGCAGATCTCAGAGGGGGAGGGAGACTACAAAAAAAATCCAGTAAAATATATCCAAACAACTGTACCCAAAATGGTAGCAGGGCAAAGAACCAGATGATATGGTAAATTTGGCTCAAGAGAACCAGTAGAGACAGCTCTGTAAGAAATGCACATTCATCATTTCCCCAAACTACTTTTAGAATCCACTGTTACTTTCTAGAAGTCTAACTTTTATGCCGATCCTTAAATGACCCAGGACCCTAATACTAAGCATATAAAAAGCATTTCCTCAAGAGAGCCATGAGAGTAAAAGACGCTTGCTCGTTGGAAGAAAAGTTATGACCAACCTAGACAATATATTAAAATGCAGAGACATTACTTTGCCAACAAATGTCCCTCTAGTCAAAGCTATGGTTTTTCCCTGTTAGCTCAGTTGGTAAAGAATCCGCCTGCAATGCAGGAGACCCCAGTTCAATTCCTGGGTCAGGAAGATCACTTGGAGCAGGAAAAGGCTATCCACTCCGGTATTCTGGCCTGGAGAATTCCATGGACTGTAAGTCCATGGGGTTGCAAAGAGTCGGACATGACTGAGCAACTTTCACTTTCACGGTTTTTCCAGTAGTCATGTATGGATGTGAGAATTGGACCATAAAGAAAGCTGAGCGCCAAAGAATTGATGCTTTTGAACTGTGGTGTTGGAGAAAACTCTTGAGTCTCTTGGACTGCAAGGAGATCAAACCAGTCAATTCTAAAAGAAATCAGTCCTGAATATTCATTGGAAGGACTGATGCTGAAGCTGAAACTCCAGTACTTTGGCCACCTGATGCAAAGAGCCAACTCATTAGACAAGACCCTGATGCTGGGAAAGATTGAAGGCAGGAGACGGGGACAACAGAGGATGAGATGGTTGGATGGGATCACCAACTCAATGGACGTGAGTTTGAGCAAGCTCTGGGAGATGGTGATGGACAGGGAGGCCTAGCGTGCTGCAGTCCGTAAGGTTGCAGAGTCAGACACAACTGAGCAACTGAACTGAAGAGAATCAAAGTTCTTTAAAATTGATATATATCAGTTGGCTGCTTGGCCATGATGGACAGCCCAGGTTTGGGTTGTTTTTGAGCACTACTCCCTCTTGGTTTGGTCCAAGATTTTCTTTCCTTTTCCTCCAATCAGTGAGAAAAGTGTATATATGCTCATATATGTTAACAAAGACCTGCATATCTATATTTATAAAATGGATCTCTGCCTCTCTTCCAAAGCTTCTTTATTTATTTGAAGATTTAAAAGCTTATCATTCCCATCAGTAGAGCATTCTAACCATCACAGAATTGGAGCTAATTGTTGTAACCCCAGCACTCAGGAACCAGACTGCAATTTTTACAATTCCTCTCTGTAGAGATGCCCGAGCTCTCTTTTGGCAGACACATATGGTTAAATCCAGGGTCTTTTTCAATAAATACATTTTTCACATGTGAGCCAGGGGGCTGTCAGCTGTGGGGAGGTAAACCTCCTGCTTCGGGTGCGCTCCCGGCAGAGGCTGGCAACCCTGCTTCCATGTATGGAAGTGAACGAAAGCAGTAAAACCTCAGGCATGAGCCTGGGCAGGGCTGGGGGTGGGGGCAGCATTCCTCGCCGTGCAGCAAGTCCTGGCCCAGAGAGATGGAAGGACTCTGCCCTGTATCCTGTCCATCCTGTGGATTCTTTAGTGAATTCTTCCATGGAACAGCCATCAGGGCAGAAATGATGGGAAGCAGAAAAACAATGGGTACCTGGATGTGGAGGCTCACCATGGACTCAGAGAGCATGGACAGAGGGGGCCAGGCTATCTCCATAGCAAAGCCCCGGCCCTAGAAATCAGTACCACTGGGTGCCTGCATGCATGCGCTGACCTCAGCACGCTGGAATGCAGAAATCCCCCCACTCTTCAGCCATGGTCATGGCCCCTACAAGGCCAGAACTGAAGGGAGGTGAGCGTTTCCATGTGGCCTGAGACTCATGTCTGAGGCAGGAGGGATACTTCCTGGCCAGGGCAAGGGAGTTGCAAAAAAAGTTTAGGTGACACTGTGCGGGCTGCAGTCAGACAGATCAAGGCTGGAGCCTGGCAGGCGCCATTGACCATAGGCCCCAGTATCCTCATCTGTACAATGGGGATAATAACTTAGGAATTCATTGTTCGAAGCCTGCAGTGCTGTGTGCTGTGCCTGGCACAAAGTAAATGCTCTCAAAAGTGAAGTATTACTATTAATCATAATAAAATACAGAAATGGCTTGGGTTTCCCCAGTGGCTCAGCAGTAAAGAATTTTGCCTGCCAATGCAGGAGATGTGAGTTCGATCCCCAGGTCAGGAACATCCCTTGCAGTTCCTATTCCTGCGGTCCCCACTCCAGTATTCTTGCCAAGAAAACCCCACCGACAAAGAAGCCTGACAGGCTGTAGTCCATGGGGTTGCAGAAAGTCAGACACAACTCAGCGACTGAGCATGCATGCACACACAGACATGGCTCAATGAAGATTTATAGTTCCCTTCCTAAACAGATGGATCCATGAGGTACTTTTCCAGCTTTTCTGACATTTCATGTTCTCAGCATCACTCACCCTGGCTCTGATGCACCTTCCCTTGGCCTCTGTGAGCACCCTGCCCCCATCTGTGCCCCTCTGTTCTGGAGCTGGCCTGGCCCCAGATCGCCACTGGTTCTCCCCCGCACCTCCCCTTCAGGCCACTGCTTTTTCTCTCCCCACAGGCTCTCTGGGGCTCTCAGTCCCTCTCACGGCTCTCTTTGCCGATGACTCACAGATCCTTCCCGGGCAGAGACCTTCCTCTCCACAGAGCTGGAATCAAGTAGCCAGACAGCTGAGCTTCTCTACTGCTTTTACTCCCCCAGCCCCCACTTTCCCTGCCTCCGCTGGTGACATTAACTCCTTCCTGTCTCACCCTGTCTTAGCTCAGGCTGCTGTAACAAATGCCAGAGACGGACAGCTTAGATAGCAGACATTTATTTCTCACAGTTTTGGAGGCTGGAAGTTCCAAAATCAAGAGTCTGGCAGATTCAGCATTTGAGGAGGGCTCTCTTTCTGGTTTGCAGACAGTTGCCTTCTTGCGATGTCCGCACACTGGGGGCTTAGGGAAAGAGCTCTGAACCCTTTCCCTTATCAGGGCACGCATCCCAGGACAGGGGCTCCACTCTCACGACCTCACCTAAACCTAATTACCACCCAAAAGTCTCAACACATGGATTTGGGAGGGACACAACTATTCAGTCTGTAGCACCCTCCAAAGCCAAAACATAGCCATTGACTGTATTTCCTAAGGTTTCTCAAATACACTGCTCCTCCCCATCCCCATCCCCATGACCCTGGGGCAGGGGTGGCCCTCATCATCCTTCCCCCTCAGGTTCAGTGCTGGCCAATAGAAATATACAAATATACGCCATTTAAAGAACTCTAGTAGCCATATTAAAAAGTAGAAAAAAAAAAAAAAAGTGAGGGACTTCCATGGTAGTCCAGCGGCTAGAACTCCTCGTTCTCAATGCAAGAGGCTCAGGTTCAATCCCTGAGCAGGGAACTAGATCTGACATACTGCAACAAAGAGTTTGCATGCCACAACTAAAGACCTCTCAAACTACAATGAAGATTGAAGATCCTGCATGCTGTAAATGAGACCCAGTGCAGCCAAATTTTTTTAAAAAGTGAAATTAGTTTCAATAATATATTTTACTTAACCCAATATATCTAAAAGATGATCATTTCAACATGTCATTGGTATAAAAAGTTACTGAAGAGATATTTTACATTTTTTTGGTACCACATTTTTTTTTTATATCCAGTGTATATTTAACTCAGCACATCTCAACAAGCACCGGCTGCATTCAAAGTGCTCACAGCCACATGTAACTAGTAGCCACCATACTGAACAGCTGACTCTGGTTTCTTTCCCTCAAGTCCATTGTCTACATGACTACCATGGTTGCATATCTAATCTGATTATGGACTGTCACTGCTTAGAACCCATCAGTGGTCCCCAACAAGACACAGTCCACACCTTGATGTCCCTGACCCTGCTATTTTTTCCTTAGCTGCACCAGGAGGCTTGTGGGATCTTTGTTCCCAGGCAGGAGATTGAACCCAAGCCCCCTGCACTGGAAGCACCAAGTTCTAACCACTGGACCACCACTCCCCTGCCTCTAATTTTAGACTCCAACAACAAGGAACTATAAAATAAGCATGGTATGATACTAATTTTGCTTTAAACACACACATTTATGTATATACACATACAAAATAAGAGTACAGATGATGGGCACATAGTTGCAAAGAAAAAAACACCAGAAAGACACAGGCATTAAAATGTAAACAGTGGTGATCTCTGGTTGGTGGAATTTATTTATTTATTTTTAATGTTTTGGCCCCATTGCACAGCATGTGGGATCTAGCTCTCTGACCAGGGATTGAACCCATGTCCCCTGCATGGGAGCATGGAGTCTTAACCACTGGACCACCAGGGAAGTCCCCTGTTGGTGAATTTTTTAGTATTCTTCCTTTTGCAAATTTGTACCTCCTAATGACCCCATCCTTATGGCAGAAAGTGAAGAGGAACTAAAAAGCCTCTTGATCAAAGTGAAAGTGGAAAGTGAAAAAGTTGGCCTAAAGCTCAACATTCAGAAAACGAAGATCACGGCATCCGGTCCCATTACTTCATAGGAAATAGATGGGGAAACAGTGGAAACTGTCAGACTTTGTTTTTCTGGGCTCCAAAATCACTGCAGATGGTGACTGCAGCCATGAAATTAAAAGACACTTACTCCTTGGAAGGAAAGTTATGACCAACCTAGATAGCATATTCAAAAGCAGAGACATTACTTTGCCAATAAAGGTTTGTCTAGTCAAGGCTATGGTTTTTCCTGTGGTCATGTATGGATGTGAGAGTTGGACTGTGAAGAAGGCTGAGCGCTGAAGAATTGATGCTTTTCAACTGTGGTGTTGGAGAAAACTCTTGAGAGTCCCTTGGAATGCAAGGAGATCCAATCAGTCCATTCTGAAGGAGATCAGCCCTGGGATTTCTTTGGAGGGAATGATGCTGAAGCTGAAACTCCAGTACTTTGGCCACCTCATGCAAAGAGTCGACTCATTCATTAGAAAAGACTCTGATGCTGGGAGGGATTGGGGGCAGGAGGAGAAGGGGACAACAGAGGATGAGATGGCTGGATGGCATCACTGACTCGATGGACGGGAGTCTGAGTGACCTCCGGGAGTTGGTGATGGACAGGGAGGCCTGGCGTGCTGTGATTCATGGGGTCGCAAAGAGTCGGACACGACTGAGCGACTGAACTGAACTGAATTTTTAAAATAACACAATTAAAAAGGTGGGGGTTAGCATAATAGGTGCACATTCAGCATAACATTTGGGAGAAAGGGGTGCAGACAATCTTCATGATTCATGAGTTCCGTATTTGTGAATTTGCCCATTTGCTAAAATTTATTTGTAACCCCCCAATCAGTCTGGCGACACTTCCGTGGTCATTCTCAGATGTGCGCAGGGTGGTGAAAAATATGAGTCACCCACCCACCACATATGTTCCCAGCTGAAGTCAAGCAAGGCCTCACTGCTCAATTCAACTCCTACTATAAACAAGCGTCCTTTTCGGAGTCTGTTTGGTGCCACATTTTTTGCATTTTTGTGCTTGGTGGGCTTTTTTTGGTCATTTCACTGTTTGAAATGGCCCCCCAAGTATCGTGCTGAAGGGCTGTCTAGTGTTCCCAAATGCAAGAAAGCTATGATGTTTCCTAAGAAGAAAAAGTGTGTTAGATAAGCTTCCTTCAGATAAGGGCTATAGAGCTGGGTCATAAGTTCAGCATTACTGAGCCAACAATATGTATTGAATAAGGTGTCTTCAAAGAGAAACACACTTAAAACCAGCTCTGCATAGGGTCACCAAGGAGGGCATGACCGTGTGCAGAGTCGCCACAGCCTCCATGCCTCATCTCCTCCTGGTACATAGCACACTGCAAACCACAGCTTCAAGGAAACCTGGGTTTCTGACAGTATCTTATAAGTCTTAACCACTGGACTGCCAGGGAAGTGCCTCTGACAGTATTTTAAAGCACACCAAGATGATGCATTAATAAGAACTGACTTTAGAGACCATTTTCTGAACATCTCAATTCTCTCTCTAGGAAAACAGTCAAATAGCTGATCTGGCCCAGAGGCCCCCTTTCCAAGTGCTCGAGGCCGAAGCCAAGTATGTGTCCAGAGTTGTGCCTGTCTCCATGGTGGCTTCCATCTTCCTGCTCAGGTTGGAATGACCTCCTTGGAGCACAGGGCAAATTCCCGTGACCCAGGACCCAGGCCCAGCGCCAAGGGTTCAGACCCAGACTATCCCTCCACCCAGGAACTGACTGCCTAAACAGGCCCCAGGGAGCTGCCCCCTCTCCCTTCCCTGCTGGCCCAGCACGAACAAATACTGTGGCCGTAGACTCATCCGAATGGAATTTCTCTTTAACACTTTGGAGCCTCATCAGCCCAGACACAGGACTTGAAGCACCTGGCTCTTTTTAAATCCTTTCTTTACATTTCACGTTTCAGCCTTGGTAATCCCCTCCTTAAGAGCTGTTGTTCAGTGGGCTAACATGCTTGTTTTTTCAGCCACTTGAGGCTTTTCACAGAGGCGGTCTGGCCGGCACCCTGGACCTGACCCCAGCCCTCCCACAGGAAAACAGCTCTGCTCTCAGGAACAGGCTCCTGGGACCCAGAAAATCGTCCCATGTCCTAGAGGCCAAGATACACAAAATTACTCAGGAAAACTAGGACTGTGGCATTTCCCTCTTTTCAGGATGCTTATCTCTGTTCTCTGAGCAAAATTTGGCAACAGTTTACAGGCACGAGTTAGTCTCTTTTTTTTAGGGCCACCAGGAAGAATGCCAAGGAACACTACTGACCCAGCAATGAGAATCCTAGAGGCTGGGGCCCAGAGGCTGGTCAGCCATGTGGCTGCCTCCTTTCTGGGCCTCAGTTTCCTCATCAGTAAAAGAAGGGGGCTGCTGCTTCTCAATCCCCAACATCCTTTCCAGTTCAACCCTCAATGATCACACTGGCCAATGTGAGGTGACAAGAGCTTTTGTTTAATTGTGATTGCAGCACAAATATACAAAAGAATGGATGCCTTTAACTTTGAGACTCATCTTTATGTCTGGAATTCCATTCCACTTTCTATCTGCCAACTGTTCATTCTTTCTTTCAATAAATATTTGTGCTAAATATGCATTCATCAGATCTACCGTATGTACTCTATATGAATGACACAGTGATGAAGGGCATAAGGGTCCCTCAGAAACCCTCTGGTCTGGCATTACAGAACAGTCACCCCTTCCTGAGGGATGACCAGTGCCCCGTACTAGGCTGAGGCTTTTTACATTACGAGCCACTGCAAACTTCAAAGGCCATCCTGCTAGTAGGTACTACTATCATTTCCATTTTGCAGATGGGGACACTGAGGCTCAGAAAGAGTAAAGTAATGTGCCCAAGGTCTCAAAGGCAGAGAATAAGGAGAAATGAATCTGAACCAGATCATCCACGACAGGGGTTGGCCTCTCTGGCTGTTGTCTGATGAGGTCATGAGACATTCAGTTCTCAGAGCTCTGCGTGGCACCCAGCCCCATTAGAACCAACACACCAGACGTCATCCTATAGACTCTGAATCTGTTTATACCATATAGATCATTCATATATACATATGTAAATCTAATATATATTAGGTCGTGTCTCCCCAGCTAAATTATCAATGTCTTTGAGAGCAGGGGTTTTGTCATTAATTTCTCAGCATCCTGACACTGCCCCCCAGGCAAATGAGATACTAAAAACACATGTGACTCAAAACACACTGACCAAGGCTGAGCAGTGCCAATACAAAGCAATGAAAAGTGCAAACTTGATTTTTGTAATATGAGCACACATGAAGTAAGAAGTCCAGTTTGGGAGCGTCTGAGTCCCTGTCATCGCTGCCCCCTGCTCCTCATTGCTGTCCAGGAGTGGAAAATCCCCAGAGGAATTTCCTTCCCTTTATTTAACAAACAGAAGCCCTTAACCCAGGATTTCTTCTTTATGATCTATGGAAGCGTATACAAAACACATTTCTGCAACCTGGCCCAGGAAGAGGTTCCTTAGTCCCACTTTGGCCCCTTGGTACAAAAATCATCTGTTTCTTACTATGCGGCACGTCTGGAATCCAGACTTCTTTCTCATCCCAAGCCCCCTGAGAGAGGCCACCATCACCTTGCAGATAGACCACTGCTGTCGGCTTCCCGGAGTCACATCTCCAGAATCGCACCCACAGAATTGCACCTCCAAATCAGTATCACCTACAGTGTATTTTCCTGACCATCTGCCAAAGGAGCTTTCATTTTCCTAAGAAAAGGTTAAAACGTTCCCCACTGAGCACGGGAAACTTCTGTCACTCATCGGTTCTGCAACACGCGTCATCTCTCTCCACCCCATACTCACTTTCCAAGCTGGATCAAATGAACTTTCTCCTTCTCAGCTTTCCCCCCACTTCATTCCCACATGGTTATTTATATCCAGAATATCTTTCTTTCTTAACTCACTGGACTACCCTCCCCTCTTTTGAAAAGGTCACTTCCGAGTTTATTCTTTCCAGAAAGCTTTCGTGAAGTACGTGGTGGCAAGCTGATTCTCTGCCCCCATGTCTCTTGGCTTGGTAAGAAACAATGAGCAAGTTACCCATCCTTCTCAAGAGGCCTCTCCTAGCTAGATCCAGTGCTGGGAGGAAAACCCTGCACTCAGACTAAGCATTCAAAAACTGGATACACGCTCTTTCGGGCAAGAGTCCTATTATTTTCTTCACATGTGCTTAAGTTTTCATCACTGAAAAAATGATTACATTCAGAACCCCTGAAGATCAGTGACCCAACACCATAGGCGCCACCACCCTAAGACAACATTAAGCGATTTGGGGTATTTGCTTCAATCATTCTTCTTATACAACTGTTCAAACAGTGTTGCAATCACGGTATCTGTGTAATTTGGGATCTTGCTTTTTTGAATACAATACATGAAGTATAGCTCTGTGTTCCCGCAAAAGCCATTGAATCATGTTCAACATGAGGCTGAGCACTGTAATTTACTCAACCACCCAGGGATGAACACTGAGGACATTTCCGACTGACTATTATATACAGCTTTAAAGAAGGCCTTCAAGAAGGTAAGTAAGATGAGGCATGATCATGAGTTTTGTTCTGACACATTTAGTCTGCATTTATGACTAACGATTGAGAAAATATTCTAAACAGACACTAATTCCCTTCCCATTCTTAAGTCAAGGTCCCTCTAAAGGTTCACCAGATCTTTGTGAAGTTTGCTTTCCACAATTTCTATTATCTATCTAATAAATCTATTTCATTCCCATAGCAACCCTTTTTTTCATAAGCCACTTGCCTACATGAATCTACCACCGAATGAGTAATAAGTATTCTCAGCTGCCTCCTACAGAAGAGAATAAGGAATATTCAGGGAAAAGGGAATGTGTGTGTGTGATCTGCGAAAGAAGACTTTAGGTGTAATATTTGTGTCTTTTTCTCAAAGCAATAGATGCAGTCCTACGATGCTGTAGGGGAGTCTGCTAAGCAGCAGAAATCACACTTCAAACACCTCTTAGGAGTGCACCATCTAAAACAAGTTGGCCTAATAAAATGGAGATCCTTCTACAATGAAAATAGTTGCCATGCCCCTTTATTCCATAACTTTGGATTATGGAGGTGATAGACTTTCTAAAAGTACAGCATATTTTAATAAACAAAAAGTTATACTGAATACAAGCTGCCTAATACCAGTCCCCACAAAAGGCACAGCATAATACAATTGACTGGTCTGGGGAAGCCTTTGTCCCTGTACAAATCTGAATACTATTGGAAGGAGAAACAGAGAACAAAACTCTGAATTTATCCAAACTGTAGGTCACAGCAGTGGGAATTTCACAGACACTGTTTTCTCATTGTTTTATGTTAGTCCTCAAGGGGGCCCCTCTCAGACAGAGAAAATGCTTTTAAGTTCTCCTTAGCCCAATGTACCCAATAAGCATGTCAGGCTAAGTCATTTTCCTTCTGTGGAAAGAGTGGTCTGTCCCTTGTCTCCATTTTTGTTGGGTTCAATATCAAGGCAGACAAGATACCAAGGTATTATAGGGCTATTAAATGACATTTCTAGTCTTTGCACACCTGAGACAGAAAAAACTAGCACCTATTAGTTTCTCAGCCAAGAATATGAGAAAGATCTACATAAAAGGTTTGGTTTTATTTTTTAAAATTTTTTTTGCCACAGTGTGCAGCATGCAAGATCATAGTTCTCCAACCAGGGATTGAACCTACGCTCCCTGCTTTGGGAACAGAGTCTTAACCACTGGACTGCCAAGGAGGTCTCGAAAAAGCTTGGTTTAAAAGCTTGTGTGTGTATCAGGGTTGTGTCAGGGTCATTTTGTACTTACTTATGTATGTATGAAATATCTTTTTTCCTTTTATTGAAGTATAGTTGCTGTATCATATTACATAAGTTACAAGTATGCAATATAGTGATTAATAATTTTAAAAAGGTTTTACTCCATTTATGGGCTTCCTTCATAGCTCAATATGAACAGTATGAAAAGGCAAAAAGATAGGACACTGAAAAATGAATTCCCCAGGTCAGTAGGTGTGCAATATGCTACTGGAGAAGAATGGAGAAATAACTCCAGAAAGAATAAACAGACAGAGCCAAAGCAAAAACACCACCCAGTTGTGGATGTGACGGGTGATGGAAGTAAAGTCTGATGCTGTAAAGAGCAATATTGCATAGGAATCTGGAATGTTAGGTACATGAATCAAGGCAAATTGGAAGTGGTCAAACAGGAGATGGCAAGAGTGAACATCAACATTTTAGGAATCAGAACGAAAATGGACTGGAATGGGTGAATTTAACTCAGATGACCACTATATCTACTACTATGGGCAAGAATCCCTTAGAAGAAATGGAGTAGCCATCATAGTCAACAAAAGAGTCCAAAATGCAGTACTTGGATGCAGTCTCAAAAATGACAGAATAGGGAGGGGGGTTCAGGATGGGGAACACGTGTACACTCATGTCTGATTCTTGTCAATGTACAGCAAAAACCACTACAATATCATAAAATAATTAGCCTCCAATTAAAATAAATAATTTTTTTAAAAAATGACAGAATGATCTCTGTTCATTTCCAAGGCAAATCAATCAATATCACAGTAATCCAAGTCTATGTGCCGACCAATAATGCTGAAGAAGCTAAAGTTGAACAGTTCTATGAAGACCTACAAGACCTTTTAGAACCAACACCTAAAAAAAATGTCCTTTTCACTACAGGGGACTGGAATGCAAAAGTAGGAAGTCAAGAGATACCTGGAGTAACATGCAAATTTGGCCTTAGAGGACAAAACAAAGCAGGTCCAAGACTAACAGACTTTTGCCAAGAAAACGTGTTGGTCATAGCAAATACCCTCTTCTAACAACACAAAAGAAGACTCTACACATGGACATCACCAGATGGTCAATACCAAAATCAGATTGATTATACTGTTTGCAACCAAAGAGGGAGAAGCTGTATATAGTCAGCAAAAACAAGACAGGGAGCTGACTGTGCCTCAGATCATGAACTCCTTATTGCCAAATTCAGACTTAAATTGAAAAAAGTAGGGAAAACCAATAGACCATTCAGGTATGACCTAAACCAAATCCCTTATAATTTTACAGTGGAAGTCAGAAATTGATTCAAGGGATTAGATCTGATAGAGTGCCTAAGGCACTATGGATGGAGGTTCGTGACACTGGACAGGAGGCAGGGATCAGACAACCCAAAAGAAAAAGAAACACAAAAAGGCAAAATGGCTGTCTGAGGAGGCCTTACAAATAGCTGAGAAAAGAAGAGATGTGAAAGGCAAAGGAGAAAAGGAAAGATATACCCATTTGAATGCAGAGTTCCAAAGAATAGCAAGGAAAGATAAGAAAGCCTTCCTCAGTGATCATGCAAAGAAATAGAGGAAAACAACAGGATGGGAAAGACTAGAGATCTGTTCAAGAAAATTAGAGATATCAGGGAATATTTCATGCAAAGATGGACTCAATAAAGGACAGAAATGGTATGGCCCTAACAGAAGCAGAAGATGTTAAGAAGAGGTGGCAAGAATACACAGAAGAACTATACAAAAAAGATCTTCATGACCCAGATAATCATAATGGTGTAATCACTCATCTAGAGCCAGACATCCTGGAATGTGAAGTCAAATGGGCCTGAGGAAGCATCACTACAAACAAAGCTAGTGGAGGTGCTGGAATTCCAGTTGAGCTATTTCAAATCTTAAAAAGATGATGCTGTGAAAGTGCTGCACTCAATATGCCAGAAAATTTGGAAAACTCAGCAGTGTTCACAGGACTAGAAAAGGTGAGCTTTCATTCCAATCCCAAAGAAAGGCAATGCCAAAGAATGCTCAAACTACTGCACAATTGCACTCATCTCACACGCTAGTAAAGTAATGCTCAAAATTTTCCAAGCCAGGCTTCAACAGTATGTGAACCATGAACTTCCAGATGTTCAAGTTGGATTTAGAAAAGTCAAAGGAACCAGAGATCAAATTGCCAACATCAACTGGATCATCAAAAAAGCAATAGAGTTCCAGAAAAACATCTATTTCTGCTTCATTGACTATACCAAAGCCTTTGACTATGTGGATCACAATAAACTGGAAAATTCTGAAAGAGATGGGCATATCAGACCACCTGACCTGCCTCTTGAGAAACCTATATGCAGGTCAGGAAGCAACATTTAGAACTGGACATGGAACAACAGACTGGTTCCAAATTGGGAAAGGAATGTCAAGGCTGTATATTGTCACCCTGCTTATTTAACTTAAATGCAGAGTACATCATGAGAAACGCTGGCCTTGACGAAGTGCAAGCTGGAATCAAGATTGCCGGGAGAAATATCAATAACCTCAGATATGCAGATGATACCACCCTTATGGCAGAAAGCAAAGAAGAACTAAAGAACCTCCCGATGAAAGTGAAAGAGGAAGGTGGAAAAGTTGACTTAAAACTCAACATTCAGAAAACTAAGATCTTGGCATCTGGTCCCATCATTTCATGGCAAATAGATGGGGAAACAGTGGAAACAGTGACAGACTTTATTTTGGGGGGGCTCCAAAATCACTGCAGATGGTGACTGCAGTCATGAAATTAAAAGATGCTTGCTCCTTGGAAGAAAAGTTATGACCAACTTAGACAGTATATTAGAAAGCATAGACATTACTTTGCAACAAAGGTCTGTCTAGTCAAAGCTATGGGTTTTCCAGTAGTCATGTATGGATGTGAGAGTTGGATTATAAAGAAAGCTGAGTGCCAAAGAATTGATACTTTTGAACTGTGATGTTGGAGAAGACTCTTAGAGTCCCTTGTAGAGTAAGGAGATCCAAGCAGTTCATCCTAAAGGAAATCAGTCCTGAATATTCATTGGAAGGACTGATGCTGAAGCTGAAACTTCAATACTTCGGCCACCTGATGCAAAGAACTGACTCATTTGAATAGACCCTTATGCTGGGAAAGACTGAAGGCAGGAGGAGAAGGGGAAGACAGAGGATGAGATGATTGGATGGCATCACCCACTCAATGGACATGAGTTTGAGTAAACTCCAGGAGTTGGTGATGTACAGGGAGGACTTGCGTGCTGTAGTCCATGTGGTCACGAAGAGTCAGACACAACTGAGCAACTGAACTGAACTAAACTCCATTTATGGGCTTCTTTCATAGCTCAGTTAGTAAAGAATCCACCTGCAATGCAGGAGACCCTGGTTCAATTCCTGGGTCAGGAAGATCCACTGGAGAAGAATAAGCTACCCTCTCCAGTGTTCTTGGGCTTCCCTTGTGGCTCAGCTGGTAAAGAATCCACCTGCAATGCAGGAGACCTGGGTTCAATCCCTGGGTTGGGAAGATAGCCTGGAGAAGGAAAGGCTACCCACTGCAGTATTCTGGCCTGGAGAATTCCATGGACTTTATAGTCAATGGGGTTGCAAAGAGTCGGACATGACTGAGCAACTTTAACTTTCACCCCATTTATAGTTATTATAAAATATTAGCTATATTCATGTTGTACAATATACTCCTGTAGCTTATTTTATACCTAATAGTTTTTACCTCTTAATCTTCTACCCCTCAATTGCCTTTCCACTCTGGTAACCACAAGTTTGTTCTCTTCTGAGTCTGCTTTCTTTGTTATATTTACTAGTTTGTTGAATTGTTTTAGATTCCACATATAAAGGATATCATACAGTATTTGTGTTTCTTCACTTGGCATAATGCTCTCCAAATCCATCCATATTGCTGCACATGGCAAAATTTCATTCTTCTTTATGGATGAGTAGTATTCTGTTGTGTATATATATATCACATCTTCTTTATCCATTTATCTGTGGATGGACACTGAGGTTGCTTCCATATATTGGCTATTGTGAATAATGTTGCTGTGAACACTGGGGTGCCTATGTCTTTTTGCATTCGTGTTTTTGCTTTTTTTTGGATATCTACCCAGGAGTAGGATTGCCAAGTCATAAGGTAGTTCCATTTTTAGTTTCTTGAGCAACCTTCATACTGTTTTCCCAAAATACCTTTGAAGAGACACACAAGGAACTGCCAGCGGTGGCTGCTCCAGGGAAAGCACACGATGGCCCATCGTAACACTTCCTTTTCCCCGCATGCCTTTCGTTTTACTTGAAATTTCTTCCAACATGTGACGGCACTATCTTTTGCAGAATATTGATCATTTCAAATGCTAAAATCTGTGTAAAAAAAAAAATCTAAACATCTACACTTTTATAGGCAGTCTATACCTACTCTTTTTTTGGCAGGATATACAAGACACTATTAGCAGTGGGTTATCTTTGGAAAGAGTCATTTTTACAACTCATCAATGAAACACTGGCTTTCTCTTGGGGATGATGAAAAGTTAATAAGTGAAAAAATAGTGTTTAAGTATATACTGAATGAAGGAATGTACATGGCTTTTTATTGTAAGGAGCAGTGAAGCCATGATCTGTGCTGCATATGCAGCACACTCTCATACATGACAGAGCACCACGTCCTGGTCCAAGGATTGGGATTCACCTGGTAACTACTGTCTCTGTGGCTGTATCAGCTGAAGAACAGACTCAGATGATCTCAGGCAAAAAAGTCATTAATTGAGCCTTCACACAGGAAAGCAGTGCTTCAAAAAGTGCTTCAAAATTAGAGTGTTCTACACCACAGCCCCTGCCAATTAATACCTCCCACAAATCCAAAAGAAAGAGAAGATGTTCCAGTGGTATTAAGTAGTATTTGACTCTTAAGAACATTTGTAAAAGCTTAAAACAATACAGCCAAGGGCTGAAGCCAGCGACCTTCTGCAAATTTAGGTAAGTCACTTCCACCAGGAAAGTGTCTTAGGCATTTAATTCCAATTCATCTTTGTGCCTAACACGTGAAATGTCAGAATTCTTAGGTGCCAAGCTTGCAAAACATGTTACAGACTCATGTTTAACTGTAAGTGTGCAAATATACTTGGGCAAGAAAGCAAATCCATTTTAAAGCAAGGTAAACTGTTCAAATTAAATGGGCTAATTCATCCTAAAAAGTCAAATATTAAAAAAAAAAAAATCTTTCAACACAAGGATGCTGGGTTCTTTGTCACTAATTATTGTCTCTTGCTCATTTTGAAACAAAATGCCACACTTAATTAATTAGCCAGCAGATTCTCATCCTGCTTGCGCCTGAAGGGGAGAAGTGGCTTTATGAAAAGACTCCCTCAGGCTCTATTAGTGCCCTAATCAGACGGTCAGGGGTGGGGGTTGGGGGAGGGGGTTGGGATGGGGACAAAGCAATCAGTATAGAAACACTACCTTCAGAAAGCACAGGACTTGGGCCTTCCGGATGAATTGAGTGCTCCCAACTATATACTAACCCACTCCAGTGTTCTTGCCTGGAGACTTCCAGGCACGGCGGAGCCCGTCTATGGGGTCGGACAGGACTGAAGCGACTTAGCAGCAGCAACTATATACTACTGACTGTTGGGAATGTCTGGCCATAGCTATTCCTAAAGGGTCCTCCGCAGAAAACAAATGTTCCATCACTCCATGCTTGCCTAGCTGATCTTGCAAGTCCTCCTATAAGGTATGGATTACATCAGAGGGGGGAAAAACATGGCTAGCATATCAGCTAACTGCAATCAACAAATGGAAGGACTATCAATTTTCAAAAGAGCAGAAAGGGGGAGATTCTGCAATCTACAGGTTGGTGAAGTTGACAGTGACCCTTAAATAAAACCGTACAGGTTATCACAGTTACTAAACACTTAGGAAAAGTGATCGATTTAGAAGTGAGCATGGGCTTACAGAACATAAAGCATTTCAGACCCTCTTTCCTTGGAAGGGAAACAGCAAATACCTAAGTGATAGCAAGCTGTTTGTTAAGGTCTCCTAGGATAAACATGTTAACCAGATGGAGAAATGTGGTCTGAATAAAGATACAATTAGGCTGATTTAGAACTGGCTGGATTTGAAATGGGTCGAACCGCTGACCAACAGGCTGCTATTAGCCTGGAGGGGGTCCCTGAGCTCTGGGATTCCATCACCAGACACAGATAAGGTCTAGAAAGGGATCCCATAGTTCAAAGGCCACAAAGGGCAATGATCATTGTGAATAACCACAAGGGCATAAGAAAGATTCCAACAGCCTGCAAAAACTCATCAAACATAAATAGACTGACTCTTTAAGGTGACAGACACAATACTTGAGACTCTGTTCTTTTCTGTTCAGACATTAAGATTGGTGAAAAGGACTTTTCGAGTTTTGTTAAAAGGACTTTGGAGGTCTGTGAATCAACACTGTGTGATGTGATTATCAGAACAGAGAAGACAATCTCAGACTATGATAATATAAGACTAGATAAGATCTAGAACAAAGGAAGTGCTAAGCTTACCCTTGTGTTTGGTGCGGAGTCTTTCCCAACAGAATGGGAAAGACTAGGGATCTCTTCAAGAAAATCAGAGATACCAAAGGAACATTTCATGCAAAGATGGGCTCGATAAAGGACAGAAATGGTATGGACCTAACAGAAGCAGAAGATGTTAAGAAGAGGTGGCAAGAATACACAGAAGAACTGTACAAAAAAGATCTTCACGACCCAGATAATCATGATGGTATGATCACTGACCTAGAGCCAGACATCCTGGAATGTGAAGTCAAGTCAGCCTTAGAAAGCATCACTACGAACAAAGCTAGTGGAGGTGATGGAATTCCAGTTGAGCTATTCCAAATCCTGAAAGATGATGCTGTGAAAGTGCTGCACTCAATATGCCAGCAAATTTGGAAAACTCAGCAGTGGCCACAGGATTGGAAAAGGTCAGTTTTCATCCCAATCCCAAAGAAAGGCAATGCCAAAGAATGCTCAAACTACCGCACAATTGCACTCATCTCACATGCTAGTAAGATCAGATCAGATCAGATCAGTCGCTCAGTCGTGTCCGACTCTTCGTGACCCCATGAACTGCAGCACGCCAGGCCTCCCTGTCCATCACCAGCTCTCGGAGGTCACTCAGACTCGCATCCATCGAGTCAGTGATGCCATCCAGCCATCTCATCCTCTGTCGACCCCTTCTCCTCTTGCCCTCAATCCATCCCAGCATCAGAGTCTTCTCCAATGAGTCAACTCTTTGCAAAATTCTCCAAGCCAGGCTTCAGCAATATGTGAACCGTGAACTTCCTAATGTTCAAGCTGGTTTTGGAAAAGGCAGAGGAACCAGAGATCAAATTGCCAATATCCGCTGGATCATGCAAAAAGCAAGAGAGTTCCAGAAAAACATCTATGAGGGGCTAAAAAGCCTCTTGATGAAAGTGAAAGTGGAGAGTGAAAAGGTTGGCTTAAAGCTCAACATTCAGAAAACGAAGATCATGGCATCTGGTCCCATCACTACATGGGAAATAGATGGGGAAACAGTGGAAACAGTGTCAGACTTTGTTTTTCTGGGCTCCAAAATCACTGCAGATGGTGACTGCAGCCATGAAATTAAAAGACGCTTACTCCTTGGAAGGAAAGTTATGACCAACCTGGATAGCATATTCAAAAGCAGAGACATTACTTTACCAACAAAGGTTCGCCTAGTCAAGGCTATGGTCTTTCCTGTGGTCATGTATGGATGTGAGAGCTGGACTGTGAAGAAGGCTGAGCGCCGAAGAATTGATGCTTTTGAACTGTGGTGTTGGAGAAGACTCTTGAGAGTCCCTTGGACTGCAAGAAGATCCAACCAGTCCATTCTGAAGGAGATCAATCCTGGAATTTCTTTAGAAGGAATGATGCTAAAGCTGAAACTCCAGTATTTTGGCCACCTCATGCGAAGAGTTGACTCATTGGAGAAGACTCTGATGCTGGGAGGGATTGAGGGCAGGAGGAGAAGGGGACGACAGAGGATGAGATGGCTGGATGGCATCACTGACTCGATGGATGCGAGTCTGAGTGACCTCCGGGAGCTTGTGATGGACAGGGAGGCCTGGCGTGCTGCGGTTCATGGGGTCGCAAAGAGTCGGACACGACTGAGCGACTGATCTGATCTGATGCTATACTATGCTATGCTAAGTCACTTTAGTCGTGTCCGACTCTGTGCGACCCCATAGATGGCAGCCCACCAGGCTTCCTCGTCCCTGGGATTCTCCAGGCAAGAACACTGGAGTGGGTTGCCATTTCCTTCTCCAATGCATGAAAGTAAAAAGAGAAAGTGAAGTCACTCAGTCATGTCTGACTCCTAGCAACCCCACGGACTGCAGCCTACCAGGCTCCTTCATCCGTGGGATTTTCCAAGCAAGAGTACTGGAGTGGGGTGCCATTGCCTTCTCCGAGAAAAACATCTATTTCTGCTTTATTGACTATGCCAAAGCCTTTGACTGTGTAGATCACAATAAACTGTGGAAAATTCTGAAAGAGATGGGACTACCAGACCACCTGATCTGCCTCTTGATAAATTTGTATGCAGGTCAGGAAGCAACAGTTAGAACTGGACATGGAACAACAGACTGGTTCCAAATAGGAAAAGGAGTACATCAAGGCTGTATATTGTCACCCTGTTTATTTAACTTATATGCAGAGTACATCATGAGAAACGCTGGACTGGAAGAAACACAAGCTGGAATCAAGATTGCTGGGAGAAATATCAATAACCTCAGATATGCAGATGACACCACCCTTATGGCAGAAAGTGAAGAGGAACTAAAAAGCCTCTTGATGAAAGTGAAAGTGAAGAGTGAAAAGGTTGGCTTAAAGCTCAACATTCAGAAAACTAAGATCATGGCATCTGATCCCATCACTACATGGGAAATAGATGGGGAAACAGTGGAAACAGTGTCAGACTTTATTTTTCTGGGCTCCAAAATCATTGCAGATGGTGACTGCAGCCATGAAATTAAAAGATGCTTACTCCTTGGAAGGAAAATTATGACCAACCTAGATAGCATATTGAAAAGCAGAGACATTACTTTGCCAACAAAGGTCCATCTAGTCAAGGCTATGGTCTTTCCTGTGGTCATGTACAGATGTGAGAGCTGGGCTGTGAAGAAGGCTGAGTGCCAAAGAATTGATGCTTTTGAACTGTGGTGTTGGAGAAGACTCTTGAGAGTCCCTTGGACTGCAAGGAGATCCAACCAGTCCATTCTGAAGGAGATCAGCCCTGGGATTTCTTTGGAAGCAATGATGCTAAAGCTGAAACTCCAGTATTTTGGCCACCTCATGCGAAGAGTTGACTCATTGGAGAAGACTCTGATGCTGGGAGGGATTGAGGTCAGGAGGAGAAGGGGACAACAGAGGATGAGATGGCTGGATGGCATCACTGACTCGATGGATGTGAGTCTGAGTGACCTCCAGGAGTTGGTGATGGACAGGGAGGCCTGGCGTGCTGCGACTCCTGGGGTCGCAAAGAGTCGGACACGACTGAGCAACTGATCTGATCTGAAACTGAGTCTGTGCTCATGGTATGGGACTACTCTTTAAGTGAGGTCCTAGACAAACTTGGAGAGAGCTCAGATATGAAAGACCAGGATGGTGCAGAAACTGGAATACACATTATCTGAGAAATGGTAAAGGACCAAGGGGATCTTTCCTGTGAAAGAGAGAGTTGTTTGCAGTTCTTTAAAGTCCCCAGGGAGATGAAGGATGATGTCAGAATCCTTTCTGACATCTCAGGGCTTCTCAGGAAGGGGCACGTTGCAGTCACTGGACAGGCTCTAGCAGAGGCTAGATGACCATGTGCTAGGCACCGTCTCATGGGGTTGGTGTAGAGGACTCTACTGGGCATCCATGATGCTGTTGGCCCAGCATACTTGGCCTCTCCCTGTAGTTACACACTCTCAATTCTCCTGCATGAGTCCCCCATTTCCTGATGCTCAGTCTACCTAGTTCTTGACCCCCATGCTCTTACTACACAGGTGCAACTGTAACTTAGGTTTGGCCAGAGTATTACACACCCTGGCCATGGTGACTGGTCCTGTGAGGACCCAACTGGCCTCCACCTGCAAGAGTTCTGAGAGGCCAGGAGGCAAGCCCAGAGCTGCCGGGGGCCCTCACATCACTGTGAGGAACACCCTGGAGGAGGTCAGGGCCTACACAGAGGCCGGCAGAGGACAGAGATGGAAAAGGGCAAGGCAAACCACTCCAGTATCCCTGCCTGGGAAATTCCATGGACAGAGCAGCCTGGCAGGCTACAGTCCGTGACTCCAAGGATCGGACACGACTTAGTGAGTAAACCACCAGCAAGTGGTCCTGAGGACTGCCTCGGAGCCACCTGTGTCTACAAGCTGACCTACACCTGGGCCTCTCAGATACAGGTGGCTAGGACCCTTTAACCCAGGAGTTAACACTCCACAGACCTAGACAAAGAGGGAAATACAGCTAAGAAAAGGTAAGGGATGTGGCAAGTGCGTAGACCCAAAGTCAGAGCAAGTTTAAATGAAAGGGAACAACTGAAAAATGGTCAGGGAGAGGGGAAAAAATATTTGGAACATAGGCAAATGGGCAATGTGTAGACCTTATTTGGACTCAAACAAACCAACTGTTTAAAAAAAAAAAAAACAAAAAACCCAGAAACCTCATGAGAAATTGAATTACTGGCTGGATGTATGCTGATATAAAGGAATCACTAAATTTTTAAGATATGATATGATATTGTGGTTATTTTTTTAAAGAGTTAGTGAAATGTTTAAGAAGGGAATGACAGGATGTCTGGGAGTGGCTTCAAAATAATGCAGTTGGGGTGAGGGGAGCTGGTGTCTGTGAGCTGATTATTGTATGTGGGTGCAGGGTGCGCAAGCCGGGGCACGGTCCCTGTACTATCTTCCCCACCTGTGTGATGTTAGAAGTTTTCCATAGTAAAAAGTTAACCAATAAATAAATGGCAGGGGGAATAGGCAGAGACCAAGATCTCTCCCCTCTCCTCTGCCAGCTCAAAAGTGAAAATAGAATCCACTCAGTAAAACTGAGCATGCAATTAGTCAAAGAGATAGTCTAGAATCATACCCACATTCAAAGACAAGGATATGTCATCACGTCAACAACTGACAAAGAATGATTATAGTCCTAGTTAGAAACTGAAAAGAAACTAGATTACATGATAGGTTATTAGAAGCAAAGAGCCAGGTGCTGAAAGTAAAGGGATACAAAGAAACAAAAAAGGCTGAGGATCCTTCTCTCCTGTAATCTGAGTAACTATTTTTAAGAAAAAAATGGAATGGCATAACCAAACACCTGGGGTACACATTTCAGGGACTCTGAGGATGTACCAGGCACTGTTCGAAACAATCTTCAAATATTAACTCATTTAATCCTTAACAACACAACCTTATAAAGTAGATATGATCATCTCCGTTTTACTGACCAGGAACTTAGAGACACAAAGTTAGGTAATTTGCACCAAAGCCACCTTGCTAGAGGGTGATAGAGATGAGATTTAAATTTAAGAAACTCCATCCAGAGTCTATTCTTTTACTCATTGTGCAACAGATTTTAAAAATCCACTTATAATGGGGGTATTTTTGAAGGTCTGTGGGTTTAAACACTTTTTTAAGTTGCAGTCAAACTCGTGCCCAAAGGTCAACAAACACTGCCCTCAGACTCACATCCACTGCCATTCAGAGCTCAGAAGTCTACACTGTAATTTTTGCCTAGTGCACGTTGTTCTGCCCAATCTTTATATTTCACATCAAACCCCCCCAAAATGAGTAACAGATGAGGCAGCTGTGCTGTAAGCCACCACGATCAAAAGAAAACTGTCTTGACCTGATCATGTACGGGGGGGTTGCGGCGGGGAGGCTGGAGCAGGAAGGCAACGTCTTCTGATTTTAAACACACTCAATCCATTCATATTTTTATCCCAAGGATATTGACCAAAAAGGACCAAAAAAAAAAAAAAAAAAAACCCAATTCAGCTGGATAAAATTCTCCTAGGAAAACAAAGCGGGAAACTCTATCCCCAGAACAGCAGAACTGACCACACCCTATTTTATGACTACTCAACAATGCTCCAAGATAAAAGCACTATTAACTGTGGAAATATTACTTGAATTTACCTGTTAACTGATGTCTCAAAATAATCTAATGGGGAGTAAGTAACAGATGTACTAGAAAGGAATGCTGGACTTTAAGCTTAAACTTTTAAAAAAGGGTTTTTCTGAGGTGTAGCTCATACAAAAATCCATTGTGTATCTGGTCCAAGAGTTATATGACCAGCAAGCAGTATAAAATTTATGTTTGCATTTAATCACAGATGCCACAGAACAAAAGTTTCCATTACAGGCTTTCACTCCAGAGTAACAGCACTCAAGCAACTTTCAATTACTATACTTCTTACTTGTCATAAAGCAGAAAGCACATGTTTGAGATTTCACTAGAAGTTAGAACCACAGTTTCTGAAAAACCTCATAAAAGGGAGGACTGATTTAGTCCTAGGATCTCTGCAGGATACCTGAAGTTCAATTTTGTCTCTGAACAAAAGCACGAAAGCAGCCCCAAGGCTTTGCATAGGATGAAGGGGAGTTGGGGGCACTTCACTGGCTGATCTAAAAAAAGCCAGATCATTAAAAGGCCCTTAGAAACCACCACCATGGAAAGGCAGCAACAGAAAGAGAGTTCTAACTCTCCTGTCTTCCTGGCAATAGCAAACGTTTTAAGTGGTTAAACCACCTCTACCTTATTTCAGAGTCTATCATGCATATCTAGAGTGAATCCACTCGGAAAGTGACGTGTTGAAAGAGCAGTTAAGGCTCCCTCCTCTTCCCTGGTGAATGTTTGATGTACACACTTTTTAAGATCCAATTTCTTGAACAGAAAGGACCGAGTTGAATTTAAGAGAGTTCAGCTGTGCGCTTTCATCCTCAACAATGTGACCCTGATCTATTAATAATAATCGGTTCTCTCTGCATCAATGCTCCAACTCAAATATACTTTGAAAAACTAAAATGCTTAATACCTACTGATAACTAGTTGCTGTAAAAATAATACATATGTAGTTTGAGTTCCTTGGAAGAAAGACGCTAGAGAAACACAAATTATTTAGGAAATATAAAAACATGGAAGGACAGGCCTGCAGACAGGAGACTATTTTAACAGACTAAGATTTTTGTGCATGCGTGCATGCTCGGTCGTGTACAGCTCTTTGTGACCCCATGGACTGTAGCCCACTAGGCTGCTCTGTCCATGGGATTTTTCAGTCGAGAATACTGGAGTAAGTTACCATTTCCTACTCCAGGAGATCTTTCCAACCCAGGGATTGAACCCGCTTCTCCTGCTTTGGTAGGCGGATTCTTTACCACTGTGCCACCTGGGAAGACATCTCAAAAAAGGAGAGGCGAGTCTTTTTCTATTTTTGAGCACAGAATTATAGGGCAATGGAGTGACACATCTACTTGCTTGTCGAAGTGCTCTTGAAAGCATTCATTAAGAAACAAAAACAAAAACCCCCACATACTGTGGGTGTATACAATTATACAATTCAGTTAGGGCCTAACTCTAGTATTACATGTTAAAATCAAGCTAAGTACTAGTGAAAGTGCACATTCAACTCACACAATGTGGAGAATACTGTTTTCAAGTTACCAATCTCAAAGTTGCATGTGACCATATTATTACTTTCTGTGACCATATTATTCAATCCTCAGAACCAAAACACTGATTATCTTCCCCTTCGATTGGTTTCTGTCCTCAAGAAGCTTACAGTTGGACTTCCTTGGGGGTTCAGTGGCCAGTGCAGGGGACATGGGTTTGATCCCTAGTCCGAGAAGATTCCACATGCGATGGGGCAACTGAGCCTGTGGGCCATAACTACTAAGCCCACGCTCTAGAGCCCACTAACTGTAACTACTGAAGCCCCTGCACTTAGAGCCTGTGCGCCGCCACAAGAGAAGCCACCGTAATGAGAAGCCCACACACCTCAACAGAGTAGTAGCCCCCGCTTGCCACAACTAGAGAGCCTATGTGCAGCCCGCGCAGCCAGAAATATATACATTTTTAAATGAAAGCAGCTTTAGAGTCAAATAAAAAAAGACCAAAACACACACACACACACACACACACACACGAGGCTAATTGTTAACCATGTACTCCATCTACGGATGCTCACAAAACCATCCCACCTAGAGAGGAAAGACACAGGAAAGTTTCTTTGAGCAAGGAAACCAGGGCTGATTTTAGAGAGATTCAAACTCAGCCAGGTGGGAGAAGATATTACCCAGGTGGGAGATGAAGCAGGAGAAGAGTTGGGGACCATATTCCAGAGTTTAGACTTGACCCCAGAGGCTATGAAGAACTACTGAAGAATTTTCAGCAGAATGACTAAATCAGAGTTGTGTTTTTGAACTTGTCTTTCCATTCTGGAAATAGTCAAGGGCAGCACTGGGCTCAAGAAGGGTCTGTAGCCCACTGCTTATCCATCAGTTCTTTGTGACTGGTTCACGACAGGGCAGGTACAGCAGTGGAGAGTGTGCACCTAGAATGGTTTATAGCAGCTCGACATTCCAGCAACATATAAGCCTGTGATCAATAGTCTCATCTTGTTGAATAAGACAGAGACCAGTCTATGTGCTATCAACTCAGTGAGGAGCTATATGTGGTTCAAGCTGTACAGGAGTTATGTATAATAGGGCCACGTGTGTGTGTGTATGAACTGATTGGAAATTAACAAAAGGAAATTAATCCTTAACTATAGACAGTTTGAGAAGTTCTAGTCTTGAGAATCAGCGGTCAGCACTGGAAGCAAAGACCCTATGGAGGAGGCTGCTGTGATCCGTGTGAAAAGTGAACTCAAGCAAGGGAAGGAAAGAAGGGGTCAGAGCTGAGAGCTGTTAAGTAGACCGAAGCAACAAGGCTCGGAGCCTTTTTTGATGGGAGCAGTGCAGGAGAATCAAGGATGACTCCTGAGACTCAAAAACTCTTAGTCACTTTTTAAATGGCAAGATGTATAGGAACAGTATGCAAGAGCTTCGTCAAAGTCAGGATCAGCAGAAAGATTCTAAACTCAAAGCCATTTTCTTTGAGTGCCTTTGAATAAGCATAATGGTAAGTTAATGAAATATAGAAACCTAAGCACCCTGGTGGCTAACACTGAGCACCGCTGGGAATCAGAATGTGAAGAAAGAACACATCCTATGCCAAGCCTCCTCTCCGCTTCCCTCCAAAACAAGATCAACAGTAAGGAGCCCAGACTAGTTCAGAATGGGGCCAGCCCTGGGGCCCCAGGTCCTCATAAGAAATAAAGAAGAACCGCCCCTTCCACAGCCCTCCCTGCCCACCCCCCGACTGAGGGACTTGCTCACCCCCCACCCCAGCTGTATACAATACAAAGCCTTCTTTCTCCAATTTGCTCAGATATTAAAACAAGGCCTCAAACCACAAGGCACAGTGATAAAAAGGGGGTGGGATGGGGAGGGGGGCAGAAATGAGTAAATGAAATCAATGACCCTAACCTCAAAACCCACTGCTTTCCTCTGTGCTCTGGGTCACTCCCAACCTGTATCAGAAGAGGAACTGATCAGCAAGAGCTGTGGACAGCCAGTGGGTTAGGCCTGAGCCACGAAGTAAAAGATGAGTACTAAACCCCAAATGGCAACAGGTCTGAACAAACCTATCCTACAACATTCCAGAGGTGGGAAGGGAGGCGGCTCCAAGGTAGGGGGTGAGGTTTCTACAGCTCCGGGGACTGGGCACCATCCATTTCCCACGTGAAAGAGCAGTAATCCTGCCGCCCCCATACCGCCCAGATTTGAGCAGCCAAATCCACAGAAGACACGCCTAATGGCTTTGGCAAACCACAAAAACGACCATCCAAGTGCGTAATTAATCTCTCTCAAGAAGGGTGCCCCATCATCTGAAAGCTCTTATCCTTTATCATGCCTGGCTTCCCTGCCTGGCTGTCTCAAGTTTCACTGGCAAATACAAGTATGAAGCTCAGTAAATATCAGCACAATCAGTACTTTCAGGGACGTTGTTTCTAACATTTGTTTGCTTTTTTTTTTCATTTTTCTATATCTTTCTCCTCGATTGTAATCTCTTCGAGAGTGATTCTTGATCGGATCCTTATATGCTTATAAAAGTCATTTATTTGAAAAGTTAGAAACACACCTCATCACAGTTTTGTGAGTATGTAATGTGATATATACCGAAGGCTCACATATAAAATGAATGACTAAAATGTTCACGGCCATTTATTAACAAATAATAATGGCTAGCACTTATTGAGCAGGCACGTGCACGTTATCTTGTATAATCTTTACAATAAGCCTGTAAGGCGGGTCCTGTTGTCATCTTCATTTTTCAGGTAAGGAACTTGAAGCACAGAGAGGTAGAGTAAGTCACACAGCTAATGAATGGCAGAGGAAGGATCTAAACTCAGGCAGATGGACAAAAGTCTGTATTTTCATCCACTACACTAGACGGCTTCGTTATGCAGAGTAGAAAAACAAGACTAAAAAATTCTTTACAAATAATGGAATGAGGAAAAAGCCTCTTGAGGAAAAGTGCTCCTATTACTTTAATCAGACTGTTGTCTTTTATGAGATGGATCCTGTCAACAGAGGGAGCTGTCCTGGCTGGTCCAGGCTTCTTATGAGGAAGGCAGAAAAGTTCAGTGTTCACAGCCGTGCCTTTTTACCATCTTTTGTCACCTGCAGAGTGGTGTTGGTGTTGCAGAAATCATTCTCTTGGTGGCTTAGGGTATTTGATTAGAGGGAGGAAGAGTTCGGACAGGTGGAACTGTAAGACTGTCAGGAACGGTACCAAATCTTGGCCCATCCTAAGAGCCAAGGGATTGAGGTGAATCCTAAGCCAAGTCTCTGACTCAGTCTGAACCACAATCACCCAGAGCAGACAACCGACACAGGGTCAGGAAGATACCACTTGCCCTGGCTGGGGATGGACCAGAACCCCTGACTCTGACACTCCCCTGCTCCAACTTTCTGGTCCCTTTTCTGTGGGGCAGGAAGTTGTAGGACCGAGCCAGGGCCCATCAAACTTGTCCAGAGCAAGACGAGTGGTACTGCATCTTTTCATGTCAGGGCGCACACCCCCATCAAATGTTTTCCATCAGGCATTCAGCCCAGGCATAAATGGGCTTCTCTGGTGGCTCAGTGGTAAAGAATTCACCTGCCAATGTAGGAGACTCAGGTTTCATCCCTGAGACTTGGGTTCCATCCCTGGGTCGGGAGGGTTGGGATGATCCCCTGGAGAAGGAAATGGCACTCCAGTATTCTTGCCTGGGAAATTCCATGGACAGAGGAGCCTGGCAGGTTACAGTCCATGGGGTCACAAAGAGCCAGACACGACTTAGCACACATGCAAAGGGGTAGATCAAATCCCCAAAGTCCAAATCTTCACCACTTTCCAACTATCGATCACATTTTCTCTCCAGAAATCTGAAAAATGTCTATTAACAAAACAAAAAACAAACCTACTTATTAAAACAAATCTAACTGCCTTAACTTTAGGATTATATGTTTCCTGACAACATAGCTCTTATGAAAGCACTCAAAGTTCTATTATCATCTAATAATTTCTACACAGCTATTTATATGTGTGCTTGGAAGCCAAAAAATGAAGCTTCAATTACCTTTGCACTGACCCCAAAAGCAAGCAGGAACAGGATAATGTTCCTGTTTTTTGAAAAAAATATATTTTTTTTTTCAAAGATGCATGAATCCTATTAGCTGGTGTTCTCTCACAGTTTCAATCAAGGTGAGAGAAGCCAGGCAAAATGCAGTTTTAACATATATGGTTATCCCTGGACTTTCTTACTAAATAAGGGGGAAATTAATAAAAGAAGAAAAAAATACCACACGGCATTTTCTTTCCCCACCATAATTTTTCAATTTTCTTTAGAGAAATGCCAGCCAATAACTAATTAGAACCATATCCTTTGTTATCCCAATGGGAAGTATACGAATGGTTTTAAGAATAAATGTTAATGAGAACTTGAAAAAATTAGTAATCTGGAACTCTGGTTTCCCTTCAATGTAAAAACAAAATCCTTTCCTTTAATGCTATTTTTATGGTTGGGTGAGACAACAGGGACAGGGTCCATCAACAAGAAGGTAAGTGTCCACTGAGTCAGCACCCTGATTCACTATTATTGCAGAATTGGCATCACAAGCACACAGATTTCTCAGCACCCCGATTTCAAACGAGAGAGACAAAAACTTGAAGTTACAGAAAAGGAATGTTTTTACATCTCTTTGGTTTCAAGGGAGAGAATAATTTCTTCCAAAGTAAGTACACAGCTGTTACAATTTCCAAGAGTATGTTTTCCATAAGAAACCCAGCTGGATAGAGCTTTTTTACCTGGTATGTCACCATGAAAAAGAATGTTTCTAGGATCAAATCTTAAGTTGCCTATTCACGAATATCCAGGGGCAGAAACTACCTTCTCAAAAATGGGACTTGTTTTAGAGAACAAAGTGAACTATAGAATGTGAGTCAGAAAAACTCTGAGCAAAAAATAAATTGGTAAGATGCTAACACACCATGGCGAGGGCATGTGCCAGCAAACTGAAGTGCATTTTCAAATCAGGGTCTGCCTTGTATCATCTCAACCCTCATCTTGGTGGAATGAACAGGTCCAGGCTGGGGTCACAAACCACTTTGTGTGTGTGTGCAAAAGGACTTGATCAGACATAGTGAAGCAGGCACGGCTTGTTGTTGCTGCTGCTGTTCTTCAGTCGTCCAGTTGTGTCCAACTCTTTGCGACCCCTTGGACTGCAGTATGCCAAGCGTCCTGTCATACTCTGTCATCCCCTTCTCCTCCCACCTTCAATCTTTCCCACATCAGGGTCTTTTGTCACGTTAAATATTCTTTTGGGGGAAAAAAAAAAAGGTTTAGGCATTTGTAAAACATCTCAATTTGCTCCTTATTTTACTATCCAGAAAAATTTTTTCCATCACTTACAGGGGAAAACATAACAATAGGCCTTAAGTCTATAACATTTTACCATCATTGTGTATTTGCAAAAGCTAGAAATCATCTGTAATGCCCAATAAGGACAGTACTTTACACAGACTTTGGTCTACAATAGAAATAGGCCACAGTAATGAAAATATTTCTTGATAAATCACTTTCTGGACATTACTCCTCCCCAAAAGGATCATAAAAACTACCACCAAGGAAAACAAAGGATTCCCATGTTTTAAAGCAAAAAAGGACTGGCTATTCATATTCCTGCACTGTACCAAGCAGATAAGTCAAATATGGGCAAGATCATCTAAAAAGTGGTTAAAACGCAAAGTGTTGCCTCTGTGTGGTTTGTGAGTTCATGTTTTTTCAATGCTAAATTTACAAACTCTATTTGTTAAACTGTGTTTCATACTTTGAATACCAAGTCTGTACCTTATATTGCTTCTGTGGATGATTTACTTGAGACATATGGGGCCACAGTATAAGCCTTTTACTCTCACTAACTCTAATTCATGCCTCTCAACAAGATTCTATAGGCATTAAAGAAACACATGGCATGCCCTTACCATCCTCCAGAGTGGAATCTAAACGCCCCCAGCAGAGCCTTTCTGTCCACTCCATAAACAGAGATTCTCCTCAGGAAAGAACCCCCGCTGGATTCACACGTTGCAGCAGGCATACTAATTAAGCAAGAGCGCTCCAAAACTTTTTCTGTTTCGATTCATGGCAAAATTTCCTGAATTCGTTTTATTAAAACAGACATCTTCATCCAACAGACACACTCAAAAATCCAAGCTAATTTCAGCAGCAAACCCAGGGGAGAGGAGGGGATGAGAAGTTGACAGAGGAGTGTAAATTTCCCCCATCCTCATTCTTCTGGTCAGTCTGCACTTAAGGAATCGGTTCAGCGTTTAATTCGATGCCGAGACACCAGTGGCCCACCAACCAAGCCACTAACAGCCACATGGACGGGTCTGGTCCAGTGCCCGGGAGGTATCAGGGGGGATGGCTGGCTGGATAGCCAGACAATGAAAGGCTCCCTGGTGGCCTCTAGTTCAGTCCGAGGGAGGGAAAAGGGGGAGCGGAGGGAGGGCAAGGGGAGACGACCAAGCTCCCTTCGCGCCCAAAGCCACGGTCAGCGCCCGACACCCCCACCCCAGGGCGCCGGGGGACCCGTCTTCGGCCACAGCAGGAGGTAGCCTCAGGAAAGCAGATTTCTCTCGGAAAGAGAGAAAACTTCCTGGTTCGGGCATTATGGGTAGGGGGCCGGCGCCCCTCCCCCCACCACAGGTAGCCGCGGGGAGTCGTGGGCTGAGGGAAGGAAGGGGCCCCTCCCCGCGCCTCTGCCCGGGGCTGGGGGTCACAGAGTCGGAACCCCCACCCCCGACCGCAACCACCCGCTACGGGAGGCTCCCAACATGTGGGGACCCGGCCCTCGACTCCCCAGGAAGTGAGTCAGGGTCCCGGGGGCCGAGGGGTTTCAAACTTCCCCAGCGGGCGCGGCCTGGCATCGACACCGAGTTGCCGCCGCGGGAACCCCGAGCCGGCAGGGTCCCGGGACGCGGGGCGGGCAGAGGCAGGGGACGCTGAGGAGCAGGAGGGGAAGCGCGTGCACTACAGGAGGGGGCAGCGGGGGCGCCGGGGGCCGCGAGGACCGGCTCCCGGGAACGCGCGACGAGGCCGGCGCCGCTCACCTTCCTGTGCTTCTCCTTGTAGGGTAGCGCCAGCCACGGCATGTCCCGCACGAAGTCCTGCCACTGCCGCTGGTCCTGATCCGAGGACACGAAGACGATCTCCAGGCGGCGCCGCGGCTCGGGCTCCGCCGACGCCCCGGCCCCCGGCCCCGGCCCCGGCCCCGGCCCGGCCGCCGCGTCCCCCCGCAGGCGGCCGTAGAAGGCGGCCAGGCTGGCGCTGAGCTGCGCGCAGGGGGCGCTCAGGCTGCAGCCGAAGTAGAGCCCGAGCAGCGAGATGCCGCGGGCGGCCAGCGAGTGCACGTCCACCTCCTCGCCGCCGCCAGTCACTAGCTTCTCTCCCAGCAGCTCCTCCAGGAAGCCCGACATCCTGGCCCACCGCAGCCCGGGCTCGCGGGCACCCGGCCGGGCAGGCGGCGGCGACACCGCTCCCTCGGTCCGCGCGGCGGGCGGAGGCGGCAGCTGCGGCGGCGTCGGCGGGCACAGGCGGGAGGAGAGCTACGCCCACCTACCACGCCACGCCCCTTCACCACGCCACGCCCCCTTTGTAGCCGAGCTTGCCTCGGGAGCACTGGCGGCGGCCGGCTGCGCGGGCTCCCGCCGCGTGGCCGAAGTACTCCCGAGATAGCCCCGGCGAGAAGGCTGACCCGAGACTTACCGGTCTGTCGGAAATCCCTGGGATCTAAGTGAAGAAAGCAGAAGGGGCCGCTGAGCCAGCCTTTCCGAAGCTGCAGTCCGCGCAGGGCCGGGCTTGGCCTCTCCCCTCCCTCCCATTTCCTCTTCGCTCCCGAATTCCAAATTCTCTCCGGAATTCTCCAAAGATTCCCACCCGAGTTCTCTTATCCCTCCTTGTTCTTCTTCCCTGCACTCTCCCTACCCATAGGCTATCCCGTTGGCCGTTTGTACCCCCACTGATCTCATAATACTTGTGGGACTTAGCCGTCTTCACACATTGATAACTTGGTCCGGCTAGGTCTTGCAGATCTCTGTGTATGTTTTGTGTTCTCTACCACAAGAGGCCGGAAGGACGCCACTTCTTATGTTTTTTGTGTAGCTTCCGATCCGATGATGGGCACATGGGAGGGAATCCGTAAGTACTTGGGGGTTGATCGCAGGTCGCAGTGTGGATTTCAGTCGCCGCGGTCATTCCTCACCAGCTAGTGGCTCTCTTCCATCTCCACAAATACAGGCAACAGATGCCGCGGCATCTCTAAATCGATGCTGCCTGCTCTCCTGAAACGGTTCCATAGCTTCTACCCAAGTCTGTTGATAGTTGAGAGAAATTCTATGGATTTTTTTTTTTTTTGCCAGCTGGCGAGATGCTGCCCTATGCTTAAACTGAACCTGGATTAAACAGGTGGTCTGTGGCAAGTCTTCCGGCCTCCCCCCCAACACATACACGAAAAAAGAAAAATTATACCATGCCCACTAGCAACAGAGGAACAAGAGCGTGCCAGCTCAGCTACCAACAATCCAGTGAAAGAAAAGAACACCCCTGTCACCGCCCCCCATCAGCCCTTTGCAAGTTATTTCTTGGGCATCTACCGCCATCTAGTGGAGAGAGCAAGAAAAGACAAAGGGATACCAGCAACCAAGCAGAATATTTGTTATCTTATAGCTGCTTTCCACACAGACACACACACACACATCATAACCCGCTTTACAAGAGTTCATTTAAACCTCATAATATAACCACAAGCTTTTTGGCACAAACATAAATTTTCATGCCTAAAGTTCCCAGTTTTTCTGGAATAGAACAAGGAATTTTACTGGTTCTCAGCTCAGTGAAATGTTACCACAGAAACTGGTGAAAGAGGTGGAGGTAGACACCGCGGATGGACTGGAAAATCTCTTGAATGATAGCCACTTTCTCAGTATCCACCTAATACTGCTGCTCATTTCATAAGTCGGCTCTTTGGATTGAGGATTGCCTTTAGGCAGGCAAGAACCCTATGACAAAGGCGAATTCCGAGTTCATTCTGAGTGTCCTGGCAAAATTCTGGGTGACTGCAGAAACAGTATTATTACCAACACATGGAAAGCATCACTTTTTAGTGAAAACATATAAAAAGCCATTAACATAACAGACATTAATTTGTTAGATATCTTTTTAAAATTCTGGAAGTGGGTTAAAATGTTTTCTTTTCTCATCCAAATCGTATAGTTGAAATGCCTGTGGATGGGTTGCATCAGGTGCAATCCAAAGCATGTAAGACAGACTCCTATACCTGATGCTTTAAAGCGAATGCTGAAGAGATGTAAGAGGACCATAGCATCTTATTGATGCCTAGAGACAAAGTATTTGTTGTGGAGGGAGGTGAGGAGGGAATTCAGGGGATTGCAAATTGGGGGAAATAGTGAAGTCATCATTACAGTACTTAACTCTGGTATACTAGGTGCAAGTCTGTATAAAGAGGTGGTTTGTTCAGCATTTTCCTTTTATTATTTTACAGGAAAGCACTTTCCACTGGAGTGTGTCCAAACCAGCATCTGGCACCTGGGAAAGTGAGAGTTTGAACATACTGTGCATGAAATATAAATAAAATTTAGAGAATTGTTGGTGCAGCAGGCCCTGGTTACATGCCAAATATTGCAGCTGCCTTTTAAAGGGGTGTGGAAAGAGGGGATTTGCAATGGAAATGATTCCAAAATCATAGTTCGAGTGGGTGTTTGTTATAAGAAGAAGCCTGAAGGACTCTCTGGGCTTCCTGTAAAGAACAGCCAACATCCTTCGACTTATGGAAAGCACGCTCTCTGAATCTGCGGTTCAAGAGACCCACTTAAAGAAAATACCCCTACTGGTATTTAGCTAATTATGTCATATGAATTTACTGGCTATTCTGCAAACTATTATTGTTTTAAAATATGTGTTAAGGAACCACAACATGCCTGACATTTATAGCACATACACATTACAGAGTTTTCCTTTTGAGAAATTGCATTCTAAGGCATGTGATATCAGACAAAACATGCACTGGACAAATACATATTTGTAATCTGTAAGATTCATGAATCACAGTCCTTGGTCTTCAGGACTAGAAGCATATGTGCACAAAAATATATCTGTGTTGGGACTTTCTGGGGGTCCAGCGGTTAAGACACTGTGCCTCTGCTGCAGGGACACAGGTTCGATCCCTAGTCAGAGAATTAAAATCTCATATGCCACATGGGCCAGGTCAAAAAAAAAAAAAAAAAGAAAAGGGAAAAAAAAAAGATGTATCTGTACAGATAGTTACTGATACATTGGTGAACTTAGAAAAAGACTGGAAAACTGGAAAGCACCTAATTATGTATCAATAGATGGGGAAACAGTGGAAACAGTGTCAGACTTTATTTTTCTGGGCTCCAAAATCACTGCAGATGGTGACTGCAGCCATGAAATTAAAAGACGCTTACTCCTTGGAAGGAAAGTTATGACCAACCTAGATCACATATTCAAAAGCAGAGACATTACTTTGCCGACAAAGGTCCGTCTAGTCAAGGCTATGGTTTTTCCTGTGGTCATGTATGGATGTGAGAGCTGGACTGTGAAGAAGGCTGAGTGCCGAAGAATTAATGCTTTTGAACTGTGGTGTTGGAGAAGACTCTTGAGAGTCCCTTGGACTGCAAGGAGATCCAACCAGTCCATTCTGAAGGAGATCAGCCCTGGGATTTCTTTGGAAGGAATGATGCTAAAGCTGAAACTCCAGTACTTTGGCCACCTCATGGAAAGAGTTGACTCATTGGAGAAGACTCTGATGCTGGGAGGGATTGAGGGCAAGAGGAGAAGGGGACGACAGAGGATGAGATGGCTGGATGGCATCACTGACTCGATGGATGTGAGTCTGAGTGACCTCTGGGGGTTGGTGATGGACAGGGAGGCCTGGAGTGCTGTAATTCATGGGGTTGCAAAGAGTTGGACACGACTGAGCGACTGATCTGATCTGATCTGATGTATCAATGAGGAGGAATAAAAGATGGAACATTCATCATTTGGAATACAATCTAGTCACTGAAAAGAATTAAGAAGATTTCTGTATACATTGTATCAGTCTGTGTTCTCCAAAGAAAGAGAACCAACACAGAGATTTGCTACAAGAAATTGGTTTACATGATCATGGAGGCTCAGATCAGATCAGATCAGATCAGTCGCTCAGTCGTGTCCGACTCTTTGCAACCCCATGAACTGCAGCACTCCAGGCCTCCCTGTCCATCACCAACGCCCAGAGGTCACTCAGACTCACATCCATCGAGTCAGTGATGCCATCCAGCCATCTCATCCTCTGTTGTCCCCTTCTCCTCCTGCCCCCAATCCCTCCCAGCATCAGAGTCTTCTCCAATGAGTCAACTCTTCGCATGAGGTGGCCAAAATACTGGAGTTTCAGCTTTAGCATCATTCCTTCCAAAGAAATCCCAGGGCTGATCTCCTTCAAAATGGACTGGCTGGATCTCCTTGCAGTCCAAGGGACTCTCAAGAGTCTTCTCCAACACCACAGTTCATGGAGGCTAAGAAGTCCCAAAATCAGCAGTCAGTCATCCAGAGGCCCAGGAAAACTGATGGTATAATTAATTCTAGTCTGAGTCCAAAGGCCAGAGAATCAGAAGAGCTGATGGTATAAGTTCTAGTCCCTATTGAGTCCAAAGGCAGCAGGAGACCTATGTCCCAGTTTGAAGGCTGCTGGGAGCCAGCAGGAGGAACTCAGCCCATGGCAAAGGTCATGAGGAAGCAGGCTTGGCATACGCAAAGGGGATCAAGCCTCAGGAGTCCCCCTGGAAATTCTCAAGCATCTACCCCCAAAACCAGAGTCTGCCTACTTTCTGCTTTGTGCTCTCACCTACACCTCTGACTTTATGGGGGGCTGTCCCCCACTACCTCTCTCTGAAAAAAGAGTTAACTTACAGCTCTAGTTAATAAAGTTACTGGGTGTGATAGTGTTTCAACCTACAAACTCCTTTGGAAGTCCTCTAGCCTGCCTGAATAGGTTTTTCCGGCCACATGTGATTGTTTAGAGCCTCCCAGCTGTGAGAGGCATGAGATGTTCTAAACTGTCTAAATACAGATTCCTTTGAACAGTTAAAAGATTGATTAAAAATTGTATTGATGAAGAGTTTTTCACTTGTTGGGCCAATGTTTGCTGCTAAGTTTCCATATCCTTTACCTGCTGTGTCCCTGGCAGTGTATTGATTAATATAATTGGTGTAAGTAGTAGCTTTAATATTTGTAACCTTGGACCCTTGAGTTAATTCTTTTTCTTGTTATAGCCCACCACACCTTTGCCCTATGGGAATGCAACTTTATCTAATGTGCCTGACTTTAGAATAATCACCTTTAGAGAAAAATAAGTTTCTTAAAATGTTAACAGGCCTCCGGGCCAGAAGATGATGCAAATCACCTAAACTTTTGCATATGATAAGTTTGCAGGTAGAAAGCCTGGCTTACTGCATGATTCTACCCCTTCTCCCATTATCCTCTATACATAACTTAAGGTATAAAAACTACTTTGGAAAATAAAGTGCGGGCCTTGTTCACCAAAACTTGGTCTCCCCATGTCATTCTTTCTCTCACCTTCTGGCTGAATTGGGGCGTGGAGGCTCATCAAGCCTACTAACTATGCCTGGGCTTCTAAGATCTGACCGGGGAGGCCTTAGTGTCTCCTCTCCTTCGGGAGAACAGGAGGATGCCTGCAGCCTACGTAGGTGACGCAAAATTCCTTATTTTGGAATTTTATTAGCTTTCCTCGTAAACCAAGTTATTCAGCCTCTTTTCTCCACTGAATTTCCTCACTGAGCTATCCTTATTTAACCACTATATCTTTAATTCTATCGTATCCTGATCGCCGAAGCCGTCTCCCTTTCGAATTCCCTGGATCCACTGGGGCTGGACCCCAGCAGAAGGCAGGTAGAGAAAGTGAATTCTCCCTTACATTTTGTTCTATCCGGGCCTTCAACTGATTGGATGAGGCCCACCCACATTGAAGAGGGCAATCTGCTTTACTCAGTCTACTATTTCATGTGTTAATCTCATCCAGAAACACCCCCACAGACATACCTATAATAGTGCTTAACCAAATATCCATACCCCAGTCAATTTGACACATAAAATTAAGTATCACAAGCCTCAGTTCAGTTCAGTTCAGTCGCTCAGTTGTGTCCAACTCTTTGCAACCCCATGAACTGCAGCATGTCAGGCCTTCCTGTCCATCACCAACTCCCGGAGGTCACTCAAGCTCATGTTCATCGAGTCGGTGATGCCATCCAGCCATCTCATCCTCTGTCATCCCCTTCTCTTCCTGCCCTCAATCCCTCCCAGCATCAGAGTCTTTTCCAATGAGTCAACTCTTCACATAAGGTTGCCAAAGTACTGGAGTTTCAGCTTCAGCATCAGTCCTTCCAAAGAACACCCAGGACTGATCTCCTTTAGAATGGACTGGTTGGATCTCCTTGCAGTCCAAGGGACTCTCAAGAGTCTTCTCCAACACCACAGTTCAAAAGCATCAATTCTTTGGCGCTCAGCTTTCTTCACAGTCCAACTCTCACATCCATACATGACCACAGGAAAGACCATAGCCTTGACTAGACAGATCTTTGTTGGCAAAGTAACGTCTCTGCTTTTGAATATGCTATCTAGGTTGGTCATAACTTTCCTTCCAAGGAGTAAGCGTCTTTTAATTTCATGGCTGCAGTCACCATCTGCAGTGATTTTGGAGCCCCCCAAAATAAAGTCTCTCACTGTTTCCACTGTTTCCCCATCTATTTCCCATGAAGTGATGGGACCAGATGCCATGATCTTAGTTTTCTGAATGTTGAGTTTTAAACCAAATTTTTCACTCTCCTGTTTCACTTTCATCAAGAGGCTCTCTAGTTCCTGTTCACTTTCTGCTATAAAGGTAGTGTCATCTGCATATCTGAAGTTATTGATATTTCTCCCGGCAATCTTGATTTCAGCTTGTGCTTCTTCCAGCCCAGTGTTTCTCGTGATGTACTCTGCATATAAGTTAAATAAGCAGGATGACAATACACAGCCTTGACATACTCCTTTTCCTATTTGGAACCAGTCTGTTGTTCCATGTCCAGTTCTAACTGTTGCTTCCTGACCTGCATACAGGTTTCTCAAGGGGTAGGTCAGGTGGTCTGGTATTCCCATCTCTTTCAGAATTTTCCACAGTTTATTGTGATCCACATAGTCAAAGGCTTTGGCATAGTCAATAAAGCAGAAATCACAAGCCTACCCCTTATCAATTTGGCACCCATATGCATCTCCTTAAACTACACTTTCTCTCTAAATAAAGATAATACCAAGATCATGATCCCGCCAAATATGATACAAGTATATGGATTATGAAGAACTGAGCTTTGACTGTATGCAACCAAAACTGCACTCCTTCCTTCCCCATAAGAGATAGTGATTCCTCGAGGATGTTTACTCACCTTGATGGCACATGACTTAAACACGATCATGTAAAATTAACAATATTTAAATACTATAATATAAAGTCTACAATATTTAAATACTACAATATAGCATCTAGTGTATATACCATATACATACCATATATATATATATATATATACACACCATATATATATACCATATAGCAGCAGATGCTAATTCAGAGAATACACAGTATTCTGGAGAATCTCACCCTGGCCCTGCAAGGTACTCTCACCTAACTGGTGCTGTAACTGAATCTTCCAAAGGCCATTCTCTTGTTCCATCAAACCAGGTGTTTCAGAGTGGTAAGAGCATGGTAAGACCATGTGAATTCTGTGAGCATGTGACTTGCCTTCAGGGCCTGCTTAGGCCCAATCACACATATTCCACGTCAACCTGATAATGAAGTGTTCCTGTCCACATCTGATTTTATGGGTTGGTGGGTCAGATAACACCCAGTTCATGATGGACAGCTCAGGGAGCATGGTAATGTCATGGCCCAAGCATTCAGCCTCTATGAAGACCCAGTAGCAGGCCATGTGTGGTTTCTCCAAAGGAGAATAGCTATCCACAGAGAATGTGAATAACTACTTTTCTTTGCCTCACCTGTAGCAGCTGCTAAAGGCTCCAAACAACATCCCTATCTGCCACTGACCTACTCCAAGCACCACTGGATCTCATGGGTCATATGACAGGAGACAGGGCAGCTTCTACAGCAGCCTGGACCTTCTGCAGAGTCATCCCTTTTTCTGGACTCCACTCAAAACCAGCAACTTTTGTGGTCACTCAATAAATGAGCAAGGGACTTCCCTGGTGGTCCACTGGTTAAGAATCTGCCTTGCAATGCAGGGGACATAGGTTCGATGCCTGGTCGGGGAACTAAAATCCCACATGCCATGGAGCAACTAAATTGGTAAGCTGCAACTACTGGGACTGCGTGCTCCAGAGCCCATGCATCGCAACTGCTGTGCTGGAGCCCCCCCAAAAGATCTGCATAATGCAACAAAGATCCTGAGTGCCACAACCAAGACCCAACACAGCCAAATAAATACATATGTTTTTAACAATGGGCCAGAGTGCCCAATGTTGTATGGCAGCCTGGATGGGAGGGGAGTCTCGAGGAGACCAGATGCATGTGTATATGCATGGCTGAGTCCCTTCACTGTTCACCTGAAACCATCACAGCATTGTTAAACAGCTATGCATGCATGCTTAGTCACTTCAGTCATGTTTGACTCTTTGCAACCCCTGTAGCCCGCAAAGCTCCTCTATCCATGGGATTCTCCAGGCAAGAATATTGGAGTGGGTTGCCATGCCCTCCTCCAGGGGATCTTACTGATCCAGGAATCGAATCAGCGTCTCCTGTGTCTCCTGCATTGCAGGCAGATTCTTTGCCACTGAGCCATCAGGGAAGCCCTGTGTTAAGTGGCTATACCCCAGTACAAAGTAAAAAGTTTTAAAAAACGGGCCAGAAAAGGAAACCCAAATGAGAAATATACTGTCTCCAAATACCAGGGCATGCTATAGCCTAGTCAAGTTGACACACAAAATTCACCATCACATACACCGGTATGACATCTCTCTAAGATGTAACACAAGAGAAAGTAAGGTGCAGAATATGTAGAAAATACTAAGCAACCACTTGTAAATTTTTAAGTGAAGAAAAAAAAATGTATATATATATATATATACATAAATGTAAAGTTTATATATGGATGAAATATATCTGGAAGGACATTTAAAAAATAGTAACAGGTTGCTTAGGGAAGGAAATTGAAGAACTTTGGAATAAATGTGAGAAAAATCTGGAAGGTATTATTCTAGTCCAAAAAGAAAATATATTTTGAATTTTCTTTTTTTGTTGTTGTTGTTGTTTCATCTCCTGATTTATTAACTAGTCATAGGCCCCATCAGTGATAGAGGCAGTCTCACTCTTGTAACATTAGTTTTAAAAGTATGATTTGAACCCAGCTATAGACTTTAACCGAAGGCAGTGGCACCCCACTCCAGTACTTTTGCCTGGAGAATCCTGCGGACGGAGGAGCCTGGTGGGCTGCAGTCCATGGGGTCCCTGGAGTCGGACACGACTGAGCGACTTCACTTTCACTTTTCAGTTTCATGCATTGGAGAAGGAAATGGCAACCCACTCCAGTATTCTTGCCTGGAGAATCCCAGGGACTGGGAAGCCTGGTGGGCTGCCGTCTCTGGGGTTGGACAGAGTCGGACAAGACTGAAGCGACTTAGCAGCAGCAGCATAGACTTTAACATGCTGCTGCTGCTACGTCACGTCAGTCATGTCCGACTTTGTGCGACCCCATAGACGGCACCCAACAGGCTCCTCCGTCCCTGGGATTCTCCAGGCAAGAATACTGGAGTGGATTTGAATTTTCCAATAAGAACCTAATCGAGGTTAAGATGCTACAAGTGGAGAAAGGAATATTTAAAGAATATCAGGACATCTCAGAATAAGAGACAAAGTGTTTCATACACACACCAAATTCAGATGCCATTAAAACAAAGCTATTAGCACACAATCAACACTTTGATTATAAAAGTTTTCCAAGTCCACTTACTTCAAGAAATAATTGAGTCAACAAAATTTGAGTAAAAACTGATTCAAACAAAATATTCCTTTTTGGGGGGGGGGGGGGCGGCGGGCATACTGCAAGGCTTACAGAATCTTAATTCCCTGATCAGGGATTGAATCTGGGCCCTCAGCAGCAAAAGCCTGGAGTCAACCACTGAAACAGCAGGGGATTCCCTAAAAAATTATTCCATTTAATTGGAAGTTCCCTGTAAAAAGATTTTACCTGTAAATTAATTCTCTAGTACAGTTTTTGGCATCTCCTTTATCTTTTCCTTTTTTAAAACCTGGTCTTTGGTGGCAGATGTATTGATAAGGGAAATTGTTTGATGGAGAGGTGAAAGAAGCAAAATATGGAGGCAAGGTTTGACAAAGATCAAGATGAAGGAAGGGAGGAGCTTCCCTGGTGGCCCAGTGGATAACACTCCATGCTTCTAATGCACTGATAACACTCCACGCTTCCATTCCTGGTCTAGGAACTAGATTCCATGTGCCACAGCTAAAAAGATCCTGCATGTCACAATGAAGATCAACAATGCCATGTGCTGAAACATAGATCCAGTGCAGCCAAATAAATACTAAAAAAAAAAAAAAAAAAGACGAGGGAAGGGAAAGAGGGGTGTTCTCCTCCCTGGTTACAACCGTAGTGTGCTCCTTCTCTTTCTGGCACCCACTTGATATGTAATTTTAGGAATTCACCACCATAGTTCTTTCTATATTTCATTTTATCCCTCAGCAAAGCAGGAGTCTGGTCTCTCGTTTTTCAAGCCTTGTAATTCTTGTCTGAGTCAGAAATGCGAAGTGCTACAAACACATTATGCATATTTATGTTTCCCTCCAACACTTTTCAGAGCAAATCTCAGGATTACAAGTTGTTATCGACGTGACTTTGACTGTGTGGATCACAATAAACTATGGAAAATTCTCAAAGAGATGGGAATACAGACCACCTGATCTGCCTCTTAAGAAATCTGTATGCAGGTCAGGAAGCAACGGTGGAACTGGACATGGAACAACAGACTGGTTCCAAATAGGAAAAGGAGTACGTCAAGGCTGTATATTGTCACCATGTTTATTTAACTTATATGCAGAGTACATCATGAGAAATGCTGGACTGGAAGAAACACAAGTTGGAATCAAGATTGCGGGAGAAATATCAATAACCTCAGATATGCAGATGACACCACCCTTATGGCAGAAAGTGAAGAGGGGCTAAAGCCTCTTGATGAAAGTGAAAGTGGAGAGTGAAAAGGTTGGCTAAGCTCAACATTCAGAAAACGAAGATCATGGCATCTGGTCCCATCACTGCATGGGAAATAGATGGGAAACAGTGGAAACAGTGTCAGACTTTGTTTTTCTGGGCTCCAAAATCACTGCAGATGGTGACTGCAGCCATGAAATTAAAGACGCTTACTCCTTGGAAGGAAAGTTATGACCAACCTAGATAGCATATTCAAAAGCAGAGACATTACTTACCAACAAAGGTCGCCTGTCAGGCTTGGTCTTTCCTGTGGTCATGTTGGATGTGAGAGCTGGACTGTGAAGAAGGCTGAGCGCCGAGAATTGATGCTTTTGAACTGTGGTGTTGGAGAAGACTCTTGAGGTCCCTTGGACTGCAAGAGATCAACAGTCCATTCTGAGGAGATCAATCCTGAATTTCTTTAGAAGGAATGATGCTAAAGCTGAAACTCAGTATTTTGGCCACCTCATGCGAAGAGTTGACTCATTGGAGAAGACTCTGATGCTGGGAGGGATTGAGGGCAGGAGGAGAAGGGGACGACAGAGGATGAGATGGCTGGATGGCATCACTGACTCGATGGATGCGAGTCTGAGTGACCTCCGGGAGCTGGTGATGGATAGGGAGGCCTGGCGTGCTGCGGTTCATGGGGTCGCAAAGAGTCGGACACGACTGAGCGACTGATCTGATCTGATCGACGTGACCCTACTGCAGATATAGCAGTGTGTGTGATTCATTACACAAGTATTCTGGAGTAGGCTCTAACCATCCACCAGACTGCCAGGCTATAGGCCAAATTTCCAATTCAGCTTTTCATAAGCAAAGCCAAAGCAACAGCAGAAGAGATAGTAAGCAAGTCTGATTGTTGAGTCTGCGTGAGTCAATAAAACCTCCAAACAATTATGCTGTAGAAGAAATCTGCTCCAGAATGTTAAGACCACCCTTCAGAATCAGGCTGGAGTCTAAGGATTTGGCACTGGAGACAGTACAGGATACCTCTGTTGTCACCATGGCTATGTTGTAAGTCAAAGGTATAAAGAATTAGGAAATAATAATAAACATTTTCTGGGACTTCCTTAGTGGTCTGGTGGCTAAGATGCTGCATTCCCATACAAGGGGACTGGGTTCGATCCCTGGTTGAAGGAATAGCTCTCACATGCCACAACTAAAGATTCCACATAATGCAATTAAAAGATCCTGCATTGCCCCAACTAAAAAGTATTCTGTGTGCCACAGTGAGGATTGAAGATCCTGTATGCCACAACTAAGACCCAGTGTAGCCTAAATAAGTTGTTTTTTTTTTTTAATATGGAGAACAGTATGGCAATTTCCTAAAACACTAGGAGTAAACCTACCATATGACCCAGCAATCCCACTACTGGGCATTTACCTTGAGGAAACCATAATTGAAAAAGACACACGTATCCCAGTGTTCACTGCAGCACTACCTACAATAGCTAGGACATGGAAGCAACCTAGATGTCCATCGACAGATGAAAAGATAAAGAAATTGTGGTACCAACACACAATGGAATTACTCCCTGTATTTCTGCAGCTTTTTGAGTTGGTTCTAATGAGGTAGATGAACCTAGAGCCTATTATAGAGTGAATTAAGTTAGAAAGAGAAAGATACCATATATTAATGCTACTGCTGCTGCTGCTAAGTCGCTTCAGTCCTGTCCGACTCTGTGCGACCCCATAGATGGCAGCCCACCAGGCTCCCCCGTCCCTGGGATTCTCCAGGCAAGAACACTGGAGTGGGTTGCCATTTCCTTCTCCAATGCATGAAAGTGAAAAGTGAAAGTGAAGTCGCTCAATCGTATCCGACTCTTCGAGACTCCATGGACTGCAGCCTACCAGGCTCTTCCGCCTGTGGGATTTTCCAGGCAAGAGTACTGGAGTGGGGTGCCATTGCCTTCTCCATATATTAATGCATATATATATAATCTCAAAAGATGGTACTGATGAACCTGTTTAAGGTTGATAGAGATGCTGACATAGAGAACAGACTTTTGGACAGTGGGGAGGAAGAAGGTGGGATGATGTGAGACAGCAGCATTGAAACATATATGTTCAGATCAGATCAGTTGCTCAGTCATGTCTGACTCTTTGCGACCCCATGAACCGCAGCGCGCCAGGCCTCCCTGTCCATTACCAACTCCCGGAGGTCACTCAGACTCACATCCATCGAGTCAGTGATGCCATCCAGCCATCTCATCCTCTGTTGTCCCCTTATCCTCTTGCCCTCAATCCCTCCCAGCATCAGAGTCTTCTCCAATGAGTCAACTCTTCGCATGAGGTGGCCAAAATACTGGAGTTTCAGCTTCAGCATCATTCCTTCCAAAGAAATCCCAGGGCTGATCTCCTTCACAATGGACTGGTTGGATCTCCTTGCAGTCCAAGGGACTCTCAAGAGTCTTCTCCAACACCACAGTTCAAAAGCATCAATTCTTCAGCGCTCAGCCTTCTTCACAGTCCAGCTCTCACATCCATACATGACCACAGGAAAAACCATAGCCTTGCCTACACGAACCTTTTTTGGCAAAGTAATGTCTCTGCTTTTGAATATGCTATCTAGGTTGGTCATAACTTTCCTTCCAAGGAGTAAGCATCTTTTAATTTCATGGCTGCAGTCACCATCTGTAGTGATTTTGGAGCCCAGAAAAATAAAGTCTGACACTGTTTCCACTGTTTCCCCATCTGTTTCCCATGAAGTGATGGGACTGGATGCCATGATCTTAGTTTTCTGAATGTTGAGCTTTAAGCCAACTTTTTCACTCTCCACTTTCACTTTCATCAAGAGGCTTTTGAGTTCCTCTTCACTTTCTGCCATAAGGGTGGTGTCATCTGCATATCTGAGGTTATTGATATTTCTCCCAGCAATTTTGATTCCAACTTGTGTTTCTTTCAGTCCAGTGTTTCTCATGATGTACTCTGCATATAAGTTAAATAAACAGGGTGACAATATACAGCCTTGACGTGCTCCTTTTCCTATTTGGAACCAGTCTGTTGTTCCATGTCCAGTTCTAACTGTTGCTTCTTGACCTGCATACAAATTTATCAAGAGGCAGATCAGGTGGTCTGGTAGTCCCATCTCTCTCAGAATTTTCCACAGTTTATTGTGATCTACACAGTCAAAGGCTTTGGCATAGTCCATAAAGCAGAAATAGATGTTTTTCTGGAACTCTCTTGCTTTTTCCACGATCCAGCGGATGTTGGCAATTTGATCTCTGATTCCGCTGCCTTTTCTAAAACCAGCTTGAACATCAGGAAGTTCACGGTTCACATATTGCTGAAGCCTGGCTTGGAGAATTTTGAGCATTACTTTATTAGCATGTGAGATGAGTGCAATTGTGCGGTAGTTTGAGCATTCTTTGGCATTGCCTTTCTTTGGGATTTGAATGAAAACTGACCTTTTCCAGTCCTGTGGCCACTGCTGAGTTTTCCAAATTTGCTGGCACATTGAGTGCAGCACTTTCACAGCATCATCTTTCAGGATTTGGAATAGCTCAACTGGAATTCCATCACCTCCACTAGCTTTGTTCGTAGTGATGCTTTCTAAGGCCCACTTGACTTCACATTCCAGGATGTCTGGCTCTAGGTCAGTGATCACACCATCATGATTATCTGGGTCATGAAGATCTTTTTGTACAGTTCTTCTGTGTATTCCTGCCACCTCTTCTTCATATCTTCTGCTTCTGTTAGGTCCATACCATTTCTGTCCTTTATCAAGCCCATCTTTGCATGAAATGTTCCTTTGGTATCTCTGATTTTCTTGAAGAGATCTCTAGTCTTTCCCATTCTGTTGTTTTCCTCTATTTCTTTGCATTCATCACTGATATATGTTACCATGTGTAAAATACATAGCCAGTGGGAATTTGCAGTATGTCACAGGGAACCCAAAGCTGGTGGGTGCTCTATGACAACCTAGAGGGGTGGGATACAGAGAGAGGTGGGAGGGGGTTCAAGAGGGAGGTGACATATGTATTCAGTTCAGTTCAGTCGCTCAGTCGTGTCCGACTCTTTGTGACCCCATGAGTCACAGCATGCCAGGCCTCCCTGTCCATCACCAACTCCCGGAGGTCACTCAGACTCACGTCCGAGTCAGTGATGCCATCCAGCCATCTCATCCTCTGTCGTCCCCTTCTCCTCCTGCCCCCAATCCCTCCCAGAATCAGAATCTTTTCCAATGAGTCAACTCTTTGCATGAGGTGGCCAAAATACTGGAGTTTCAGCTTTAGCATCATTCCTTCCAAAGAAATCCCAGGGCTGATCTCCTTCACAACGGACTGGTTGGATCTCCTTGCAGTCCAAGGGACTCTCAAGAGTCTTCTCCAACACCACAGTTCAAAAGCATCAATTCTTCAGCGCTCAGCCTTCTTCACAGTCCAACTCTCACATCCATACATGACCACAGGAAAAACCATAGCCTTGACTACACGAAACTTTTTTGGCAAAGTAATGTCTCTGCTTTTGAATATGCTATCTAGGTTGGTCATAACTTTCCTTCCAAGGAGTAAGCGTCTTTTAATTTCATGGCTGCAGTCACCATCTGCAGTGATTTTGGAGCCCAGAAAAATAAAGTCTGACACTGTTTCCACTGTTTACGCATCTATTTCCCTGAAGTGATGGGACCAGATGCCATGATCTTCATTTTCTGAATGTTGAGCTTTAAGCCAACTTTTTCACTCTCCACTTTCACTTTTATCAAGAGGCTTTTTAGTTCCTCTTCACTTTCTGCCATAAGGGTGGTGTCATCTGCATATCTGAGGTTATTGATATTTCTCCCGGCAATCTTCTTCCAGTCCAGCATTTCTCATGATGTACTCTGCATATAAGTTAAATAAGCAGGGTGACAATATACAGCCTTACCTATGGCTGATTCATGCTGATGTGTGGCAGAAACCATCATAATATTGTGAAGTTATTACCCAATTAAAAATAAAATTTAAATATATGGTGGTGGTTTAGTCACTAAGTCATGTCCAACTCTTGCGACCCCACAGACTGTAGCCTGCCAGGCTTCACGGTCCATAGGATTCTCCAGGTAAGAACACTGGAATGGGTTGCCATTTCCTTATCTAGGGGATCTTACTGACCCAGGGATTGAACTCAGGTTTCCTGCACTGCATGCAAGTTCTTTACCAACTCAGCTACCAGGGAATTCCTACATACATACATATATATATACATACATATACATATAAACATATACATATATATATATACGTGTATATATATGTATTGTGCTATGCTAAGTCACTTCAGTTGTGTCTGACTCTTTGCAACCCCATGGATTAAAGCCCACCAGGCTCCTCTGTCCATGGAATTCTCCAGGCAAGAATACTGTATATATTTACACTTGACTGAGAACTGGGCACAAATCAAAGAAATGACAAGGAGTCCTAAAGTCCAAATTCACCTCACAAACACTAAAGACCACACGCTACTGAGAATGATTCTGAGTCACCACTTCCAGATCCGAAACAGATAATGAAAAGCAGACCACTGGAAATGGAAATGTTCAAGAAAGCACTAAGCTTGGACAGAAGCATATGTCTTCCTGGGCACAAGTTGTAGAAGCAACACATTGAATTTAGACTTTAGTTTGACACAGAGAAGAATTCTGAGCAGGACATACGATCGTGCTTTGGTGCTGAAAGACCATCCTGTGGATGGTTTGGAGAAGAGCAAGGGAGGAGGCATGCACAACAATTAAGAGCCAATTATTAAGTGAGAATTGACTAGAGGGCTTCCCTGGTGCTCCAGGGGTTAAAGAATCTGCCTTGCAATGCTGAGGACTCTAGTTCGATCCCTGCTCAGGGAAGATCCCACATGCCTCAGGGCAACTAAGCCTGTGGGTCACAATAACTGAAGCCTGAACACCTAGAGCCCGTGTTCTACAACAAGAGAAGCCACTGCAATGAGAAGCCTGGACATTGAAGCTAGAAAGTAGCCTCTATTTACGGCAACTAGAGAAAGCTTACACACAGCAATGAAGATCCAGTGCATCCAAAAATTTATTAATTATTTTTAAAAAAGAAAATTGACTAGAGGCTAAATCAGAGCATTGAGTCTAAAAAGGAAAGATGGGTTTAAAAAACATTTAACAGGCATACCTCAAGAAACAAGAAAAAAGTCAAATAAATAACCTAACTCTACACCTAAAGCAACTAGAAAAGGAAGAAATGAAGAACCCCAGGGTTAGTAGAAGGAAAGAAATTTTTAAAATTAGGGCAGAAATAAATGCAAAAGAAACAAGAGACCGTAGCAAAAATCAACAAAGCCAAAAGCTGGTTCTTTGAGAGGATAAATAAAATTGACAAACCATTAGCCAGACTCATCAAGAAACAAAGGGAGAAAAATCAAATCAATAAAATTAGAAATGAAAATGGAGAGATCACAACAGACAACACAGAAATACAAAGAATCATTAGAGACTACTATCAGCAATTACATGCCAATAAAATGGACAACTTGGAAGAAATGGACAAATTCTTAGAGAAGTACAACTTTCCAAAACTGAACCAGGAAGAAATAGAAAATCTTAACAGACACATCACAAGCATGGAAATTGAAACTGTAATCAGAAATCTTCCAGCAAACAAAAGCCCAGGTCCAGACGGCTTCACAGCTGAATTCTACCAAAAATTTAGAGAAGAGCTAACACCTATCCTACTCAAACTCTTCCAGAAAATTGCAGAGGAAGGTAAACTTCCAAACTCATTCTATGAGGCCACCATCACCCTAATACCAAATACCTAACACCAAAACCTGACAAAGATGCCACAAAAAAAGAAAACTATAGGCCAATATACTGATGAAATAGATGCAAAAATCCTTAACAAAATTCTAGCAATCAGAATCCAATGACACATTAAAAAGATCATACACCATGACCAAGTGGGCTTTATCCCAGGGATGCAAGGATTCTTCAATATCTGCAAATCCATCAATGTAATACACCACATTAACAAATTGAAAAATAAAAGCCATATGATTATCTCGATAGATGCAGAGAAAGCTTTTGACAAAATTCAACATCCATTCATGATAAAAACTCTCCAGAAAGCAGGAATAGAAGGAACATACCTCAACATAATAAAAGCTATATATGACAAACCCACAGCAAACATTATCCTCAATGGTGAAAACTTGAAAGCATTTCCCCTAAAGTCAGGAACAAGACAAGGGTGCCCACTTTCATCACTACTATTCAACATAGTTTTGGAAGTTTTGGCCACAGCAATCAGAGCAGAAAACGAAATAAAAGGAATCCAGATTGGAAAAGAAGAAGTAAAACTCTCACTGTTTGCAGATGACATGATCCTATACATAGAAAACCCTAAAGATTCCACCAGAAAATTACTAGAGCTAATCAATAAATATAGTAAAGTTGCAGGATATAAAATCAACACACAGAAATCCCTTGCATTCCTATACACTAATAATGAGAAAATAGAAAGAGAAATTAAGGAAACAATTCCATTCACCATTGCAACGAAAATACTAAAATACTTAGGAATATGTCTACCAAAAGAAACCAAAAACCTATATATATAAAACTATAAAACACTGGTGAAAGAAATCAAAGAGGACACTAATAGATGGAGAAATATACCGTGTTCATGGATTGGAAGAATCAATATAGTGAAAATGAGTATACTACCCAAAGCAATCTATAGATTCAATGCAATCCCTGTCAAACTACCAATGGTATTTTTCACACAGCTAGAACAAATAATTTCACAATTTGTATGGAAATACAAAAAACCTCGAATAGCCAAAGCAATCTTGAGAAAGAAGAATGGAACTGGAGGAATCAACCTGCCTGACTTCAGGCTGTACTACAAAGCCACAGTAATCAAGACAGTTTGGTACTGGCACAAAGACAGAAATATAGATCAATAGAACAAAATAGAAAGCCCAGAGATAAATCCATGCACCTATGTACACCTTATCTTTGACAAAGGAGGCAAGAATATACAATGGAGAAAAGACAATCTCTTTAACAAGTGGTGCTGGGAAAACTGCTTGTAAAAGAATGAAACTAGAACACTTTCTAACACCATACACAAAAATAAAATGGATTAAAGATCTAAACATAAGACCAGAAACTATAAAACTCCTAGAGGAGAACATAGGCAAAACATTCTCCGAAATAAATCACAGCAGGATCCTCTATGACCCACCTCCCAGCATATTGGAAATAAAAGCAAAAATAAACAAATGGGACCTAATTAAAATCAAAAGCTTCTGCACAACAAAGTAAACTATAAGCAAGGTGAAAATACAGCCTTCAGAATGGGAAAAAATAATAGCAAATGAAGCAACTGACAAAGAATTAATCTCAAAAATATACAAGCAGCTCCTGCAGCTCAATTCCAGAAAAATAAATGACCCAATCAAAAAATGGGCCAAAGAACTAAACAGACATTTCTCCAAAGAATACATACAGATGGCTAACAAACACATGAAAAGATGCTCAACATCACTCATTATCAGAGAAATGCAAATCAAAACCACTATGAGGTACCATTTCACGCCAGTCAGAATGGCTGCGATCCAAAAGTCCACAAGCAATAAATGCTGGAGAGGGTGTGGAGAAAAGGGAACCCTCTTACACTGTTGGTGGGAATGCAAACTAGTACAGCCACTATGGAGAACAGTGCGGAGATTCCTTAAAAAAGTGGAAATAGAACTGCCATATGACCCAGCAATTCCACTGCTGGGCATACACACTGAGGAAACCAAAATTGAAAGAGACCATGTACCCCAACGTTCATCGCAGCACTGTTTATAATAGCCAGGACATGGAAGCAACCTAGATGTCCATCAGCAGACAAATGGATAAGAAAGCTGTGGTACATATACACAATGGACTATTACTCAGCCATTAAAAAGAATACATTTGAATCAGTTCTAATGAGGTGGATGAAACTGGAACCTATTATACAGAGTGAAGTAAGCCAGAAAAAAAAACACCAATGCAGTATACTAACGCATATATATGGAATTTAGAAAGATGATAATGATAACCCCGTATGTGAGACAGCAAAAGAGACACAGATGTATAGAACAGTCTTTTGGACTCTGTGGGAGAAAGTGAGGGTGGGATACCCAGTGAGACAGCAAAAGAGACACAGATGTATAGAACAGTCTTTTGGACTCTGTGGGAGAAAGCGAGGGTGGGATGACTTGGGAGAATGGCATTGAAACATGTATAATATCATATGTGAAATGAATTGCCAGCCCAGGTTCGATGCATTATACAGGATCCTTGGGGCTGGTGCACTGGGATGACCTAGAGGGATGGTATGGGGAGGGAGGTGGGAGGGGGGTTCAGGATGGGGAACACGTGTACACCTGTGGCAGATTCATGTTGATGTATGGCAAAACCAACACAATATTGTAAAGTAATTAGCCTCCAATTAAAATAAATAAATTTATATTAAAAAAAAAACAATTAAAAGGTGTATAGGAGATGGAGGAGGAATGGAATCTAAGACTCATGGAGCACATGGAAGCACCATTCACCTGGTGGGAAGCTCAAGATGAGCAGGTTTGAGGAGGAAAATAAGTTCTAACTCAGGTCCATCTGAAACCTGTAGCCCTATAACAGGATCTGCCTGTGGGTGCACGATTAAAGCCACACCCCCTTAGATGAACCCTCTCTTCTGCCTCTCAGATCTGCTTTCTTGACCCTGGGGAGCCTGATTTGGAAATCTGATGGTTTTTTTTTTTTTTTTTTTTTTTGGCTAACTGCTCCCCTGATGGGTTCAGGCTGATCTTTGCTCTTTTTCTTTTTTGAGGTTTAGTGTGTTTATTTCTTTATTTTGATCTTTGCTTTCTGAGGTCTCCTACTGGGGCAAGAGGCTTCTGTCCTTTCGCTCCCAGTTTACAGTCCAAAGCATTTCCTGCCAACCTCACACTGGTGCTGCCTCCTGCGTGCTCACAGAGCCCATTTGGGGCCAAAGTCTCTTCTCTTGGATGGAGGGATGGAAGTTTCCCTCTAAAACCCAGGCTGGCCTCAGCATCCTGAGTCCCGGTCCAGCTCTCAATCCTACAGCTTCTTCTTGTCCATAAAGGGCACTGACACCCAAGTAATCCATTCAGTGACAGGCTCTTATTCCTCCGTCTGCTCAGAGGCCTACCTGCCAGCGTTCCTTGCAGATCAACAGAGCTCACAAGTGACTGAGCTGTGGCTAAAGAAGTTATTTATAACGGAAAATAACACCTGCCTTGCCTGAACCCAGGCCCCAACAAAGCTGCGTGCCTGCTGTGCCCCTCCTAGGAAAGTTCCTTCTCAAACCCAGGGCACTCCAGGCTTTCTCATTCATCTATCAGGATGTGGAAAACTTTGGCTTTGGGGATGGTGGCGAGTGGGTAAAGGGATCACTAACAGTTTTGTGCCTGGAGAGTGAAGCAATATGGCAGTACACCCAGGTAGGGGGCAGCCTCTGCTCAGATGCGGTGTCTCACCGTCATTCCTTCCTAACCAGAAACTCTAGCCAAACAGGTGTGCCAGGCTTCAGGTGGCCCTCTGTTAAAGCTCACCCACTGCCTTGTGTGACCATGTGTGACAAGTGGTGTCAGAATTGTACCAAGTCTTTTTTAAAAATGTATTTATTATTTTGTTATTTATGTTTGATTGCACTGGGTCTTTGTTGCTGCAAGCAGGCTTTCTTCAGTGGTGGTGAGTGGGGGCTCCTCTCGAGTTGTGGTGTTCAAACTTCCTGCAGTGGGTTCTCTTGTTGTGGAGCACAGGCTCTAGGCTCACAGGCTTCAGCAGTTGTGGCACACAGGCTCAGTTGCCCTGTAGGATGTGGAATCTTCCTGGACCAGGGATCAAACCCATGGCAGGCAGATTCTTATCCACTGCACCGTCAAGGAAATCCAGGATCGTACCAAGTCTTGAATCTCAAATATCTTTGGATTTCTTCTCTGACCTACATTCCTCACATGAAGACAAAGTCATCCTGGGGATGCTGGTGGATACTGTCACCTTCTCAGGGTTCCTGAGCATCTCTTCCAGCCAAGTTCCAGCCACTTCTTGTCAGTATCTTCTTCCATGAGTTTCTCAGCTGCCATATGTCCATCCTTAGCTCCTAGCTGTCCTCTGATTTTGAAGGACATGGATCAGGGCCCTTTAAATACAAAGTCACTTATCCAGTACCCACCATCCAGGGTGAGTCAGTTGGCTACTCATTTACCTATGTGGCCAGACCTCCTGCTAGCAACGGGACTATTCAGACTAATCACTGTTACCAAATTCACATACAACTCAAATCCACACAGGACACACTGCGCTTCTCAACTTGGACCTCCTTATTCCATCCCACTCGTGCTATTTCTTTTACTCCTGGGCTCCTGACACATCGAGGCAATTACAGGCCAGCCAGGCTCTCCCAGACACCCAGGGCGAGAGATGATCAGGCCCTCCTCCAGTGTGGCACCTCCCCATCTGTGCCACTACCCCTCAGTCCAAGTGATGGGTCATCAATTCAGAGCGCTCTCACTTCTCTGTGAATCTTGTTTATCATGGAGTGTCTCCTGTTCTCTCTGATCCACTGAGATGCTGCCTCAACCCTGTATCCCCATGGCCAGAACGAAACCTGTAAAGTGAGAGCGACTGGACTCCCATGAGGCCGTGGCCAGATAAAGTCCCTAGAGTACGGGCAAAGGTTCAGGCCAGGGAAACAGACAGGGGAAACCACTTCTTACTTGTGGACTATGCTTGAAGAGGTTCAAGCTTTCCATCAGGTGAAACCCATTCCACCTATGGAAGGAGATGGGTGGGGGAAGAGAGGTACCGGATCAGGATATCTATGTCTCATTTTGTGATCCAGGCCATCATGTTCCAGAAAAGGCTTCTCCCCGCCTCACCATGGTCACACTAGTATCACAGCTTTAAAAAAATTTTTTTATCTTTGCCTGCAAGCATCTTTGTTGTCGCGTGCAGGCTTTTTCTAGTTGCGGCAAGCAGGTGACTTTGATTTCACTCGCTGACTTTTCTCATCTGCACTCTGATGCAGACTCTTCATTGTGGGATTCAATCTTGTTTAATTAAGAGTATAATCCCAGGGATTAATTATTTAGATCGTTTCTTGCTTTCCAAGGCCACCTTGCCTGAGACTTGCTTAGGGGTCTGTTCCAACTTCTCTCAGATCCAACTTTGGTTCTTAAGACATCTGCATGAATCAGAACCCTGGGCCCCTCACTCTTCTGGAAGGAATGGGTGGTTGGCAGGGTGTGCTGAGTTAAAGATGCTTGTAGGGAATATATGGCTCCCATGCTGATGAGAAGGCTTGGAGCTGGAGATTAATATTTGGGAGTCACTGCTGCAGTACACGGAGAAGGCACCCCACTCCAGTACTCTTGCCTGGAAAATCCCATGGACGGAGGAGCCTGGTAGGCTGCAGTCCATGGGGTCACGAGGAGTTGGACATGACTGAGCAACTTCACTTTCACTTTTCACTTTTCACTTTCATGTATTGGAGAAGGAAATGGCAACCCACTCCAGTGTTCTTGCCTGGAGAATCCCAGGGACGGGGGAGCCTGGTGGGCTGCTGTCTATGGGGTTGCACAGAGTCAGACACGACTGAAGCAACTTAGCAGCAGCAGCCGCAGTACAGGGGCTTACCAGATGCCACTAGTGGTAAAGAACCTGCCTGAGAATGCAGAAGAGACATTGGTTCAATCCCTGGGTTGGGAAGATCCCCTGGAAGAGGGCATGGCGACCCACTCCAGTATTCTTGCCTGGAGAATCCCATGAGCAGAGGAACCTGGTGGGCTATGGTACATGGGGTCGCAAAGAGTCAGACATGACTAAAGCGACTTAGCACACGCGCATGCATGCACCCTGCAGTACAGGTGGTAGTAGAAGCCACGAGTGTGGACGAGCTGCCCAGGCAGAGTGAGGATAAAAGATGAAGCCCCGAGGCGACCAACAGGAAAGGGTCAGGCAGAGAGGTGTCAGCACAGAAGACTGACAAGCCGGGGAGGCTTTGCCAAAACTAGAAGAGAGGAGTGCCACAGAAACTGAAGAAACTTCAAAGCAATGATGCGTCAACAGTGGCAAATGCAGCTGAGCCATCGAGTGCAATGAGATTTGGACTCAACAAGTATGAAGCTACCAGTTAGGATGAGTGGGTTCATGGTCTGGTGGGAGCGGAAGCAGGGTGAACTGTAGGTTCTGCGTGGTGACACAGACAACTCTGGCTCTCAAAGGGATCTCTCAGTCTCTTTTGACTGGCTACCCTCCCCATCTTCTGTTTCCATTTATGTTTCTCTTAGCTAATACAACCAGTTATGCTGCAAGTCTGGAGCAATACAATAGTTTGGGATCCATTTTGGTACCATAGAAACTACTGTGAAAGGTTTCCTGGGTTCATACACGGTGCTATCTCTCAGTTAACCTCCAGGTTCTGAGTTTGCAAGCTAGTAAACACTTTAGAAAAGGCAGAGGAACCAGAGATCAAATTGCCAACATCCACTGGATCATCGAAAAAGCAAGAGAGTTCCAGAAAAACATCTATTTCTGCTTTATTGACTATGCCAAAGACTTTGACTGTGTAGATCACAATAACCTGTGGAAAATTCTGAGAGAGATGGGAATACCAGACCACCTGATCTGCCTCTTGAGAAATCTGTATGCAGGTCAGGAAGCAACAGTTAGAACTGGTCATGGAACAACAGACTGGTTCCAAATAGGAAAAGGAGTACGTCAAGGCTGTATATTGTCACCATGTTTATTTAACTTATATGCAGAGTACATCATGAGAAATGCTGGACTGGAAGAAACACAAGCTGGAATCAAGATTGCCGGGAGAAATATCAATAACCTCAGATATGCAGATGATACCACCCTTATGGCAGAAAGTGAAGAGGAACTCAAAAGCCTCTTGATGAAAGTGAAAGTGGAGAGTGAAAAGGTTGGCTTAAAGCTCAACATTCAGAAAACGAAGATCATGCATCTGGTCCCATGACTACATGGGAAATAGATGGAGAAACAGTGGAAACAGTGCCAGACTTTATTCTTCTGGGCTCCAAAATCACTGCAGATGGTGACTGCAGCCATGAAATTAAAAGACGCTTACTCCTTGGAAGGAAAGTTATGACCAACCTAGATAGCATATTCAAAAGCAGAGACATTACTTTGCCAACAAAGGTTCGCCTAGTCAAGGCTATGGTCTTTCCTGTGGTCATGTATGGATGTGAGAGCTGGACTGTGAAGAAGGCTGAGCGCTGAAGAATTGATGCTTTTGAACTGTGGTGTTGGAGAAGACTCTTGAGAGTCCCTTGGACTGCAAGGAGATCCAACCAGTCCATTCTGAAGGAGATCAGCCCTGGGATTTCTTTGGAAGGAATGATGCTAAAGCTGAAACTCCAGTATTTTGGCCACCTCATGCGAAGAGTTGACTCATTGGAGAAGACTCTGATGCTGGGAGGGATTGGGGGCAGGAGGAGAAGGGGACGACAGAGGATGAGATGGCTGGATGGCATCACTGACTCGGTGAATGTGAGTCTGAGTGACCTCCGAGAGCTGGTGATGGATAGGGAGGCCCGGCGTGCTGCGATTCATGGGGTCGCAAAGAGTCGGACACGACTGATCTGATCTGAAACACTTTAGCTGATTCAACGTAATATAAGTGGCTTTCACCACAATGCTAGTATCACATCGTCAACTCCATTGACAACAACTGGCTGGAGGGAGTAGCAGCCTCGGCTTCCCTCGCTCTCCATCTGGCCATAGCCACCTCGTGCTTAAACTCGGCTAGCTTCACTAATTTTTTTTTTTTTTTTTTTTGGCTGCGCGGCTCGAGAGATTTTTAATTCCCCCATCAGGGCTGGGACCAGGGCTCTCGGAAGTGAAACACGGAGTCCTGAGAAGGCAATGGTACCGCACTCCAGTACTCTTGCCTGGAAAATCCCATGAACGGAGGCTGGTGGGCTGCAGTCCATGGGGTCGCTGAGGGTCGGACACGACTGAGCGACTTCACTTTCACTTTTCACTTTCACGCATTGGAGAAGGAAATGGCAACCCACTCCAGTGTTCTTGCCTGGAGAATCCCAGGGACGGGGGAGCCTGGTGGGCTGCTGTCTATGGAGTCGCAAAGAGTCGGACACGACTGAAGCGACTTAGCAGCAGCAACAAGCAGTGGATCGCCAGGGGATTTCCTTTTTTTTTTTGTCTTAAACTTCACTCATTTGTTCACTCATTTTTTTGGCCCCTTCTTTCTCCCCTCAACGGCTCAATTACTGAATAAAACATTTATTCCTTACATTCATATCACGTTTTCACGTTAATTTGCAAAGCACCTCACCCCATCCGCATCTCACAACACACTCTAGAATTACTAGGCTGGAAAGACAGTGGCGAGGCGCGCGCACCCCCTGCTGGTACCGCTGCAGCCTTCCTGCCCTCCCGCCCGGCAGGAGCTCGAGTTGGCGGAGACGCGCGTGCCCGCGCAAGGCTTCCTGGGAAATGTCTAGGGTGTAAGTGTCTCAGAACTACAAATTCCAGTACGCCCCGCGCTGCAGCCGCGAAGAGGGCGCTGTCTGGTGATTCGAAACCTTTTGTCAGTGTCGTTAGGAATGACTCACAAGCCTGACTCAGTATTCACAGGAGGTTTTGGGAGAACATGATGGCTCTTCCGCCGGGTGTGCACGAAATGACTTCACTTCCGCGGCTTCCTCGAGCTGGCTCGGTGTGGCGAATCTGCCGTTGCGGTACGGTGGCTGGACGAGCAAGGCCCGACGGGATGCTTGTGGAATCTGCTGCGGGAAGAAGAACGCCAGGTTTCCTGGGCAGCCACAGTCATGGCGGCGACCGCCCCCAGGGCTGGGGGCTCCCCACCTGAGGCGGCGGCATCCGCCGAAGCTCCGCTGCAGTACAGCCTTCTTCTGCAGTACTTGGTGGGCGACAAGCGTCAGCCCCGGCTCCTGGAGCCTGGGAGCCTGGGCGGGATCCCGAGTCCAGCCAAGAGTGAGGAGCAGAAGATGATCGAGAGGGCGATGGAAAGCTGTGCCTTCAAGGCTGCATTGGCCTGCGTGGGAGGTGAGGCGGGGCCAGAGGCTCCTTGGGAGGCTGAGGGCTTGGGCGACAGCGGGGTCCACTGTTCAGAAGACCACGCACCTAGGAGGCGAGGGGACCCTGGGCCGCGACCTTGACCCACCCCCGCCTGTCAGTGAACTTGAGCAGCACCTCCCTAGACCCCGAGGTTGGCTTTTGCCTCTGGAAATTCGATCAGAGAATCGGTCCTGGGTCGGGACCTGGGGATTATAAAATGGTTGACTTCATTCATTCATTCATTCGTTCGCTATAAAATAATTACTTTTCATCAAATTATTACTGAGCAGCTGTCACGTGCCAGGCGGTGGAAAGACCATGAGAGACAAGAGCCTTGTTCTCATGAAGCTAATATTTTAACATACACAGAAAGGGGAGTGTTGAGAAGGACGACAGTGCTGCAGACCTGGGGCGCAGCACTTGCAAAGGTCCGGCCGGAAGTGACTTCAGGCTAGAAAAAACAGAAAGGCCAGTGAGCCCAATGTGACTAGACAGCTGGAACGAGGGGGAAAGAAGTCTGGATTTGGCATGTTTTTGTTTTGTTTTTTAACCCTTTGAGGATTTGAGAATGTGGGTGTCCCTCCTGTGTGCTTAGAGGCTGACATTTGCAGGTAAGTTGAAGTCTCATTGAGAATGAAAGGAAATTAAGAAACGAATATAGTGAGGGTGAAAACGCGAAGTTGAGCAGAAAGAAGACACATCTTTTTGATTGGGAGAAGGCCACAAGAGGTGAGACTGGAGCCTGTGTCTTGAAGGATTAAGAGAATGAGGGTAGACAGAAGTGGCATTTCAGGTTGGGGTAGAGTGGTGCAGGTTGAGCTTTTTGCCTGTAAGCATTAGGGCAGTCATTGATGGGTTTTTAGAGTTACCGGGAGCTTGATGACTCATGGTGGAGTGTGCAAAGGGAAGGAAAGTCAGTAGGCAGGGAGACCATATAGGGAATTTGTTGGACTGAAGCTCAGTGAGACATGGACTGGGTCTTTGTTCATCATTGTGTTCGACCCTAGATCTCTTACATATCTGTTGAAATAATGAGTGAGTCTTTGTAGTGCTCCAGGGTGGAAGTGATGAAAGCCCTCGGCTGGGATAATTGTGGACCTAGTGTCACAGGAGGAAGCAGAGAAACAGCCTTAAGTGCACCTGAAGCTTGGCACGGGAATGACTGGAAAAGAGGAGATGTAAGCAGGGAGGTCTGGAGGGGAGGTGCCCATGATTTCATTGAACACATACTGACCTTGAGGTGGCGAGAGTACATCCATGTGGAAATGTCCAGCAGGCTCGGGAAGGTCAGCCGTGGACCACAGCGTGGCATTTACCATTTGGGAACTTTGTGACCCTAGGGAAGTTAGTTTACCCCTTTGAGCCTCAGTTTCTTTGACTACAGAAAGGAATGGAAAATAGTATCTACCTAAAGGATTATTGCAAGGAATAAGTAAGGCTGGGACAATAAAGTGTCAGTGATTGGTATATGGTACTTACCAAATGACTTTTATGAATGTCACCATTGTCAGGGGAGTGATTTGCAAAGTTGATACCTGAACGTGAGGGTGACTGGTTTATGTGTGAGAGTGTAGAGAGAGAAAGAGGGTTAAAGATGGAATCTTGAAGAATGTTAGAAAATGAAAGGAAGAAGAAATACAAAAAGAGTCAGAGAAGAAGCTGCCAACTAGATCAATCTTGGATTTTGTAATGTGGAAACCAGGCCAGTGGAGGGTTTCTGAGGCAAGAAGGGGACGGGGTGTCCTCTTCACTGGTGGGCATTGGATGGTCATACTCATCCAATTTGAGTATGACCCTATTACAGTCATCTGAAAAACATGCCAAGGAAATCTTCATCTCTGTTCATTTTTAGGATTTGTCTTAGGAGGTGCATTTGGGGTGTTCACCGCTGGCATTGATACCAATGTGGGCTTTGACCCTAAGGATCCTTACCGCACGCCGACGGCCAGAGAAGTTCTTAAAGACATGGGCCAGAGAGGAATGTCCTATGCCAAAAATTTTGCCATTGTGGGCGCCATGTTTTCTTGCACTGAATGTTTAGTAGAATCTGTAAGTGTCTCTGCCTTCTGAGAAAGCCTTGCCTGTTTCCATCCTGTGAGTTCTCAAGAGAAATACCCAGTGCTACTAGAAAGCAGGTCAGAAGTGTCCGGTACTCGCTAGATTCAGTTTCCATTAAATACTCCCTAATGTAAACTTCTTGTGAATTTATGATTTGGGCTTGCCTTTATTTTTTTGTTTTTATAGGCCAGAAGTTGGTTAATTATTTTTTTATTATTGCTTTTGGCTGCACCTTGCGGCTTGTAGTATCTTAGTTCCCCAACCAGGGTGGAACCCGGGCCCCTTGCAGTGGAAGCAAGCATGGAGTCCTAATGATTGGATCACCAGAGAATTCCTGGTTAATAATTTTAAACAAGAGACTTATTGGGGAACCTGAGAAGAGATTCTGATTACTTCTCGAATGTGACACTTGGCTCAGTGCTTTGGTACCAGGTGCAGGAAGCATTTGTGAACACGTTCAAATTTTAGGAATTATACTTTTGAAAGAAAAAAAGATAGGTTTCCTTTGGGGAGGGACTAAATTAGCCAGCTAGAAACCCTGTCTTTTTTCCCTTAGTTTCCTTGTCTGGCTTGTTTCTTTGGCTCTGAACTGCTCTTCTCCACCCACAGTACCGGGGAAAATCAGATTGGAAGAACAGTGTCATTAGTGGCTGCATCACTGGAGGAGCCATTGGTTTCAGAGGTTAGTAAACAGTTCTCACGTGCTTTTCTTTGTGGCCTTGGACAACATGCTGAAGTTGAGATTTCCAAACACATGAGTGTTCCAAGGACAGCTCAAGGCATATGTGGAACTTGATATTCTCCTCTCCTGACAAGTAAATCACATTTTCTGTGTTAACTCAACTTTGGAAACTTCTAGTATCTAGATCAGGGCTTCTGATCCTTGGCATTGTTGATATTTTGGACCAGAGGAGTGTTTGCTGGGCGAAGGGGAGTGCTGTTCCTGGCTTCTCCCCACTAGATGCCAGTAGCACCTCCTAGTGGTGACAAGTAGAAGTGTTTCCAGTGTACCTTGGGGGACAAATCGGTCAGTTCAGTTGCTCAGTCGCATCCGACTCTTTGCGACTCCATGAATCGCAGCACGCCAGGACCCCCTGTCCATCACCGACTCCCAGAGTCCACCCAAACCCATGTCCATTGAGTCGGTGATGCCACCCAGCCATCTCATCCTCTGTCATCCCCTCCTCCTCCCACCCCCAATCCCTCCCAGCATTAGGGTCTTCTCCAATGAGTCAGCTCTACACATGAGGTGGCCAAAGTATTGGAATTTCAGCTTCAACATCAGTCCTTCCAATGAACACCCGGGCTGATCTCCTTTAGGATGGACTGGTTGGATCTTCTTTAGAAAAGGCAGAGGAACAGAGATCAAATTGCCAACATTAGCTGGATCATCGAAAAAGCAAGAGAGTTCCAGAAAAACATCTATTTCTGCTTTATTGACTATGCCAAAGCCTTTGACTGTGTGGATCACAATAAACTGTGGAAAATCTGACCTGCCTCTTGAGAAACCTGTATGCAGATCAGGAAGCAACAGTTAGAACTGGACATGGAACAACAGACTGGTTCCAAATAGGAAAAGGAGTACGTCAAGGCTGTATACTGTCACCCTGCTTATTTAACTTATATGCAGAGTACATCATGAGAAACGCTAGGGGACAAATAGCCCGCCCCAGGTGAAACCCACGGAGAACTATATCTATCTTAGAATAAAGAACTGTCCCCATATTGAACACATGGGAAAAACTTCATAATAATAAGTAATCTCTGGAATGTGTTGCTATGCAGGATAGTACAGAAGCATAGCTGGACCCCATTTAGCCCTGGGAAGTCCATTTGTCCAAACAGCAAGCTCTGCTTAACTTTCAGCTTCATGCATTTCAAACAGACATCTTTCTTCTGTGCAGTCATCATTTTAATTCTATGTATAAGTTCTCACAGTAATGTTTTTGCAGTTTAGGGTTCTTAGATCTTCATTAGATCTTCACCCTTTGAAAGCCAAATATAGGTATCCTAGAAATGCTGGATTATCTACTGTAAGCAACCAAGAAACTGGTTCCCTGCCACTTCTCCCTGCTGGCGTATCTATCAAGAGTGCAGAGCAGGGCGTCAGTGACTTAACTTCCCTAACTGTCTTATCACTGGGACACTCTCCATCTGCCGTGCCCAGACTTACCCAAAGCAAAAAGGCTGTTTTCTCATTTTCTGAGAGACAGGATGATTTTCTGTCATTAAAACCTGATTCTCCTCCTCACACAGCCATTTGTGATTTATGGAGCAACTTCTCCTCTGGTCTTCCCATCTCTCAGCTTTGTCAGGGCCTTTGAGAGGCTCAGCTCCCTCTGGGATTGCTTTGATCACCTTCCCAGGAATTTATTCCATAAACAAGTCAGAGTAACAGGCCATATGCTTTCACTTGATTCCAAGGGCTGGTTCTGTTAACCAGTTTCCTGCCTGTGAGGAGCTATTTTCATGAGACTAGAAATAGCAGTTCTTTGGAATGAGAAAAGTTAAACAAAATAGTTAGATAAAAGCACACTGGATCAGCTCGTGTGCACAGCCTCACTGAAGTCTTCAGCTCTGCTACATTGAATGACTGAGAACATGTTCGCTAGCTTCTTTACATCTCTTAAGTACCCAGACTTTTCCTGAGTGCATCTTGACCCAGCGTCTGTCACCACAGGTAATGTCATTTGTGTTTGCTTTACAGCTGGCTTGAAGGCTGGGGTCATCGGCTGTGGAGGTTTTGCTGCTTTCTCCGCTGCGATTGACTATTACCTACGGTGAGAACACTGGTGTCCGGCAAGGACGATGGCAGCCCAGGATCAAGGCTGCTCTCTGGAGGGCAGTTTCTGCACCACTCCAGGGCACTTGCTTCAGAGACTGAAGACATTTGTTTTCTCTCACATAGTTGGTGGCGTGAGGGAGCTGCCTGGCTGCACCTGGCTACCTCTGAGCAGCCACGCTCTCTGCACCTGGACTCGAGCCAGGCTGTGCGGGGTAGATGCCATGCCAGACTCTCTCTTTTGGGCAGTCAAGGAGTCAGTGTGCTGACCTATAGGAACTGAGTCCCACAAAGGTTCAGCCCGCAGCCTCTGGTGCTGTGGGGATGGAGCGGACTTGACCCATGCCTGCAGCCATCCATCTCAGACCTCAGGGCAGGGCCGGGTGGAGCCATGCCGTCCGACCAGTCATGTCATTTTGTTCAGTGCTCTGCTGTCCTTGTTATATAGATGTATGTGTATATGTATTTATATCACAGTTCAAAAGTTTGGCTTATTTTTATTTTCAAATTCCACCAACTCCCCAAAATAGTACCAGATGGCTCAAAGATTGAACATCCAAAGAGAAAGCATGAGCCAGCTCCTGAGAAGTCTGGGAATGCTCGACTCCCAGAGTCTGCAGAGGAGCATTATCCTCACTGAGATTGCTGCAGTGGCCCAGCCTTCCCCTGAAGAAGCCTGGCCTAACCATGTCCTAGGACGCAGTGATATTCCACGCGTAACCCTGCTGGCCTCTTCTGCGAGACCCTTGGGCTGGCCGGTGGGAATGTCTGCGGTCTCGGCCACATGTGGGTGTTCTGCTGTGACCATCGGCCCAGGCCTGCCTCAAGGACAGACTGTGAGGGTTGTGTTGCTGTGGTCCCAGCAGCCACTGGTTACAACCAGACCGTGTTCAGGAGCTGCTCACCACCACCTAGTTCCTCTGATGTCAGGGGTTTGTTCCTTACTTAAAACAATGGTGTTTTTGACTTGACCGGGTAGCCTTTCTCTGACAGTAGCAGCCCAGTGTAATTGTGTGCTATACACACACCAAAAAACCCTTTTACAATCGGGACCTGCTGCAGATGCTGCGTTACTCTGGTGCCTTGGTGGTGGGGTGAAGATGAACTTAGGACAAGCAGGGAGCATGGTGGGGGCCTGTAAGTCCAGCTGCCTGCAGCCAGTGGTCGTGTCTCCTTTATTCCACTAGAGTCATTCCTTTGCCTTTTTTGGCTGTCTCCCCCACTGTGGGCCGTCTTTTAAAGCTTGCCCACCCTTAACCAGAATTCAGACTCAGCTGAACCATCCAGACATCCTGAGTGTGTGTGTGTGTCCATGAGTGATGATGTCAAGCCCAGCTGGTGACACCTTCCTCTGGCCTTGTCTGCTGTTGCCTTTGGAATGAGCATGAGCTAGCGCACAAGCCTCATGCCCTTCTCGGGGGGAGTTCTATAGAATGCCTGTCCCTGTCTGGGTCAAGAGGCTTCACTGCTGCTAGGCTGCCTGGAGAATCCTCACAGGTGAAAACAAATGCTGGAGTGGGTCCCCCACCATCCCTAAACAAGTCACCTGTAAGCAGTTTGAGCAAGCGCAGATGCTCTTACCTGCCACCTGTCCACAGTGCCAGAAGCCTGGCATCTACCATCCAGTCTAGCGCATGGGGTCAAACGACCCAGAACAAGCACCGCTGCCCTCGCGACTGCCTTGGGAATGATGAGTCCTGGGCTGTCAGTAGCCATCAGTTCAATAAGCCCAGCACTGTCCACTCCGACTATTCAGTCAGGAGAGGAGATGAATAGTTTCCTGTTTTAGATGGCTGAGGAGGCAGAATGAGCTCATAAACCAAACACCGATTTTCAGAGACATCTGTTCCCGATCTCTAGAATAAACACAGTGTCCAATGGCCGAGGCTGGTGGGAGCCGACATTAACCCCGCTAGCTCTCCTGAGGGAGGCTGGGCCCTCTAGAGGATCCAGCCTCCCCAACAGAGATTAGGCCAGCAGGCTGCCCCAAAGACTTGCAACTTCCAAGGAAATTGTAGAGATTGTTTGCATAAAATAAACTTCACTTGAATAGACAACTTCCTGCCACCTCTGAGGCATATCGATGGCCAGGTCTCTGGTGGGGCACTTATATTTCATGAAAACAACTGGCTGGTGACAGCTATGGGCATTTGTGAAAGAGCAAGGGGAGGGTGTGGGCTCATCTCCCAAACTGCCATGGTCCCCACAGGCCGAAGGGACGCACCAGGGGGAGTTCACTAGTAAGGAGATTCTTGGAAACTCATCGGGATGCAGCTGGAAGAGTTAAATATTTAGATTGGTGATCTTCCCTGGACTCCTGGGAACACAAACGTCCACACCACAGCGCTGAGTTGTGTGCAAATGTCGGGGCTTTGCAGGTTTTTTTTTATTAACATTTTCCTCTCACGTGGCTTACATCAATTTATAATAATCTACATAAGTTGAAACAGAACGTAGACCAAAGAAAAATATATCCTTACCAACTTATGAAAGTCAAATATTAATGAAGGGTCCCATCATACCTGTAACAGCACAACACCGGCAGCCCGCAGCCATTGCCAGCAAGGACAGGTGTGTGGATTCCTGTAGCCTGTCTGTGGGCTCCTGTTGGCACAGCCTGCCCTGCTGGGCACAGTGGCTGGGGTTCTGTACAGTCCCTGTCACTCAGGAGAACCCACGGGCTGTTCCCTCAGCGCAGCTTAGTCCAGGTCTGGTACCCACCCCTCCCGGTTCTGGGGGTCGAGTTGATAAATATGCTGAGCCTTTTCCATCTCTCAGCCCTTCCAGCCTTCCTCCCATTCTCATCACCTAAGAGGTTGGGGGCTGCAGTAGCTACCTGACGCCGAGAGGCACACGTCCCTGGTTTGGGGAAGGTGGGAGGCACCCGTTAGGGGCTGTAAATAGCTCTGGATGGGGCTCCAATTCATTCCAGTTAGTGGCCATGGAAGCAAGAACCTTCCAGGCCACCTGCCGGCTCCTGAGTGCAGAGCAGGCTCCAGGGATGGTCAGGCACGGGGGATGTTCAGACTGCAGCATTCTTTCTCCACCTGTGGCCCAAGCCCCTTATCAGGGAGTGGGGCTCCTCGCTCAGCTGCTTAGCAGGCAGCCAGGGCGTCAGTACCTCTCTCCTCTTGGTCATCCATCCTCCGATGTGCACAGAATGTATACCATTCTGCCCACGCCGGGGCCACAGGTGTAAACGAGACAAGAAGGGGCCCTTCCTCTCACTGAGCTGGTGCTAAGGCTTCAGGGACCCAAAACCTTCTTTAAAACTGCCCTGAGCTCAAGCTTTGGGGAGCTCTTCTCCCCAACCCCCAGGGCTTGGAATCTAGTCTCTGCCACAGAGGAGAGCCAGGAATCAGTGTCCTGTAGCTCCAGCCCCTGCCGCCAGGGCTGTCTGTCCTCCCAGGTGAACTGCTGGAGGCCGGCAGCGCTGCTCAAAAGAAAAGAAACTGCACGTTGCGGGCGCTTCTCTCTCCTTTCCAGTACTTAGCAGCGGCCCTCAACATGGGGATCGGACCCTACGGATGAGTCGAGCATCCACCACCAGGGTCCCCTACAAAACCCAGTCCTGAGAGGGGCAGGTACCTGGCACACCCCAACTTGTAGAGTTCCCCCGAGTTCACCCACCAGGCTGCGTTCAGAAGCAGGGGTGGGAGGCAGCACCGTGACGGCTGGCTACTGCTGGACCGTGCCTGACTTTCCCAGGCCCTGGGGCACACGTGGCCGTGGGGGCTGCCCCATGGCAGTGCTTGGCTGTGGAGAAAGTGTGTAACGTCTAAGGCAAGGGTACCACGAGGTACGGGAGGCACCAGTAAGGGCTAGCCCTCTTGAACGGAGCCTGCCTGTTTCGAGACACCTGCTTCAGCCCTCGTGGTTGCCCTCCCAGAAGCCTGGCTCCACCAGAAAAGCCACTACAACTTGCTCCCAGCCCAGGATGCCCAGCGCTCCCTGGCACTCCTTTCAACAGCCCACTTGCTCTGTCTCCTTGGCAACCTGACTCTCCCACCTCCCCCGATTCTTTCCTGACCCTCTAGCTGCCTTGACAGCAGGTCTCTGGTGAGTCTCTACACTCAAAATAGAACAGCAGGAGAAAAACTGAAAAGCAGGAGAAGAAACAGTCAAAGGCGCCTCACGGGGACTGGAGACAGAACAGACACACCCCAGAAACGGAGGTTCTCAGGTGGAAAAAATCCCAGCAATCTGCTCTCCAGCCTGTGCTGAGCCGAGGATCAGTGTGAGTCTGTCTCCTTGTCCAACATCTGCACAGGCGGCAAGGCGGACAGGCGCGCCTCCACAGGTGGGGGGCAGCAGCATCGAACTGACCGCCCCCCGCCACCGCTGCCCAGGGCCGCCTCAGAACTTTCGAGGTGATGGGTCAAAAACCAAAGCTGCAAATGCATGCAGGCAGGCTTGGGGTGGGGAGCAGGGGGAGGACGGGGCAGAGGAAGACTGAGGGGAGGCCGCCAGGAGACTGCGATCTGGGAGCAGGGCCAAGAGAGGCGAAGCTGGCAGCAGTTACAGAGCGCAAAATGAAAGCCCTTGGACCAGACTCAGGAGGAAAGAAAGTGTTGGAGGAAATCAAAGAACAAAGCAGGCTGCCTGTGTGCCCACACCGGGTCGGCCACTACCTTTTCTGCATGACAAACAGACGTAAAACAATTCCCGAACAGCACGGAGCATTAGACACGACTAGAGGAATGGAGGGCAGAGCCGGGGTGCGTGGCGGGGCCGGGGCCGGGTCGGCTGGCTTTGTACAAGGTGGCACAAAAGATACATGTCTTCCAGTTCTTGGAAATCTGTGTCCCTTGGAGTGTGGAGCGCTGGGTTTGGGAGTTCTCTATTGCAGTCCTTCAAGTCTGGGTTGGGTCCCTGGCTGGAGAGGCTGGCTCAGGGCTGCCCTCCCACAGCTGCTCCCACCTCGGGCTACACGTCGGTGGAGAAGTACAGTGTGTTCCGCTTCAGTTCTGCGAAGGAGATGGGAGGATGCTGCAGGTAGTAGAGGAGGACCTGGACCTGTGGGGAGACAGGGGAGACTGAGGCTGGGGTCCTCACCCCGAGGGCCTCCTCCAACCCTCTGAGAAGACACGCTGTCTGGCCTGGGCTCCTGTGGCTCTCCGCTTCCCCTCTGCTGGCTCCAGCCACTTCCCCTTCCCTGGAAGCCCAGGTGTAGCTGCCTCTTGGCAGCAGTAGGGGGTGCTGCAGGGCAGAGGGTAGGGCGCCTGGGGCCACTTCCCCAACCTCAGTCCTCTTCCAGACCAGACCCTGCCATGGGTCTCACCAGGCTCCCCGCAACTTCCACACATGAGGGCAAGGCCCCAGATTTTCCTGACACCCCTGGGTTTGCTTCTCGAGGCTCAGGCAGCTCCCGGGAGTGCAACCATTATCTGGGACACCCATCCTCTTGGCTCTAGGTCAAGATGCTTACTTTTTAACAGGACCATCCAGAGCCCTGACTCCTTGGTGGAATCCTACAGACCTGTCAGCCCCACTGCTCAGGATGGGAGGCAGGTAGGAGTCCACCCCTCAGGGAGGGGGCTCGTTTGACCCCTGCACCTGCCACAGGCCTGTGCAGCATGGAGGTACCTGCGCCATGACATCATGAGACCAGATGTCGGCGGCCGGAAGTGAGGTGTGCTTTGCTCTCCACTTCCGAGGGTCTCAGTAACGTGGGGCCAAACACGGTAGCCAGGTTGTGAAGGGACATTTTGTTGACGGGCTCCTTCTCAGCAACCCTGAAAGGGATGGGAGGGGCGGAAATACAAGTCACGTCTGGCCGCCACGTGGAGCTCCAGACCCTTGGCTAATACCGCTCCCAGGAGGATTCCCGAGGGGGTCACTAGCCCGCCCTCTCCTGACAGTAGAGACTGCTCTGTGAAAAGGGGGCTCAGCCAAGGGCCCATGTTCCCAGCTACGTTCCAGTACATTCCACTGACAGATTCCCAGCTCCTGGGCCACCCCCTGAACTGATGGTAAACTGCGAGAGCCAGAAGGACCCACTCCAACTCTCCCTTGCCTCAGAGAGACTATTACAGGTCCAAGAACTTTCCCTGTAATAACTCAGGCTTGTCACAAGTAAGCCTTTGGGTAGGTAACAGTTTCATCCCCCCTGGAGAGATGAAGAAACCAGAGTACAGAGAGGTCAAATGGCCGGCCCAAGGTGACCCAGCAGGTGGCAGAGCCGGGATCCGAACCCAAGAGGTCTGCTTCCTGAGCCCAAGCTCTTCCCCACCCTGTGCGCTGTCCACAATCAGCCCAGCTGTGGAGAGGGGCCCGGAGGAGGAGTCCCAGCGAGCGGGGGCCAAAGGCCAGAGGCTCTGCCTGCTGCACCGTGGCAGGAACATCCCTCGTCACAGATGGAGCCCAGGGGCTGTCCTCCCAAGCTTTTCCAGAAGGGTCTGCCTCTTGGGATCCCAGAGCTGCCTCCTTCTGGATCTTCCTCTGCTTCTCTTGCATGATCAGCCAGATGCTCTGTGGCTTATTTCCCCTGAGTGACAGCAGGGGCTGCCATCTGGGGCTGGTGTCCAGCAGGCTCGGTACCACCCAACACATCAGAGAGACCCTGCGCCTCCCCCACATCCCAGGCAATGTTTTGGGGCTGAGACCCAGCTGCCCCAGGCAGCGCCTCTGACCCCAACTCCCACTGCAGCGTCACCCCACCCTCCAGGCAGGAGCCGTGGATGTGCCTGCTGAGCACCTTGGAAACGAGCAAACACTGCCATGCCAGGAGGCAGCTGTGCAGCTGGCCCTGCCCCTCACTACACATACACACACACACACACAGAGGCCAGGCGCCCAGATGTGGGAACAGACTGTGCCCGGTTCCCAGGGTGGAAAACCTAATGAATTTTCCTCCCCACTCCTCTGTGTGTCCTCCCCACAGTGCTCGCCAAACTATCTGGGGATTGGTTGGGACCTTGGTCCCGGCCAAACCAGAGGAAAAATGTCTCATAATGGGAAAAACAAGACAGCAGCCCAGGCATTCCCAGGTCTCCGCCGGCCCTCCAGAGCCTGGCCTGGCCTGGCCGAGCAGCCACTGGGGGCCTGAGGGCTCAGAGCCCCTCACCGGGGGTGCCCTGGTCCTGGATGGCAAGTGGATTTAAGGGGCGCCTGGGGACGTCTCCTCCCCACTCACAGCTGGGGCCAGTCCTGGGCTCCAAAGTGAGTGACGAGGTCACAGTCAGGGCTAGCTTCCATTCCTAACTTAGGTGGTGTCAGTTTTGGCAGCTCTTGGTTTGACCGGACTGTGGAAGGGGCAGAGCAGAAGGTGGGATGGACCACAGTTTAGGATCTGGGAGATGTGGACTCCAAGGGCAGAGCTACTGGTAAACCCAAGCAAGTCCCCATCGAGCTGGGGACTCAAGATTCCCTACCTGTTTGATGAGGTGTGGGTCAAGACCAGGGGGCTTCAGACTCTTTGGACTGTGACCCCTAATAACACACACGTTTTACACGATCATCCAGCACACGCAACAAGAGTAACGGAACAGAACAATATGCATGCTTGCCCTTTGCAGTGCACCCTGGGGCTGTCTCTCCTACTCCCTTTAAAAAATGCTAAGTGGATTGAGTGGCCCACCGACTGGAAACGCCACCTCCAGTCCTTGGCTCTGGCCCTGCCTCTCTAAGTGATCTGTGGCCAATATTTGAGGTGGCCCCTGGGATCCAAATAGTTCTCCAAACAGAAGAATCTGAATGCCAAGAATCTGAAGGGCAACCTCTCACCTGGCTGCAGTGGCCCAGAAGAGACTAGCACCCACGAGGAGGCGCCCAGGATGTGGCTTCCCAGGGCATGTGTCCTGCCCAGCTGGAGCCCGGCCCCCCCCCGGCCCCCGCCCCCCGGACTGGGCAGGGCCCCTGCCCATTACCTTTTCAAGTGTTCCAGCAGGAAGAGGAAGGTGATGAGGTTGGGGTCGGGCAGGGAGCGGAGCAGGTGCATCATGCAGTTCTCCTTGGCAGCAGGATCTGACAGGGCTGCAGGGACATGAGGGATTGGGGTGGGGCTGGGCTCCGGGCAGGGAGGCCTTGGCCAGCACCCTGGGGTCAGGAGGCTGCGGGAGCCTGGGGTCAGGAGGCTGCAGGAGCTTGGGGGGAAAGCCTGGGCTGCTAGAGGTCAGGGGGGCAGACCCAGCAGGGATGGGGCTGGTATTTTCCCAAGGGTGGGCTATTAACAGGTTTCTGCAGGAGGCCCCACTCATGACCTGGAACCCAGCTAGGAGGCGGGCAGGTGGGGAGCAGACACCCTTCTTCCCTGCAGGGTGTGGGCCTTTGGGGCTGGAGCCACTCCATCCCTGGTCTGTAAGGATACAAGGATGCCACTGGCGTGAATGTCCTTCTTTTCCGGCTGTGCCACTCGGCTTACGGGATCTTGGTTCTTCAACCAGGGATGGAAACCAGGCCTTGGACAGTGAGGGGCACGGAGCCCTAACCACTGGACCACCAGGGAATTAACTCCCTAAATGTTCTCTTTTTAAGCACTTCTGATGCCAGAGCCTGGCAGTGGCCCACCTTCCACAGGCTCCTCATTCCACTGACTGGCCCAGGAGAAGGCAAGGCAGGAGGGATGCGCCCAGGCCTGGATCTGGCCCAGGTTGGGGGGAGGCCACAGTCCTGCCAGGCAGGGCCCTCAGCTTCCTCCCAACCCTGGGCATAGGTCAGAGAAGAGCGTGCGCTCCTTCTGGAAGGCTCGGTACCAGCCGTGTTGAGTGCACTCCAGGCTCGCTTCTCCTTGGTCCTGGACCCCACACCCTCGGGGCAGATTTCCCTGGTCCTGGGGCTTCTAAACACGGAGGTCAGTGTCCAAGCAGGAAGCACAGAGGGGAGCCCCGAGGGGTAAGAGGAGAGATGGGCAGGGGGAGAGTGGGCCTAGCCTCTGGAGCACCAGCAGGCCATGTGGCCCAAGGCACAGGGCAGATGGACACGCCAGGTGGGGGGTGGGCAGGTGGGCACAGAGATGTCATTCTCTCTGCTGGTCGGGGGAGGCCTGGCTCAGCCCAGCCCTCAAACCCCCGCTGCTGCTCACCAATGCCCTCCATGAAGGCAGGGTATAGTCGGTCTGTGAGGAGGGGCTCGGGCAGCTCCCGGAAGTAGAGCTTGAGGGTGCCAGCGATGGCATTGATGTCCATGTCGCTCAGCATCAGCAGGATGTCCTTGTTATCTGTGGGGGTGGGGGGGTGGGAGGGCAGGGGCTGTGCTGGCTGAGCCCCCTCCCACCCCCATGCAGCTCTCATCGGGGCAGGGAGCCCCAATCTGTCCCCCCATCCACCCTGAGACAGCCTGTTCGGGGCATGCACCCCCAACCCACTCTGTCTCTGGTCTGGTCTCCCCAGCAAAGGCAGGATGTAGGCAGTGCCCACAGGTGGTCTGTGACTCAGCTCCGTGGGGGAGGAGGAGAGGGGAGCACAGTTCATCATCCAGAGTCCTGGAGCCACATTCATACCACGTGTCACCTGCCCCCTTCCAGGTGCAGTCTCCCCACCGCTAAGCTCCTCTCTGGAAGGCACTGTGCATTTTTATACCTAAAATCATGTTCTGACAAAGCTTTGGCTTCCGGGTGGCATAGAGGAGCCATGTGCCAGCCTGTCCCCAGCTCCCCCCCACCCCCAGGTTCCTCGAACACGTCTGCTTGGCAGCTGCCTGGGGACACCCACCAGGCCCCCTCTCAGCTCCCATAGGATCAGCACTGCCCAGCCAGTTCAGGGGTCCTGACTGCTAACAATGCTGTTGCTGCAGCCTGAATGGCAAGATGGGGGAAAGAACCAGAAAGGTCAGGCCCTACCACCTAGGGGCTCAGTCAAAGTGAAAGGCAGCAGCGCCCCTCCCAAAGGGCACTGGGGAACCAGAGAAGGTGGGGGTGCCAGAGCCAGCCAGTCTGGCTGAAAGCTCTTTAGTTTCCCTGCAGCCCGGGAGGCCAGCAACAAAGCCAGGAACACAGACTCTGGAGTCAGCAAGATTTGAGTTTAAATCAGGCTCAAAGCTTATGAACTGAGTAATCCTGAGCAAGGTACTTGGCCTTTCTGAGGCTCTGCTTCCTTATCTGTAGCAACGGAGGCAAGACTGGAGGGCAATGGATTACATGAGAAAATGCAGGGCAGGCCCATGTCACAAGGACTCAGCAATGGCCCACCCCATGCCATGCCGGGCCAGAGCGTACGATCCCAGGCTCCTCTGCCATCGGCTGGTCAGGGTCTTTCCATGGAGAAGCCTCCTGCTTTCGTTACGCTCCCCCACCAGCTCTAGGAATCTGCCGGAGCGCCCCCTCCCACAGCTACCCAGCTAGGCCCCCTCCCCGCAGCTGCCCGGCTGGGCCCCCCAGACTCACTGGCATCAAAGACGGCCTTCAGCGCCTGGATGTCTGTGGCCACCCCTGATATCCGGTAGATGCCGACCTCCTCGATGCCCCGCTTCTCCACCTCCTCCACACACTGCCGCACGATGTAGGGTACCTTGGAGCGCTCCCGCCTGGGGTTGGGGTTGGGGTAGGGGATGTGAGGGGAGGGAGGGGGAAGGGGGCCCCCAGTGATCCCTACATGTAGCCCCTCCCTCTCTGCAAACCGTGGCCTTGGAGCGTTTTGGCCTCTGGGATCAGGAGATGGGGGACAAGGAAAGGGCTGAGAAAGAGGCCATGCTACCACCCACCACCCGCCGCCACAGCCCACCCCAGGCCTGGGTGCTGAGGGATAGCGGGGGACAAAGGCAGGAAGTTTTAGGAGACAAAAGCCTGAAGTAAGAGCTTTCCTCAGAACAGAGGGCTCACATTTAAATACTATGGGGGACCCAGTGGGTCACCTACAGAGCAGGGTGGGCCAGACCCTGGAGACAAGGGGAGGGGAGGGGGCTGAAGGATGCCTTCTCTTGGGGGGCAGCCACATCTGGATTCCAGCTGGCCGCTGCCACACCAAGACATAGACGTACATCTGTCTTATCTCCCTACTTATTACAGGATGCTGAGGATCTGGGATTTTCACGTGCAACGTCCCAGTGTCTTTAAGTGCTGGCTCATTTATTTCTAAAGCATTGTGTGAGGCAGGGAACACACCTGTGCCGGCCACTTTTGCCCATCCAAGTGGCCGTTGTGACTACTGAACTGGAGGGTGACTGCTGGGGTGCCAGACATGGGTGGGGGGCCTGGAAGGCGGGGGCCCTGGAGAGCGGGGCTGGCAGGACCCCAGACGCAGCACCTACTTGGTCACCACGCTGATCTTCACACCGAAGACACCACTCTGTTTTTTGGAGGGGGTCCTCTTCAGGCTCATGTCTCGGCTGGTGAATTTCATGGAGAATTCCACTTTGATCTGGTTGGGGACAAGGCAGGCACAACCCCCCAGGGCATGAGTGCCCAAGGAGTGCCCCCCAGGACTGCACCCGGGGGCTCCCTGAAACACAGGGTGGGAATGGGAAGGGTGCAGGTAGAGGAGAGTGGGGAGGGGCTGGATGAAGGGAGCAGGGGTGGGTGGGTTGGGGGAGGGACAGCACCCCAGGGCACCAGCCAGAGGCCCGGCTGCCCACCCCCTGTGCAGACACTTCCGGTCTCGCCTGGCTCACCCCATTCATCTCGATCACATCAGTGTGCCAGTTCTTGGTTTCTACAGTTTGTGGATCCAGCTGCAGAGAAAGAAAGAGACGGTGAGAGAGAGAGAGAGGTGACAGCGGAGACCAAACCAGAGCACCTCCCTGCTGCTCAGGCGCAGACGTCGGCTAAAAGTTCAGGACGATGGAACTGGGGGTTAAGGCTCATCTTGACATCAGTCCTTCGGGGGCTCCACACCCCAGGTCCTTCCTGCCCCAGTTAGTGAAGGATTCCCCCACTCTGGGAAGGAGGTGGGGTGCGCTCTAAGACGCATTCATCCATCACCCCTCATTCACTCCCGACCCTGCCCTGGGAGACGTGTACTATCACCCCATTTCACGGACGCACAAACTAAGGCTCACAGTCTATCAGAAACTTGCTCAACTGCCTGAATTGGGAGTCAGGTACACTGCGGGCACAGCCCATGTACCTGGAGGTGGTAAACAGGAGGCGGTGCCACGCAGAAGTAAAGAAGAACCCTGGGTCTGAATCCGAGCTCAGCCACTTCTGGCAGGGTGACCTTGGGAAGTTTCTACCTTGCTAAACCTCATTTGTTTGGTCTGTTCATTGCCAGTAAAGACCCTGCCTTGCTGGATTATTGTGAAGACTCACTGAGATAACAGGTAAGTGGCTGGTCTCCCAGGAAGCAAACACACTGTAGAGGGGGCCCCCAAACTGGGCAGGAGCCCCAGGGAGGTGGAGATGGCAGGGGAGGCCCAGAGGTATCCCTCACAGGTGACCAAACAGGGCTCGTTCCTCTGGCTCAGGGGCCTTTGAACTGTTTTTCCTTGTCCATCCATAAAGTGACTTGGAAAAACAATGTACACCCCGGCACATTTTTAAGTCAACATCTGAATATTTCCAAATCAAGTTTAAATAGCTGCAAAGAACATAATTTCCAGAATAATGTAAATATTTACATCTTGAAACAAAACTGTTACATCATTCTCTTAAATGTATTCAGTGGAATCCAAATTCCATAGTGATTTGATACCCACCATCATCCATTTAAAAAACATATAAACGAGTTCTCTTTCCTGTGTAGAAACCTGTAACATTCCTTTTTCTCCTTGATTTTGCGTTTCTAGTCTATTTCACCCAAAGAATTATGCCCTCGTTTGTGTTTTTCTTTTTTAAAGTCTTTTATTCTTCACCCTATTATATTTTGCTTCAACGAAAACATCTGTGTAAATAGAAATGAAAAATTTCCTGAGACCACAAGGCTCCAAATGTTCAAAACATATTCTGGAGTCACTATTACAATGATCAGCAGTATGTAATAAAAAATCTAACCAACATATTAAAAATTTTAATATATTCAGCAGCAAAGTACCATTTTGGTGGAACTACATCTCTTAATGAGATTGGGTAGAGTGCTTTTTCTGTTTTAGTTCATGTATGTACATGAATATTATTTTTTTGCTAGGGTGAAATGGGGTTTCAGTTCAATACTTTTATTTTTTTGGTTTGGTTTTTAAAGATGTAAAAGATGAAACATCTGCTCACATAAAACAGATGGGGCTCAAAATAGTTTTTTGGGGTTTTTTTTGGCCGCATTGTACAGCAGGCAGGATCCTAGTTCCCGGACCAGGGACTGAACCCCCACCTCCTGCAGCGGAAGCACAGTCTTAATTCCTGGACCACCAGGGAAGTCCTTTTTTTCCCTTTTGTTTTTGAAAATAGTTTTATTATAGCAATGTTTGCATTTCTTTAACCTCTTTCCTTGGTGTTTGCTTTAAATTGCATATTATCAATACTTGTTTTAAATGGTCTCTTAGCTGACAGTTCTGCCACTTTTGTGGAAACAAAAACTGGAAACCACGTGATTTGTGAAAGGATCAGAAACCCAGCCTTTTGAGTCTTTTACTTTCTCAACTCCCACATGAACATTTTAAGGGGCCCCCCTGTTGCCACCGAGGGGCCCTGGGAGCCCTGGGCAGGGATCTCCAGGGGGGCCTCGGGCTCCTCTGCAGAGCAAGGGGTGGGGTAAGGCCATTCTCTGGTGTCACTTTTGGGGCAGCACTTAAGGGAGCTGAGGATCTGCAAGCTGATTCTCTTAGAATGCTCCTGCCCTCGTACCCCTGGACATCTCCCACCCCCAGGGCCTATATAGCGTAGTCTGAACGCTTCTGTTCTAACAGGCCCCTCACTAGAGTCTGGGTCCACCCAGCGTGGCCTGGGCCTTGGGGCTTCTAACAGCTCGAGGTATCAGTACGTCTTCTCCCCATCTTCTATCATCACGCACCTGCTGGGGACAGGGGCACCTAAGCCTCCAATGGGGTCTGGGGGCCTGCATCTGAGCCCAGGCCCTGCCTCCGGCTGGCAGTCCCCTGCCTGGAGAAGGGAGGAAATGGAGAACAGGACAGACGGAGAGCCGTGTGGAGAGGACCGAGCATTTCCTCAAACATGCAAAGGAAGAGTGCGGGGCTCACCAGCTGGCTGCTGCCCCAGCCCTCTATTCTGGAAGGCCCCTGGAACCTTGCTCCCCTAAACTTTATGTCCCACAGCCTGTGGCACGGGCTGCCCCTGACAGCTTCTTTGTTGCCTCCAGAATGCCAGGTCTCGGACACAGAGCCTCAGGGTGTCCCCAGCCCTGTCCTCCAGCAGTGGCCACCTGGAGCAGAGAGATCTCCATCGCCCTCTGCCGGGCGGAGGTGGCTGCTGCCCTTGGGACACACACTCTGGAACGACCACCCCCTTCTCATGAAGGTCTCTCCCGGCATCAGTGTAAACCTCAGGTCAATTCTGTGGTCCTGGCCCCTAGGGCCCCTCTCCTGCCCTACCTCCCCCTCGGTTGGTCCTGAAGTGGCATGTGGACACAGCCCAGGCGGGGAAAGTGCAAAGACTGAGAATCAGATCGATCTGGGTCCAAATGTCCACTCTTCTACTCAACTGTGTGAATCTGGGCAGGTCACTTAACCTCCTGGAACCTCAGTTTCCCCACGGGCGAGGGGCGGGGGGTGGCATGGGTGTCCACACCTGCCTCAGTGTTGCTAAGGAAAACAGTAACACTGACCGGACACGTTGTAAGCATTTCCTGTAAGTCTGGCTCCAGGATGAGCCCCTTACCTACAGCATCTCAATCAATCATCATAACATGGCCCATGAGGTGTAGTCCTCCTAGCTGTTTCCATTCTACAGATGAGAACACTGAGGCTTAAAAAGAATGAGGAGCATGCCCACTGCCACATGTCTAGGAAGTGAGAGCTGGGGTGCAAATTCAAGTCTCCCTGACTCGGCTTGGCTAGACCTGCAAGGTCTCATGTACAGCACCCAGCCTGGCGCCCTTGTCTCTGGCAGCTGCTGTGATCAGTGTTTATCTGGAAGGGAGACATGAGGCCTCCACTGTCTGGCACCACAGGCTGACCTGGGGGCTGGCAGGTTGTCTCCAGTACAATTCTTTCATTCCTTCCCTCCCCCTCGCTTCTGTTCCTAATGCCAAGTAGCAACCCCACGTGTTCCTGGAAGTATCTGAGACAGGACCTTCGCAAGCCTGATGCGAAGGCTCAGTCAGCCCCGTTTCTTCCCAAGAGCCTTCTCAGGTTAACACCAGGCCTCAGGGATGCTCACTCCCCTCTGCCTCCCTGCCACACTACCACCCCGTCCCCTGGATAGTTTGCTGTTGCTGCAGTCTGTCCCAGGCCAGGTCTGGGTAAGGTGGCACCATCACGTTTCACCGTGAGTCCCATCACCACCCTATTCCTGCCTTCCCTCTGCAGGTGCGGCCCTGGCACCCACGGTAGGGAGGGCGACCCAGCCCCTTGGCGCCCCGACAACACAGCCCTGTCTCCTGGGAGGCCAGCACAACTCCAGAAATCAAGTCTATTTCAGGATGTCATTTAAATACAGAGCAGGGAGGGTGCGGAGTAGAGACGGACATGGCACATTTTCCAGAGAAATGATGCTGTCTGAACTGCTGTGGTTATTTATAACCCCTGGGAAAAGTGGACTTTGCTATTTCCTGGTTAGATTAGTGCTGGGGGCGGACAAGCCAGCGTCCTGGATATCAGTGGATAGGAACATCTGATGGCTCACCATCCAGTCCCAGGAGATAGGTGCCGTCCCCTCACCTGGGGACCAGGTACCAGGGGGACACTAGATCACCTGTGGAAGCGAGACAGGTGGGAAGATCCCCCATCAAAGAGTGCCTCCTTCACCACACAGGTCACAAAAATGCCACAGACCCACCCCCAGAGAGCACAGGCAGGAGACAGAAGCAGGTTCTAGAACATCCTGGAGAACGTTACCAATGAGTGGCTGAACACAGCCTCTGGGAGTAGCTCAACCATGTCCTTTCTGCTTTTGCCTTTAGACCTGGTGAGGTCTTGGCTGCATGTTCAAACCTCTCCCAAGGGGAACCTGCTGCCCTCTGGGACTGATGTCCCCGAAAGAACCGCCATCCCCCAAGGGAAGGCCTCATCCCAGGCAAGGCGTCTGCAGAGTCTCCCAGAGAACTGGCAGGTGGCTGGGAGGCCGCCTTCCCCTCTCTTGGCCTCAGCAGCCTCACATTCAGGGCAGGAAATGGGCTCCCCAGCCTGGCAGGAGGCTCAGAGGAGGCTGCCCTGTGGGCACCCAAACCCCCTCCGGGTGGTTGGCGCCACCTTCATTTCAGAAACACCCTCAGGAGTCCCCTGTGAGAGGTTAAGCCCTTCCTCCTGCCCATTTCTCCCCAGCCTGGGACAGGAGACCCCCAAAGCCCTCCTTCTCTCTGGCTCGAGGGCTGTTCACGGCTATCTCCCAGTTCCTGGGAGGCATCGGCGAATTTGGGGGCCCTGTTCCTGCTCCCTCGAGTCAGAGTCCTTCTGACAGTGGGCACTGTCCCCCCACCATCCCACACTCCCGCCACCACGCAGCTTGCTCAACCCTCTTCTGGTGATTTCTGCTGCCGCTCCTTCCCCTGCTCCCATCCCGGGCCTCAAGTGGGCGCCTTTAATCCACAAGGAGGGAACAGGGTGGGGGTAGGGGGTGGGGTGGTGGTGGCGGTGAGCCGTCAGAGTTGGCAGCTACAATCCCAGCAGAGGGGGGCACAGAGCAGCGGTGGTTATTTTGGCAGCTTACGTGGGGGGCTTGCAGGTGACAGGGGCCCCCACCTCCCTGCCCACAGCCCCGGGGCGCTGAGCCCCTTCTGTCAGTGTATCACTGACATCTCCCCAGCACAAGCCCCACAGGTCCTGAGGAGCCCGCCTCCCTGGGCCCTCTCCCACCCTTTCTTTCACTGAGCACATGCTCTGCCCTCTGCACCCGGGACCTGTCCTGGGTGGTGGCGTGGACTTCACTTGAAGCCCAGAGTTGTTTTTAGGGCTACTGAAAATTAAGTGCAGTGACCCAGCACAGCCGAAGCTGTCACCCTCACAGGTGAACAGGACACTGAATAGAAAGCAGAGGCGGGACCTTCCCTGGCAGTCCAGGGGTTAAGAATCCGCCTGCCAATGCAGGGGGACATGGGTTCAATCCCTAGTCTGGGAAGGTTCCACACACGCCAGGGGACAACGAAGCCCATGAGCCACAACTACTGAGCCCGCACACCTAGAGCTGTGCTCGACGGCAAGAGAAGCCACCATGAGACGCTGATGCGGCGCGATATAGAGTAGCCCCCGCTCGCGACACCTAAGAAAGCCCACACGCAGCAACGAAAACCCAGTGCAGTCAAAATGAATAAATAACTTAACACACAGAAGGCAGAGGTGTGTGGCTGTGTTTTGGGGAACAGAGGCTGAGCGCTGGGTTGTGAAGACCAGGCTCTGAGCCAGGTGTCCTGTCCGATGGGCACACGCTTCCCGGGACTCCCGGGTCAGTGGCCACGGTGGCGGTCCTGGCTGGCCTTCCCCTGCCCCCACCAAAGTGCATCCACATGATCTGGGCTGGTCCCCCTGGGACACTGAAGCCAGCCTGTCATTGGGGCAGACCACAGGCGTGAGCGGCATAGGCTGGCAACGGGCGGAACAATGGCGCTGCAAAGAGCCTGCCTCCCTCCCCCCGACTCCCCCGGGAGGGGCACTGGAGGCTTCTGTCAACGTGGCCGTCTGAGAGACACTTGCAGAGAGGCCGGGCGGAGCAGGAGGGGGGCGTCGGGCCTGCACCCTGCCGTGTTAGGGGGAGACCCGGGTCAGGCTCAGTAAACTCACCAAGTTTTCCCAGAGGCCAGGCCCCCCCACCACAAGGCCAAGCAAGCTGTGTCCCCCTGCCCCTCGGCCCCGCCCTGCAGGGTGAGCTACCGACGGCTTGTGGCACCGCATGAGGCCACTTGGCCTCTGCTCGCCTCCCCTCCCCCCAGAACTTTGAAGTTCCCAGAGGCCCACATATGAAGGGGTCAGCAGCTCTGAATGCGGCTTTTATTGAAGCCAGGTTAGCCCTGTAGCATCCACGGTGACCCGCGTTCCAGGGCTCAGCCCACCCTACACTGCCATCGAGCCCTTAGGCCGAAACTTGGAGTAGGCACATCTCTCCCCGAGCCTTGGGGCCCCCGCCTCCACAGAGCTCCGTGCCCGCCCTCCACTGCCCGCCCTGCCTGCAGACTTCACCCCAGAATCAGGCCTGTAACCAACAGCCAGGAAGCTGCCCCGCCCCAGCTCAGGGACGCCAGCTGGGTCACTCTTAGGAAAAGGAACTGGTCAGGGCTAAATCAGGGCTTCCCAAGGGGCACTAGTGGTAAAGAACCGGCCTGCCAATGCAGGAAACATGAGAGATAAGAGTCCCATCCCTGGGCTGGGAAGATCCTCTGGAGGAGAGCATGGCAACCTACTCCAGTATTCTTGACTGGAGAATCCCACGGACAGAGGAGCCTGGGGGGCTTCAGTCCAGGGGGTCACAAGAGTAAGGACACGACTGAAGCAACTGAGCATGCACACACAGGGCTAAGGCAACACAGAGGCAGCCCCCAGCAGCTCTGTCCCCAAAGGGAAGGGGCCACCTTAGAGGTCAGAGTCCCAAGCGAGAGGCTCATCGAGGTATATCCGGGGAGTGTCATGCTGCAGCCACAGAGAGGCCAAGGGCTTCTGGGACTGCTGTGGGCTCAGGGGCCTCCCTCTGGACTTGGAGCGGTTTGGTAAGAATTATGAAAAGTCCTCCTCTGAAACTGACCTCATCTTCCCTGTCCCGCCAGCAACACTGTCTGGGCACAGAGCCTGCTGGTGGGAACGAGGCACAGCAATCCCCCAGCCTGTGCCCACTCTGAGGGGCCCCTTGGTGGATTCTCCCCAGGTCCTCCCCACTTGCAGGCCCATTTCTAGGCTCAGCTTGCGAGGTGGGGCTCCACACCTCCGGAGGCTCCACACCTCCGGAAGCTCCCCACCCAGGGCACACAGCCTTGATCCCGACGGGGCTCTGTGACCAACCACCAGGACAATGAAGAAACAGCCGAAAACTCAAGTGAGCCCTGGGTTGCATGGGGGCATGAGAGGTGAAAGCACTTCCTGCACTAAGCCACTCATGGGACCTCATCATGTCACTCTCTAAGCCTATCAGCATCTTGGGAATTATCACATCGAGAGATAAGAACGATGTCTGGAACTCAGTACATGCTCAAAACGTATATGCATCACTAAAATTGGGCTTAACCTCCCCAGTGGCTTCCCACCGCACTTAGATGAAAAGCCCAACTCCTCCAAGGCCGCTGCCCACTCTGTCCAAGGTCATTTCCTATGCTCTATGCAGCCTCTCTCTCTGCCTCGGAACACACCATGGTTGCCCCGGTTCAGGGTTTTCACCTCTGCTTGGAAGGCGCCCTTCCCAGATCTTTCAAGAATCTGTGTCATTTAAGTCTTAGTTCAAAATTATTTTTTCAAGTGAGGCCTCTCCCCTCCGCTTTGCTCTCTGATCTGTTACCCAATTTTATCTTCCTCACAGTACTTGTGCAGCATGAAATGATCTCATCTATTGCCTGACTAATCCTATGGACAGAAAGTTCCATGAGAGCAAGGCTTCTCTGCCCTGGGCCGCCTCTGCAATGCCCAGCACATGAGGGTGCCCCATCAGTATTCCAAGGCCAAATGAATGAATCGGGGTGTACAGGCTGGAGAAAGCAATGTCCTTCAGCCAGGGGTCCTTTGGGACAGGGATTGAGAAGCCCCACACTCCTGCTCACCTCTCTCCTCCTGTGGTCAGTGAATGGCTGGCTGTGGCCCAGGGGTAGCCCTGCGACCTCTTCCACCCAAACTTTCCCAGCGCGTTGAGAGTTTTAAGGCTTAGGCATAGGAATCTTGAGACGTGGCCAAAATCATCATATGAACTGGATCTAGGAGATCATCCTGTTCAGATCCTTCGTTATACTGAGGCCAGAGAACCAGAGAGGTGAAGAGATTTGCCCAAGGTCACACAGCAAGTTAAGACAGTAGACTCAGGATTAGAAAAACAAGGCCTCATTTGACTCCTAGTGGCCCAGTGCCTTTCTTTCTCTGGCCTCCTCGATTGGAGGTGGGGGTGCTCCAAGGAGGGGCCAGAGCACAGAGGGGACACTCAGGCATTCAAGGGGACGAGAAGCTGTAGCTGCCATGGGACCCTGGCTCTGGTCACCGTCCAGGAGAGAGGGGGTTCCAGCTTCTGGCTCAGGCATGAGTTCCATGCTCTCTTAGCCAAAGCAGAATCAGGGAAACCACTGTGAGGCTCCCTGGAGAAGGCAATGGCAACCTACTCCAGTGCTCTAGCCTAGAAAATCCCAGGGACAGGGGAGCCTGGCAGGGCTCCATGGGGTCACAAAGAGCCAGACACGACTGAGCGCTGAGGGACTATGGGGCCCTCCCAGCCTCTCTGCAGTAGAGTTCCCCTAGCACTCCATGGTCACCTCCTACCTCTCTACGCCCACCTTTGGGGGTGGGGGTGGGGCAGGGACAATGGGGCCTTAGTCTAAGGGTCAGTAGGATCCAGACCTGACTCTGGCTTTCTCCTGGGGATTGGGGCAGGTGGGTTCCACATATGGGGATGTGTGTTCCTTTGGGTGCTAGGAAGACATCAGAACACAACTCCCAGTGTGATTTGATAGGGAAAAGGAAGCCCAAACAGCACTTGCTGATTAGCTGCTGATAATCTGGGCAGACGGCAAGGCCACTCAGCAGAGGACTGGGCCTGGCCAGACTCGTGTGCCCTGACCCGGCACCTGGCAACTCCCCCAAATGGACACCTGCAGAAGTTTCTGGGCTCTTCCCAAAATATCTGCTCTCCTGGGGCTTTGCGACCTCTGGATAGTTCTGCACTGCCTGGAAAATCCCATGGACAGAGGGGCCTGGTAGGCTCCAGTCCATGGGGTCGCTAGGAGTCGGAGATAACTGAGCGACTTCACTTTCACTTTTCACTTTCATGCATTGGAGAAGAAAATGGCAACCCACTTCAGTATTCTTGCCTGGAGAATCCCAGGGACAGAGGAGCCTGGTGGGCTGCCGTCTATGGGATCGCACAGAGTCGGACACGACTGAAGTGACTTAGCAGCAGCAGCAGCAGGGCTTGAGCAGCACTTGCAGGCTCAGCTCCTGCTGGGCTGAAGCCATTCTAAAGCCAGGGGCGCCAAGCCACCTGCGGACTGTGGAGATGCTGGAGAGGGCTGGCGCCCCTTCTAACCTCCCCAGGAGCCAAGAGACAGCAGCTTGCCAAATGCACTAAGAGCAGGGGCTCCTCCTCTGGGATCTGTGACCTTCTCAGAAACAGCACAGGATAGTGGGAATCGCTCAGTTGTGTCCGACTCTGTGCGACCCCCTGGACTGTAGCCCACCAGGCTCCTCTGTCCATGGGATTCTCCAGGCAAGAATACTGGAGTGGGCTACCATTTCCTTCTCCAGGGGTCCTTCCTGACCCAGGGATCAAACCCCAATCTCTTGCACTGCAGGCAGATTCTTCACCATCTGGGCCACCAGGGAAGCCCGAAACAGCACAGAGTTTGTGCATATGTCTGGCTTTGGGCCTAGGCGGGGCTCCATAATTGTCATCAGGTTCTCTGAGTGGAGGACTCCTGCTCTGTGGAATCAAACAGGCCTCTCGGGAGCCAGCTTAGGGGAGAAGTCGGAGCAGCGGGGGTCCAGAGACCACCTGTGAAGCCCCAGGAGTAAGATACTCTTCCTCTGGGGCATATGTGTTAATATAATGGTTGCAGGAGCACAGGAAGATCTCTCTACTCTGCCCTTCAAGACCCCAAACCAGCCAGGGTGGACACCATCCTAGGCCCACACCGAGGCCCGGACGGGGAGGAAATGGGCTGCCTGCTGGGGGTCTCCAGCCCTCGAGAGAAGTGCTACTGCCCCTTTCCTGCAGCTGAGGGATAACTATAGGGGTGTGAATGGGCGTGTGAATGGTGAAGACAGGATGCAGGTCCCTTCCATCCAGCAGATAAGGTGTGTGGATAAGGTGTGTGGGGTGGGTGCTGGATTGGGGGAAGGGGACAGGAAGGTGGGCAGCCAGGGCAGGAGAGATATCTTGTTGCCTAAGATTTTAGGATCTTTTTTGATGCCCACAGCCAGACGCTGAAGGAAATGATGATGGAGTAAGTAAATGAGCCTGAGACATCTTTCTACCCCAACACCCTTGTACTCTCCATGCCTGGAACAGCCAGTAAATGGCAGGCCGAACCTTGGGGACATACACGTGGCTTGCATACCTGATGCTACCTGTAAGGAAACTGTCAGGTTTAAATGACAGACTCTGGGAGGTGCCAGGAGCTGACCAGTGGATGCATTCAAGATGATGAAGAAAGGGACCTTCTTGAACCCTAAGGTTCCCCAGACGAGCGGGCCAAACCGCCCCCTCCATCCTTTCTTGGGTAGCACCTCTGACCCTCCTGAGCAATAGAGAGGAGCAAACCCCGTCTTAGAGCAGGTGGCCCTATCCTGGAGCTCAGCAGGAAACATCTCGGTTCACCTTGCTGGCCTCTGCCTTCCCGAGAGAAGCTCTTCGGAATGGGTAATTCTCAGACCCCTGAAGCAGAGGTAGGGTCACCAGGAACCATCCTCAGTTCTCCCCCACTCCCCTGGACCCTCCTAGTTCAGCCTAAGCCTCCACCTCCAGCCAGTATCTGGCCTAGTGTGGGTCTGGACGTCTTCACTTGGGCTGCAGGGCAACAGTAGGGGCACGGATTCCTGCCCACCCACACCCCCCACTCCTGAGACAAAAAGTTCTGGCCTGGCCACTGCCTCTGTGGGGCTCTACTAGCCTCTATGGCTCCCACAAGTGACCCCATTTAAACCTGTGGACACTTTTGGGGACAGGATGGGATTCCTCTTTCAGCCCTTCTCCCTCCAAAGTGCAATCTAAGCATCTAGAAAGAAGCAGAATGGGAGGAAGATCAGGCACTGAGCCTGGTCTCCCTGAGCGTGATTTAAAGCCAAGGGGGAAAAAAAAAGGAAAAGGAAAGCTGAAATGTGAAGTTAAACGCAGAGAGCACTGGCAGAACCCACAAACTCAAATGCCACGTGTCTCCTCTGCTAAGCGCTTGCACAACAAGCCGATTGCCGAGTAAGAGGCTAGTGTAAAGCTCCAGCCCCATGAGCCTTACCCTCTGGGACAAGCACAACCCCAATCACAGCCCCCACCCAGGACCCAAAGGAGAGTCTGCCAGAGGCCCCTGCCGCCCCTCTTCCAGCAATTGCAGACTCTGGGGGCCAGAGGCTCTACAGGTTGATAACACTGGGCTTTTTCCATTCAAACAGATTCTTCAGCCCCAGCACTGGGTCCCCAGATGAATCACTTGCACCCCCCTCCAGCCTTCCTGAATCTTTTAGTTAAGAGGCAGCAGGAGGACCACAGGTGTCTCTGGCATCCACAGCATCACATCCTTGTGGCAAAAAGCTGGATGAGGAGTTAATGAGGAGACCCCCTCCTGCCAGGTTGGGCAGTACCTGGCTCCCTTCCCCCACCCACCTAAGCTGCTGAGTCCAGCCCCCTCATCTGGCAGTGAGCCTACTGCACTGAAAAAAAAAAAAAAATAGGTTAATGCAGCTGGGAAAAGAAAGGAGGTGGGCAGCAGGTCTGGTTCTACAAGCCTGCCTGCTCATCTACCAGCGCCAGGCACAGCAGGGTGAATGGATGCCCCTCTGTCACCCACGGTGCAGACCCTTGTGTCCATGATACTGACATACTTTGTCACACAGCAGGGGCTAGGGGACTGAGTCATCTGCCCCAGAGAGCATCCCACAGCCACAGCCACCCTGCAGTTGTGCGGACGCTGATCAGCTTGGCAGCCCAGTTTGGTTGGCCCACCACCCTTTGCCCAAGGAGCTAAAAGAGAGCCCAAAAGAGGTGAAGCTGGCTGAAAAACTCCTCAAGTGACTTTTTCATTTTGTTATTCACTAATGCACAAGGGAAGAACTCAAAGTCTGGAGTTTCTGGGTTGACAAACTGCCCCCTACCTGCCAGCCCTCTCCCCCGCTCCTCCCCGCCCCTCGCAAAAAAAAAGGGCAGGTAAACTCAAAAGCCTCTGGCTGGCACTGGGCCAGAAAACTGCAGGATCCCTTTCTTGCCAACCTCTAGGTCTGGAAATGGACAACGAGCTTAGGACTGGTGTCTACTGGCCTCAGCAGGGGGTGAGAAGGGGGTCCAGGCAGGGGATGGCTCCGAGCTGCCGGGCACAGACAGCTGTCTCAGCACAGAGGGGCTCTGGGAGCCGCTGAGGCCAGCAGGCTCTGTAAGTCTGGTCCCTGGAGAGGCTGAAGGTGACACAGGGGCCAGTTGCGGGCCAGCTCAAGTTGCTGCCCAGCACTTTCCAGGACTGATGTCACCTCTGGGAGGTCACGTATACCCCACTGGCAGGTGATGAAACTAGACAAGGAGCCAACAGGCCCCAAGATCACTTTTTCTTACAGGTGCCAGGAGCTTCTATGCTGCCTGGCAGTGAGAATCTGTGCAGCGGGTCCCTCTCAGAGCTACAGGAGGATGTGCAAACCCCCAAGTCACACAGACCAGCCCAAGCCTCCCTCATCACTACCTCGAAGGGCAGGCACCCTGCGACACTTGCTGAGGAGCCTGATTTGGTCTACAGTTATCAAGCGCTTCAGTGTGCTTGGCGCTGGTCTGGCTCTTGCTCAGATGCCCCATGCCAGGGCCCAAAGCCAGCCCCGCGGCAGCCTGCCCAGCTGCAGGACAGTCAGCTTCTATCTCAGATTTTCATCCCCACCCAAGGTCTGGGGCGACAGGCAAGACGGGCAGTCTGCCCTGGCACGGCTTGGTCTGAGCTGCCCGCTGGGTCAGGAAACCCCTGGCACACTGATTGAGTTGCCTGGTGCCTGGCTGGCACTGGGCCAGCAGGCCTCTGGGTGGTCCCTGAAGAGGCAGCCTAGAGACCCTAGACCCGGCAGCACCAGGACCTCCCCACAACCTCACACAAAGAAACCTCACACTGGCCGGTGGCACTGAGGTGTTTCTGAGGTTGCCTCTCAGCAAAGGTGCGGCCAACCGCGTTCTGGACGCAGGGGATTGGGTCTGGGCTGGGCGCAGGAGGGGAAACTGAGACTCAGGGGCCCCTCGCCTCTGTCAGTTCGTATTTCTGAGCCCACAGAGACTCAGAAAGGAGCCAGACAGTCCTTTCCCAAAGGAGACAGGCATTCCCCTTTTCCCAAAACAGGGACAGATGCAGAGAAAGTAGGGGTGGGGGTAGCAATGGCATTACTCATATTGAGGCCATTTAGAGCCAACCCACAGCTCACCCCAGCCTCTGTCCTAGGACCCCACAGGCAGGCAGGAGGCTCAATGAGCTCCCAAAAGGGGATGCCCAGGGGCGCAGCACCCCCCCACCGACCTCCGTCCCTCTGTGTCCACCCGCTCCGGCCCCCTCGCGCACCTTTTGGCGGAGGAGCTTGCTGCGCACACGGCCCCAGAGCCGTGCTCCGGTGTTGGGGGGCCGCTTGCTCCCCGGCTCCTCCAGTGGATCCAGGCAGCAGCGCTCCAGGGGCTCGCACACTGCCTTCAGGCTGCAGTCGGGCTGGGGCAGGACGTCGGTCATGCCGGTGGTGGCGACAGAGCCGGGCCCGACGACGGGCGACCCAGCCTGCGGGGCCAGCTCCGCTCCGGGGACTGGGAGGCGCGGGCGGCCGGGGGTCCGGAGCCACTGGAGGGCTGGCAGGCCGGCGCAGTTACTCGAGCCGAGCAGGGAAGCGCATGGTGCGGGGCGCCCCTTTCCACTTCCTCTGCGTCCTCCCTCCCCGCAGACGCTCGGTTGGATTGCGGTCCGGCCAGGCGAGCGGGCTGCCAGCGCCCCAGCTCTCCGCGCAGGCAGCGCCCGAGGCCGCCGGGGAGCCCCCGCCCCCCCCCCGCCCCCACCGGAGGAAGTGACTCAAAGGAGGCGCGGGAGGCTGCCCCCTCCAAAACACCCAACCTCCCGCTTTTAACTCTTGGCAGGCCGAGCCTCCTCCTCACGGACCCCAGGCCCTCCCTTCAGCCCCTACTAAATAAAGTTTGACAAGCGGCGAAAGCAGCCAGTCCCTTCTCCTCTAGGGCTCGGGTTAACCCCTTCCCCACCAGACGGCGGCGCCCTGCCGCTGAGCTGTTTGAGGAGGCGGCTAGGGGAAGCCAGAGGGGGTCTGCAGCGCCAGGAGCCATCAACAGCTGCCCTTGTCCTGGGGCAAAGAACTGGGACTGCCCTGGAGCTCTGCTTTCCTTCCCCCAACTCTGGTCCCAGACGCCTCCAGTGATACCAACTCAGGGACGGGGCCAGACCCGCACGGACTGGCACTCACAAACCTCCTCCTGTGTAAAGAATAATGAAGACTCCCTAGCTGGGCAGCTTCCTGGGTATTCGCAGCCCCGAAGGAACTGGCTACTACAGGTTTTCTCCGGGGACCTGAGCGAAAAAATCCAAGGATGACACTGGTCACGGATGTCCAGCAGGAGGTACTTCTTTCACGGTGGTTTTTAACCATGGCTGGTGCCCTTCACCAGAAAAGCCACAAAACGGGCTGTGCTGCGAGGGGTGGAGAAAGCCCACTGGCAAAGGGGCAGTGAGCCACTGTGTGCCGAGTGCCTTAGGACAGCAAAGGAAGAACTTGCTCTCCTCCACCCTCAAGTTGATCAGTGTTCATTTAGCAAAAGGCCTGAACCCCAGATGATTAGGGTCCAAACAAGCCAGAGGCATCGGGACGTCACACCTTCCAGAGGAAGGAAACCAGCAGTGCCAACTGTAAGCCGAGTCCCGTGCAAAGACGTTCAAATATCCGCTTAGGTGGAAGCCTCATGACTTGTGTGACGTTGGTGTTACTGTTTAGAGTTGTGAGGACTGGGGCTCAGGGAGGTGAAATTCTTACTTGAGGTCACGGACACTCAGCTGGCAAGTGACAGGTCTCCTCCAAAGACCCTGGGGCTCCCCACCACTGAAGGGTGGCTGGTTCTCTGGATTCAGGGGGTGGGGGGAAAGAGCTGGCAGAGGAGGGGAAAGAGCTGGGTCAGGCCCCCAGGGCAGGTAGGCAGGGCCCAGAATCAGCCCCTTGGCATCTAGATACACCCGCTGAATCTCAACCAGCACGCAGGTCTTTGAGTTAACATCGGAGCCCGTGGTGCTTTTGGAAAAAGCAGGGGCTTCGTCGCAGAGGTAACCAAGACTTGGTCATGACAAGGTGACCCTTCACTGAGTTTACTAGGCAACAGGTACCACGCTAACCCTCCATGTGCTCTTCACATGCTAACCCTTCACAGCTCCCCTGACCTTATTAAGTATGTCTTGGCACCCTCATTTTCCATTTGAGGAAACTAAGGGTACAGAGAAGGTAAGCACTTGCCCAGACCAGGCTGGGCCATGAACAGAGGTCTGGCTAGGCCCTCGCCATCGGGATGATGTTCCAGTGTGCTGGGGGCTGGCCCTGTGCTGCCTTGTGCCCTGGTTGGCGGAGGCAGAGTCCTGGGACTCTGCTGGGCTCTGGTGGTCCCTGCAGGGTGGCTGGATCAGCCACCAGGACTCCACTATTCACACCCCCTTCTGCACAGCACAGACAGGGCTGAGCAGCCAAGGCTGCAGACTCTCTTCCCCTACTTGAGCCCAAGTTGCTCAAGCCGGTGCAGCTCAGTGGGGCCACAGTTTTCCCAGTAACCCCTGAGGGGGAGGGGAAGAGGCCCACTGAGGCAGGGCTGTGCCTATGTCCCCTGGGGCCTGACCTACCCTTGATCTGCTCCTCCAGGGAAACTGAGTGCTACCTTGGAAGAGAGTCTTCCTCCAGCGCCATGAGGGGCCGGCAGCTTCCCCTCCTCTCCCACCAGCTGCTTTACAAAACCCATCTCCTCCAAGGCTTCACTCATTCCTGGGGTCTTCACTTCTCCATCCCAGTCATTTCATTCAAGAGGCACTGACTTAGAGCCTGGCTATGTGTCTGACTCTCGAAATCACAAAGATGAACCAAAAGCCTGTGCTTGGGACTTCCCTGGCGATGCAGGGTACTTGGGTTTGATCCCTGGTCCGGGAAGATCCCACATGCTGCAGAGCAGCAGAGCCCCGGTGTGCTGCAACTACTGAAGCCCGAGTGCCTAGAGCCCATGCTCTACAAGAGGATCCACCTTTGAGAAGCCTGATCACTGCAACGAAGAGTAGCCCCCAATCGCCACAACTAGAGAAAGCCCAAGTGCAGCAACATAGACCCAGCACAGCCAAAAAAAATAAGGCCTGTGCTTGATACAGCTGACAGCCCAAGAAAGGAGAGGAGGTAAAGGCTTAAACACCTCCAAATGGGAGACAGAGAGGCATTCATACAGTTAGCATATCAGCTGTGCAACTACCACGTGTCTTACCCAGATGGACAAAGCACTGTCTTTCTGCCCTCAAAAACCCTGTCTTGGGCCACAAGGAAAGCACAGATCAAGTGCCATGGAAGTTGAGAGAAAGGAGAGAAAATTCTAGCCAGAGGGCATCAGGGAAGGCTTCCTGGAGGAGGAGGGGTTGGCCTGGGCCAGAAGAAAAAAAAGGTCACCTTCCCCAGCTTTGTTCTGCATCCCTCAGCTGGTTGTGTAACTGGCTGGTAAGGTGCCATTATAATTGCTGACCACGCTCACCTGCTGCAGACACGTGGTCCGTGCTGGGCACTGCCAGCTGTTAACTTCAGAACTGGCCCCTAGCTGGCTTTCTAAGGTTCTCTGCCCTCTATCTAGGTCACATGCCACAGGGTGCAGCAAGCGGGATGCTGTACAAGGTGCGTCTCCCAGCAGGGATGTGGGAGAAGGGGGACGGTGCAGATCCTGTTCCCAAAGCCTTATACTTGTCTGTCTTAGGAACTCCAGGCTCAACACTTGTCTGGGTAAAGCAAGCTCTGATTGGATGAAAGATGGCCAACTGGTCTCCATGGTGACATAAGCGCCTTAGCAGATGGGTAGCTGTTGGGAGGCTCTTCCCTTGAGATGCTCATCTTTCCTTCCCCCCCGTGGGCTGGGGGTTCTCCTCCAGGGACAGCACAGATTTGCCTTCTCTTCCCCAAGCTTGACTCACTCCTTCCTGGAAGCAATGGTCAAGGAACAGGCTGTGGGGTGGGGGGCTGTGCAAGACAAATGTTCCTGAAAAGTTCCTCAAAAGCGGTCGTCTGAGTTCTGGTCCCTCCAGCGCACCACAGACCCTTCCTCAGCTTTGCTGGGTGGGCTGGGTTCGGGGTGTCCTGGCCACCCAGGAAGTGACAGCACCCCCTCTCCCTCTGTCCATCCCGCCACACCTGGCAGAACCGGCCTCTGAGGACGAGCAAGGGCCCCCTGTCTAGATAAACAGAGCCTGGGTGGGAAGGCCCACACAAACAGATGTCGCTGCCTTTGGAATTAAAAACATTCCTAGTAGACCGTCCCATCCTTCCTCACTCCCCTCCCCAGGCTCTCCGCTGAAGCAATGAGAGGGGCTGTCCCCAGGGAGATGCGGGCAGGACCCCGGGTTACCCCGAGGGAGGGGGAGACACCTGGGGTGTCTGGGACGGGCCACCCAGCACAGCGGTGACGGAGGCAAAAATCAGGCTGAAGTGATCAGCAGCGGCATCACTGAAGAAAAAAAAGGTCAACGGGGAATAGCAGCAGCTGAGCTGTGTGGGCAGGCGAGGCAGGGACTGCCACCAGGCTGCCTTGGCGACAGCGGGGGGCAGGGACGGCTCCAGGCATGTCCTCCAGCCCGTGAACACGAGGAGGAAGGTTCTTTCTCAGAACCTTGTGGAGCTGCTGCAGCTTCTCTGGACTGAACTCCTTTTCTGCACTGGAATGGCTTTCATCTTCCCCTCAGGGCAGGCTGGAACCCTGACTCCCCATCCCTGTCCTCCAGCCGAATGACTCGAGGGCAGGAAAGGGGGATCCTGGGCGGCCAGCTAGACCAAGTACATGGGTGCCCCAGCAAGGACAGCCTGGGAATGGGGACAGGGGAGAGCCCCCAGGGGCCACCTGCAGAGGACAGGTGCTGGCGCTGGAGCCCGAGAGGAGCCCGGGCTGGCGCTGAGGTTGAGGACCAGGAGGGAAGTCCAGCCCAAGAGAGAACCAGCAGGGCACGCAGCACCCAGGAGCCCATGCAGAGGGTGTGTGAGTTGGCAGGGAGGGCGGCACACCACAGGAGAACTAGGAGAAAGGGAGACAGAGAGTGCCCTTAAGATGAACAGCTCGGGGGTCCCTGCATTGCTCATGGGTGTTCTCTCCCTGCTCTGCACCCATCCTGACCCAGGCTGTGGACTGGAAGGGCAGAGACCACCAGAGAAGGAGAAAGTGACAGGCATTTATGTTTGTCCATCCTTTCCGAGCATCTGCTACATTCCAGGCCTGCGTTAGGACTGGAGATGGGAACACTTAGCTCAAAGTAGCCAGTGGCAGAGCTGAGCCTGCTGCTGCTGCTGCTGCTAAGTCGCTTCAGTAGTGTCCGACTTTATGCAACCCCATAGACGGCAGCCCACCAGGCTCCCCCGTCCCTGGGTTTCTGCAGGCAAGAACACTGGAGTGGGAGAGCTGAGCCTAGAAGCTACATTTTCACTCATTTACCCAGTCACCCATCACTGAATAGACATCCACCACATGCCAGGTGGGGAGGACCCAGGACGCAGCTCACTTGGAGCTGACACTCCAAACCAAGCCCTGGCTGCCCCACCACTGACCTGCTCTCCGAGGAGATAAGTGTCAACAACTGAGGACTCTCCCAGGCATCCAGGCCAGGACTTCAGAGCCTGAGTCCTGCCTGCTAACAGCGTGCAAGGGGTTACAGGTCTCTGAGCTCTGGTGCCTCGACTCTGTAGATAACTGGCTACTGGTGGCTTTAGATGGCCACCCAGGGTGGGGGTGGGGAGCAGCTTCTGACCCGAGGTGTAAGGTGTTGGGTCAGGGGACCACCAGGATTCAAAGGCAATTGCTCCGCAGCCTAACCTCAAGTGTACTTCCTATCTCCCAAGGCCCAGCCGAGTCACAAGCCAGTGCAAATCATGCGCAGCTCCCCATGCACTCTGCCCGGCCACCCCAGGCTGGTGTGTCTCTGGGGTGTCTGGGGGCTCCAGGAGAGGATGAGAGAGCCACAGAGTTTGTCCATTGCCAGGCTGTCCTGATGTCCTGATGTCCCTGGCAACCCCGAGTGATTCTCACAGCACATTTGGTCACGGAAAAGGATGGAAAATCCACTTGAGCCTTTGGGAACATCCTGCTTACCTCAAACAAAACCCACCCAGGACAGAGTGGGCAGAGCACGCCCACCACACGTCCGATCCATTCCTTACCGCACAAGTCATGATGTAACTCACGGCCAGACTGACATCCAGACCCCCTTGGCCACCTGCCTGCTCCTGCTCCCAGGAAGGAAGCGCCTGACCAGGGGGGCTCCCACACAGCAGCGGGTGGGCAGAGCACTCCATGGGGCCTCCCAGGCCATATACTGAAAACATAACAGCCTCAGGCAGGAGGGTTTGAAAGGAGCTCAGGGTCCCCTGAGCTCCATGCTTTGTTCTCTTTCCCTATTATTAAACAACTCTTTTTTTTCCCACCCAATACTGCGCTCCAAACAAGCAGAAGACAGTTCCTGGGAGCCAGGGAACCAGGGTGTGAATCCTGCTGGGTCACTGTGGCAGCCACTCCCTCTCTCTGGACGTAGTTTTCACACCTGTCAAACAAGAGCTCGGGCTGGACAAGTGGTCAGTGATGAATTTTTTCAAAGCAGAGGACACACCCTGCTTTCTTTTCTTAAGCCAGTCTCCCTGTCCCCATCAATTAACGGCAAAAGCAGGAAGCCCCTGGCTGAAACGGGAATACAGGACTTGCCACTCCCACCGCCTCTGTCCCTGCCTTGGGGGCACTTCAGGTCACCCCAGTAGCCCTCAGGCCTGCAGACCTTGAAGCCTCTGGTCCTTCTTTAAGCAGATGGACCGTTCCCATGAGAACTGCTAGTCCTCTACCACAGCCACTGCCCCTCGGTCCCCTCCAAGGTGGGTAGATTAGGGGCTTTTTAAGAAAACTTCTGGGTCAGAGTGCTGGATCTGAAACTTACGTCTTAGCTCTACTTTTCTCTCTGCTTTGACAAAGCTCTGGGTCTCTGCTTTGCTGGTGTGGGTTCCCTTCGGCAGCCTTACAATAGGGTTAACACTTATCTCATGGAGTCAGTCTAGCTGGTTTTTCTGGGTCACCTCCACCCAGAAGCCAGCACAGCTCAGCTCTTGCCTCTAAGGGTGTGAGAGGCTATGCCCAGCTTCCCCTGTGTCAGCCCACACGGAATGGGCTGTGCCTGGGGGTCAGACCCTCAGAGAGCTACCACACAGCTCCTGCCATGGCCAGGGTGGGCTGAGTGAGGGGTGGAGGTGGGCTCTGCAGCACCTGTGGTGAGGGAGGCCAGCAGAGACCACCTAAGATGCCCCCGATCTGCATTCATGTCCAGCCTCAGCCCTCACTTGGGGAGTCCTTGGCAATTCCCCCACTAAATCCTCTTCTCAAAGGTTTTGAATCAAATCAAAAGCAGGACCACCCTAGGAGGATGGAGTCACAGCTTCCGCCTGCAGGGAGGTTAGCGGTTCCTGGGAGCATGCAGTCAGCCAGGTGCTGTCATCGCAAGGACTCACCTAGGCCTCACACGGGTCCAAGAGGAAGCACTTGGAGAGGTCACTTTGCTATTAGGTGGTGCAGGAGGATAAACACTGAGTCTTTCACCCTTGAATCTAAGGGACAACACCCTCCCTTGGTTTGTTAAGAGGCGGGATTGTTTGTTCTCAGGGCCTGCCGGAATCAGTTCCCAAGTCCTCTCTGGATCAGTTTCTCTGCTGCCAAACGGGCGGGAGAGTGGGCACCATTTCCACCTGCCAAGGGGGCATTCCCACGTGGGGCAGGAGGGAGAGAGGAGACCCAAGCCTCCATCTGCTTCCTGCCCAATGCTTCCTGTCTCCAGAACCCACTTGGCAGAGCCCAGGCTCCCCAGATCAGGAACACCCGGGAGACGAAGGCAGCCGAGCAGGGGCCAGAAGAGAGGTTGTCTGTAAGTTTGGGGAGGCCTGTGGACAGCAGGACGGGCCCTCTCATGGGATCCTGGCCCTGGCTCTCCCCCACCCCACTGCCCACTGCAAGTACAACCGAGCCGTCCAGACCTGCTGTGAAGATGGCAGGTGAGGCACTGAACAGAGAATGGACCCGAAACAGCTCTAATCACCTGGGCCCTGGGAGGAGGAGGGGAGGGTGTTGGAAGCAGGGAGAGGAACAGTCCTGGTGCCTCTGGGCTGGCACAGGGTGATGCCAGCAGCCAAGGCAGGGGACCTGCTGAGAGCAGCTGGCAGCAGGGATCTAAAGCAGAGACTCTAGAGGCAGACGGTTCCCAGGACCCGCACACCCAGCCCAGGCTGCGGGCAGGGAGGGGTCCATTGTCCAGTGGAGAGCCTGGAAAGCTGCACCTGGCACAACCACTGTGGTGTCCCAGGACAGGAAGCTGCCTAGGGCTGCGAGGTGCCAGGCTGGGCGTTCGGGGCTGGGATGAGAGCTCTGACTGCCCCTGCAGGCAAGGTTTTCTCACAGCTGCCCTCCATCCTAGTCAAAGACCAGCCACTCTCAGGGACAGGGCACAACTGTGGTAGGTGTGCCCTGAAGGATGCTTGGGAGAAGGTGCCAAGGACCCACCGTAATGCCCCTTTGGTCATTCCACCCAGGGAGGGATCCAGGCATCTTGTGGTACCAGTTCTGAGAAAGCAGAGCAGAAGGGGCTCCAGGTCAACCCAGCTAGCGCCCCAGAGCCCAGCTCCCCGGGCAATAGAGCTGGCATGCTAGACCCTCGGGGAGAGTCAAATGGGGACAACAGACCCCTGGGGGACCAAAGGGAGGGAACCAGGTCGGAGCAGCCCTGCACTGCCGCCCCAGCAGGCTCCTGACCCATGCTCACTCCCAACTCCAGCATGCCCTGCAGAGCAATTGAAACCAGACGCAGCTCCCTCCAACAATGATCCCTTATTCCCAGCTCATCACTCGCTCTGGGCCTGACCACACCAAGCTGAGGTGAGCGCAGCTCCAAGGGGACAAGCCTGGAACTAATTAGCCTGCGGTGGGGGCACAGGAGGGAAACTTCAGGCTGGCAGGCAGTGAGGACCCCCACCTTGACTTCCCGCCCCCTTGGAGGTTGGTTCATCAAAGCCCGTCTGGATCCACCAGCCTAAGGAAACAGACGTGGCCTTGGCCAGCCTAAGGCCCAAACACAGGGGCCGCTCGCAGGTGACAGTCTTTGGAGGCAGGAATGCTTTGACAAGCTTCACGCAGAATCCCCACAGGAAGGTGGAGGACAGTGGACCTGGTCCTGCTCGGCTCAGGCAAAAGGCTGACATCACTAGACAGACTCTGTACCAGGCCCTGCACCAAGGGCCTCACGCACTTTCCCATTCAGTTCTCTTGACAGCCCATTCTACAGGTGAGGAAACTGAGGCTCAACGAGGTCAAGTAACCTGTCCTCCCAACTAATGAATGGAGAAAGCTAGACTGAAGTCCAGATCCATCTGGCCTCAAAACCCCTTCAACACTGACTGAATGATCCCAGTTCTCTTCTGCTCTCTTCACTGCATGGGGAGGTCCCATTCATTCTTCGCATCTATTGCACAGTGCCTGCCACTTGGAGCTCAACAAGCAGAAACGCAGGGATAAACCAGCCAAAGCGTGGATGTGCACTGACCAGCTCTTTCAGGGACATTCCATCCTTTGAGCCTCTTGTCAAGCCTGTGACAGAGGGAGCGTAGGGGTAATTGTCCCCATTTAACAGATGAAGAAACTGCGGCCCCCAGAGGTCAAGGGACCTGGATGCTTTCTCCGACTCTCAGTCCAGGGTTCTTCCTACACTGTCAGGGTAAACCGCACTCCACACTCAATCTTTCTAAACCACTGACCAAAGGGAGGGCAGCCAAGCAAGGAAAGGAGACCCGAGGAGACAGGCCTAGCCAGGGTGAGGGTGGGGTCGGGGGAGAGAAAGCGGTGGGGCAGCTCTTTTCTTTAACTAGAAGAGGCTAACACTGAGCGATATAAGCTTTTATATATAGAATGGATACATAAGAAGGTCCTACTGTATAGCACAGAGAACTATGTTCAATACCCTATGATAAACCATCATGGAACTATGCTGCACAGCAAAAATTAACACAACATTGTAAATCAACTATACTTCAACTTAAAAAATGATGCTTTTTTAAAAAAAGAAGCTAATGGTGACCAGTTGTATCCTGGGGGTGTGGAGGCCTGCTCTCCTATTACATCCGGAGAGAGATGAGCAACTATGGGTGGGGGAGGGACATGGTGACCCTGGGCCTGGAGGGAAGGAGCTGAGAAACTCCATCCTCAGAAACTATGCTCTTTCCTTACTTAAATGTAAGAGAGTCGGGGACTTCCCTGGTGGTCTAGTGGTTAAGAATCTGCCCTGCAGTGCAAGGGACGTAGGTTTGATCCTTGGTTGGGGAACTACGATCCCACATGCCACGGGGCTTGTGCCTTAACTATGGAGCCTGACAGTCGCAACGAAAGATCCCACATAACGCAGTGAAGACCTTACCTGCCCCAACTAAAACCCGATGCAGCCAAATTAATTTTTTTTTAAAGTAAATAAGGTGGAAACAGCCCAAAAATCCATCGATGGATAAACAGATAAGCAAAATGCAGTTTACACATATAGCATTGTTCAGCCTTAAAAAGGAAGGAAAGTCTGTTGTTCTATCAAAGTATGTAGACCAAACTAAGACACTGGGCTGTATGAAGCCAGTCACACAAGGATAAGCGCTGCAGGATTCCATTTACATGAGATACCTGGGATAGTCAAATTCCGAGAAAACGGAACACTGGTTGCCAGGGGCTGGGGAGGAGGAATGGAGAGTTTTTGTGTAATGGGTATGGAGCTTCCGTTTGGGAAGACGAGAAAGTTCTAGAAACAGCTGGTGATGACCGCTACGCAACAATGTGAATGGACTTAACATCTCTCAAGTGTACACCTAAAAATTATTAAAATGGAAAATTTCACTGTTGAACCAAAAAGTAAGTGAGTCTAGATATTGTCAGATGAGCCAATCTGGGCTCTGAGAGTACTCTTAGTTTTGAAGGCAGGAGACTGGCCTTCATGACCTCCTCCCTGAGTGTCACTTCTAATAACTAACCCCTCACAAGCTTCTGAGTAGCCAGGTCAAGAATGTCAAATTACTCTCCTTTCCCACTTCAGACACAGGCTTCAAGCTCCAGATGAGAGGAAGAGGAGAGGGCGGAGGCTCTCATCAGGCCTGAATGTTGCAATCAGGGCTGGGGGAGTGGGAGGCAGTCGGGGGGCAGGCAGGGAGTTATCTCTCCAGGCATCAGGACAGCTGGGGCTTCCTTCTGGGCCTGGAGCCCTGCCCCTGCCTCACCCTGGGGTCTTGAGTTCTATGTCTGGGGAGGGCAGCCCCCAGCCGGCTCACGGAGTGTAGCTGCCTCCCACCAGGGAGAGTAGACAGGAAGGTTGGGGGCCCGTCCCCAGGCTTCTGGCTGAACTGGGAATGGGGGAGCAGAGGCATGAAGGGGCTCCTCGGTCTCGGACCCCTCTCCAGTCTAAAGTCAGTGGCAGGAACTGAGCTGTGAGATCCTTCGGGAGAATTCTCCCCTCTGGCCTGGCCGGTCAACAAGGGCTGGATCCTGGGAATAAGCTCACGGGCCAGCGAGCAGGTCCCAGTTGAGACAGCACATCTGGAGCCTGGAGCAGTAGGGCTGGAAATAGACGGGGATAAACACGCAGGAGTCTCCTGGGGCCAGGGAGCCAATGTGGAGGAAGGGGGGCCTCCTGGCTGAGGGGTTCCTGGGCTGGGTGGGGGCGGGGCAGCAAGGAGGAGGTCTGGGGAAAGAAGGGGGTGCTCAGAGACGCTCCAAGCGGGGGGATCTTCTACCGAAGTTGCAGCGACAAAGGGCAGACCCCTCAGTCAGGGGCTGACATCCCAGTCTGCCGCTGCCCCATCCAGGAGCGTTTTCATTTCCCTCATTTGTCCAGCAGCCGACCAAGCAAGACCGAACTGGGACCAGTTCGGGATCCCAAATCTGGGGCCCCTGCTCAACCACTAAGGAGCTCTGTGACTGCGGCTATGGCACTCACCCTCTCTGGTCTCAGTTTCTTGCTCCCCACAAATCAGAATTGAAAAAACACCCTCCAGGATTCCTGCTGACGTGAACGTTATGAATCCCTCCTCTTTTATTCATTCCTTCAACCTCCCTCTTGCTGGCACTGCTCACCATAACTTCAGTGCAGGGCAGGCGGGCTCCTTAATTTCCTGGGACACTCCCTGTGCATTCCTGCCTCCCTGCTCTGGGCCACATGGGCCCTTCCCCCAGAATCCCCACTCCTTTCTGCTGATCCAGAGCCTGCCCACCTTGTTAGAATAACAGAACCTTAAAATGGCAATTAATGGGCTGGCCATTATGTAAAATGATTTTTATAAAGTACTTTTGACACTGTAACCCCCAAACAAGGCAATTATAAAGACTACCTTCAGCCCTAGAAAAAAGGAGGTTTATGATAATGTTATGTGAAAATAGAAAAAACAAGATAAAATATGCACTTATCATTAAAACCACATAAAAAATCTACATCCCAAGGAAGGGAAAAGGCACAAAATAAAATGGCTGGTTCAGAGGAGTGGGAGTCAGGACGGTTTGTGATTGTGTTTCAAGCCTCATTATTATTATTGCAATTTTCCTTTTAATATAAACACAGCTTTGGGAATTAAAAAAACCCAGCTCTCAAACCTCTCCCACTCCACCTCCTCCTGGAAGCCTCCCTAACTCCTGCCCACCAGGATCTCTCCTCGTTTGAATTCCTGGGGCATAAGTTTGTGTCTTATGCAGGGAACAGTGGGGGAACAGAGAGCCCTGGGGAGGGCCAGGCAGGGGTCCTGGAGAGTTCCAACTCTCCTACTTAGCTGCCTGGCCTTCGGCAGGTTCCTTAACCCTTTTGTGCCTCAGCTTTCTCAACTTTAAAACTGTGAAGGAGACTTCCCTGGTGGTCCAGTGGATAAGACTTGGAGCTCCCAATGCCGGGGACACAGGTTCAACCCTTGGTCGGGGAACTTAGATCCCACAGGCTGCAAGCAGACAAGTCGGCAGACTGCAACAAAGACCCCGTGCAGCCAAAAATGAAAACCAAGAAAATTAAACTGTGATTACTTTCCTACCCTGTAGGAGACTGTGAAGGTCCCCTGGGGTAATCACTGTATTAGCACACTGTGGGGGTCAGAGAAAGCTCCCTGATGGGAGGGCTCTTATTCCCAAGTTCCTCCCATCATCATCATCATCACCCTCCCCAACATAGTCTCTGGCCTCTTGCTTTGAGGCCGAGCGGCATGGCATATAGGGATACACCTGTCTTTCCAATCTGGCAGTAGAGTCCTTGAGGCTGGGCGCCCACACCTCAGAGCAGCCAGTCAGTGCCAGGCATGCAGCAGCAGCAGCAGCAGAGGAAGTCCCCCTCCCCTGCTCTTTTCCGTGAACACTCATTCTGCTTCCTTCCAGGTACACCAGGCAGCAATAAATGTCCCCTGCTGGGAGGTAAGAGGACTCCGGACAAAGGAAGCCCTTTGTTCACCGCGTGCCATAGAGTGGGCTTCCCAGGTGGTGCAGTGGTAAAGAACCCACTTGCCAATGCAGGAGACACAAGAGACATGAGTTTGATCCTTGGGTCGGGATGATCCCCTGGAGAAGGAAATGGCAACCCACTCCAGTATTCTTGCCTGGAAAATCCCACAGACAGAGGAGCCTGGCGGGCTGCAGTCCAGGGCGGTCGCAGAGAGTTGGACACGACTGAGTGGCTGAGCACACACACGGGCCACAGAGCAGGATGTGGGGAGGGGAAGTCGCCCAGTCCTCCCCCAGGCCGCGAGCCACGCAGTGCCCTTCACCCAGGCTGGGGGCTCCCTGAAGGCCTGGCCCACGGGGACACAGCGCAGAGGAGAGTGCGGGGCCTTTCCTGCACTGCCAGTGGAGACGCCAGGGCCACTCCGTCCTTGTCTGTAATTGGGGCGGATGCGACCATCCTTTTCCTGGAAGAGCTGTTGCAAGGACCACATGAGAACGTTTGGGAACAAGCCTCCAAGAGTGCAAACGCTGGACACACACGCTGGTGATTAGCGCTGCCGTTTGTCCATCACTACAGGCCGCTCCTTCCTCGCCCCCAGCCTGCTGCTCTGGGGTCCCTGCCTCCGACGCCAACCAGAGAGGGAGGCTCACTTGGGAGGAAATGCCTGGGGTGTCTGAGCGAGGAGGGCCTTAGGAAGAAGTGGGGGCCGCAGGGGGTGGGCCTTCTCCCCCCGCCCTTCCTTCAGGCCAGCTGAAAGGCTCCAAGGCCTCGGCCCCTACTGGGAGGACACCTTTAGTGCCATCCTTGGTGCCTGCTGAAGGGGCATGGAACCAGGTGTCAGAGGCTGGTGCCGACTCCCTTCCTTGGACACCAGCGGGAAAGGGAGGTGGGAGCGAGCTGTGGAAACAGACCATTCCATGGCTCCATGGGGCCTGGCCATGTCGAAATGGCTCCGTGTAGCCTCTCCAACCCAGCCCCGGCATCCTCAGAAGGGTGAGTGGACTTCACACGCACGGCACACCCCTGGTGGGGACAGACCACCCCCTCTCCGCACCCCATCCATAGGAAGAAGGCGGGCAAGACGGCTCCATGGCTGAAGACCAAGGGCTGGGCCTCAGGAGGCTGAGGGCTGGGCGACTTCAAAGCCCTCCAGAGGACACTGGCTCTGAACTGGCCGCTCACAGGCCTAGGTCAGCTGGCAGCAGGAAGGTTTGTGTTTCTTTTAATATCAACTCCCAGGCGTTTAACATTCCTCGAAGCTTAAACACAGAAACATTTTCCTTACCAGACTGCGCTCTCGGCATTGCCAAACATAACCTGGCTTCTTCCCCTTCCCCCACAAGCTCCATCTGCTCCTGTCTCCAAGATGTAATGATTTATGGTGTGTTTCCCCGGGGCCCATGCAGCTGACAGTAGCGAGAGGGAGGGAAGCAACAGGACTGTGAGTCCAGGTGGGACGAGCCATCAAGCCCTGGAGGTCGGCGTCCACGGTGCTCCCTGAGCTGGCTGCTCAGAACACCGTTTTAACCCTTCCATCCCATAGCCACTAATGGCCTGGAGGGCGTGGGCACCCGTCATGCTTTTTGGCTGGGCATCTCCTGGGGCCAGATGGGCAGCCCAGGGACATGGACAAGGGGCTCCCAGTCCTTATTCTGCAGGAAGTCGCTTCCCGGGACTAAATCTAGAGCTCGCTCCCATCAGCTCCTGTTCCCTAAATAATGAAGGACTGGCTCCTGGTTGCCTGGCAGCACCATCTCCCTGGTGACGGTGCTGAAGAGTGAGGTGCAGATCCCCAGCATTAAGAAGGGATATGCTCAGGAACATGAGGTGTCATGAGGCGGACGGCCAGGCCCCCACCGAATAGTGCCATCTTCCTTGTTCAAACACAGGTGCCTGAGACAGGCTGGGGGGAGCACACGAGTCCCCAAGGGGACACTGCCTCTGAGGACACCCAGCCAAGAGTCAGATACCAAACTCTGCGGCCTCAGCAGCGCATCAGAGAACAAACACTTCCTGAGAAAAAGCATCATTCAGCTTCAGCTCCCACACCCAGAGGATACGTGGCACAACTGCTAAGAAGCCGAGAGCACCCAATGCCCACAGCTCAATCCCAGGGCATGTCAGATACAGATTCCCTTGATTGCACGGTCAGAGCATCCACACCCAAACCAGGCCACTTGTGTGATAAACACAAGGACAAACAAGGTGCCAGATGGAATGTGGATGGCTCCACACCAAATGTCACGCCTCCAAGCCTACATCCCCTTGAGAGGTTAAGTGAACAGCAACCATCTTTAACAGAATTTCCAAAAACACAGGCTGCAAACAAAGCCCTTTCCCTATGTACATTTATAAGGCAAAGAAACACAGCTGGGGCGGTGCATGTATACCTTATCTGGACTCAGGACCTGCCCCTGCTTGGACCACAAGACCCACCCTTAGCTAACAAGCTCCTGGCACAGGCGAGTCAAGCCCAGCCAACCTTGCAGTGGGGTCAGAGGCCAGCCCCTAGCAGCCCAGCTACATCCTCAGCCCTTCCAGTAAAGCGGCACATGCTTGGGGTCTCACTGCTTCCATGGCAGACAGTGCTAATCTAACACAGCATTCATGATACAACCTCAGAATCCTTCTTAACACAGTATTTCTGGAAAAGAGCCATCAGAAGGCTACAGACGGGATGTGTAAACAATGGCACTGTCATCCTTCCTGGCTACCCTGCAGGAGTGTGGATGACCCAAGTGTACCCGACGTGGAAGCCCAAGGAACCAGGCACACACGGACTTCTGGGGCTAGAATACAACACCATCTCCAGCAGGGGGAGAATGACGACCTTGGGGAACTTTGCTCAAGATAGCTGTGAACCCAAGTCACAAAGGCCAATCACCTTGACCAAGAAGGCAGAAGAGAAGGACACCTTCCCGACGGGCACTACCTCCCAGGCACCCTTGCCTTGGTGCCCTGGCTGCGCCTGCCTCTCACCTGAATCTGCCCTTTGCCCATGATCTTATCCACGATCTCGTTGTTGTCCTTGTTGACCTTGGTCTTGTCATAGCACTTCTCGTAGCACAGGATCCTTAGGGACTGAGAGCCCTCCAGCTCAATCTCGAACTCCTGGGGAAAGATGAGACCGGATGCTGAAAGCCTGCAGCTGACCTGGGGTCCCAGCAGGGGTGGGCCTCACCTTTGCCAGGGTGAGAGGGGGTGAGGTGGGCCCGTAAGGACCACATCATGAGGTCTGGAGCAGCTTCCTCATTCCCTGGAGCTTTGGAGGCCTGGGAATCACTGAGGAAGGGGAGAATAGACCCTGAACTGTACGCACCTTATCTCGTCTGATCTTGGAAGCTAAGCAGGGTCGGGCCTGATTAGTACTTGGATGGGAGACCCCGAACTATAACCCTGTGTCTAGACACAAACCCACGATCAGAAGCCAGATGAGCAGGGAGGGGAGGGCAGAGGCTCAGAGGGATGGAGCTGGCCCAGCAGCAGGCTTGGCCACCCCCCAGACAACAGGACAAGAGCGCCAGGAGCAGGGTAGGCACGGTGGGGGATGAGACCGGGGTCCCTGCGGGGACCACTCACCTCGTCCCACTTGGGCTCTGTTGTGTCCCGGAACACCCTAGTTTTGGCTTTGCTGACAAAGTAGCCAAAGGAATCCACCTCCAGGGTACAGTACAGGTCTGTGGGGATAGGCAGAGACACCGAATGAGGCCCAGGGCTCAGGAACCCAGAAGGGAAGGGGGATCACGCATCAGACTTCCCAGGGTTCCCGTGGGCGCTCTGCAAACCCACACATGCCCGCCCAGTCTCAGGCCCTGCAGCCTGCCCCTCCCTGGGTGCTGACTAGGTTGTTTCCCAGGGCAATGGTGTGTGCTGGGGGGTGACTTTGGGGAACCACAGCCAGTCCTCTAGTGTGAATCAGGGGCAGGGGGCGGAGGTCAGAGGGTGGCTGTGCATGCCCCTCCCAGGCCCCAGGAGCTACCCAGCTGGGCTGTTCTCCATCAGGACTCTCCTGCAGAGCTGAGACTGGGGAGAGCTGTCCCTCACTGTGTGTGACAGAGACTGGATGTAACCAGGTGTATGAGCACAGCAGGTATCTGAGCAGGGCGCAGGGGAACAGGCGAATGAAGCAGAAGGCCTAACGGGCCCCCATCAGAGCAGAGAGCATGTCTGGGCAGCTGAGAGATGGGTGGGCGTGAAGCGTCCCTTCACTGGCTCCCCTGTGAGGGAATCCCCATCAGGGACTAGTTCTGGGATAAAAGGGAGGGCTTTGGAGTCGGCCTGTCTGGGTCAAATCCTAGCTCTGTGCAAACCACCCCCTCTCTGTGCCTGACTGCTCTCCTCCTCTGAAGATCGCGCAAGACGATGGTGCCTGCAGGCCAGGCTGGACTGTGCGGACCTGATCAGTTTACTAGGACAAGCAGCCGTGACTGAAGATTCACAAAGCCTGAGTCAGAAGGAATGTCCGAGTGGGTCAGGGGGCTGGTGGAGGGAGGAGGTGAGGACTGGCTGGAGGCGATTGGAGACCCTGGAGCCATAACTCACCTCGTATCTGAGCGCCCCAACCCAGTCTGAGAGGTTGGACCCCTGCTCTGGGGGAGTGGGACGCCCCACCCTAATGAGCCTGCTCCTGAGGCCCATGCCAGCCGACAGGAGGCAGAGAGACAGGAAGGGGGAGACATCTGGTCACCATGGAGACATGAGGGCCCCCGTCCAGCTCAGTGGGCTGCAGACTTGGTGTGTGGAGCAGCCCCAAGGAGCTGACTGATCAGGAATATTCCTAGGCAATGCCCCCATCAGCAGATTCTGTGGGTCTGGGGGCATCCAGGAAGCTGGTGCTGTTCTGCCAGCACAGCCCAAGTGATGCGTGAGGGGTTCCTGGCCACAATGAGAGAAATGGTGCTCTAGAGGGGAAAGCGTGGGCCTTGGTGTCAGAAGGCATGGATTCAACTCCATCATCTGTGTGCCCTGCTGGGCCGCCCTGGGAAAGTCCCTGGAGCTTTCTGGCCTCGGCTTCTTTGTGTGACAAGTGGGAATAGCATCAGCGACCTAGAAAGGGTGCCAGGAGTCTTAGAGCAGATAATGTACCCGAAAAAGCTCTGAATGTGCCAACCACTGTCAGCTCACTGGCCACATCTGCATTTTCTCTAGCACCTAGTAAGGGACCCAGGAGCACAACAGGCGTCCGGGTAGTTTAGAAATAAACTACTTCATTCAGCATTTTGAGCTCCTGTTCATTCAGCGATGAAGGAGACCTGGCTCCTGTCCTCTCAGAACTCACAGTGCATGAAGCACATTTTAAATGACAAAAAAGTTCAACAGGTGCTGCCCCAGGGTGATGAGAATACAGAGAAGGGAGGCAGATTTGCTGCCAGAATCCAGGTGTCACAGAGAATGTTAATTGAATGACTGTTTGCGAGTCAATGGCATACCCTCTGTGTGGTATGCTGTCGGAAGAGAGGCAGAGGGCAGATCTTACCAGAGGGGAAGAGGAGGGAGGGAAAGGAGTCAGGTTTCTGATCCTATATAATACTAAGTCCTTTTCTTTCTCTGTGACTGAAGAGGAGGGAGGGAAAGGAGTCAGGTTTCTGATCCTATATAATACTAAGTCCTTTTCTTTCTCTGTGACTGAAGAGGAGGGAGGAAAGAAAGGAGTCAGGTTTCTGATCCTATATATACTAGTCCTTTTCTTTCTCTGTGACTGAAGGGAGGGAGGGAAGGGCATCTGATCCTATATAATACTAAGTCCTTTTCTTTCTCTGTGACTCAGTTTTCTCATCTGGGAAATGGGAAGAAACTATTAGCTGCCTAACTCACAAATTCCTTCAGGGAGAAAAGTTAGATAAAAATGTAACCATATCTTGTAAAATACTAAGAACTGCATGGATGCAGCAGATGGTGATAAAGGAGAAAGAATGTGTGGTAGCAGGGCGCTGGCCCTAAACATAAAGCTCATATTTAAGCCGGCTCTTAGGCAGTATTAACAAGTATGATTGCCTTTTTTGTAGAAAAAAAGAGAAGGCTCAGAGAGGTTAAGAGATTTGCCCAAGGTCACACAGCTTGTGATCTGCGGATGTGAGATTGGAGCCCCATATTTCTGATACCTAGGGGTAGAGAAGGGCTTAGGGCAGAGCAGACTTTGGAGACAGAGAGCAGGGATGAACCCTTGCCAAGAGGAGCTAGCTCCTGGCCTTTAGGGGAATGCCCCACACCTCAAAGCAGCTGGCAGTGCCCCAGCCTGGGCAGACCAAGGCAGAGCAGGTGGGAGGCCCCATGCAATGGGTCCACAGGGACTTTCTGGGAAAGGATGAACAACGAAGCTTCTTCCTGGGGCAAGCGGTCATGGGTACTTACTGGCTGACTGCTTAAACCCCTTGGCAGAATGGACGATGACATGGAGGAAGCCATAGAGCCCTGGAGACTCGTCGTCTGCAAGAGAGAAAACCCCCCAGGGAAGAGGGTGATGAGAGGCCTGCTTCCTTCTGGGCCTCACCCCTGGCTGGTTGGTTACACAAAGGATGGGAGCTAGTCTGCGCCTCGGTCCGACAGCACCACCTGGTGGCCAGAGGAAGAAGAGCCCACAGTCCATTGCTGCCTGGAATGGGAGCTGACGCACTCCCTCCACTCAGCCTGCACTCCCTCCACTCAGCCTGGGCGGCCAGTCTGTACCTTCCTCCTGGGCTGGGACTGGGAGCACTTTCCCTCCTCTTATGAATCCTGCCTATCCCACTGCTGCCCTCCTCAGTCTAGCCTTCCAAAGTGGAAATTAACCAACATAAGTCACTCTGTGCCAAAGAGTGGGTCCAGCCTTATTTCTCACACACTACTCTACTCCACCTAACCTTGCGCTCCACCACCACCTTGCACCAGGCTTAAGCCTTCTGCTTCCACGAATATATTAACATCACAGTCCCAGTGCACCAGGACGCCAGATTCTTTTCAGCCAGAGGTCGCCAGGGAGGAGTTGGGCTCCATCCAGGGACTGAGCAGAGAAAAACATCTGTTCAAATTCCCTGTGTATTTGGCAACTGAGTCTTCCCAGCCCAGTGGAGCAGAGGTCAGCTACTGGTAGCCAAGTGACTGGCTAGGTGTTTGTGGAATGCCCTGGCAATACCCCGGGGGCTTGGACCCGCTGATTGAGCAACCTCGGATTCCAGATCCTACCGTCTTTATTGCTGGTGACAGGAATGTTGTGTACAGTCCTAAGTTTGAAACAGGATCCTGTGAGCACCTGGAGTTCCACCGAGCTCAGGACAAAGGCCTGAAGATCTGTAGGAGGAGCCAAGAGAGAGCGGAATGTCGTCACAGGTCCACTAGGACCCACTGCTCTGCTTTGAGGGCTACTGCAGGAAAAAAATATTAGCTCTAAGGGCAGAGTTGGTCATTGGAAGAGGGAATAGACACTCAGCTGGGGAGAGTCAGGGGTGCTGCCGGAGGGATAAGAAGCGCAGGGTCTAACTGGAGAGGTTCATGAATTATGTACATGACAGCAAGACAGACGGGCAACTCTGGGCTCTGGGTCCAGTCCTGCTGACAATTCACTATACGTTCTTAAGAAAATCACCTAAATTCTTTGGGTCTCAATTGATCAGTAACATCAGTTACAAACTACCTGCCCTGGCATTTTACAGAGTAACTAGGAGGGCTAAAGAGGAGCCAGTGGACATCAAAGTGCTTGGAAATGCAGAAGGCCCTCTCTCGCCATGGACGCCAGCAGCGCAGCACAGAGCAGAGGCGGGGCATTACCTTTCTTCTGTAGCTTCTGAATGGCTTCTCTCCACTCTGACCTCTCATAGTCTGAGGACAGTAGGAACAGGTAGCTCTGAAGAGAGGAGATGAGAATTCACTAGAGTGACCACAGTCAGGCCCAGGACATTTTTGGATTCTGGGGCCCCCAATAAAGCTCCTTTGTACCCAAGCACCCCTAGGCTTGGAGAAGAAGGCAGATGGGAGGAAGGCCTTCCTCCTGGGAAGCCTGGTGATGAGTGGCAGTGCCAGTGATGGCCAGCAGAGGGCACTGGCTCTCCACGAGTGGGGAGAGGCAGTCCAGGGCAGGAGCCATGGCAACCTTGTTGGGAATGGGGGTGGTGGGGTGACCTGAAGCCCTGATTTCCACAGGTCTGGTTCAGGGCCAGGAGCCATAGCGAGTGGGCAGCCCTGGAGGAAGGGGGCTGTCTGTCCTATCCCCGTCCTTCCTGACCTTTCCATTCCGATTGTGGATCCGAAACGGGATTGTGGGGGAATTGAGCAGCAGCAAGAACTCATTCTCAAACATCTTCTTCTTCAGGCGTTCGATGGCCCGGCTCTGTCCCTTGTTGGCTTTCTGCAGGGGACAGAGGGCACAGGCGGTTCTCCTTGCACTCGGACTACTTGTTACCCTGTAGTTCTACATACAGCATTCCTCTGTACAGTCATTTTTTTTTTTCTTCTATATTTTATGACAATTTGATGTCTTGGGAGGGCCAGTCAGCCACAGAAAAAAATGCTCCTCGCAGGACATGCTAATTCCTAGGCTACTAATTCCTAGGCTAGATTTCCCCGCGAGTGCATCTTTCATGTACAAACCAGTCAGTCTGGAGTCCACACCTCTTACCCTCTCCTTTAACACAAGCCAGGATTTCTTCTGCCCTAAGTAACCCAGGGCAACTAGATACCACCGCTCTAGCTCAGAGCCTGCTGACTTATTCAGATTTGCCGGTCCTAAGCTGTTTCTTGTGGAAAACACAATCTAGGCTCTGAGCCATGCACTTGCCATGCTCCTTCTGCTTCTATTTTTGTTTTTGCCCACTCAGCATGGCATGTGGGATCTTAGTTCCCAGACCAGGGATGGAACCTGTACCCCTGCATTGGAAGCATGGCGTTTTAACCACTGGACTCCCAGGGAAGTCCCTCCTTCTGTCTCTTGACCGAACCCCATGCTTTCCCACATAGCCCTGTGTGGCGTGGCATATGCCACCTACTCCTGGAAACTATAATAAAATAAATCTAAGGAATAAAAATCTTCCAGTGGCATCAACATCTCTGGGCGATCACTCAGTCATCTCCATAAATTAAATTCTGGGTACCACCGAGACGCCCTGCTTAAAAGCAACAGACACCTTTCAGCATAAAGCCCCCACTGCCTCTGGCCCCATGGGGCCTCCCCAGAGCTGGGTTCTAGCTTCCATGCCCGCCACACGTCCCCTGCCTCTTCCACCCCAGGCTCACGCTATCATTCCCTGCTCTCTAACAAGCTGCTGCCCGTCTCAGCTGTCTCCAGTTTCTCCAGTCTGTATCGTATAAAGGATCCCTTCCCTTTTATGAACCACTATTATGCTTCACATCTCAGTGCCAATGCCATCCTCAAGCTCTACAGCTAGAATTCATCTCTGCTTTTTTTTTTTTTTTTTTTTTTACCCACTAGACTGGCAGAATTGTGACAATTGCTCACAGCCGGTGCTGTGACACTGTGGGGGAACAGATGATGACACACTGCTGGAGGGAACATGATCGGATGCAAACTTTGCAGACGTAAACCTGGCGATGAAATGCGCAAGCCCTCTGCCCCAGACATCCCGCTTGTAGGGGATCTGCCGGAAAGAAATAGAAGTGCCGAGGAAAGAATGAGAACCCATCTAAAGACCCAAATATGTTGTGCCGTCGAGAACAGGATGCAGTTGTGAAAAAGGATCTGACAGACGCAACTGCAAAACGGCACGTGTAGTCTCATCAAAAAATACATAGACACACATGTGTAAACACAGAAGCGTCTAGAAGAATATATCTCAAACTAGGAATGATGGGGGGAAGGTAAGAAGTTCTACGCACTTTGGCATTGTATTTCTTGTTATAAGAAGTCAGTGTGACACTGGGGATTAGGGAAAAAATTAGGCTTAAAAATATTATTAAAAGAATAAATAGCTGCTGCTTCTGTGACTCAGAGAACAACACCGTGCACCTCCAGTGACTCTCATCACGCTGTGTCATGTGTTGCGGTCACACAGAAGAATGTGTGCCTTCTCCACTGGATGAGGAGGTCTGTGAGCATCTGGCGCAGCCCTGCAGCCAGCAGAAGTCAGTAAGCACGGACTCAATGAAGCAGAAGGCCACGTCTGCATACCTGGGGCAGGACGGAGGGCCCAGAGCCTGCAGCTCCCAGGACCGGGTGAGGGACACGCATGTAGGACGCCCCTGATTTGCAGATGCTGGCAGACCCAACTGAGGAAATAGGCACCCCTGAGGCTGGCTGTTTAGGAGGACACCTGTGCTGGTAAGGGGGCTCCCTCTGGGCAGGTGTACCCCAGTCCCAGACACCGTGTGAATGTGAAAGTCGCTCAGTTGTGTCTGACTCTTTGCGACCCCGTGGACTATACAGTCCATGGAATTCTCCAGGCCAGGACACTGGAGCAGGTAGCCTTTCCCCTCTCCAGGGGACCTTTCCAACCCAGGGATCGAACCCAGGTCTCCTGCACTGCAGGCAGATTCTTTACCAGCTAAGCCACAAGTGCAGGACATTTCCCATGACCCAAACATCCCTGGGTTATTACTGTGGTTTTCCTCTCCTCCGTTCAGAGAAAGATATCTGGGTTGAAAGAATCCTTAGAAGCCATCTGGTCATGTGTCTTTCAACAACTGTTCATAAAGTACCTACTTATTACATGTTAAGTAGTAGGACATAGGGGACTTTCCAGGTGGCACAGTGATAAAGCATGTGTCTGCCAAAGCAGGAGATGCAAGAGACGCTGGTTCGATTCCTGGGTCTGGAAGATCGCCTGGAGTAGGAAATGGCAACCTACTCTGGTATTCTTGCCTGGAGAGTCCCATGGACAGAGGAGCCTGGTAGGCCAGCAACTGAGCATTAGTGCACAGAACTGAAGAAAACAGTCCCCTCCCTGGAGCTGAAATTCTAGTGGGGAAGAGAGAAAGCAGAGTGTGCAATAACAACGCGGCACCGATAAAGCCAAGCAAAGAGGTAAACGTCAGGAACCAGGAAGCCACCCAACCGAGACCCCAGCAGTGGGGAGACAACGGGGAAGGCTCATCTGGGGACTCGAGGCCTAAGCCAAGCCTGGATGGGTGAAGAGGAGCAACCAGGCCAACTAACCAAGCCCCACCATGCTCTTCTCTCCATTCCTGAGGAAGGCTCCTTCTGGGGTGTTTTTCTCTAGCCAGTGTTTGCAAATATAACGAATGTAAGGCTATACATTTTCCTCTAAAGAGTGCTTTGGCTGTATCCTCTGGGTTTTAATATGAAGTGCTTTCATTTTCATGCAGGTCTAAATAATTTGCAGTTTCCCTTTTGATTTCCTCTATACCTGGAAAGTTTTAACTTCCCAGGTATATATTTAACTATGTTCTAGTTGATTTCTAATTTACTGCACTGTAGTTTGTGAATATGACCAGTACACTTTTTTTTTTTTTTTAAACTTGAGATTTCCTATTCCAAAAAACTGACACTTTTGAATTGTGGTGCCAGAGAAGACTCTTGAGAGTCCCTTGGACTGCAAGGAGACTAAACCAGTCAATCTGAAAGGAAATCAACCCTGAATATTCATTAGAAGGACTGATGCTGAAGTTCCAATACTTTGGCCATCTGATGGAAGAGCCAACTCATTGGAAAAGACCCTGGTGCTGAGAAAAACAGGGCAGGAGAAGGGGGAAACAGAGGATGAGATGGTTGGACGGCATCACTGATTCAATGGACATGAATTTGAGCAAACTCAGGGAGACAGTGACGGACAGGGAAGCCAGGTATGCTGCAGTCCGTAGGATCAGAGAGAGCTGGACATGAACTTAGCAACTGAACAACAACAAAATGCAGCCTAATACAGGATATAATATCTGTAAATATTCCATGTGTGTTTGACAGAATCTCATTTCTCTATCAGGATACAAGCTTCTGTGCATTTTTAGACCAAGTGATCTTCAAGGCCACCTCTGTTTATTTATTTGCCTACTGGACCTGTCAATTTCTGAGGAGACTCCCAGGCCCTTCCTCTCTCATACACCCTGCTTTTCCTTAAGAAGACTTTTCCCCCTCTTGCTTTTGTAGTGTTTGGCATACACTGTTCCCCAGGAAACTTCCCATAACTAACCCCACTAAATTCTGAGCACTGACTCCTTGGCCCGGCCTCTATCTGCCCAGTGCTCATCTGTCATGGTCAGACATGTTATCTTGAAGATTGTAAAGAAAGGTCTTCCTCTCTTACATCCTGCCTCCCCTGTCAGACTCCCAAATTTTATCACTTCTTCCTCCATTTCCCTGGCACACCCAATTCCAAGGTCCACAATGAAAACGGCCAACTTCTCAGCCCCAGCTGATGCCAGGCTCTGCTCACCTCCTTCTGGATTTCACTCTTAAGGGCAGAGATCTTCATTTTCATGTCCTCCAGCTCGTGGTCTGGGAAGGGGTGCACCTGGGGACTGGCTTCAGACTCCTCAGGGGATGGAAACACTAGGTCAGCCAGGGGGATGTACCATTTGCAGTCATACTGCTGGTGCTTCCTGCAAACAGGTCAGAGGGAGATATGAGCCACAGAGGAAGTGGATCTTCAGGCCTGAATCGCTGGAACCAAAAACCACCTGAGAGGGATTGACTGAGAACTCGTCACAGGCAAGAATGATCCCTGCCCTGAGGAGCCTGATCAGGAAACATTCGTGGAATAATGATAGTCAGGCTCTAGGGTCAGGCAACGGCAACCCACTCCAGTGTTCTTGCCTGGAGAATCTCATGGACCGGGGAAGCCTGGTGGGCTGCCGTCTATGGGGTCTCGCAGAGTCAGACGCGACTTAGTAGCAGTAGTAGCAGTAGCAGCAGCAGCAGCAGCAGCAGGGTCAGGCAGTGGTAAGGGCTCTGGACCTTGGGCCTGATATTCTTCTGCCCAGGATGACTGACATTCTTAAGCAGCCCAAACCTCTAGTGTCTCAGCAAGAGTGGTCTCTCCTGTTCCCCATCCAACTCTTCCTTCCCTTCTCTATACATAACTTACATTCTTTATCTTCTTAGCTAGAGATACAATACAGATACAATTTTGAATGCCACCTCTTATCAGTAGAAGTCACATGGGATAATGAGCTGAGGATTATAAAGCCACATCCAAGTCCAACGAGAAATAGTGCTGCGGTCCACTAGTAATGTCTGCCATGGGCCAAGGACTTAACGCAGAGGCATGTATGCTTACAACTGTCACCTCTACTTTAGAATCATCTCAAACGTCATCCCCTCTACTGAAACTCATAATAGTAACCTCTCCTTCTCTCACTTTCCCCAGGACTTCGTTTTGTACCTCCCTGCAATATTAAGCCTGTGGCTTGCCTCCCTCAGCACACAGTAGGTGGTAAGAAAATAAAGGTGGAAGACCGTAGGAATACATATTAAAGAACCTTTTCTGCTTGTGACAGAGACACTCTAGTCACTGGGTACAGAGATGGAGCTCAAAAGCAGCTTTCAAGTCAGATTAAGGTTCAAACACTGTCTCCTCGACTTTAGTTCTATGACCTTGGGCAACTTATTTCACTTTCCTAAGCCTTTTTTCTCATCTGTGAGATGGGGATAATAATACCTACTTTGTGAAGTCACTGGGGAGATTAGAAATAATATATTCAAAGCATTTGTCATGGCACCTGGCGTGGCACAAACGCTCAATAAATGGCAGCATCAGATTTAATGAATATTCACTGAATTGCAGTTAGCAAAAATTTAGAGCTGTCTAATAAAAGGAGAATGCTTAAGTAAATTATGGCATATCCACTTGTAACATCATGCAGGAAAGTAAAATGATGATTATGAAGATTAAGCAGCAACAGGGAAAATGCTTATGACGTGAAATGGAAAAAGCAGAGCCCCAAATTGGGTATTCACTCTGATTACAAGTATATGAAAAAAATAAGAACATTTAAAAAAAAACTGGAAGGAAATATAGCAGCAGGAGACTGATGCTTATGTTCGGGTGGGTGACAGGGCTTATTTCCCACCCCCTATAATTTGGTTGTATTATATTTATAATTAAAACCATGATTTATTTTTAGAAAAAGGCTATGAAGTAAAATAAAATTAATTAATATGTTTTTAAAAAGGTGGGGAAAATGCAGATGGCCCCAGGCTGCTGATGGGCTCCACTGGGGGGTGGGGTCTATTCCCCCCGCCCACCAAACCCCCTGCACACTCACCCCGCTGATGTCTTCTTTAGTTTGGCGCATAGGAGGACGTCGGTGAAGAGGAAGACGTGCCGCAGCTTCCGGGAGCCCTCCGACACTTCCACTAGGAAGCCGTCCTTCACCAGTTGCCGTGTCTGAGAGAGATGACACACCCACCCCTGCCTGCTCAGGGGGCTCAGTCCAGGGCCCAGCCTGCAGGCATCCAGCTGTGGGGGTGGGGGTGGGGCTCCAGGGAGGGACCATAGTGCCTGGTGCTTAGCAGCACGGGCTTTGGGGTCAGGCACACAAGCTTGGGGATTCCCAGGTGGCACAGTGCTAAAGAATCCACCTGCCAGTGCAGGGGACCCAAAAGATGCAGGTTTGATCCCTGGGTCAGGAAGATCCCCTGGAGTGGGAAATGGCAACCAGCTCTAGTATTCTTGCCTGGAAAATTCCATGGACAGAGGAACCTGGCGGGCTACAGTCCATAGAGTTGCAGAGTCGGACATGACTCAGCTCATACCTAACACCTAATCTAACATGGGCTTGAATCCAGACTCTGCCACTACCTGGCTGAGATCTTGGGGGCAAGTTCCCCGACTTCTTTGAGCCTCAGTCTTAGCATCTGTAAAATGGAGATAATGACATTGGCCCCCACAGCATAGGAGTCATGGTATATGTAGAACAGTCGGTATAGTGCCTGGCATGTAATATATGATCCACAAGTGGTAGCTTTCCATTTCTCTGCAGCCCTCAACAGCTCACCCCTGGATGGACCCACCCTGGGTCATAAATACCCCACCCACCTCGACCCTAGAAACGCCTCCCTAACTCTGCCTAAGATGTTGATCTTGTTTCAGCTGAACTTCGATCTGAAGAACCACTCAGGCCCGTTTACTCGGGCTGCTGGATAGGGGACCCTGGGCTTCCCTCCATAGGGCTCTTGCAGTGTCCTGGGGATCCTGCAGCTGTCTCTACCCTGGGCTCTGGCTGGTCTGGAGCATTTCTCTCCATGCATAACTTCCAGAGCCTCCTCCCCACCACCCTGAGCCAGCGGGCCTCTGTGGGGCTGTCACGGTCTGTCTCAGGCTTCTCTGTGTGACCTATATATGCTGCATATGTAGGTGAGCACGTAGAGAGCACACTATTAAAATAATCCCAAACTTGTCGTGCTTGAGGGCCTCTGGAGATCTCTCAGACATCCCAGAGTCACACCAGCTGGTGACATTCCAGTGTCTGCAAACCGGGGCTGGGAGCTGCACACAGGGACAGCACGCTGGTCCCATTAGCCAATCCCCAGAACCTGTCCCTCGTTACTTCCCTCCCCAGGAGACACTGGAACCTCATAAACACTACAAAGGAGCAGACAGGCAGCCAGCCTTCACTCCTGAATGCCATTTAATTACCTCTTCTGGACAGGAAGCTTCATATGTGGGTCAGGCTGCTGACCCACGCAGCTAACTGTCCCTCTGATTCTTCAAATTGCTTCCCCTCACTGAGGCACCCCCACTCCTCTAGCAAAAAGGGCCCCCAGGGAACTGGAGCTGCTAGCCACATCCAGGCGCCCACCTGGGACAGTGCAGTCACCTGGCAGCTTCAGCCACCTCTCCCTGACTCTCCAAGCTCCCTCAGCCTGAGCCATTATCTTCCAGGGGACCCTGAGGACACCATGCTGCCCAGAGGAGGTGGCTACATTCAAGAATGAGACAGACAGAGCCCTGGTGTGGGGGTCAGTGCCTGAGGCTTGCTGACAGAACACCCCAGCTACATCTGCGGTCCCCAATCTTTTCAGCACCAGGGACTGATTTCGTGGAAGATGACTTTCCACAAACCAAGGGTGAGGGGGATGGTTTCGGGATGATTCAGGCACATTACATTTACTGTGCACTTTATTTCTAGTCTAATGCTGCTGCTGATGTGATAGGAGGTACCAGTTCACAGCCCAGAGGTCAGGGACCCCGAGCTAAAGGATCCAGTTCCGACAATGATAGCCAGGAGACCTCGTGAGGGAGATCTGGAGAGACTCTCCAGGCCCCAGTTTCCTCATCTGCCTCCGTGGACCATTATGAAGATTAATGAGTTGCTGGACTTTAAGCTGTTGGCCCAGGACCTGAAGGCCTGTCCTTGGCTGGGACTGGGGGGTCAGGGTTGGAGAGCCACTGGGCATCGGGCGGTGGTGCCCATGTGTGCAGGAGAGCAGGAATGGGCGAGCTGGTGCTAGGCACCCTCCTCACCCTGGGAGCCAAGCCCAACTGGGTCCTGAGCTCACCTCCCCCTTGGGGGTTGTGACTGCAGTCCGGCGGGGGTCGATGTCCTCATTGATGCTGGACAGGAAGTTCTGGGAGATGCGGAGGGCATCCTGTAGCAGCGGGTAGTCTGGGTGGTCCACAGGTGTGTGCTTCAGCAGGTCCTGGGAAGGATGGGGTGGTGAGACGGGGGGAGCGGGGTGGGGCTTAGTGAGAAGACAGTGGGGAGAACTCAATCCTCACTGAAAGAATTCCAAGGGGGCCAACTAGGGACCCTTGCTCCAACTTGGTCATGCCTGCAAACGTTGAACTAAGAATTAGGGTCAGAGCAGCAGGGCGGTGGTGCCCCTTTATTACTGCTGACGTCATTATTCTTCTCCCTGGTGGTGCAGACCAGGTGGAGTCTCCTCTCACCAAGCAGCTGGGAGAGACACCCCCCACTTACCCTACAGCTGCTCCAAGGACACCGGAGACCAGGCAAGGAATGAGAAGGCAGGAAGTGCCTGCCTCCCAGGGAGCATTTGGCCAAAAGTCAAGCTTAGTGGCCAAGCTATTTTTAGGCCCTGAGCCCACTAGCATGGTCACCACAGGCCAGGCAGGTGCAGTCAGAGCCCAGGGACCCTCTGCCCAACTCCCCGAATGGGCTGTTGTCAGTGACTCCAGCGCTTGTGCACCCTGGGCTCAGTCTCCCACCCACTCCTAAGCCCTCCCTGGCCACTCGGCAGGGAGACACTCACGTGTAGGACCAGGGTGCTCCTGGTGACTCGGTCAATGGGCTTGTAGAGCAGAGCTGTTGGGGAAGCAGGAACAGGGACAGATCAGATGAAAGACAGGGAGCAGTTTGAGACCTGAAGGGCCAGTCTGTGCCCCGAGTGGCCTCCCTCCCCTGCATGGACGTCCACTCACAGGAGGCCAGAGTGGATTCCACAGCAACCACGCCTCCATTCTCACCCGAAAAGACGGACACATAGCTCTGGTGACCTCAGCCCCTCCCACCCACCTCATCTTGTCTCCCACTAGACATGATTTCTTAAAGGGCTATTTGTCCTCCAGGCCTGTCCCAGCCTGACCAGGCTCATAGCAGACACAGATGCTCCTCTGGAACCTCTGCTGAAATCACACAGCCTTACCCCTAACAGCTCCGGGACAATGGGGGTCACACCCGGGACCCCAGACTGCAGGAAGGAGACACTGTTTTTCCAGGGAGGGAGGTGTCCCCATACCCCATCATTCTCATATCCCTCTGGTCCAAGGCCTGGCCCCGCCAGCTGGGAACGTCATGCTTCGTTCTGACCCACGCAGTTGACCTCCTCTCCACGAGGAAGACCCCTGTCCGTGCCCTCAACGCCCTCCTGGCTGAGAACCAGGGAGGCATGCCTGATGGCCACAGAGAGGCTCTGTTCTCAAGTGGCAGCTGATGGGGTAAAGATTTCCGAAAGGAATTCAGGTGGGGCTTCGAGTCAGAGAGCCCCTGAAGAGGCTGGGAAAATGCAAGTTCAGCAGGACCCCCCCTCCCCACACCACCACGGGCCACACCCTTCGGCAACCAGGATACCAAATGAGGATCACCAGGATTCAAGGGAACAGGTGAAGGCGGCAGCTGGCCGACCAACACTTCCGAACAAAGCTCCTGCGGCAGCTGCGCCCTGCCCCTCCCAGCCTGGGTGGTTCAGCTCCGGTCCTGCACCTTTGCCCACGGGGTCATGACCTCTGTCCCCCTGCTGAAGGAGCAGTAAGAGGCAGGATGCTGGTCTGGGGAGGGGGACCAGAGTGGGTGTCCCATGGGATCAGGCTGTGACAGGTACCAGGGCTGACACTCATGTCCCAGCCAGCCCCCAAACCAAAGAGTTCCCTAAGGCCCTGGATATTAATACCCTGCGCATTGCTAAATGGTCACTTTGGGAAACAACTGCTGGCTACGGAGAAGATGCAGTCTCAGCGGTGTGCCCTGAGCCTCATCTGCTGGCTTTGCTTGGCTGCCCGTTAGAATCAGTGGGGAACTCTCAAAAGATTCAGATGCCTCTTTCTCCCTCTCCCATCAGCTAAACAGCAGGCTCTGCTGGGCAGAACCCAGGCATCAGCATTTTTACAAAGCACCTTTGTGGATTCTGAGATGTTATAAGGGTTGAAAACCACTGCTTCATGCAAACACACCCCCCATGATTTATTTGCAGCCCTTTCTTAATCTAGCAACTTCTAGAACCCCTCCCCATCCAAGGGCTATGGGTGCTAGAATGGACAAGATCAAGTTGGCCTATCCTGGGGCAATGAGGATACAGATCAGTCACCAGCCCAGGAGGGGCAAGTTCTGAGGCTGTCTGGGGCAGCGGTCCCCAACCTTTTTGGCTCCAGGGACCGGTTTGCTGGAAGACGGCAAGAGGGGCATGGTTTCAAGGTGATTCAAGTGAATTGCATTTATTGTGTACTCTGATTTATTATTATTATTACATCAGCTCCACCTCAGATCATCAGGCATGAGATCCCAGAGGTTGGGGACCCCTGGTCTAGGGTACCCACCTGTGGCTCAGCCCATCTGCGGGGCAGGTGGAAATCACTCTCTGAGAACCCGAGACCCAGAGAAAATGCAAGTTCAGCAGACACCAGCCAGGGTGGGCCCACAGAAAGTTGATACTGCAGTGTCAGCCCCCTCCATCCCTCTGCTGGGTCCCAGGAGGAAGAGGTTTCTGACTAAGCTCAGAGGTCTGCACAAATGGCGGGTTGGGTTTCAGAGGGGTTATTAATATGCCTCGAGTCACCTCAAGAGTCCACTTGATTGTGGCCATGGAATGAGTCCTAATGTATCAGCCCCAGGTTGGGGAGGGGCAGCTGGGAGGAAGGTAGGCACAGGCCAAGAGCAAGGACAAGGCCCCCAGGACCACGGTCAGATATGGAGGGAACCAGGGCGGCGTGATTCCCCTGAGAATGCAGAGTGCACCGCTCACCCCCCCGCCCCATACACACCTGCTCCCTGCCTCTGCTCCTCCCCCTCTCCCTGCTCCTCAGCGTGTGGTTCCCATTTCTGGGGCACACGCCATTCACCAAGTTGCAATGCCCGTCTCTCCCCCTCCTCCTAAAAGCCTTCCCCAGTCAGGACTTTCACAACCAACATTCACAGTGCCTAAAAGACAAACCATGACCTGTGTAAGGTGGGCCTCTCTCTAGCTTGCTGAGTACTTTACTCAGTGTCCAACAGCACTGTTTTACACGCGCTATTTCCTTTTAATTAAAAAAGGAAGGGACTGTCCTGGTGGTCCAGTGGCTAAGACTCCACGCTCCCAATACGTGGGGCCCCGGGTTCAACCCCTGGTCAGGGAACTAGACCCCACATACCGAAACGAAAGATCCTATGTGCCACAACTAAGATCGGGCACAGCCAAATAAACAAATAAACGAATAAATACACTTTTTTTTTTTAAAAAAAAAAAAAAAGGAAAGCAATGATCACTAGTCCTATTTTACATATGCAGAAAATTCTCCAAAGTACAGAAAAGTTTTATGTAACTTGATCACAATCACAAAGCTGTAAGGGGCAGCTGGGTTTTGAATGTAGGTCTACCAGTGCTCCCTAATTTTGAGCCGTCCCCCTCCACAGGGGGAGGGCAGCACCAGCAGAAGCCCAGTGGTCCTTGAGAGGGTTCTGGGAAAGATTCATCAAGGAGTGGATGAGCTGGCCTCTTTTGTTGCCAAGGTGAGCCCCCTCCTTAGGGGCCTGAGTCAGACTCCCTTTGCCTCCCACCGCCCCCAACCATGTTTGGCATGGAGCCCTGGAGAGCGGACATTCGGTACATAACCACTAAGGCAGACAACTGCAGCGGTGGTGGTTTAGTTGCTAGGTCCTGTCCGAATCCTATGACCCCATGGATTGTAGTCCAGCAGGCTTCTCTGTGCATGGGATTTCTCAGGCACGAATACTGGAGAGTGGGTTGTAATTCCCTCTCCAGGGGATCCTCCCTGACCCAGGAATCAAACCCAGGTCTCCTGCATTGCAGGTGGATTCTTTACTGACTGAGCTACGAGGCAAGCCCAGAGTGAGCCCTAAGTCACTCAGCCTCCCTGGGACCTCAGACCAGCACCCTTTGGAGGGGCTGAGGAGGTTCAAACAGTGTGGTCAGTAAGGGCCCCTTCGCACCTGACCCCTCACACTTTGAAGCTGACTTCATCTCAGGGGTGGAAGAAACCCTGAACTTCAGGTCCCGAGCCTGTTTCACTAAAACTAAGCTTCCTTTTTGCGGAAGAAAGAGGAAGCAAAGGGCCGACCGTTTCCTCTTCAGAAAGGCAGAGTGGAGACTTGACCAACTCCTGGGCCAGATCGAGAAGGGCATTTCCCCTCTGATCTTCAACCAGGCCAGCTTCAAGTCCAGACAGTCAGGATCTGAGCCGAGGGGTGGGGCCCAGGGCAGCTTGTGCCCGCTGACTAGTGCTCGCCATGCTGTCCAGCTGGGACAGCCAGAGAGGGACGACCTCAGGGTCTCTCTCCATCATGAGCAGTCTTCTATACAGGACATCTAAGAAGGGGAGGGGACAGCTGATCGTGCACAGAGGTCGCAGGGAAGAGCCCGGAAAACCTCAGCATCACTCCTCCGGCAAGCTGCCGCCCCCCTCTGTTCAGCCTTCAACAAGGAGCTCCAGGTTACCACGGAGACATGAAAGCAAAGTGACTGAGAGAAGCTGAGACAAAACGCCTGCCTGGTGGGAGGGAAGACGGTCCTGAAACCAGCCGCCTGCCCTAGGGGCCCAGAGCAGCAGGCAGGGGGCATCACTTGACCCCTATGCCCCTGCCAAAGGCAGCCTGGGTCATCCCGAAGGTACCTCTTGCCCTGGAAGGCGGGGCCTGCCAGCTTCCGGACACCCACCTCTTCGCCTAGGCTGGTGCCATCCTCCTCTGAGCCAAGAACCTGGGTGGCAGCACACACCTGTCTTGGGACCCCTGTCCCGGAGGGAGCTGCAGAGGATATTCCATCTGCCCCTCGGCCCCCACCCATTGTACGGTGGGGGTGTGACCTTCACAAAGCAGCAACCTGCCACGCCCCCCTCTCCCACCAGCACTCACTGCCGACCTTCTGCACTAAGTGACAAGACCTCAGATCCAGGGTCTCCAGTGGTTAGGAACGAACCCCCTGGGGGCTACCCAATTCCTTCCTGCTCCCAACCATATCCACGCTCTCCCGTTGCCTGTTCACAGAGGAGAGAGCCAAGGCAGCATGTGCGCTCCAAGCACACAATACCCTGGTCGCTCACCATCCTCTCCTCTCGCCCGAAACAAAGAGACTCCCAACTTCTCCCTCCAGCAGGAGCTGGCACCCTCAGGGCCCAAGGCGCTGCCATCTGGACCATCTGGCCCTCTCGGATTGGCTCCTGCCGACCCCTCTCCAGCCCCGGGGTGGCCACCCCTGCGGGTGCAGCCTTGTCACTTTTTCTCCTTGACAGCCTCTCCAGGAAGTTGCTCCCAGCTTCTGGAGCTGAGCCGTGAATTCCCCCACAGATCCTCGGAGGAGCCTGGCCCCTTCATCCGGGTCCTCCCATTTCCAAGCCCCCTCTGCCTGGAGCGGCCCCCAGACTTCAACTCCAGGTTGGAAGCTGGCTGTCCGGGGGTTAATACAAGTCCAGCCACTTGTTCCCCCTCCCTACCCTGCTGCCCCCCCGCCCCCCGCTTGCCGGCCACATTTCCGCCCCTTCCATCCACCCCCTCCATCCGGCCCCCAGAGGTGGGAGGACACCCCCACCTCCCGCACCTCCCGCGAGAGGGGGCCTGGGTTACCATAGGTGCAGTTACAGCAGAAGCGAATGATGAGAAGTATTTCCATGGCAGCCTGCGTCCCCGTGGCGGGAGCGTGCGGCCATCGCTCCGGGCTCCCCGGCTCCCCTCAGCGGCCCGGCCACTCAGCCACCTTCGCGGCTGCGGCTGCACAGCCTCCAGAACCAAGCAGCCGCTTCTGAGTGCGCCTCTAGCCAGGGGGAGGGGAGGGAGGGCGGCGCGCGTGGAGCGGGGAGGAGGAGGGGAGCGAGGCGCCTGCTGGCATCCTAAGGAGGAGCACGTTTGTAGCTGGCCAGCTGCCTGGGGACAGAGGCTGGATTCCTCCTCGCGTGCACACGCTCACACATACACACTCACACACACGCGTGCGTGCGAGTACGTGTGCACACACCTACAAGCAGGGCACAAAGCCAGACAAAGGAAGGTGACTGTTAATCCAACCCTTTCCCCATAGTACCTTCCATAGTGACTGACGTGTGGCTGTCCCTGGAGTCCTTGGGACCTTTCACCTTGAGTTCCTGCCAAACAGAGGAGAGGAATCACTCTACCAGGCCCAGCCCCACCCTGGGGCCTCCCCATTCCCCATGGTGAACACAGCAGAAAGCAGGGCTCTGAGACCCAGGGGTGCAAACAGGAGCAAAGAGATAAAGACCAACAGACACGGGTGAGCTCTGTTCTGCCTCTCTGACTCCAGAGCCCCTGGGCCACACCCATCAACTCCTGAGGCCTCCTGGGGGTCCAGTGGCTGATGCAGGCAAGAAGGAGGGGCTCTGGGGACCAGAGAGGACTGTGATCGCGGTCAGTGCTCCTCAGGCCTGTCCCCTAAAGCCCCTCCTCAGCGACTAGGAGGGCCTTCAGAGGATGAGCAAGAATGGGACCACCCTTTCCCCACCCCCAGCAGCAGCCACTCTGCACAGCAGCTCAGGGCACACAGGGCTTTAGTGGACAAGCACCAGCATACCAGCTGGTCTTTGGGCATGAGCAGCCCTGGAGAGAAGGAGACAGGGGTCCCACACGCCTTTATGGGGGCAGCAGGGAAGTGGTGCGCCTGGGGCCGAGAGGCGCAGGGCAGTCCGACCTCTACTTCACCCATATCGAGAGGGACTCACCCAGCCACCAGCCCCAGCTGCGCTCCCCACCTACTGTGCCTGGCCTGGACATCCAAGCCCACAAACTGCCAGGAAGGAAACAGCAACACCCCTCCTGGATGCCACACAAAGGGACAGTGGGTGCTGGTAACAGGCCCCAGGGATGGCTTATCTGATCCCAACCTCTTTCATCTGCCTTCAGGACAGAGGTTCCAGCTCCGGCCCTCTGCCAGTGGACCGGTGTGGCCTGTAACTGGAGTCGTAATGCAATCCCCCCTTGGAAGACTGAGTACATGGAGTGGGGGCTCCCAGGGGACTTGTCAGCAGGAAGGCGGGGGCGAGGTGAGGCCAAGGTCAGGTACCAGGTGACGCTGTCTGCTCTGCTTGGGAGGAAAGGCCCAGGCAGCGGGCACTCTACACTTGCTACTCCTGCCTCAAGCTGTTTCTAGACAGAGAAAACCACCAGGGATGAGCCTGGGGCATGGGGGTGGGGAAAAGTGAGGTTCCTCAGCTTCTCAAGGCTGTGTCTCTGGCTGGTGTCTAGATTCCCAGCTTTAGGGACTTTTTCTCCATGCCTGCTTCCAGTGCAGCCTAGAGGTATGCAATCCCTGCACGGCAGAGAAGGGCCTAATTGCAGTAATGAAGTGGCAGCGCTAGTAGGGAGCGACTGGCAGCCGGCCATGGGCCTCGCTCTGCCCTTGTGGGGCGGGCCGGCTTTGAAGGGGCCTTGGCGATGAGCACAGGGGTTTCTGCTGCTGCTGGGAGTGGGAAACAGAGAACAGGCAGCCAGCCCAGGCCAAGAGGAGACCCTCTCCCACTCTCTGGACAGTACATGACCTGGGCACCCAGGCAGCCTTGGCAGGGCCACTTGAACACAGATAGGGACCACCTTTTCTCCAGCCTCACTGCTCTACATACTGGGACCTTCCTACCCCTCGCTCCATGCCATCCTTCCAGGCAGAGGGTGATTCACCTGACCCCTGGGTTTGGAGACCAAACGGAGCTCATCTCTCCTCTGTCTGCCCCCATGAAATCTGTTTGAACGTGGAAGGGAAGTGTTAGCAAAGCCAGTGTGGCTACAGATCCACATCCAAGTTATTCCAATCCAGCTTTGATGGGTAATCAAGCCCACACTTTCTTCTCCATCTGCCCAACATGTGTGTTCCCTCTCGGCTGATTCCAAACTTGGGTATAACCCGTATCACCCCAGTAGCTTCCCAAAAACTTTCCTGCATCTCACCAACTTTTCTAGCATTGGAGCTGAGAAAGCAAAGGATCGAGAGAGGCCTATAAAGAAGGACTTTCAAAACTGCAGAAAGAGCTCCCTCTCCTTGGAACCAGACATTCTCTTACCCTGAGCTTGGAGCTGGGAATTTTGATTGTAAAGCCAATGCCTTAAGGCGGTGGAGTATCCCTGAGATCTTTTTGGCTCAAGGGATGAGCTGGGCTGTGCTTCTGAAGAATTCTAGGACACTTCCTGGACACAAGTGTTGACGGCAGATGATGCCACATCTTTGCCTTGTAGAGGAGGATGGAGTTGGGGCTGGGTGCTCCCCAGGGAGACAGGCACATTCCCAGCCAGAGGGTCTAGAGCTTCTTCTCCAGATAAGGGGCCCTGGTCCTCTCTCTGTGAGATTTCAAGGATCTTAAAGGATCACCTAGTCCAGACTCCTTCAAGCCTCTCTAATTATAAGAATCACCTGGGCAAGCTTGTTTAAAAACAAAATAGACTCCTGGGCCCCACCCCAAACCTTCTGAATTGAAGCTCCAGGGAAGGTGCCTGAAGATCTGCATTTCAGTGTGCAGGTGGTTCTTGTCACGCAGACTTGGGGTAAGCTGGACCAATCCAGATAGCTCATTCTACAGCAGAGGAAGTAAGCCCAAGAGAAGGGAACTGATTTGCTTAAGGTTACCCCAGTGTGAGAGAATGCTGCCTTTTTTTTTGCTTCCCCTGTTCTAACACAGAATAACCTAAAACAAAATAACAAAATCATATAGAAATCGATATTTGTATATTAAGAAGGAAAATGTCAAGGGCAAAAAAGCAAATGTCAGGCTGTTACCCATCAGGAGAACTATTTTTCTCACGGGCAAGCAGAAGAGGAGAGGCTCTAAGTCTGGAAGGATCTGACCAGCCCCTCAAAACCCTGAGCCGTGGGGGTGGCAGTGCAGGGAGCTGCCCACCTCGGAGATCTTCTGGAACTGGTTGTTGGACTGGCTGCACTTCTCAGCTGTCTCCAGAGCGACTTTATAGTTATCCACAAATGCTTTGTACACACCGAGCTGGCTGGCCTGCAGGGCAGAGAGAGAGGAGGGCAGGAGTGGGATGGGGAGAAAGGATTAATGAATGGATGAAAGCATAACCAGAGCACCTGGAGCTCCCTTAGCACTCAGAACCTCTAACTCAGTCCAAATGGCTAGCTGGGAGCAGTGAGAAAAGGCAGGAATGAACATACTACGGCATCCCTTTGAACTCCACAGTTTCCATGGAAACTGGCTCAGCCAATAAGGTTAACAAGGGGGTTTGGGGGGTTGGGGGGAGCAGGGCAGGGCCTTTGTTGGCTTGCTAAAACTCAGCTCATAGCAGCATTTGGCTTTATTTAGCATCATCAAAGTCTTGCACAGTTTGAAGCCCCTTAATGCCTCACACGTCTTTCACATCCTTTCACATCCTGGAATTAGCTGAAGCACAGGGAAGGGGGGTGGGCACGTGTGGCCTGTTCAGGGCTCCACTCCCCATGCTGAGACTGGGGAACTGCATTTAAAGGCATAGTCCCCACTTCCCTTGGCCTGCAGGTCCCTGTCCCCACCTCCTCAGCCTTCGAGGAGCCAGAGGTCCTTCTCCTCTACACATCTGCGTGTCTGTCTGCACCTAACACAAAGCTTTCCCTGGCTTAGGACCACACAGAGCCTCGCCTTCTCGGGGAGGCAGAACAGATGCCATCAGCCCTTACTGCAAAGGGGAAACCGGGTTTCATTAGTTCAATTCTGCAGATGTATTTATGGAAAGCCTTCTCTGTGCTGTGCATGTGTGTCTACTCTTACAGGAGCAAAGGGTGGAAATTCAAATTGAGCCACAATGAGATACTATTTCATACCCATCAATCTGGTCAAAATGTAAAAGTCTAATGATATTAAGAGTCAGAAAGAATATAGGAAAACAGGAACTTTTAAAGACTGCCTGTGGGTGGTGTAAATTGGTATAATTATTGGGAAAGTAATTTGTCAATAACTAATAAGGTTGAAAATATGTACAGTCCAGCCTACTACTGAGCATATCCTCTCTACATACAGACCCCAGGGCTATGCTGTCCAATACGGGAGCCACTTGCTTCACATGTTAGTCTGTCGTGTCTGACTCTTTGCAACCCCATGGACTTGTAGCCCGCCAGGCTCCTCTGGCCATGGAATTTCCCAGGCAAGAACACTGGAGTGGGTAGCCATTCCCTTCCCCAGAGGATCTTCCTGACCCAGGGATTGAACCCCGGTCTCCTGCATTGCAGGCAGATTCTTTACCATCCAAGCCACCAGGGAAGCCCTACGCATGGATACTGAGCACCTAAAATGTGGCTAGTCCAAATGGAGGAGGGCTGTGAGTGTAAAACACACACTGGGTTTCACAGGCTTTGTGTGCAAAAGAGAATGTAAATTATCCCTTAATCTTGACTGCATGTTGAAATGGTAATATTTTGACTCTATTAAGCTGCTGCTGCTGCTAAGTCGCTTCAGTCGTGTCTGACTCTGTGCGACCCCACAGACGGCAGCCCACCAGGCTCCCCCATCCCTGGGATTCTCCAGGCAAGAACACTGGAGTGGGTTGCCATTTCCTTCTCCAATTCATGAAAGTGGAAAGTGAAAGTGAAGTCGCTCAGTCGTGTCCGACTCTTTGAGACCCCATGGACTGCAGCCTACCAGACTCCTCCATCCATGGGATTTTCCAGGCAAGAGTACTGGAGTGGGGTGCCATTGCCTTCTCCCTCTATTAAACTAAATAGAATATATTCTTCACATTAATTTCACCTGTTTATTTCTACTGAGTGTGGCTGCTGCTAGAAAAATTTACATTATATATGTGGCTCACACTATTATTTGTACTAGAAAGCACTGCTCTAGAGAAACTTGCATGTGTGTGTGCACAAGGAAATGTAAACACAGGTATTTTACCCACTTCAATTTTTCTTTTGTGAAAAGACTGCAAACCAATGCTCACAAAGAAAGGAACCCATACACACTGTGCAGTTAAAATGAATGAACTAGATCTCTGTGTTCCAACGATGACAAGTTTCAAAATGAATGCTGACCGAATGGCAAAATATGATACATATATACATATTTTTTCTACACTTTAAAAGTAAATGCAATGCTTTAAGAAGATACAAATATGTAGCAAAAACCGCAAACTGCAGCCTAAAAGACTACACACCAAATTCATGCCAGTAGCTGCTTCTAGATTGAGAGGAAGGGCAAGAGGAAAGGGTGGCAGAGAGAGAGAGAGACTAACTTCATCCTCATTTGTAATGCTTTAGCTTCTTGATTAAAAAGTCTTTCCCTATATCTTCAGAGAGTTGCTGTAGCTCAAATCATAAAGAATCTGCCTGCAATGCAGGAGACCCATGTTCGATCCCTGGGTCAGGAAGATCCCATAGAGGAGGGAATGGCAACCCACTCCAGTATTTTTGCCTGGAGAATTCCATGGACAGAGGAGCCTGGTGAGCTACAGTCCATGGTCGCAAAGAGTGGGACACAACTGAGTGACTAACACCACTACTACGAATTCTTCAGAGCTTAGTGTCTATTAATTCTGGGAGGTGAGTATATTGTTGTTTGCTACATTAGTCTCTAGATTTTCTGGTTAAGTTGTTTTTCAATGAAGTACCAAGGAAATTCAGCTGCTGGGGCCTTCTACCCACCAAGGTGCGGGGAGGGGGTGGGTAGGGGAGGAAGTGTGCTGCCCCTGAGGCCTGCCCAGACAGACTCTACTTTCTGCAGAATACCTGCACTCCTCAAAGACCCAAAGAGGTGGGCTAGGGGACCTGGAGCCCTCCAGGGCAGAGACAGCTCAAGGAAGCTGGCAGGTGGGGCCCAGGAAAGCCAGAGGAAAAAGTGAGACCCGAGATGCTTAAGAAGCCAGGGCCAGAGCCATGCAAGTCTCAGCCCCAGATGGGCCAGACTTCAGAAATGGGCAGGGGTGGGAAGGGATGGAGTTCACTTCCTCTTCCAGGGAGTGTCCTGGCCCCTGATGTCCTAGGCTACAGGGGTTGTGCTAGACAGTTGCTTCCTAAACCAGGATTACTGATATCCTTCCAGGTACACATCTTCCTTGTCCACCTTTCCATGAGAGGGATAAAGGCTGGGTGTTCAGGGTGGAATGCTACCTTTCTAACCCACTGCCAAGGGTGTAGCCAAAAACAGGCTGCAAGCAGGAGCCCCCTGGGCAGAAGGCCTGTGTGCAGGGGTCACCAGCCATCAAGGCACCGCCATCTCCATGGAGCACCTGAGCCTGCTGGGCCCGATGCCCGGCCTGCCTGGGCCATTCCCTGGGAAGTGGAGGTTGCTTTGGAAACAGCAGCTTGGCACGGGGGTGATCTCATAAAACAAATAACCGAGATGCTAATTCCCCTCTCTCAGTAATGGATAATCAAATACCCAGAGACCAGCTGGAAAGAAACTACCTCCAGATGCCTGGCCTGCCCCAGCCTTCTCCCAAGCCTGTAGCCTCAGGGGCTTCAGAGGTCAGTTCAAGAGGCAGGGGAAGAGAAGTGGGGGTTGGGGGTTGGAGTAGCAAATTCATGGCCAAGCCAGTGGAGCTCAAACCAGAAGGGGGAACCCTGGTGACAGCAGGGTCCAAGTGACAAAGATAAATAGGGCGGGCATTCCACTATGCTCCAGGCTACTCACTCCTCCCACACCCCCGCCCTCCCCTCCCCTTCCCCCATCCCCCTCTGGGTTTGCTCTCTTCTGCTCTCCTGAGGGCTAGGAGAGGCTCCCCCTCAAACCAGTCAGCACAGGCTCCTGGACCAGGTGGGCGGTGATGACTGGGTGTTCATCATCCCTGAACCGGGGCTAGTACTCTGGGGCTGCCAGAACCGGAAGTGCGGGGTTCCCTGGCAAGAATGCCTTTTGCAGGGGCCTCTTCCTAACAATAGTAATAACAGCAGTAATAATAGTAATAACGGTAATGATAATGACTAAGTATTAAGTATTTCCTAATTTACTATACTCCAGGTCCTGTTCCAAGAACTTTTCAGGTATTAACTCAGTCCTCACAATCCAACAAGGTAAACACTATTATTATCCTCATTTTTACAGATGAGGAAGCTGAGTCAGGAGAAACTGGGTAAGTTGCCCAATGTCACACGTTTACATCTAACCTGTGGCAGAGCCTGGATTCCAACTCAGCTGTGACCTGGATCTAGAAACTGTGTTTCTCTCTGTGTGTCCCTCAGGACATGGACCTCAGGTCCTATGATGTCTCCTCAATGCCCTTCCAACTTCTACCTGGCCCCAGGGGTCAAGAACAAGGTGTACTCAATTCGCCCATTCATTCATTGGCTCATCTGCTCACTCATTCATTCACCCACTCACTCATTCACATATTGAGTTCTAGACTGGTTCTGAGTCCAAACTGAAGAAAACACAGTCTGTCCTCCTGGAGCATATTTTGGGGAGTCAGGCAGTTTAGTGTTCATGGAGGGTGTAAGCACAGCAGCTGCATTCAAGGGGCTGCAGATGGGTTCTCCACAGAGGTCACTTTTAAATTGGAAACTGACCAGAGATGCCAGACAGGACAGAGAAGGACATCTGAGGCTAGAGCCGCAAGTACAGAGAGGTCAAGTGTATCTGCAGTGTGAACTGAGAGACCAGAGGTTTCAGGGTCGGGGTGGGGGAGGCAATAGCCAGAGACCAGAGTGGATTGAGGCCAGCACACAAAGGGTCTCATAAACCAGACAGCGGAGGCTGGTCTTTATTCAATGGGTAAGGGGGAACCCCCTGAATGGATGTGAGCAGGGAGGAAGTGAGGTCCAGGCAGGAGTTTAGAAATCATTCTCCTGTTGCTAGGTAGAGGCAGGCCTGGGGCAGAATGCACTCCTGAGCCCACAGCAGTAGTCCAGATGAGGGCACCAGCAGGTGGAGAGAAGCAGGTGGCTGTGTGCTTTAAAGAAGTGGACTCCAAGGGATGCAGGGAGGGGAAGTGCCAAGGATGAGTCCTAAGGAGTCACGGATATCCATCCATGGGATGTGGCCACACCCACTGAGACAGAGGCAGGCAAGACAGCAATGAACCTCAGAGCCAATGAGTTCAGTTTTGAGCATGCTGAGCTTGTGGCTCCGGAGCATCCAAGCAAGTCTTCTCTAGGTAAGAAAAGTAGAGGCCTGTCCATTCAACGGGTCCCACCCCTGCAGAGAGGTCCTACCCACCACCACTTACACCCAGAGGACAGGACCACAACTCCTATGCTCCATCCTGATTGCTGGGCTGGCGAAAGTTATGGGGGGCAGAGCCAGATGGGGGGGGTCCATGGGTCTGATTGGGGGTCCTTGGGGGACATGGCCAGAGACAGACACTGAACTGGAGCTGACAGTGTCACGGAAGCCCCAGGAGCTAGATGACCTTGACCTCAGGCAGCCTTTCCCGACACCAAAGCCACACGATACTTCTGCTCCTCCTTCCTTCTCCCTGCCCAGCCATGGTGGGGGGCTGGGCTCTTAGCACTTTCCGTCCAGGGTCCTCAGCAGAGGATCTTTAGCTGACACTGTCTCCTTCCACCCCAACTCTTCACTTCATAGGCATCACGGAAGTGAGGAGAACGTCTGAAGTCTCAGGGGAGTGATGCCTGCCCCTCCACCCGGCACTTACCCCTCCATCAGCTGAGGCCCGCAGGAGAGCCTTCGGTCCAGCCCTGAAGCCCCCTGCTAGGGGCACCCACGCACATGGCCTGTCTCCGGCAGCCCTAAAACTCTAGGGCTTCCCTGGGGAGGCTGAGAGCCCAGGCACAAGGCAGGTTCCCCACAAGGCAAAAGCCCAGGCTTTTCTCCAGGACTCAGAATGACCCCGTGTCAGTAATGCCTATCGGGAGCCACGTTAGGCATTACTGACAACCCAGCCCTTCAAGAAAGCCAAGGAGATCTGGGGCCAATCGGTTGTCTCTCAACACCAGGGGCTCCACTGAGACCCCAGGTAAGCGCCTTCCATCAACGGGAGACTTACCAGCTTCTGGAAGAGGTGGCCCATAGTGACCTGGCTGTCCCACTGTTGCACCTTGGGGCAGAGGTTGTCATAGAACTCCTTGTGGATCTCATAAATGTCCTGGATCTTATAGAAGATGGTCTCGATCTGCTGGATGGTGAGTACAGGCTGGGAGGTGGTGGCAGTGGCCTTCAGAGGTTTCATGGGCTAGAAGAGAGAAGGAAGAAAGAGCAGAGGTGAGAGGCAAGTAAATTGGAGGGTCAGCAGGCTCAGGGCCCAGGTTAGGCCTTCCTGCTGCCCAAGTTCTCCCCATACAAGGCCACTGAGAGCTGGGCACCCAAAGTTCGGTTTGGATCTAGCAGCAGATGTCACAGGCCCCAGCAAGCCATGAGCAACTGCAAGAAGAGGCACCTGATGGCCAGAGCCTGGCCCAGCAGCTCTGCCAGGCCCAAGGGGTAGCGCCTGGACACACTTCTCCCAACCCTTGTCCCTTGAGGGGGCCCAGGTTCCCAGCCTGTCGTGGGTTTGCTTGAGGGTCTAATAGGATCCAAAGTGTTCTTCCACAATGGCCCCAGGCTTAGAGTCATAAACCCCCTTGCTGTGCTTCAGTGGGAAGGAGGATTGACTGAGAACTCACTCCCTTAGCTGTTTCCTTTCAAGAAATAGAACATGATTCTAGGACTTGGGGGACAGAGTTTCTAAGGGACCAAACCAATCTCAGCTGCACTGACATCTTAAGTTTCCATCACTCAGTATACAGAGGGCGAGCAGGTGGCACCCACACCACTGTCCCTCCTCCTGGACCTGTGGCAGACATTACTAAGCGATCACAACATCCTTCTCACTGAGCCTGGTTGTAGCCTCAGACTCGTTCTCAATGCCAAGGCTGACATGCAAGACAATCTGTCATCTCTGCTTGTCTACACCAAGATGCTCCCAGGCCTGCTGGTGGAGAGGGTGACAGACAGAAACTCAAGACCATTCCCAACACTTGCTGAGAGCTGAAAACATCATTTTAAAGCCCAGCATTAAGGGAAAAGGAGGCTTGGATATGTTTTCTTCAATGTGATTTCGGTATTTTCACTTTATTTTTTTTAGCCCTGCCATGAAGCACGTGGGATCTTAGTTCCCCGACAAGGACTGAACCCATGCCCCTTGGACTGGAAACATGGAGTCTTAACCTCTGGACTACCAGAGAAGTCCCTGTATTTTCTAAATTACCTCCAATGAGTAAATATTTATTTTCTAATCAGGGAAAAATAGGTATTAAAATGCATAGTTGAAACAAATAAAAAGTGATACTGAAGGGTAAGGAGCTCCTCCATGGTTGACCTTCTTTCAGCCCTAAAGTCCCCAGAGATGCCCAGACTGTCCACCTTGAGGGACAGGGTCTGGAAACCTTTCCCACAGAGAAGGCACAAGGCGGGAGGGTGTGGAGGGCAGAAGGTTTACCTGGGAGAGAGAAGCCTGAATCAGACATGGTGGGTGTTCTTCCTCTCCCGTGTAGATAAAGGGCTGGGTGGAGAGAGGCTTTTGACTTAATCTGGGTCATTCTGGAAACCCAGGAGCAGAAAGGAGAAGTTGCAGGAGCAGGTATGGGCTCACAAAGCCGCCCTCCATGACCTCACAGGATTAGGTAGTGAGCTTTTTGATAAGAGAAGCATTTAAGCAGAGGATGGGCAACTCAAGGCTGGATTCAGGGAACACCTCCTCTGGAGGGAGGCCCAAGTTATTGCTGGCTCACCCCGAGAGAAGACACCTGCCCCCCAAACCCCAGCTCGAGCCTGCCACAACAGCCAGATGCCCAAGCCAGGCTTCCTTGTATCTTCCCATCTATCTGTCCACATGAGGAAGTCCCACCTACTTAAAAACCCAGACAACGCTCTGACTTCTGGTTCCCTGTCCTCCCAGCTCTAAAAAGTCCAGACAGAAGAAGGATGAAGGCAAGAAAAAGCAGAAGTCTTCCTTATGACCCTCCTAGTGCTGGAACCAACAAGGCCTTCGCGTCCAGCCCTTTGCTGGGAATGCTGGACGGGGTTTGACCTGGTACAGGCCAGGCAGTGTGGGCCAGAGTCCCAACTTTGCCACTTGATAGCTCTGGGCAAGTCACTTAGCATCTCTGGGCCTCAGCAGCCTTATTTGTGGAACTGGGATAATATTATCAAAGCCATAAGCCATAATTTATATAAAATATTGAGCATATGCCTGGCACATAGGAGGCAATCAATAAATACTAGCTGCTACTATGATTACTATTCACTCCACAAATAATGGACCAAGTGCCTACGTGAGGCCAGACCGGGGGTGTGTGGAAGGGTATTCAGTGTTTCACTAGTCACTGCCCCCATGAAGCCTCCCATGGAGAAGCAGAGACAGACAAAACACAAGGACACAAGCAAACACAAGATAGTACATAAATGCAGTGAAGGAAATAAGAAGGGGACGTCGTGCGGAAGGACAAGGAGGAGATGCTGACTTGAAATGGAAGCACAGGGGCAAAGGGGACAATATTTTAGGCAGATTTCCCCAATGCCTGAGACTGAGGCAGGAATAGCTTGGGAAGAGAGAGGAGCTGAAAGCAGGCTGGTAAATCTGCCTGCAGCGAGCAAGGGGGTTGGCAAGCAGAGCCCTAAAGCAGGGCCGGAGGGGTGAGCAAGGCATGGATCACACGGGGGAAGGAATGCGGCTAAAAAGCCCGTGAAATGACCTGGCTTTCCCTGGAGGGATTGACAGGGTCCAATTTTCCCTTTGGAGATTATTTGTATGACTCACAGTCCTTGTTCTGCAGAACGTTATAATCTATTCGAGTAAGGTGGACCAACGCAAACGAAACGTTCTCGTGCACAAAGCAAGATACAGTTATTATTCAACTTGGACTGCAAATACCAACCAACCGGTGCCAAGGTTGTCCTGGCCCAGCTCGGAGAGGGCTTCACAGAGGAGGTGATGGGAACAGGGCCTCAGAGGGAAGCTCTGAGCAGGTGGAGAAGCAGGGCCTGGGGAAGCCTGCAGGCAGGAAGGAGATAGAGGGAATCTGGGCCAAGAGAAAGGAAGAGCATTCTCCCCACCGCAGACAGGCGCCCCATCCAGCTCATGGCCCCAGTGCTCTGTGAAGGATACTGAGCTGGCTCTCAGGACTGATCAGAGTTTATCCTTAAGACTTTTTTGATGTGGACCATTTTTAAAGTTTTTATTGAATTTGTTAAAACACTGCTTCTGTTTTATGTTTTTGGTTTTGTGGCCCCCATGCATAGGGGAATCTTAGCTCCCAGACAAGGGACAGAACCCCCACCACCTGCATTGGAAGGTGAAGTCTTAACCACTGGACCACCAGGGAAGTCCCAGACTTTATCCTTTTTTACCTCTATCTACCCATGCCGATGACACACCCTTATGGCAGAAAGCAAAGAGGAACTAAAAAGCCTTTTGATGAAGGTGAAAGAAGAGAGTGAAAAAAACTCAACATTCAAAACACTAAGATCATGGCATCTGGTCCCATCACTTCATGGCAAATAGATGGGGAAACAATGGAAACAGTGACAGACTTTATTTTGGGGGGCTCCCAAATCGCTGCAGATGGTGACTGAAGCCATGAAATTAAAAGACACTTGCTCCTTGAAAGAAAAGCTATGAGAAACCTAAATAGCATATTAAAAAGCTGAGACGTTACTTTGCTGACAAAAGTCCATATAGTCAAAGCTATGGTTTTTCCAGCAGTCATGTATAGATGTTGAGAGCTGAATCATAAAGAAGGCCGAACGCCGAACAATTGATGCTTTTGAACTGTGGTGTTGAAAAGATTCTTAAGAGTCCTCGGACTGCAAGGAGCTCAAACCAGTCAGTCCTAAAGGAAATCAACCTTGAATATTCATTGGAATGACTGATGCTGAAGCTCTAATACTTTGGCCACCTGATGCAAAGAGCTGACTCATTAGAAAAAGACCCTGATGCTGGGAAAGATTAAGGGCAGGAGGAGAAGGGGATGGCAGAGGATGAGATGGTTGGATGGCATCACTGACTCAAGGGACATGAGTTTGAACAAACTCCAGGAGATGGTGAAGGACAGGGAAGCCTGGTGTGCTGCAGTCCCCACGGAGTCGCAAAGAGTCAGACATGACTGAGTGACTGAACCACCACCACCACAACCCAGGTCCAGGTGAGGGGCCAAGTCACCACAGAGCCCCTGTTCCTGCTGGGGTGTAATCCCACCCAGGGTGGGAATAAAGTCAATAGGAGAGAACAGCCCTGGGAAGGCAGGGGTGGTCAGGATTTCTCAGAAACTGCGGGGGAAGCACTCAGGGCTATGAAGAGACAAGACACAACCACTCTGCTTCCTCCTGAACTCCCACTCCGTCTGCAAAAGGGGAAGAGCCAGCGCTCAGCAGGGCGGGTCACATGGACAGGGCCGGCTCTTGGGGCATCAGGCCGGCTTCTCAGGACAAGGTTGGGGGCCTTTGGGGGAGGGGAAGTGCTGCATGCGTGCCCCTGGCTGGCCTGAGACCCTTGGAGGCAGTTATTTTTATCTGGTGAAGCTCTGAAAATAGGCCTCGGGCAGGGAGGGCTGGCTGAAAGGCGCAGGCGGCCCCACACTGAGCTGGGCTCTGGTCCTGCTCTCCTGACAGAGCACACCCAGTTAGCCCTGCTTCTAGAATCCTGCAACAGAGGATGGAGTGCTGGTTCCCCATCTGATCAGTTAACTTTGGCTCTGGGTGTCCTGGAGAAGGAAATGGCAATCCACTCCAGTATTCCTGCCTGGAAAATTCCATGGACAGAAGAGTGTGGCAGGCTACAGTCCATGGGGTCGCTAAGAGTCAGACACGACTCAGCATGCATGCTCTGAAACAAACTGGGTGTCCCAAGAAGGGCTCCTCAGGGAGGCAGGCCAGGCGGGCTTGAACTTGTTCGTGACTTCACACGGTCATTTGTTTGCGCTGTCCCCCAGCAATCTGCCTTCTGCCTTTCGAAACAGGGGAGAGAAATCAGCCCACTTCCTCCACCTCTGATTCCAAAAGGCTTGGAGGCTACCACATGCAACTTTGCTAACTGTCACCAGAGGATGGGGGTAGGGGGGGCATCCTGAACCTATTTTACAGATAAAGAGACAAAGCAAACTCCAGAGGGGAGTCTTGAGAGAGGGGCCCAGCGGTGGGAGGTGCTGAAGGCCCAGGAAGCCCAGCCGCAGCACCCAGCTCACTAACCAGCCTGGAGACACGCAGCATGACGTGCAGTTGGTCTGCCTGCCTCCCTTCTTCCATCTCAGCCCTGGCTCCCAGACCCTCTTCCTTGTAACCTGAGCCCACCAGGAACTGGAAGGTTCTGGGACGTTACCAAACCATGCCCAGCCAGCAAGCCAGGCAGCGTCAACAGAGGCTCCTGCTGTGTGTCCCCAGTCCTGGGTGTACACACCCAGCTGTTTGCATAGCAGGAAGTGTTAAACCGAGAACACACACAGAGAGGAGTGGAGCTGTGGGAACGGGGGCGGGGTGGAGAGAAGGCGTTGCTGGGTGTAGGAGGAGGAGGGAGCTCGGGAAGGCAGGTTTTCTTCTCCAAACCCCTTTGTCAGATCACCTCTCAAGAGCCAAGGGCTTAGCTCCTGGAAGGGTCCCAGCTCTAGGAGAGAGAAGAGGGCTTGAGTCCTTAAAACCAAGGCTTATCAGCTGAGACTTGTGCTGTGGGGGGGCCCACCAGTCACAGCCCAGGCCGCCTAACTCGTCCCTCCCTCGCCCTTGCCTCTGCTCAAGAAAGAGCCAACCCAGGATGAACAAGCTGGGGGGAGTGGAGGGACCTACCCTGGGAGTGGGAGGCCCAGCCTCACAGTTTTTGTCTTGAGAGGATGAGCTGTTAGAAAGGCGAGCCAGGAGGGAGTGTCTTGGACCCTAAATCTGTTGTTATCTTTACCCAAACTGAACTCAAATCAGGCCCAACGACAGATGAGAACTGAGCTGGAGTCTAAGAGGGGCCCAAGAGGGGCCCGCTTCCAATGGAAACATGCACCTCCCCTTCCTTCAGGGAAGGGGTGTGTGGATAAAACCAAACAGGTTCTAGCCTGCACTCTCTCCCAGAATGGGAGAAAATAATAGAATACGCTCTCACCTGGGCTCAAAGAGCTTCACCCCCTACTCACTCACCCCTCGCAACAACCCCAAGAAGAGAGGATGAATATGAGTATACCCAGTTTGCAGATGGACAGAATGAGGCACAAAGGTCCATTAATCTGCTGAAGGTCTAGAGCGGGTAGGCGGTCAGGTGGGGATCCAAAGGCGTTCCTCTGAGCCTCTTTCAAATATGCATCCTTTTATTCATAGCAATGACAGCCACGCCCCTTTGTTTAGCACAGCAATTCATAGTTTATAAGGTATATTTCTGGGATTTCCCTGGTGGTCCAGTGGTTGAGATGCCAAACTTTCATTGGGGGATTGGGTTTGATGGCTGGTCAGGGAATGAAGGTCCTGCATGCTGCATGGTGAGGCAAAAAAAAGGCTATAAGGTGGATTTTGGTTGCTTGTCCTCCCCTTCCTTTGACTGATATTTGAATGCCTAAGAACCTAGCATTGTACTAGGTCCTCAAAATGATCTTCTCAACGCCATGAAGGACAGAGAGAAGGTAATGGCATTGTTCTCATCTTCAGATGAGGAAACTGAGGCTCAAGGAGGTTATCTATGGCTTACCCAAAGCCAGTGCTTTGTTAATTTTTAAAAATTTAGTATTTTTAATTGGGTGGGGGGTAGTGTCTCATAGCATGTCGGATTATAATTCCCCAGTCGGGGATTGAACCCATGTCCCTTGCCTTGGAAGTTCAGAGTCTTAGCCACTGAACAGCCAGGGAAGTCCCCTCAGTGGTTTTTTAAAACCAACAACACACGTCAGAAGGCACGTGGCCCAGTACATACATACACATATCCACACGAACCAAAAGCTGCCTGAAACAGTACTTATTCTTACTACGTGGGATGCATGCTGACATTTTCTTTCTTGTTTGTTTTAAAATGTTGGTTCACTCCACCTCGCTGATTGAGCAATCCAGTAGCAATCAAGATCCGTGGTTTGAAAGGCAGGGCAGTAAGTCCACTGTTCATGGCAGCGTCAAGTCTTGCCCTAGCTCCGGCCCCAGACCAGAGTCCTGATCGACCTGCCAATCTGTCCCTCCCTTGAAGAAATAACTGTGAAGACCAACAGACTCCTAGTAAGATTGACCACCACCTCATTCCCCTGTTACAAAGCAGCGACACACCTCAACAGTTATTCCTGGGGAAACAAATGGTAAGCCCCCTGGGATACCTGGCGACAGCAGCTCACATCACAGCAAGTACATAAATGCAGATCTTACAGTACTTTCCACTGATCTACATCTTCATTTCTTATTCCTCCCTGTTCTGGTATCATCTGATGTCTCAGTCTGCAAAACACCCGGGGAAGAGAACTTTCCACGCACAATTACTCTGCATAATATCCAGACGCATCTAATACGCACCTTCTTCAGAGGCAAAAACATCTTACATCTGTGGTTACTTCTACCTTTTGAAAACGTTGTATTCTTCCCCTCCCGGTCTGATTCCCACAACAACGCCTCCAGCTTGGAGAAGAAACTAAGGCACATTCACAGAGGGCGGCGGGCTGTCTAATGCCTCAGGGCTATGGTGCTTCTGAGAATGACACAGACAGCCTTCCACCTCATTTCCTGCCAGAAGGCCTCAGGATGGTGATAATAGTTCACCATTCCAGGGAGGAGGAACGACTGGGACCAGGGATGACAAAGAGGCCTTAACGTGATTGATTGGTAGAGACTGCCCACAGCATCAGCTGGAGGCAGAGGCTCCGATCCCACCTGGACAGAGCACTGTGATCCATTAGTAATGTCTGCACTGTAGTTAGGAGTAATGGCGTGTCTGCCATCCCTAACCAGGTCGTGCTTCTTCTTCCACCTTTCCCAGGGTAAGTAATGGAGAATTGGAGTTGACAGGCACGGGCCTCTTCTGGCAATGACCTTGGCTGCCAAGCCGTAGGCAGAGCAGTTCCACAGACCCCGGCCCTGGGAAGGACTGCTCCACCTCTTTCTCTCTCCAACTCCAAACACAGTCTCAGAGCACAAAGACCCTAAAATACATACTCACCAGCAACAGAGCTTCCAGCTGGTTAATATAGATCTCTTCACTGGCCAGGAACCCCGAGAGAACCAGCTTCCTCATCTCCAGGCCCTTCCCTGCTTCCACCTGTAAAAGCAGATCAGAATCTGAGCAGCCTGTTTTCTTGCTTTTCCCCCTCTTCTTTAACATTTTTGTAAGGGGACAAAAGCCAAATACTTATTATAGAAAATCTGGAAAACACAGAAATATAAAAGGAAAAAAAAAAATCAGCCATACTGCTACTGCTCCCTTCTTGCTTAATTTCTTTTCCATCCTTTTTCCCCCCATGCTTCCTTATCTGATACCCATCTACCCTTATATCTTCCTGCCTCCAGGAGCTCAAACCCACAACCAACAGAGGAGCCTGGCAGGCTACAGTCCATAGGATCACACAGTGTTGGACACAAGTGAAGCAATTTAGCACAGCACCCTTATAATGGCTTCCCTGATGGCTCAGATGGTGAAGAATTTGTCTGCAGTGTGGGAAACCTGAATTCAACCCCTAGGCTAGGAAGATCCCCTGGAGAAGGGAGTGGCTACCCACTCCAGTATTCTTGCCTGAAGCATTCCTCAGACAGAGGAGCTTGGTGGACTAATAATCCATGGGGTTACAAAGAGTCAGACACAACTGAGCGACTTACATACTTTCATCCTTATTAATAGTGAGCAAGGTAAAAAAAGAACCTGAGCCCATGTGTGGGAGCAATTTAATGGAGGGGGGAAAGAGACAGTTAAGGGAAATTAGAGTCATGACTGAGATGGGCATGGTCACCTGGAGAGCATAGCAGGGGCCAGAGAAGGTGCTCGATGAAGACATGTATGAACAGAGAGGAGGAGTAGGGTCAGAGATGACGGGATGGAAGTGGCCATGGGATTCCCGGCCAAGTGGCCTTCCAGCTACACCTCTGACTCTATCTTCCTGCCCCTGGGAGCTCAATCCCACAATGGAAGGTGCTGGCTGTGGGCCTCAACCTTTTCCTTTGTAGCCACCCTGCCCCCAGCATCTCCTGACCCCAACAGGCCTCCTCCCTACTCCAGAATTCTTTCTCCTCTATGGCGGAGATCATACCCCATTTAGCCTTGAATGGCCACCAACTAGCCAATGTTTCCTGTTGCATCTACCAGATAGGTGGGGCATGTGTTGAATGAATAGATAAATGAGTGAAGAATCTACTCAAATTCCCCAGTAACCATTTTTTGCAGTATTAAGTGCCACCAACAGTTCCTGGCACAGAGAAAATGCTTGAACACTCTGAGTGAAAAGACATATAATTCTTCTTGTCATCTAAGATCCCCAAGTCACTCCAAGCCTCTTCTCTCCTTCTCCTCTGCCACATGGAGTCCCCAGTCCCTTCAAAGTGTTCTAGCTCATCTCTTACGAGGATTCCTTCCTCTGCTCCACCCTCTTCGCTGTTGTAATTGAGGCCCACAGCAACTTAGTCCCCACTGGATTCAGACTGCCCTCTGCCTCTCTCTCCTGCCTCCACTGCACTGAGAGTCAGATCAGTCTTCCCAGAATGCCAGCCTACACCTGATGCTTATCAAAGACTTAATACTGCAAAAAGTGATTACTGGGGAATTCGAGTAGGTTCTTCACTTGTTTATTCATGCAATACATGCCCACCTATCCCGTAGATACAATGGGAAACAAGCATTCAATAGCCCTTACTTTCATATGGCTTATAATCTAGTGGGAAAGAAATATGTTAAAACCAAAGCCAAGGACTTCCCTGGTGGTACAGTGCATAAGAATCCGCCTGCCAACGCAGAGGACGTAGGTTCGATTCCTGGTCCGGGAAGATTCCACATGCCATGAAGCAACTAAGCCCACAACTACCGAGCCTGTGTGCCCCAACTGCTGAAGCCCACTAGACCTAGAGCCTGTGCTCTGCAACACAGAGAAGCCCTGCAATGAGAAGCCCACACCGCAACTAGAGAGTAGCCCCTGCTTATCACAGCAAAAACCCAGCACAGCCAAAAATAAACAAGTTAAAGCAAACAGACAAAAACAAAAGCCGAGTAAGTATCAATATATGACTATAAAGTGTGAGGGGTCCAGCTTACTCTTTCCTTAAACATCTGTAATGGCTCCCAGCACCTCTCCCCACCCTTCTGATCTCTCCAACAGCCATCTGCCTTTCCAACAGGCCAGAGTGCTCCCGCCTCCAGACTTTGGTTCTAGCCGACCCTGCTGCCTATAATGCCCTCTCCCGCATGAGCACTTCTCTCCTGAAGGCACAGCTGAAGGCCCTGGCCCTGCAGCTTCGGCTCCCAAGGAGGCAGTCCGCTGCCCCTGACAGGTGCCTGATCTTGTTACCTGCCCGATGATTTTACAGGGCCACCTGTATCTTGCTCCTCTGGAAGCCGCCCCCTCCCCCCACAAAGCCCAGCACCACGTGATGCTCCTGACATGTGGGCACCTGACACTTATTAAGCCTTGTAAGTTCTTTCCACTCTCTCATTCAGCTTCATTGCCCTCTCAAATTCCTCTCTGAAGGGGGTACTATATTTTTCCATGATACAAATGGAAACAAACAAATAAGACTTAAAAAGACGGAGGGGACCAGTCCAGAATCACATAGCCAGAAAGTGGCAGAGCTAGGACTCCCTTCTCCTCCCAGGTCCTTGAACACCAAATTCAGGGCTCATCTCCTGCTCTGATGATTCCCTCCCTCTTGTGTTTCTTTGTCAAGCTTCAGATGCTTACCTAGAATCTCAAACAGCTCCCTCTTTGGGCATTTAAGCACACACCCTTAGCATAAGCTGAAGCTATGCTAAGCTTCATATTTCTGAAGCTATCAGAAATTTCCTAGGTCCCAGGAGAGCTGCTTCCTCCCTGCTGTTTGGCTGCCCAGCAAGTTTTCACAGGCCTTGCTACCCTCTCCCCAGGTGAGGAACTTAATTCTTGACCTGCTATCAGCAAACCAGTTAGCAATTTTGCTGGAAGCGGTCTTTCCCAGAGTCTCTGAAATAAAACCTGATCTTGAAATAATTGGACATCCTGCCAAAGATGTCCACCTCCTCAGCCACAAAGCCTGTGACTATGTCACCTTAGTGGCATAGTCACTATTGCAATTTGCAAATGTGACTATGGATTTTTAGGTGGGGCGGTTAACCTGGGATTATCAGATAGAGCCCAGGTAAGAGACCTTTTGGGGCTTCCCGGTGGCTCAATGGTAAAGAACCTGCCTGCAAGGCAGGAGCCACAGGAGACATGAGTGTGATCCCTGGGTTGGGAAGATCCCCTGGAGGAGGGCATGGCAACCCACTCCAGTATTCTTGCCTGGAGAATCCCAAGGACAGAGGAGCCTGGTGGGTTACAGTCCACAGGGTCGCAAAGAGTTGGACACGACTGAAGCAACTTAGCACAGCACAGCATGCATGCCAGAGACCTATGAGCAGGAGACAAGAGGGTCAGGGTCAGAGAAAAGGCGACTAGCCCACAGAAGGGGAGAGAGAGGGTGGATGGGGGTGGGGACAGGGAGAGACTGAGTGAGAAACTGAAATTTGTGACACTACTGGCTTTGAGGACAAAGGATGGGACCACGAGCCAAGGGATGCAGGGGCCTCTAGAAGCCAGAAAAGGCAAGGGAACTGGTCATCTTCCCTAGAGCTTCCAGGGGGAATGCAGCACTCCTGACCCTTGAGACTTGCAAGAGAATAAATCTGTGTAGTTTTAAGCCACCAAATGTGCGGTAGTTGCTTTCGACAGCTTTAGGAGACCAGTATGGGTGCCAAGGTTTAGGGAAAAACAATAGTTACTTATTGATGGCTTCACAAGTACCAGGCACAGTTCTAAGTGCTTTCCGAGGATTAACTCTCTGGAATCCTGCAGTCTGGATGGTGTTATCATTATCCCTCTGAGGCACAGAGAAAGGAAACTGCCAGCTGTCTAGAGCCATGGGAATCGCAGGCAGGTAGGACCACCTCTGAAGAACGAGACTGGAGCTTGGAGCAGGGCCCACAGGCCCTGGAGGCGGAGGTCAAGGTCAGACCCTGCTGCTTCAGCCTGACAAGTGGGAACTAGCCCTCTATGTTGGGGGCCAGCACTTCTACTTCTCTCCTGTATCCCATTCCCTTCCTGTTCCCTGCCAACCAGGGATGTGCCCAAGGGCTTGGCAAACATGCTCTCAAGAAGTCACTTGGGGGCACAGTGTGAGCTTAACTGTAGGCCTGGCTGGACCAAGTCCAGGGTGAAGAGCTGGTGACTCATGGCTCCCACCAAGCCTTTACATTCCACCCCAGGTACGATCACAGGGTCAGCCCCCATGACAGCCCAGTGCAGCAGGAGCCCCTCCTCATGAGACTCCAACCTTGGAGTCCAATCTGGAAAGAATCCCCCCAAATGCAGCAAGTAGTCACTCCCAAGCAGCCCCACTCTGGGCTGTATTCACACTGATGTTTTGACTGGTGAGGGGATGGAAGCAATGGAAAAGGATGTGAAATTAACCGTTTTACCAACAGCTAACCTGCTCTGGGTTAACACCCCAATCCTCTTCCATCTTTACTTTCCTCAGACCCCACCTGTTCCTGGTTTGGAATTACCTGGAAATTCACAATTCCTTTTTCAGCCCTCCTGGGGCTACTCTCATCCCATAAAACACTAGGCCCCAGGATGTCCCTGGTGGTCCAGTGGTTAAGACTGTGCTCCTATTGCAGGGTGCATGGGTTCAATCCCTGGTCAGGGAACTAACATCCCGCCTGCCACATGGTGTGGCCACAAAACAAAAAAGCCACCAGGGCTCAGCATCCATTCACTCATTCCTCACTATGTGCCCAACACTGGGAAAAAAGGGGAGACGACAATCTTGACCCCCAAAGAGCCCCCCAGAGGCGCCTACATGCCCAGAATCATCTGGGGAGTTCTCGGGAGTTCAGGGCCCCCACAGCCTGTGCCAGGCTGCCTGCCAGTCCTGCACACGGGGAAGCTGCCTTCTGGGTGACACTGTCCCCACTTCCTCCCCAAGCAGAGCTTATGAAACTCAGCAGCCATGGTGGGCTCGATCATGGCCAGCATTTTACACAATCTGCTGGGCTGAAAGGCTGTCACAGCCTGAGGCCCCAAATCCAAGAGGTCAAGTCACTCTGAAGGGGACAGTAGCTGCAAGTTAGGCTCAGCTGGCTCCGGCCTGGTCTTCTACAGTCTGGGCTAAATAAAGCTTCCAAGGCTTTGGCTCCAGGCCAAATCAAGACACTCTCTCCAGGAGCCTTAATCTCCTCCAAGACAGCAATGTGGGCTGAATAGGCAGGACCGCCTTAGGCCAAGTGGCTCTGCAGACAGCAGAACTCAGCCCATTGGACACACCAGTCTGCAAGGGGTAAGGAGGTGGCGGTGGGGCTGTCTGGCCAGAGTTGATGCCACTGAGTCTAGGCGCCGTGTCCAGGCCGAGCATCAGCCTCAGAATAGCTGGCCCCTCCCTGAGTTGAATCGATGCAGGGAACTCAGCCATTCTCTCCTCTTCCAGCCCTAGGCACCGGGAAGTTCTCTTTCAGTTAGTTCCTCAGCAGAATGGAGGGCAGAGTACAGGGGCCACTGCTGGGGGACTCTCCTGAAAGGTGGAGCCCCATATTCCGGGCTCCCTGTTGTCTGAAGCCACAGGCAGGCCCCACGGGGTCCAACAATGCTTCACATCCCACATCTTTGCAGTTGTGTCATACTCACATACCACCAGCATGCTTGCTTAATACTGTTCTTTACAACTGGCTTCTTAAAAGCACAGCCTTGGGCTTCCCTGGTGACTCAGAGATAAAGAATCAACCTGCCAATGCAGGAGATACGGGTTCGATCCCTGGTCCAGGCAGATCCCACATGCTGCAGAGCACCTAAGCCCATTACACCACAGCCACTGGGCCTGCCTCTAGAGCCTGGGAACCACAACCGCCGGAGCCCATGCGCTCTAGAGCTTGTGCTCCCCAACAAGAGAAGCCACCACAATAAGGAGCCCTCAGACCACAATTAGAGAGTAGCCCCTGCTCGCCGCAACTAGAGAAAAGCTTGTGCAGTAACAAAGACCCAGCACAGCCAAAAATAAATAAAATAAGTGAAATTAAAAAAAAACCACAGCCTTATCCCAAGCATTACATTTGAAAGCACAGGCAAGATGTACAAGTCAAACCCGCACCAGCTGCGGTGAAGCTCGGCGTCTTAACCACTGGACCACCAATCAAGTTATTTTTTTTCTAAGATACGTTAAAATGTATGCCTAACTGTTAAAGTGCAAAATCTATATCTAGGTGCTACCTAAAATCATCTCTCAAATCATCTCATCTGTGGTTCACACTTCAGGGAAAAACCTGAGTAGGAAACATAGGCACGGCCATTGCTATACATGGTCGGGGGGAGCGGAGATTGGGACAAGTGAAACAGAAACACAGGCAGTTGACAATCCATTAAAAATTGGCACAGAATTCACCTGAGGAGTTAATCTGCATTACAAAAGGATTAAAAAATTCCTGACAATTGAGTTCCTTTAAATAGCAGCTTTTACATAGCAAGGCCTCTATCAGCCCGAGGAACCTTTAAATAGAATCGTGTGCAAGATTTGGAGGAGGTTCACAACACCTTACGAGGGGGGAGGGGGGCGATGCTGCTCTCGGTATTCATACATTATTCTTAGTTTATAGACTATTAACTCCCCAAAGGGAGGTGTGGGTTGAAACACATTCCAAGCTCCAGCCCCAAGCTCCATGGAGAAATCCACGGCCGTCTTCACACCTGTCCCCTGGGCAGGATGAAGCATCTCAGAAACTACACTGAAAACAGCATTGATTTGACCTGTATAATAGGACTGGTGTTTGGACACTGTTGAAGGTAAGTACTCCTGAAGTAAAGTAATAGCAGCAAAGAGAGAACGGCCCTGGACTCCTACCAGCTGTCAAGAAGAGAGTCTACCAAGCAGGAGTGTGCCAAGCCCAGGACAGGAGCACAGCGTCCGGAAAGGAGCCTTGACCTCACAGGTGTACATGCCCACCCGCACACACACACCCACACCCACACCTGACTCAATGAGCAGCCTTCTCTTCTAATCTGAATTTAGTACCCTTTTATCAGAACTCTTCTCCTGGCTCTGCCTACTTTCTCTTTATATTCCTATTATCTGGGCACTTGCCCCCTTGCTCTGAACTCTTTATGAGAGAGGATCAAGTCTTTCTCATCTCCTCTCCTCCCCAGTGCCAGGCATCCTGCTTTGACTAGAACAGAACCTGAGTGTTAAATGAATCAGCGAGCTTTCTGCCTGCTTTTCCCTCTATAGGTGGCCAAGCCTGGTGGTGGTGAAGGGCTTCCTAGATGTGTTCAGGCTGAGACAGGGGGCCTGGAATTCTCCAACACTCAGGAAAGGGCCCTTCTCCCTGGAGACAGGTAGGTCCAGGAACACTGCGGCGGCAGGGCAGAGGGGAGGACTCAGCCAGGCACTCACAGGGCTCCGGGAGGAACAGCATTTTTAGGTGTGATGTGTACCTAAGCCCCCATGGCTTCCACATGCTTCCTTCTTACAAGGCCAGGGACATCGAGCTTCACTCAACCCACCAATCCACTGGACACCAGCCACATAGCAGGCCCTGTGCAGTGCCCACCATGAATACAAGAGGGCTCTGCCCTCAAGGAGAACAGAATCAAGGAGGCAGAGTCTAGAGTTCCAAACAGAATGAAATATGGGCTAGGCTGGTATAAGCCAGGGAGGAGACACATAAGGCAGCACAGGAGTGGGGTCCCATCTGTGCTGGGGAAGGCGTCTCAGGGAAGGACCATTAGGAACCCACGAAGGTCCCATCCCACACCCCACTAAACTCCCAGCAGGTGCTCTTGGTTCATAACCAGACTTTTCCCCATCCTGTTCCTGGGATGGCTGGTCAGACCCCAAGGGCAAGGCCTCAGGGGCCCAATGTGAGACATGACTTACTCCAGTGTGTCAGGCTAACACCTGACGAGCAACCCAGGGGTAGGGCATCAGCCACTGCCAGCCTCCCATTATAGCTCCTCTCTGCCCCACACCCAGGCCTACAGCTACTGCTCCACCCCTTCCACACATCAGCCATCTACCGTGGGCCTGCAGTCTATTTTTAACTCCATTAGCTCCTCCTCGGAACCAGACTGTAGCCCGGATGGGGCAGGGCTCTGATGCCCATCTTACAGGAGGGACAAAGGGGCCCAAGGAGGCTCAGTGACAGTCGTCTCCTGCCCACAGCAAGGCTCTGTGCACCACGCCCTCTGGGGTGAAGTGCTGCCAGGGCAGGCGGGCCAGGGCCCACAGATAGGCGCTCTCTGTTAGGTAGCCTGGCTTGCAGCCTGCAAACTCCCTGCCAAACGTTCTCACTGGCCCTCCCTTCAAGCCGCAGAACAGGGAGGAGGTGAGCAAAACACTGAGGTCAGAGCTCTGAGAAGCGGGCCTAGGTGAAGGAAAGGAAGAATATAGTGTGGTGTGCAGCACTGGTGTGCTTTCAAGGGGAAGCCCAGCCCCTGGGGCGCAGGTGAAGAGAAGGGAGGGGGTCTGAGGCAGCCCTGCCCCTCCCACTCTACCTTCAAGGCAACTTCTCCAACAACACAAGGGCACCACTGCAGAGAATGCCCATAGCCCAGCGTCGGTGGGTTGTTATGCTTCCTGCCAGTGCCCATCTTGGGTAAGGTGACTTATCCACCCAGCTCCGGCCTCCAAGTGGGCTGTTTCCTCCCCTTTTCGGCTCATCCAACTCTTTTCCTTCAAGGAAGCCCAGGGATCCCTGGTTCTGGATCCCTCCAAACACCCGGAGCCCTGGCCCAGATGCTCCAAGTCTCCTAGCTGGGAAGAGCAAGGGGCCCCCTTGGCCTGAACGTCCCACTGCTGCCATGGAAACAAGGAATTATAGCTTTCTGGTTTCAGGTCAGCCGGCTCCTGGGGAGGGGGGCGGTGGGCAAGCAGGCTCACACCCCTGGCGTGCCCCCCAGGTGACTCATGTCACTGCCAGAGAAAAAGCCACCGCCACCCCCCGCTCCCCAGCTGGTCTGGGGAAAGCCAGCAGCCACTCCCCTCCGAGGACAACTGGTCCAAGGGGAGGAGGCCGGCACTGCACCTCTCCCCCGGGAACAACTGCCCAGAGCACTGCCCCTCGCATCCCCTGACGGGCGGGCAGCCGGGCGCCGGCCCCTCTGCGGTTGGGGTGCTCCAGCTCAGCCATGAGGCTGGTGCGCAAACCAGCCATTTCTGCAGTCAGAGCTGCGAGCCCTGCCCCCTCCCCCGACAAGCATCCAGGGCGTGTCACGTTCCCACCTTCACAGTCACCAAGAAGGGGGACCCTGAGCTGGGGCTGGTCGGGGTTCCCAGCTCGCACTCCTCCAGCAGAAACACATCTTCATCCTCCAGGACCTTGTCCAAAAAGCCTATCGCCTCCTCTTCCTCTTCCATGGCAGCCGGAGCCGCGGAGGGCAAACAGGAAGCGGGGTCCCGGCGGCAGCAACGGCAGCAGCCGTGGCCGCCGGCACCCGGGAGGGAGCGGGGCGGGCCGGGCCGGCGGGGACGGGAAGAGCGCGCGGGGCAGGCCTACACCAGCACGCGGGCCTCCCCGGAGTCCGTCCTGGCGCCCGGCCACAGGCTGCCGATGAAAGGGTCCATTATGAACCTTTTCGGGCCGCCGGCTCCCGGCCCTCCCGGAGAAAGGGGAAGCGGGGCGTCCCCGCGGATCCCGGCCGCCTCTTGCGGGGAGCTCCAGCCGCCGCCGCCGCCGCCGATCCTGGGGCCCGCGCGCCCCTGCCCGCCGTGCGCGCCGGCTCTCCGGGCAGGCGGGGCCCCGCTCCCCGCGCCGCTCCCAGCCCGGCCCGGGCGCCCCGCCGCCGCCGCCAGCCGCTCGGATCCCGCCCTCCTGGACGCCGAGGCTCGCGTTCGCTCTCAAGGCAGGAAATGCACGACTCGACGGGCGAGGTGGAGCCGTTCCCCTCTGCGGTCGCCGGGCCAGCCGGCCGGCGGGAGGCTCCGGGAGCGCGGAGGAGGGGCGACGAGGCCGCAGCCAGGCCGGGCGCGGAGGGGAGGGTCCGCTTCCCAGAGACAGGCTTTTATTTACAGCCCCTCACCGGCCCCGCGGGCTGGGCGGGCCGGCGGGCGGGGGCGGAGCGGAGGAGCAGCTGCCCGCAGAGCCTCGCGGGCCCCCGGGCCAACCTCGGTGTCACCTTGGGATGCCGACCAGCCCCTAGTCACTTCCGCCCCAGGCTCTGACACCTTTAGGCTTGGTGAGAAACCAGAGTTTCCATCGCCACCGTGGTTGGGGCTTTGTGCAAAGGAGGCCTGACCTGCTTTCCAGAGGCAGAAGCACAAGTGCCAGCCAGGGGTTGCAGCGGGGGCCGCTTGGGGCCGCCAGAGGTACCACACCTCCTTCTTACAGATGCTGCTGAGATTAGCAGCACCACACCTTTTTGGGGCTCTTCTCCTTCAAGAAGGGCCTCTGGGCCCAGTAGAACCAGCCCCACAGGGAAGGGTACACTGAAGCCAGGATCACGAGCATCGCCAGCCCTGCCCATCCCAGCCTGATTCCCCTGGCTTCCCATGCTTCCAGAAGCTAAATGCATCCGCACATCCCCTGGTCCCCCTGGCCCCATCCAGAGATGTATCAATACATCCACCTACTCTTGCCGGGAAGGAGTTTCAGGGCGGCAGCTGGGAAAAGCTCTTTCACAACACAACATCTAGGACAAAGGTTGCAAACTCCAGGCCCCAGGAGGGTGTGGGTAAGATCGGTTAGTTGAAGTGAGCCAGGTAGGGACCAGGTGAATTCAAGAGAATGTCACTCAGCTCCAGCTGCTGGCTGCCAGGGGCAGTGCAGGCTCACGGTTGCCCCCACCCCGTCCACCCCGGATCTTGGATTGTTCCAGAGAAGCCGAAATCTGGATTCTTAAGTGAGAGCTCTCAATTTAAAAATGATGGCAGAGGGACTTCCCTGGCAGTCCAGTGGTTCAGACTTCCCCTTCCAATGCAGAGGGTTGCGGGTTCCCTGGCCTGGGAGCTAAGATCCCACATGCCAAAAAAAACCAAAATATGAAACAGAAGCAATATTGTAACAAATTCAACAAAGACTTTAAAAATGGTCCACATCAAAACAATAAAAATAAAAAATAAACCATGGCAGAAGAAACAAGAAACAAGGTGCAGTCTAAATGAAACATCTGTGCACTGAATCAGGCTTACAGACAAGACTGCTGCCTTCTTGCAACTGGTTGTTTCTTTGAGAGAAGTTTGGGAGTGTGTGTGTATGTGTGTATGCGTGTGGGTGAGGGTGGGGAGGTGGGGAGAGTGTGTTGGAGGATGGTCCTGGAATATCTCCTCTGTCCCATTCCCTCCTGATATCTTGGAATCAAATTCAGCTTCACACATGATCAGTCTACAACTTTGTAAACCTGTATAGTAAGTGCCACCAACCAGGCCGGTCAAGTGAGCACTCTGGATTCTGAGTAATGAGCCCTGAAACTCCAACTCCTCTCAAGCACCCCCCACCTGCCCCCACCCTGCCAATCTCTCACCAGCCCCCAAACTATGTCTCTAGTCAGGGATTTCCTCAAAATCTTCCTGGTGCTTCTAGCTCACAAGTGACTCTCAGTACACAGCTGCCAGGACCAGCCAGTGTGGGTCTTAATGATGCAGTGTCTGAGTTGTCCCTAATGCCTTGTGTGTCTACCAGGAGCTCCTTATGCAATGGTTCATCCCCATCTGGTGGCAGGTGTATGGCCATAGCGGGAAGAGTCCAGCCCTTTGGGACTCATTTGGAAATGCATTCTAAAGTGGGGGGTCAACCATGAGCCACCCTGGGCCCACCTGGGGTCTTCACCTCTCCTTCTGACTGAGTATCTCAGCTGAGAATAGGGTCCTTGGTTGAGCCTCCAGGCTGGGTGGAGAGGCTGAGGAAGAGGGAGGAGGGAAAAGAAGAGAGGTGGACTTGGTTTCTCATCCCAACTTCCCCCCAAATTTTTGAAAGTTCTGATCTCTAGGTGGGGCTCCTGCCATTCTATTACAGCTGAAAACCTGTCTTCTCCAGTAAAAGATTTCTCCCTGTCACTATAGCTGAAATACAGACCAAGGGATTTGGCGTAAGTTCTCTGGGACCTCAGGGCTGACGGGGTTCCACACGGGCACATACCACCCTAAACCCACCCTCTCCATCATCCCTGCCCTGGCTGGGTTATATATAGCCGGGGCACATCAGAAGGGTCACAATTCCTCATCTGGTTTGGGCGGGTGAGGCTGTTCTCAGGGCTTGGGAACAACCAGGGCTGGCATTCCCCAGGGCAGAAGTGTGCCAGCCCAGGGCTCTGTGCCAGTCCCCCACCCTGCAGGCTCCGAGTGCATGGAATATGGGGCTGCCTTCACTGGTCAGACAAGCAGGTGGCATGGGAGAAGGGCCTAACAGCCCGGGGGCCCCCCGTCTGCCTTCCCCCACCCAAAGGAACATGAGGGGCCCTGAGGGTTCTCCTAGAAGTATCCCCCTCTGTCTCCCCAGGCTCCTCCCCAGCAGGGCAGGATCGACACCCACTTCTTCCGAACCCTGAAACCTCTCAGAAGCTGCTCCCTGAATATCCAAATATCTCCACTCCACCAGTCCTGGGGTTGGCTGGAAATTCCAGTGAGTAACTCGAGTGCCCTTCCATCTCCCCTGGGCACACAGACCCCACTCAGAGGCCCTCAGTCCTGCCCCTGGTGAGAATGACTCACAGTCCCAGGGGGTGTCCCCTCCCTTTCCCTGGCCCGTGCCCTGAGCCAGCCCTGGACCGGGCTTCCTCCCTGTGTCCTCTGCAGCTCTGCCTGCTCCATCTAGCTCCCGATCCTCCTCTCCAGAGAAGCCGCCTGCTCCAAAGGCCTCGCAGCTGCTGTATTCCCAAGTCACAGGCCCCCTTCTCTACTCCTTGGCCTCTGCAGTCTGGACGCTCTTAAACCCCTCAGCTCCCATGGCTGTGTCAATGCTGCCTCTGACCACTCTGGTTTAGGCTGGCCCTTCTCTCTCCTGCCCCCTAGAAGATGGGAGTCACCCAGTCAGACCCAGGCCTCCGCACTCTGCTCTCTACCCTTGGGGAACTCATCCCCCGTCACTGCTAGCCCGTCCCCATCTGCAGCCCCAGTGTCCTGCTCTGCTCCCAGCATGATATCTGAGCTGTCAGCCGGTTCTTCTCACTTGGAAGCCCCACTGGCAGCCCCTCAAACGCCACCTCTCCAGACCCAACGAGCCTTCTCCCTCTCCCGCCCAGCTTCCCCTTCTGGCTTCTCCACTTCTGTTGGCGGGGTCACCATCTTGTGACTGTTCCTTCCCTCAGGCCCCACATCCTTTTTACCAAGTCACTTAGTGCTTCCTTCTTTTCCTTTTCCAAAGCCACCACCCCAACCAGGGTTTGCAGCATCTCACACTACACAGCTGCAATAATATTCCTCTTTGACTCCTGATCTTGTCTGTCCATCTGATGGTTCACTCATACCCAGAGAAGGCTTGGCATTACAAATACACAAACCTGGGGGACACAGCCCTTGCTATTAGAATGCTCTCAACTCAAACTTCCCTGGTGGTCCAGTGGTTAAGACTCCAAGCTCCCACTGCAAGGGCCATGGGTTCAATCCCTGGTTGGGGAGGATCCCACGAATGCCTTGTGGCAAAAAAAAAAAAAAAATGACGAATGCTCTCAACTCAAGTCAGAGAGGGTGATGGGCCTATAAACAGATGAGGCAGTATTCTCACTGGTCAACACAGCGGGAAGAGAGGACAAAGGCACTAATCCTGCCAGAGAGCAAAAGCTTCACAGGAGAGTGGTTTCTGAGCAGCATCTTGAAAAGGGGAAGGGTGCCCAGGCAAAGGGAGGAAAATGTTTTGCAAGGAACCCCAGGAAACACAGCAGGAGGACAGAAGAGAAAACGGGCAGGTGATGAACTTGAAGGGGTGGCGGGAACCACTCCATGGAGGGTGAGGGGCGTGGGCTCCTCCATGGGCAAGGGGCAAGGACTGAGATTTCGGACACCTGCCAAGCCTACACTTTTCCAAGCCACCAACAGTTTATTCTCCCCAAACCCAGCAGCCTTCTCTCACACTCTTCTCCATCCCCTCATTCCCTTACCCCCTCCATCAACAAGTATCTATTCACTGCCCGCTGTGCCTGCCAGGCGCTGGGGTAGCACTCAGAACGTAGCCGCCGGCAAGAGAATTTGTCTACCTCCGTGGAGGTGACGGTCTCAGGGACAGACCGGCCACCGCTCGCCAAGGTAGGGCTGGGGGAAGGGTACAATCTCAGAACTATCCGGCTGAGGTACAACCCTTTCAGAAAGAATAACTCGGAAATATCTATTGTGATTTAAAATGTTCACACCCTCTGACTCAGCACCTCCACTTTAAGGGATTTTTCTGCAAAAACATTTCTACAAGGGCTCAAAGATGTCTGCACAAAGATGTTCACTGCAATGATGGTTAAACCAGTGAAAGACTGGAAACAGTCCAAACGTCCATTTGAAGGGGACTGGCCAAGTGAATTATGGTACATCCGTTAAAACAAACACTACATACAGTTGTGAAGGAGAATGAGGTAGGCCTTTAATTACTGATATGCAAGATGCCCAAAAGTTATTAAGTAAAATAACCAGAGCAAATTGCATGAAGTATCAATAGTATGAGCCCACTTTAAAATATATATATATGTACACACATATACACATATTAGAGAAGGAAATGGCAACCTACTCCAGTACTCTTGCCTGGAAAATCCCATGGACAGAGGAGCCTGGCGGACTACAGTCCATGGGGTCCCAGAGTTGGACACGACTTAGCGACTAAACAACAACAATATATACATATACACATATATAATGTGCTTATATACGTATAATGCATATATAATGTATTTATATTAATATATAATGTATAAGTAAATACATATGTATTATGTAATACATTTATAAATATACATAAAAATGTATCTTATGTATATAATATCTCACTTGGAAAAATAAGGAAAAATATACAACCATCTCTTAACAGACACTCTCTCTGTAAAAGGAGACTTAAGGAGACTTTCACTTTCCATATTATACATTTCTATAAAATTAGAATTTTCTGTGATATAACCAAAAAATAAAGAAGTTAAAAAAAGAAGTGTGTTAAGTGCTACAATTGGGAAAGTCGACTGAGCTCTGGGGGCATAAGACACGCACATCTGACGCGGCAAAGGGGAGTCACAGGAAGTTCTCCAGAGAAGGTGGCCTTAAAACTCCTACCCGGGACTTCCCTGGTGGTTCAGTGGTTAGGACTCCACACTTCGACTGCAGCGGGGGCGATAGGATCCCCGGCTGGGGAACTAAGATCCAGCAGGCCACAAGGCACAGCCAAGAGATTAAAACAAAAACAAAACTCCTCCCTGAAAATGAACAGTGACCAGCCGTGCCAGGGGTGACTCGCGGACAGGCAGGATAGCATGAGGCACAGTGAAATGAGTTCAGTCTGGATGGCAAGTCTTCATTCACTCAACCAGTACTTACTGGGCATCTCTGACGTGCCAGGCACAGTTCTAGGCACTAGAGTTTGCAATGAGCAAATATTTCAGTACAAAACTGACAAAGCTCATGGCAGTGCTCACGTTCTAGCTGGAAGGCTGGTGATGAGGTTGCAGAGGTGGGCAGCAGTCAGGTGGTCAGGTTAGGCACAGCCTTGACAGCATTGCTAAGGGCAGGCATGGAAAAATCTGACTGGGAGTGACCGGACAGCGTTTCAATGTGTCCCTCCCGCTGACATCAGATTACTCTTTCTAACACATTGCTCACTCTGTGTCCAGCAGGAAGCCACCAAGTCAGCCCAAACAAGGACAGTGGGGCCCTTGCTGATGACTCAACTGATCACACTGTTGACAACCACCACCTCTGCTGTTCGCTGTCCCCTGAAAGGGCCAGGCGCAGTCTTGCCTCCAGGCCTGATCCTGGCTTGGAGCCCCTGCTCCCTCTTCTCTGCTTATCCCTGGCCCTTCCTACTTCCTTGGCAGGAACTCAAGCCCCACCCCTATGTTTTCCAGAGCTCATCAGACCCTGGGCCAATGAGAACTGACCCTGGGGGCCAGTGCCACAAGTAGACCCAGGGCCAGCATCCACTGCAGACACAATGAAGTTCATCATCATCTTGATAATCAGCCTCCTCCCTCTGACTTCCCTTTTTCTGCTACAGCAGAAGTCACTACAAACATCCCATAGAGTTCAATCACATGAAGCAAATGTTGGATATAAAACAGTACACGACACTGTTTATACAGGAAAACAAAAACAAAATAAAAAAACTCTCCTGGATTTTAGACTGGAATCCTTGTTCTGCCTCTTACCAGCTGTGTGACCACAGGCAAATCATTCAAACTCTCTAGGCCTCAGTTTCCTCATCTGTAAAATGGGGATAATTCTAACACCAACCCTAGGTTTGCTGAGGGTTTCCCAGGTGGCACTAGTGGTAAAGAACCCATCTGCCAGTGCAGGAGACATAAGAGAGGCAGGTTCGATCCCTGGGTCAGGAAGGTCCCCTGGAGGAGGGCATGGCAACCCACTCCAGTATCCCTGCCTGGAAAATCCCATGGACAGAGAAGCCTGGTGGGCTACAGTCCATGGGGTCGTAAAGAGTCGGACACGACTGAGCGACTTGCATATTGCATAGCATGTATGCTAGGTCTGCTGGGAGGCCTTGTACACGTGGGGCAGTGTCTGGCATGTGTCGAGTGCTTGGCAGGCACCAGCTATTCTCCTCTCCTTTGGCAGGGGTGCTGGGGTGTGGGAAGTGCAGGAAAGGGGAGCCCTAGCCCAATCCCAGCCTCACCTCCCACCTCGTCCAGTGAACCCAGTGCTCCGGCCCCACCAGACCATTCCCCTCTTCTCACACCTCCAGAGGTCTTCCCACATTCCAGAACATAAATAGCCCCCTTATCTAGAATGTCCTTCCTGACCAGTGCCCAGGCAGAACACTACCTACTTTCTGAGGCTGCCTCCTCCACGCTGCCTTCTTTGATTCCCCCACCTGAGGCCACATGGCTTCTTCCTTGAGATGCTGTATTAATATATCTCTCAAGCCTTGAAATTGAGGGATTGTGTGCATGTGTGTGCATATGTGTGTGTGAGTTGGGGGGGGGGGCGGTGAGGGGCAATTCCTGTTTATCCCACAGCACCCAGAACAAGAGCTTATAAAATGTGTGCCCTGGTGGTATAGTGGTTAGGACTCTGGGCTTTCATGCCACGGCTTGGGTTCAAAACCTGGTCTGGGAAATGAGATCCTGTAAGCTGCAAGGTGTAGCCAAAAAAAAAAAAAAAAAGGTAGGTGTTCAGAAAAACACATAGTGAATAGACTTGACCTCAGGAGCAGGGCAAGACAAAGGGTCTCCCAAGAAGATAAATCAAGAGGTTCAGATTGGGTGGATGGCACCTGAGGAAACTGGGCATCCACCATGACACTTTCCAGAGGGGCCTCTGCCTCCCAGGCATGCCAGGGGGCAAGCGGGGGGTGCTGAGCCACCTCTGCCAGGACTAGAGTTGGGGTGTGAGGGCCCAAGGACAGCAGAGCTGGGGACCCACGGAGAACTGGGTTCACATCCCGGGAGAGGGTCAAAGACAACGATCATCTCAGGAGCTGTCCTCCTGGGGATACAGACTATGTTTTCACAGTTGCTGTGTCTCTTGGTCCTCCCAGCAGCTCTTCCAGATAGGAGGGATTTATCCTTATTTACGGCTGTGGGGCCTAGGACTCTACTGGTTGTTTCAAGTTACAGAGCCAGGAAGACGTCAAGCGAGTGCACCAAGGCTTGTCCTGGACAGTTGGCAGAGAAGCAGGGAGATGAGCAGCCACCACTCACTCATCAGCTCTGGGGCCTCGGGTGGGTTGTGTCACCTCTCTGTGCCTCAGTTTTCATATCTGGAAAATGGGGCAGTCACAGAGCCTACCTTCCAACGTGTGGCGAGGACTAAATGAGTCAGTGTCTGTAAAGTGCTACAACAGAGCCCAGCCTTCTGTAACTGCTGTGCAAGTGCTTCTCTTCTTTCTGTCACACAGGCAGGAGGATGGGGGGTGGGGGTGGGGGGTGGGGGGGAAATCTGTGTGGTCGTCCAGATAGAAGCAACCAGCTCATAACCCTGTGGGAGGAAATTCCACAAGAGTGGTGGTCCCCAACCGTTTTGGTACAGAGGGACCAGTTTCATGGAAGATAATTTTTCCATGGACTCAGGTGGGGGGAGATGGTTTGGGGATGAATCAGATCAGATCAGATCAGATCGTGTCAGTCGTGTCCGACTCTTTGCGACCCCATGAACCGCAGCACGCCAGGCCTCCCTGTCCATCACCAACTCCCGGAGGTCACTCAGAATCAGATACTTTACATTTATTGTGCCCTTTATTCCAATTATTATTACATTAGCTCCACCACAGGTCATCAAGTTATTAGATCCTGGAGGTTGGGGATCCCTGCACGAGCGCATCAGAGCATCACGATGGAAAGAAAGCGCTAGCGCCCACTAGTGGAGGAACCAGGTGCGTGCGTGCATGATGTGCTGGGTCACTCAGCTGTGTCTGGCTCTTTGTGACCCCATAGATCATATAGCCTGCCAGGCTTCTCCGTCCATGGCATTTTCCAGGCAAGAATCCTGGAGCGGGTTGCCATTTCCTTCTCCAGGGAATCTTCCCGACCCAGGGATCGAACCCGCATCTCCTGGTGGATTCTTTACCACTGGTGCTACCTGGGAAACCGGAGAAACCAGGTGAAGATGATGGAAAAGAGAGTCCGTGGGTAAGATCCAGCCTGCCGCAGGGACATTCCCTGCACTTCTTTGCCCTGGTAGAGCCCAGGCCATCCAGCCTCTGCCCCTTGGCGGCTCAACTCTGTGGCCAAACGTCTCAAAGTGAAGGCATTCTCGGGGCAATTTCACGTCTGTTGATGTGAATTATGCAGGTCAGTTGGCCTCCCTGCCCCACCCCCAAAGACTCCAGAGCTTCAGGGGCAGAGGATAGGTCTGGCTGGGCTCATTCTCCTATCCACTGTCCTGGGATCTGCAGGAGATGAACCAACCTTCATCGAATACAGGTTGTTTTGCTGCTGCTGCTGCTAAGTCGCTTCAGTCGTGTCCAACTCTGTGCGACCCCATAGACGGCAGCCCACCAGGCTCCCCCATCCCTGGGATTCTCCAGGCAAGAACACTAGAGTGGGTTGCCATTTCCTTCTCCAGTGCATGAAAGTGAAAAGGGAAAGTGAAGTTGCTCAGTTGTGTCCGAATCTTAGCGACCCCATGGACTGCAGCCTACCAGGCTCCTCCATCCATGGGATTTGCCAGGCAACAGGCTGCTTTGGAAGTAGCCTTACTAGCAAGTGTGAAGCATGTTAATGAACCACGATCTCAGCACACTAGCATGGAGAGGGAGACAAGCCGTGAGCACTACAGGGATGCTCCAGATTGGCCAGGTGTGGCAAATCAGGGAAGCCCAAATTCCATCCAGGTATGAAGAGGTGGGGGGTGGGGGGGTGCGATGAGAGCCAGAGAGGCCAGGGAAGGCCAGCTGTGGAGGGGCTGAGGGCCACAACCAAGGCACTGTGTCTCCCCACTTCCTATTTACATCCTCCTTAACTCGGATAAGCCAAGCAACTGCTTGAGCCGTAGATCCCTCATCTATAAAAATGGGGGCTCCTTCAGCAGTTGGAGGGCTGGGTGGCAATGAAGCCAGGCACCCGGCACAGCACCTGGCACGTAGCAGGGCCAGGCAGGCTCCTTCTCTTTGCAATGGGGACCAAAGATCCATAAAGGAGCCATGAGGAGCAAGGCTGCTGAGGCAGGAGGTAGGTAACTTGAGGAGCAATGCCTGGTTTTATCTGCAGCTGGAAACCCCTGAGAGATGTAAAGATCAGGGGCAGCCCCAAAGCCTCCCAACCCAGGCCTCAAACACCATCCGAAGGGAGCAGACTGGGAAGCCAGCTGAGAGGCTCCCGGCTCTCCACATGGCTTCTCCTTTCACCTAGAAGGAAGTTCCTTGTCCTGCAACCTCAAATCCTGAACTACAAGCCTCCGAACAGACCAGGAAGGGAAAAGGGGGCAGCGATTCATCCCAGCTTCTGTCCCTGAGACTGCATCCACCTAACTTCCCTGCTCCCCGGCCATCCTGGTGCTGGTTGGTTCAATTCTACAACTCTGGGTGAAGACCCCTAGGCGGCCAGGAGGCGCTGATAGGGTCCACAGAGATGATTGGGGATCAGAGCTCTTGATGTCACAGGGCAGACGTGCCCCTCAAGTAACTGCACACTCCCCAAACACCAGAGGGCTCAGCCATGGGCTGGGAAATCTTCAAGGGGAGGTGTTGTCTGACTTGGCAGCACCACACAGACTCCAGCGTCAGAAAAACCCACATGTAGGGACTTCCTGGCGGTTCTGTGGTTAAGACTGAGCTTCCAGGGCTGGGGGCGCAGGTTCAATCCCTGGTCAGGGAACTAAGATCCTGCATGCCAGCATGGGCCAAAAATAAAAAAAGAGAAAGACCCAAGATTAAATACATCTTTGGCTCCTCTGGCTGGTCTTGGGCAAATATGTCACCTCTCTGATCTTCCATTTCCTCAGCAGTAAAAATGATGATCACTGCACCCACCACCTAGGGTTATTGTGTTAGTCGCTCAGTCATGTCCAGCTCTTTGTGACCCCATGGACTGTACCCCTACAGGCTCCTCTATCCATGGAATTCTCCAGGCAAGAATAGTGGAGTGGGTTGCCATTCCCTTCTCCAGGGGATCATCCTGACCCAGGGATCTGAACCTGGGTCTCTCACATTGCAGGCAGATTCTTTACCATCTGCACCACCAGGGAAGCCCACATAGGGTTGTGGTGAGCCTTACGCGAGACAACCCATGTAAAAGGCTCAGCGTAAGTAGTTGTGGGGATTAAAGGGTGTTGGGGGAGGGGGAGGGATGAGAAGGACAACAATGGTGATCATCTCAAATATCCCCCACCCATCTTTGAACTATCCTGCCCTCTGGAGAGTGAAGCCCTCAATTCAGCAGCTAGTGCAGTCCTAACACGTACAGAGCTTACAAAGCGCTCCACCCAGCACCATCTTATGGGAGCTTCCTGACAGCTGTGTGAGGTCAACAGAAAGGAAATTCTCAGTATCTTCACCTTACAGATGAGCCAACTGGAGCTCAGAGAGGTTGAGTGACAGCCCTTAGGTCACACAGCTAGAAAGTGGTGGCACTGAAAGAACACCCAGATATTCTCTCTGCCTTGTGGCCCCTTTGCAGTGTGCCTCCCGAGAGGGGAGTCAGAGAAGTCCATGTTTGCAGGGCGCACGCTTTTCTGTAAGGCCAAGGTCCTGGCGGAGAAACACTTAACCCGCTTGTCACTGAGAGCGAGCCCCGCCCCTCCCTCCCAGGGTGAAAGCAGGCCCTCTGCTGAGGCCACCAGAGGGCGCTGTGCTCAGCCCGAGTTCGGGGAAAGGAACGCTCTGCAGGGCGTTGGGCTTCACTTCCGACACCTCACTGGGCTGCACACTGGGGCATGTCTAAGGCACGAAGCACAGTGAGGCTGGAGCGGTGAGCTGAGGAGCGAGGAGCATGTGTCCCGCCGACACCAGAGACCCAGCTTCATCTGGGCTCCTGCACCTGCGAGGACATAGCCAATCCCAGAAAGGAGACTGCAAAAGCAGTCAGTCGTTGTCCCGCAAACATTCATTAGACCGGGTCCTTACCCCTCTTAAGGCTGGTGAGGAGAGTCTTGTGGGCCGTCGTCACCAAGAACTGAGGACCACAGGGCACCAGGCCCAGCTCTACAGGCCTCACCAGGGCTATCTCAGTCTGTCCTCTCTACAACCCTTCAGATATTTAGTCCTATTTAGACATGAGGAAACTAAGGGTCAGAGGGGTTATGACACTGGTCTAAGGTCCCACTGCTAGAGAGCAGCACATGTTCATCTATCCAAAGCTCATGGCCCTGCCATTCTCTGAGCTGCTGGGAGAGTCTGACCATAGGGTTGGTTTTATGAACCAAACCAATGGGACTACAGGTGCCCAAACATTTGGCCAAATGTTATTCTGGGTATGTCTGTAAGGGTGTTTCTGGGTGAGATTAATGCTTGAAACAGTTGACTGAGCAAAGCAGTTTGCCCTCTCCAATGTGGATGGGCCTCACCCAATCAGTTGAAGGTCCAGACGGGCCTCAGCTAATCAGTTGAAGGTCCGGATAGCCCAAAAGGGTGACATAAGGGAAGAATTGATGCTTTTGAACTGTGGTGTTGGAGAAGACTCTTGAGAGTCCCTTGGACTGCAAGGAGATCCAGCCAGTCCATCCTAAAGGAGATTAGTCCTGGGTGTTCATTGGAAGGACTGATGCTGAAGCTGAAACTCCAGTACTTTGGCCACCTCATGCGAAGAGCTGACTCATTGGAAAAGACACTGATGCTGGGAGGGATTGAGGGCAGGAGGAGAAGGGGATGAAAGAGGATAAGATGGCTGGATGGCATCACCGACTCGATGGACATGAGTTTGAGTGAACTCCGGGAATTGGTGATGGGACAGGGAGGCCTGGCGTGCTGGGATTCATGGGGTCGCAAAGAGTCGGACATGACTGAGCGACTGAACTGAATTGAACTGAACTGAAGGGAGAATTCACTTCAAGGTGGCTCAGTGGGAAAGAATCCGCCTGCCAATGCAGGAGATGCAGGTTCGATCCCTGGGTGGGGAAGATCTCTGGAGAGGAAATGGCAACCCACTCCTCTTGCCTGGAAAATTCCATGGACAGAGGAGTCTGGTGGGCTACAGTCCATGGGTTCACAAAGAGTCAGACATGACTGAGTGACTGGCCATGCATGCACAAGGGAGAATTCACTCTCTGCCTGTCTTCGAGCTGGGACATAGGTCTTCTCCTGCCTTTGGACTCAATACGGACTAGAACCTCCACCATCAACTCTCCTGGACTTGGACTGTAACTAATTATTCCATCAGTTCACCTGGGCCTCCAGCTTGCTGGCTGCAGAACTTGGAACTTCTCAGCTTCCATGATCTTAGTGAGCCAGTTCCTTTTAATCCATCAATTCTTCTTCCTCTGTATCCTAAAGGTTCTGTTTCTCTGGAGAACTCTAATGCAATGACTTGTTCCCTGGGCTTCCAGGAACAAGTCGGCTACATATTTGGCTGTGGAATGCCCGGCTGCGAAAGGCCATATCTCTGAATGTCTAGAACAATCATCTGATTTGGTCCAAAAATCCCCTTGTTCCCAACGCCCCAACAGGAAGCCTGGCAGGGAGGGGACCTGCCTGGCCAAATGAGCAGAGCCAAGTAGCAGAAACCTCGGCTTTCTTTTTCTTTCCTTCTTCTTTTTTTTTATAATGCTGAAACAGTTCCTAAGTACTCAGGAAGAAGTGTGTCAACTCTCCAGCGCCCCATTATAAACAGCAATAGTTTCTGTGTCCACTAGATGGGGCCAGTGGCACAGCAGAAAGGGCAGAAAGGCAACTCAGGAGAGAAGGTAGGCAGGCAGCGGGTGCATGGGGCTGGAATCTTCAGTTGGGATCTTCAAGTTGGATTAATGCTCCCCAACCCTATCTTGTATCACTTCTAGCCAATGGTGCAAAAGTTAATCCTTGGGTTTCCAAGCCCTTTGGTCCGTTTTCACTGTAGCATCTTGGATTTTAGTCCTCAAACCTAGTTCTTTTCTTGTGAGTCACCAAGCAAAATGGGCAGTATTGTAGTAAAGGAAGTCCTTGCCCCGACGCCCCAGGGCTCCAGGCAGGGGCATCTCCCTGTTATACCTGGGATCTGTTTCACTAGAGAAAGCACCTGAGTACCTTTTACCAGGGCATCTAAAAGTTGATGGACAAGCATTCCTGCAAGGTGGTCGTGTGACAAGGGAAGGAGACAAGACAGGAAGTAAGGAGGAAGGCAGAGAGGGGAAAGGAAACGGCTTTTCTCTCCAGCAAGCGGTTCTAATCCGGCCACACGTTCTCAGCTCTCAGCCAGCATTCCTGGTGCTGGGTTGAGTCCTGCAATGAGTCTTTCTGTGTTTGCTCACAGGGGCAATGACCAACACTCCCCAGGATGTCTCTAAGCCCTGATGTGGTCAGAGACCTCAAGGCAGTGTCGGAAAGCAGTTTTCACCTTGCTTCTCCTGCTTGGAGTCAGTTCAGGTCCCAGAGCACCCTCTCCTCCATTAGTAGCAAATCCTGCCCTGCAGGTCCACGATGGCCGTCTCTCACCTGCCACCCTTCCCTAGAACCACAGGACAATACCCCAGAATGCTGGTTGTGGGGGGCCTGAGCCTGACCAATACCCTTGCCCATCATCTCTTCCTCCCACCTGCCCCCCCCCCCCCGCCCCCAATCCCTTTCCAAACTTGTACTGCCTGGCAGCTGATAAGCTCTGCCTAGGCCTCTGTTGCCATGGCAACAATGTGGCTTCCCCCAAGTGGGAAGCTGGTTGCCAAGGCCCTTGTTGCCAAAGGCTATAACAGCCACCCTGGTGTGCGAAGAGGGGGTAAGAGCGCTCCGCAGGGGTGGAGGGTGGCCGAGGAGGTTGGGAGGAAGGGAAGCAGGGGTTTTTGAAAAAACAGTAGAGTCCAGGCAGCCTTCCGGCTGGGGCGAGCGGCACTGGGCCCTGAAGGAGGGTAACAAGTATCTCCCGGCATCTCAGCAACTGCTCCTCAAGGGTATTAGAGGGAAGAAAGGGGACTCCCTACAAAACACAGCCAGACAGGCCCCCTACCAAGTAGGACCAAGCAATCCAAGCTCCCCCGCCCCGGGCAGAAGAAGAAATCGTTTTGATTCTTCCCAATTTCAGAAGAACAGCCCCCAGTAACCCCTCTGTCTCACTTCTCTTGTGTATCAGACATGCGGCACAAGCTGGGTCCAGACAAAGCCGGTCCCCGTGGCCAGGAACAGCATTAACTACCAGGATTGCAAACCTCCACACGTCTTATCCCCGGGTCTGTCTCAGAGCCCATCCTCAGTACTGCTCGTGAAACGCTTCTCTTTGGAGCAGAGTTCTCACCAGTGGACAAGAGGAGAGGAGGACACCATGAGGGCTCATTCCCTTCCAGAGTCAGCAGAGGAGGGCTGGACGGGGCCGGGGTCCTCAGGGAATGCTGCAGAGGCTGCTCACCGCCCCCCACCCATGGCTGGCACCCAGGCTAGCCTTGGTTTGCTGAGCCAGCATCTATGCCCTTTACAGCCTTTAGGTCACGTATGGAACCAGTGCCCGGCCCGGGCCCAGGGAGGAGAGCCTGTTCCCTCCACGAGGCCCCATCCTGCTAGAGAGGAGCTGAGAGAGAAGGCTGAAAGAGGTGAGGTGCCCAGGAGGCAGGGGGAAGCAGATGGCTGGTAGAGAGGCAGGGACAGGTACGGGGTGGCACAGAGAGCAGCAGGTGGTGGCCAGAGGTGAGGGGTGATGGTGGAGGGCTAGTCTGAGAGCCCAGGACCAGAATGAGATCCAAGGGCACCAAGAATGGCCAGGCCCCAGTTTCCCAAGTCCAGCACCCCAGGAGCACCCCAAGCAGAGTCTGGCCCATGGCACCATGCCTGCCTACCCCTCCTCCCCACAAAACACCCTCTTCCCCAACCTGGAAGGAAAAGCAGGGGTACCTACCCCAGGTGCCAGCCCCTCGGGTGGGGTGGGGGAAATGCTGTCCCCATCGCCCTGGCTCCGGGCGCTGAGCTGCGGCGACATGGTGGGCGACTCGTCGATGTATGGCATGGTCTCCGAGCCCTCCGGGGGCCCCTTCTGCTCCTCATTCCCCTCTGCGTCGTAGTCGTCCGCCCCGTAGCTGAAGTCTGAGACAAGGAACAAGAAAGGCCACTGAGAGTCCTCCACCAGGGCTGCCAGAGACTGGTAGCGCAGTGGGCGGCGACGGCGGCCCCCGGCTGCCATGGCCCTGGCCCCACCATCCACGCCCGGCCCGGGCAGGGCTGCGCGGCCCTGGGCGCCAGCAGGCACCCGGCGCTGCGGTTCAGGGGCCGCGGAAAGTCCAGGGGGGCGGCTCCGCGGTTGCCACCCGCTTAATAACATGTCAGTCGCGTACTTCGAGCTGCTGTTTCCTTTGCCTCCTGCCTAATTCCAAGTCTAAAAATTAGCAGTGGGAGCAGGAGGCAGGACGCTTCCAACTCTCCTCTCTGAGTCACCATTTTGCTTTTTATAGGCAGCAGGGAGGTGGGGGCGGGCCGAGCGATGTCACTTCCTGCGCCCCTCCTCCTTGGGTACCATTTGTACACAGAGCCCCATCCCTGGCTGGTGGGGAGCAGGGCCGGGTTCGGAGGGCGGGGGCTGAGGAAGGGCCCCCGAGGGAGCCCTCACCCCTCTGAACAAGGCTCCATGCAGGTCGGAGCCCAAGGCTGGCAGAACGTGGGCGAGAAGGCGGCCCGGGCCTGGCAGGGACCTGGTGGAACAGCAGAGTCCTCAAAAGCCGGCACTTATTTCTGTAATTTCCACTGAGGCTTCCTTCGGAGAAGGAGGGCAGAGAAGGCCGTAGGGTAGCCAAGCTGCCGTTAACCCTGCTAGCGCTGCCAGCACCACTTGGAGGCCAGGGCCCCCGCACAGACACCCCATCCTGGGACAGCAGGCCGGGTCCACGGGGCAGCCAGGACAGGACAGCACCTGAGAAAGGCCTCCATCTGACTCCATCAGTGGGCAGGGGGTTCTCTCCTGCAGCAGCCTAAGGGACCCTCCTCCACCCCCACCCCTGGCGAAGTCTGTCCCATCACCTGCTCGGACATCACTTCCTCCGGGGTGCCCTCCCTGGTGTCCCAGCTCAGAACTCCTACAGCATCTGGCCTTCTAGTGCCCCTGGTGATCCTGCCCGTTTGTCCCTGAACCCCTGGGGTGGAGACTGGGTGTCAGCCCTCGCTGAGGGCCCAGCACCCAGGGCCGACAGGCAGTGGGGCCTTGGGAACGTGTGCAGAGAGTGAATGGGCAGAGGAATGCACTGTGCCGATTGGGTCCGAGGCTGGAGCCAAGTTCTCGGTGGGGGCCCTGGCTCCTCTGCTGTCACAACACGCCGGCCCCCGGGGCAGCCGGCAGCCTGAGAATGGTGTCAACGGGTCACCAGGGCGCCCGGCCACGGCCACACTCAATCCAATCTGGCCCTTTGGCAGCTGAGGCCGCCCCCCGCCCCCCACGGCCTCACTGCACCTGTTCCTGCTGACTTCCTCTCCTGTGCCGACGGCCCACTAAGCTGTCAGGGCCATGAGCTATTATTTATTTTTTTTTCCCAGGACAGGCATGCACGTGAAGAACCACAGGACCTAGCGACTCAGCCGCTGGGATATGTGGGCCCTGCACTCGGGAAATGGGACCCACTGATGGGGGCACACAGGAATTCTCCTGTTTCCAAGGGCCAAGAGGAAGGAAGAAAAGCCACAGCATTCAGCCTGCCCAAGTCTGGCACTGTGAAGGGGCCTGGCTGTTTGGTGAGACGCACTCACTCTGAAGAAGCACAAGGGAATGAAACACCACATTAACCCTCCATCTGTCCTCCAGGAGGCTCCAGGCTGCCCTATTAGTGCCTGGAGTCAAGGTCAGGGGTGTGAGCCATGGTGAACCCTGCTCTGGCCAACAGTTCAGACTCCAGCAGGCTGCACTGATTCTCCTCTACACTGACCAATTCCCAGGGGTCACAGGACCAGCGCCTTCACTCTCAGGACATTTCCCCAGGGCAAGGGCAGAGGGGCCACAGGGAGGGTAGTGAGGCTGGACTCTACTGCACAGTCTGGAACTGCCTAGGTCATGACAGGGTGGGAAGTTTGCTGCCAGCTTCCCCGACATGTGCCCAGTTCATCCTCATCAGAGTGGGGGCCATGGACCACAGCTCAGCCCAGACACGTCGGTGAAGTTGCTCTCACTACCACCAGTTCACAGACGGAATCTCTGAGTCTCAGAGAGCTTTGCACAGAAAGGATCTCAACCCAAGTCTGTCTGTCTCCAAATGCCATCTTTCCCATTCTGAATCTCGTTACTTTCTAGAGGAATCTCTTTCCATCAGTACAAGGATTGGAGAAGAAGCCCTGTTTGTCAGGGGAGGCTGACCAGATAGGCAAGGAAAGAGTGCCAGCCACAGCAGCGGGGATGCCCAGGGGTGGAAGAGAATGCCCACAGAGCTCTCTGCAAATTCTCCTGGATACTGCCCCTTTCATTTCACACTCCAGGAGACCCCAACAGCCCAAGAAGCCAGCCAGAGACCCTGGAAACTCCTACCAGAAAAGACAGACCTACAGAAAAGATAGAGACACCACCCCTTCGAGAAGGAAGGAGCCCTAGGAACTTGGAGGATGTAAATCTGCCAAGCACAGCCTTCAGTCTGCGTAGGTCCCCAGACAGGAAGGCTGAGTGGACATGGCTAGGCCACCAGGTGTCAAAAGAGGGAGAAGGGGATTTCCCTAATGGTCCAGTGGCTAAGACTCTGCACTCCCAATGCAGGGGGCCCAAGTTCCATCCCTGATCAGGGAACTGGACCCCACATGCTACAACTAAGAGTTCTCATGCCACAACTAAAGATCCTGCAAGCTCCAATGAAGATCAAAGATCCCGCGTGCCACCACTAAGATCCAGTGCAAAATAAATAAATACTATAAAAAAGAGAGAGAAGGTAGAAGAGGCTGCGGACAGCCAATATCCATTTCCTCTCCTAGTATCAGAAATCTCATTATCTTGGAGTGGCAGTGTGCTCAGTGGCTGCTCTTCCTAGAGATACAGGGTATGTGATGAAGTTCTGGCCAATGAGTGTTAAGTGGATATATGCAGAACTTTGAGGAAAGTTTCTGAGATTGTTTCAGCTAGAATGTATTTTTCCCCCATCTCCATGCTTCCTCCTTCTGTTACCAGTTTGGAAAGCAGGTAGGATGCCTGGAGCTCCAGCAGCCATACTGAACCACGAGGTGACCCTGAGGATAGAAGCCAGTGCTGAATACAGCTGAGCACAAAGCTAGGAGCCTGGGCCAGAGATGGCACAGGGAGCCAACATACCACCCCAGGGCTGTCTATCTCTGGACTTCTACATGAGAGAAGAAAAATGTCTGTTATTTAAGTCACTGTTATTTAGTTTTTATGTTATATGTAGTCAAACCTAATTATAATTGATCCAGATGGTTTTCCTTGACATTCTATCTGGGTGCTTTTCCTACTGCCTTCACTGTTCCTTCTAGTATCCTTGGTAGAAATCTCTTTCTCTGTCCATCCCTTAAAAAAATTCCTCTTTTTTTGGGGGGGGGCCACACCTTTGGCTTGTGGGATCTTTGTTCCCCAACCAAAGATTGAATCCATGCCCCCTGCAGTGGAAGTGCTAAGTCCTAAACACTGGACCACCAGGGAATTCGCCCAAACTGTTACTCCTACACATCTTTACAGGCTTCCCTGATGGCTCAGTAGTAAAGAATCTGCCTGCCAATGCGGGAGACGTGGGTTTGATCCCTGGGTCGGGAAGATCCTCTGGAGAAGGAGGTGGCAACCCACTTCAGCATTCTTGACTGGGAAATCCCATGGACAGAGGAGCCTGGCAGGCAACAGTCCATGGGGTCCCAAAGAGTCAGACATGACTTACTGACTAAACTACACATCTTTATAGTAGAATACTGCTCAGCAATAAAAGAGACAAGCTACTGAGACATAAAGAAATGACTCTTCACAGGCATTATGCTAAGTGAAAGAAGCCAGATACAAAGGAACACATGTTGTATGGCTCCACTTACATGAAGTTCTAGAACAGACAAAACTAATTTATGCTTGAAAAAAAAAAAAAAGAAAATAGCAGTTGCTTGTAGGGGTCAGGTGGGGACAGGATCTGGCTGGAAGGAGCACAGGGAATTTTCTAAGGAGATGGAAATGTATCTTGACAGGGATATGTGGGTACAGTGATGCATTCATCAACTTCATCAAATAGTACACTTAAGATTTGTGCATTTCACTAAATATTGAACTCTAGTGATTGATTTGCATGTTAATGTGTCGAAGTGAAACATACCTAATGTTTGCAACTTACCCTGAAATACATACAAAACAAGAGGCATTGATGATGTTCAAGAGGGATGGATAGATGTGTGATAAAGCAAGTGGAGAAAAATGATAATTATAGACTCCAGATGGTGGGTCCATGGGTGTTCACTATAAGATACATTAAACTTTTAGGTAGGCTTGAAATTTTTCACAAGAAAATGAGGGGGAGAAATTGGTGTTCTCCAGGCTTCTGTCCAGAAAAGGCAATGGCAACCCACTCCAGTACTCTTGCCTGGGAAATCCCATGAACGGAGGAGCCTGGTGGGCTACAGTCCATGGGGTCACGAAAAGTCGGACACGACTGAGCAACTTCACTTTCCCTTTTCACTTTCATGCATTGAAGAAGGAAATGGCAACCCACTCCAGTATCCTTGCCTGGAGAATCCCAGGGACAGAGGAGCCTGGTGGGCTGCCGTCTATGGGGTCGCACAGAGTAGAACACAACTGACGTGACTAGCAGCAGGCTTCTGTTGCTTCTTTTACTCCCCTCTCCCCAATTTTATTTATATTCTAGGGAGTGGTCTGGGCTACAGACCCATCTCTTTGATTGTTTCCTGCACATCTCCACCCCCAGGAAATTCAAACCCAACCTTTTCCTGAAGTTAATGTGCTAGATTACTCAAGTTGGAAACCAAGGAGTCATTCCAGATTCCTCCCTCTTGCTGTTCATATCCTATACCCTGAGATCTCCCCACTCCCCATCCTTTTTCCCATCCCCATCAACTCTTACAAGGACAATACTAACACTCTTTCTACCAACACTCCCCGTGAGTGCCAGACTACAGATCTGATGATTCAAAATTCAACAGTTCCCCATTCACTTCAAGGGCACAAGCCAAACTCCTCAGCAAAAGGCCTTTCACGGTCATCATCTGACTCTTCCTTTACGGAGTCATATTCTGCTGTTCTGTAATATCAGACATTTTCTAGGTATGTCCCTGTAAGCCCAGATATATCTCCATCCAAATCCTAACCTTGGCACTCATAAATGTGACCTTATTTAGGAAAACGTTCTTTGTAGATGTAATTAAGTTAAGGATCTCTAGAAGAGATGATCTTAGACTAACTGCGTGCATGCGTGGTAAGTTGCTTCAGTCGTGTCTGACTCTTTGCGACTCTATGGACTGTAGTCCGCCAGGCTCCTCTGTCCTTGGGATTTTCCAGGCAAGAACACTGGAGTGGGTTGCCATGCTTTCCTCCAGGGGATCTTCCTGACCCGGGGATCGAACCTGTGTCTCCTGCATTGCAGGTGGATTCTTCACCACTGAGCCACCGGGGAAGCCCTGTAGACTAAGATGGACCTGAATCAGATGACGTGTCCTTGTAGGTAACAGCAGGGAGAAGACACAGACACGCAGAAGGTCATGTGCAAACGGAAACAGAGATCAGAGTTACGCGGCCAGAAGTCAGGGGACGCCTGGAACCACCAGTTGGAAGAGGCAAGCAAGGATTCTCCCCAACTTAGTGCCTTGGCAGGGAGCGTGGCCCAGTCAACACCTTGATTTTAGACTCTGGCCTCCAGACTCTGAGCAACTAAATTTCTGTTGTTTTTAAGTCACCAAGTTTGTGCTAATTTTTTCTACTGGCAGCCCTATGACGTTAACACAGTGCCCTAACATGCTCGTTGTTTCCTACCTCTGAACCTTTGCCCGTGCTGCTCCTACACCTAGAACCCCCTCTTCACCCCTTGTCCGCCTGGCCAAGTCCTATTTAGCCTTCAAATACAGCTCAGTATGAACCCTTCTCCTATGAAACTCCTTGTCTCCTGCATATAGCAAGTGCTTTTGCAATCCAATGAGAAAAACTCAACTTGCTAAATGAGTTAGAGAAATGAACAGAAAATTAAAAGAACTGTAAGTGCCCAGTGTGTAATATGTGTATATTATATATATGCATAAAATGTTAAATGTAACCCCAATTGTAACCAAAGAAAATGCAAACTTCTATACTTTGTAATTTTCCTATCAAATCAGCAAGGAAAATACCCAAACTTGTACGGGGAGAGGCATTCTTAGAATTTCTTGGAGGATATGTACAACTGGCACAACTTTTCTGGAGCCAGTTTGGTCTCAAAACTTTAATAGTTGGTATAGTTTTTGGGTTTTTTTCTGCACTGGGTCTTCGTTGCAGTGCATGAGATTCTCCAGTTGTACAGGATGGGCTTACTTGAGGTGTGTAAGTAAGGGCTCACTTGAGGTGAGGGGCTTAGCTGCCCCATGGCATGTGGGAATCTTAGTTCTCCAACCAGGGACTGAACCCAAGTCACCTGCACTGTAAGATGGATTCCTAACCACTCCACCCCAGAAAGTCCTGGTACAGATTTTAACCCAGCATAATCTAAGACTGTGTACTAAGAAATTAATTGTAAATGTGCATAAAATAAAGTTATAAGATTGTTCATCACAGGGCTGTTTATGATTGTGACATTTAAAACAAGCTGAATGATTAATTATAGGGAATTATTGAGTAAATTATGGTATTTCATCAAGACGAACTACTATGTAGTCATTAAAAATTATATGGATGATTTACATCAGCTTATTAAGTGAAAAAAGAACTTAACAATAGTATGTACAGTATGTTGTTCACTTGCTCAGTCATGTCTGACTTTTTGCAACCCCATGGACTGCAGCACACCAGGCTTCCCTGTCCTTCACCATCTCCCAGAGTTTGCTCAAACTCATGTCCTTTGAGTCGATGATGTCACCCAACCATCTCATCCTCTGTTGCCCTCTTCTCCTCCTGCCCTCAATCTTTCCCAGCATTGGGGTCTCTTCCAATGAGTTGGCTCTTCACATCAGATGGCCAAAGTATTCGAAAAAAAAAAAAAAAGTTTATATGCTTCTATTATAAAGCATTCAGATTCTGAGGATTTGGGAGAAATTATTAATAATTCATAGCCTCTGTTCTCTAGGCTACAAGCAGACACTGCTTGCCTTTTAGCTTCTCTTCTTCCCTTATGCTGGTTTTATATGAAGTGACAATGAACTCAGTCCCAGGAGAAATATCCACTTTCTCTGCCTCTCTTACAACCAGGAGTGGCCATCTGAAGTAGTTCTGGTCAATGAGATGCTAGTGAAGGCCTCTGGCAAAGCCTTTGCTTTAACAATTAAAAAGGGGCTTTTCATCTTCAACTCAGATGAACTACTCAGATGTGATGACGGGAGCTACAGTGGCCATACTGCTGCTATGAGGAAATAATCAAGAAAGAACATAGACATTTCCCTGATGCTACTGAGCTACTTTCACTGAGCTAGGAGCCACATTAGAAACAGCCTACCTCATTTCTTGCTAAACAGGAACTATAAGCCCCTATATACTGGATTTCCTGCCAATTAAAACGAACACAGTCATAAGTGAAATCCTTACAGCCCAGTAGAGGAAGACAGTCCAGTAAGCACGAAAACCTCCTAGATGCTATGACAGAAACACCTCACAGGCAAGGCAGAGAGGTGGGAGGAAGAAACAGGATGGATGAGGGAGTGGCTGGATGGGCTTGGGTGATACTCCAAGGAAGGTAGTTTATCACTGTGGCTAAGAACAAGAATCCTGGGTTCACACAGCTGCGGCTCCAATCCGGGCTCCATCACTTCCTAACTGCTCTGTGCTCAGAGGCAGCCACTTACAAATGGAAATTGGTTAAACCAATGGCTGTGAAAGAGGATGACGTAGAGATGGAGCACACAGGGCTACTTTGAGGATTAAGCTGGATAACGCAGGCAGAGCACTTAGCACATAGTAAGCACCCAATAAAGCTTAGCTGCTGTTATTAATATAATTAATTGAATAAAGATGTGTGGGTGCTTGCCAGGCAGATGGGGGACAGGAGCAGAGTTCTAGGCAACGAGAAGAGGCTTGGCAAAGGCACAAAGTGTGAAACAGCAGGGCCCCTTAGGGGGACTATAAATAGCCTGGACTGGCTGGAAAACTGAGTGAGCAGAGGGATTGAGGGGCAGAGAGCACTGAAAAAGTGGGCACAGACCAGCACAACCAGGGCCTTGTGAGCTAAGCGTTACGCAAGACCCACTGGGGACAGTTGATTTGGACCATTATCCACAGTGAGGTCTTACCAGCCACAGAGTTGCCGAGCATTGCTAACTTTAGATAATTCCTCCTGATGCATATGTTCCTCTGTCGAGTTACAATGCAGGCAGTATCCTGTGACCTCCAGATTGCCTAAGAATCACCCAGATTGGGACCACACGTGATCACAGAGTTACCTATTTTAGGCCTGTGATAGAGCCTCTGCCAGATGCCAGGATATGAACCAACCAGTGTCAGACCATCTCAGACACGCTCCTTTTGGGTAATGTGATGAGGTGGCGAGAGGTGGTAGGTTCAAACCCAAATGACCAGCCCTCACTTCTACCACTTCCAGCTCTAGTAGGCACAAGGGGGAGGAAGGGGCACCCAGATGGCTGGAGGCACACAGGTGTCAAGCTATTTACAACCTTGCCCTGAGAATGTCCAGTGACTGATGGACATCGCCAAGAATCTATCCTGGTATCCTGAACCCCATAAGAGATGCTGAGGACAGCTTGAGGGATCTCTCCCATCTCCTCTTGGACACTCTAAGAATCTGAGGGTGCAGGATAAAGATAAGTTCCAGGTGTGGAATGGTCCTTCCCTACCAGCAGGGGAGGGACAAAGGCTGATAAACTCATTTTCTGCCTTAGAACTGACAATGGGAGTGGGGGTGGGGAAAGCTTTGGTGACAGCAGAGGGACGCTCAGGCCTGACCATGCTTCCCACTAAAGCAGCATCAAACGTCTTCAGAGAGCATCAAAAATCTCTGTATGTAGAGACTTTCCTGGTGGGTCAGTGGCTAAGACTCTGTGCTCCCAAAGCAGGGGGCCCAGGTTCGATCCCTGGTCAGGGAACTAGATCCCATATGCTGCAATTAAGAGTTCGAATGCCGCAACTAAAGATTTCAAGTGTGGCAGCAACAAATATCGAAGATCCCGTGTGCTGAACTCATACCTAGAGCAGCCAAAAATAAGTCTCTGTATGCCACTCGCTGTGTCAGGTGGTAACAGAGAGAGGGGCACAGATTCCATCCCCGCTTCCCGACCTCGCAGGGTGGTTTTAGCATCACTGCCATCCATGCCTTGTCAAGCCCTGGGCTGTGCACGCACCTCTTTTCACCTTCAGAGCAACTCTGTGATAGATGAATCTTACAAACAATATGCTGAGCAAAAGAATCCAGACACAAATGAGCACACACCACATGATTCTATTCCTCTGAGGTTCAGCAGCAGGAAAACAAACCGATGGTGATGAAAGTTTACAGGAGAGGCTCCCTGGGGGCGGGCCGAGGGAGGCAGTGGGTATTGACTGGGAAGGGGCATGAGGGAACATTCCAGGTTACTGGAAACATTCTACAACTTGATTTGGGTGGGTACATGAGTAGAGGTATGTAAGAGTTCATATTAAACTGTATGCTTAACATTGGGCTTCCCTGGTGGCTCAGCAGTAAAGAATCTACCTGCAACGCAGGAGACGCAGGTTCTATCCCTGGGTCGGGAAGATCCCCTGGAGTAGGGCATGCAACCCACTCCATTATTCTTGCCGGGATAATCCCATGGACAGAGGAGTCTGGCAGGCTACAGTCCACGGGGTCACAAGAGTCAGACACGACCTAGCAACTAAACCACCACCACATGCTGAACATTGGTGCACTTTAAAAAGATTTTTAAGGGACTTCCCTGGTGGCCCAGTGGTTAAGATGCTGAGCTCCCGATGGAGGGGGGCCCAGGTTTCCCACATGCCATAATAAAGAGTCTGCATGCTGCAACTAAGACCCGGCATAAATGAATAAATTAAAAAAAATTTTTTTAATTAAAAAAAAAAAAAATTAAGCAGTACCATTATGATTCTCATTTATAATCAAGGAAGTGAAAGCATAGGGGGCTAATTCAGTTGCCCACAGTTTAAAAGGCTGTTAAATGGAGAACCAGTCTGAATACTAGTGGTGTGACTCTAGGACCTATGCTTCAACCATTATAATAGGTACGACCTGTACAAATAGGAACGGGAAAAAAAAAACCCCACCACCTGGGCAGGTTGCTCTCAGGGCCCACGAGGGGAAGAGGCAACCTGTGTCAAAGCCTGAGGGAGAGGGCCAGTTGGCGAAGGGTCTGGGGACGCCTTGAAGAACTGAGAGAAGAGAGAAAGGAAGAGGCCGTTCCCTGAGGAGACAGAGCTTCAAGGACCAGGCAGGACCACGCCCTTCTGCTCGGGGCACTGATGAACAGGCTGGTGAAGCTGAAGCCGAGGTCCTGGAATCCCTCCTCCTGCACCACTAGAGTCCTTTCAATTTGCCATTCCTGTCACTGTTGTTGTTAAGTTGCTAAGTCGTGTCTGACTCCCAAAGACTGTAGCCCGTCAGGCTCCTCTGTCTATGGGATTCTCCAGGCAAGAATACTGGAGTGGCTTGTCATTTCCTCCTCCAGGGGTTCTTCTCGACCCAGGGATCAAGCCCGCATCTCCCGCACTGCAGGCAGATTCTTTGCCACTGAGCCACCAGGGAAGCCCATTCCTGTCACTAGCTCCCAGCAAATGGTTCTGTCCCCTTCTCAGACCTCCCGTGGATGCCGGGCAGTGGATTCAGGCCGGTGCTGACGCTGCTGTGAAACCCTGCGCAGGTGGTTTCTGGATGTGAGCCCCTCCCCCAGGAGGAACGCAGAGCTGCCGCGCGTGCGCACTCAGTCACTTCAGTCATGGCCCATCTTGTGACACTATGGACTAGAGCCTGCCAGGCTCCTCCGTCCGTGGGGTTCTCCTGGACAGAGGAGTGGGTTGCCGTGCCCCCCATCCAGGGGATCATTTCCCCCGAAATCCTCAAACTCCCCCACTTTCCCAACAAGCCAGGACACCCCTGACAAGTGGGGTCGGTTCTGAGGCTGACGACCCCCATGGTGGCCCTCATCTCCTTCACACAGCTGAGGGGTACACGGGGCTATGAACCTTGCCCTCCCCTTCCCCCACAATCTGGTGGAAACCAAGACACTCAAGGCAGACTCGGAGTCTGGAGCTGAGCAGCCATAGAACCCGGAAAATAGCTCTGCGGATCATCAGCTAGTCGGTTCTGGCCTTCCTCTGAGCTTCAGTTTCTTTGAAACAAGAATAACAGTATCATGTCTCAGGCTGGCTGTGGGACATTAAACGTCATGGGGGTGAAAGAACTTGGACAGTATCTGGGCAGAGCAGTCCTCAGTAGGGGTCGGCTGAAGGCACCGGAGAGCGGGCTGGACACCTTCAGGGCCCCGTGACCCCAGATATCCCATTGGGAGTCCCCTCAGAGGTGGCATGGCACCAAGGTGAGGCCTTCCGAGACCAGCATCTTTCCCACAGGTCAAGTCGCCTCATTCTCAGCACCTCCTGGTCCACAATTGAGAGAAGAGGGAGCTGGGAGCCAGGACAGGACGGGGGTCAAGGGCCTGGGCTTTGAGTCAGACTCAGGTTCCAATCCCAGTATTGTCACTTAAAAGCCATGTGACCTTGGGCAAGCTACTTGACTTTCCAGAGCCTCAGTTTCTTCATCTGTGAAATAGGGATAACTGACAATGCCTATACTTCATGAGGTTTTTACGGGGTCCCCGTGAAAAAACAGAGCTTCCCAGGTGGCACCAGTGGTAAAGAGCCAATGCAGGAGAAACAACAGACACTGGTTCTATCCCTGGTTCAGGAAGATCCCCTGGAGGAGGGCATGGCGGCTCACTCCAGTATTCTTGCCTGGAGAAACCCATGGAGCTAGGAGCCTGGTGGGCTACAGTCCATAGGGGTGCAAAGAGCTGGACACAACTAAAGCAACCCAGCACGTAGCATGAAAAAATAAGGGGCTTCCCTGGTGGCTCAGTGGTAAAGGATCTGCATGCAATGCAGGAGACGTGGGTTTGATCCCTGGGTCAGGAAGATCCCCTGGAGAAGAAAAGGGTAACCCACTCCAGTATTCTTGCCTGGGAAACCCCATGGACACAGGAGCCTGGTGGCCCATGGGGGTGAAAAAGAGTCAGACACCACTTAGCAACTCAACAACAACAACATGAAAAAGTAAACGCAAGGCAAGGCACCTGGTTCATGACAGGTGCTAAATTAAAAAGTAACTACTATCCTCACTACCCCAGTCTTCTTGCTGAGCAATAAGGGCCCTTCGGGATCTCCTAGTCCTTGAAAAATAAGCAACAAAAAAAGCAAATCGGAGCATTGAAAACATACAACTGGGCTAGGCTCCAGCAGGCTTTGCTTCATCAGTAGACCCAACTGTTCATTCAGCCTGCACTCAGTAGGCTTAGCATCAAGCAAGGCGTCACAGGCCACAGGAGTATTTAAAATTTGAACTTGGGAATTCCCTGGTGGTCCAGTGGTTAGGACTCGGCCCTTTCACTACCGTGGTGCAGGTTCGATCTGTGGTCAGGAAATTAAGATTCTGCAAGCTGCCCAGTGCAGCCAAAATTTTAAAAATATATAAAAAATAAATAAAATGTGACCTTCAAGACACCAGTTCCAGCCTTTTCTACACATTGGTATTCCCTGGGAAGTCTGGTGTCTGGCTCCCAACCCAGAGATCCATAGGGTGGCCAGGGCAGCAGGGCTGTTAAAGTCTCCCCAGGTGATTCTAATGTATTGTGAGGTTGAGAATCACCAGTTTCAGAGAGGACTCCGAGGTCACAGCCTCTAAAGTCAAATGAAACTCAACTCCAAAACAGCCCCAGGAAGCCATCAGCCAGGCTGTCTGACAAGCACAAGAAAGGTGACTTGTAAGAGGCACGGTTTGACTTAAGCCCTGAACGACTGGAAGGATCGCTGGTAAAGAGGCGAAGAAGTGCACAGACTGGGCCGGCACAGGGGTCAGCCCTTGACCCATTCACACGGGCGGGGTGCTCAGCTTCGGCCTGCAGCAGCTGCCTGGACCGCAGGATGGCCTCCTCCTCACCCCCAGACCTCCAGGCAGGCCTGGTGCGGGGCACTAGCCGCGCGAAGGAGCAACAGGAAGACAGAGCAGAGGCGCCCCGACAGCTGGTTCCCGGAGGTGCCGGCCGCTCAGCCCGAGCGCTCGGTTCTGGCTCCGCCCCCGCTGCTGAGTACAGGCTCAGACCCCCCGCGGGGGTGCGGCTCGGCCTCTCTGGTTGCCATGGTGACGCGATCCTCTCCTCCACCTCTCGGCTCCCCCGGGGAAGGAGGCAGAGACCGGGGCCGCCTGGAGAAGCCAGGACTCCAAGGCCTGAAACAAAGGAGTCCTAGGTTTGGGGGCAACCGTAACGAGGGCCGAAGAGGCAGGCGAGGGATGGGGAACCCGCCAACGCCGGCCCTGGGCAGAAAAAGAAGAGCGGCTTCACAGTGTCCAGGCTCAGAGAGACAGATGAGAAACGCTATTATCTGCACCATGTTTAACAGTACATATCAAGCCCACAGCCAGGATCTCATTTCATTCTCAAAACCCAGGGATGTTGTCAGAGTGGATATTACTCGCCCATTTTACACAGGGCAAGACTGAGGCTCAAAGAAGTTCTGGGTCTCATCCACAGCCACCTAGCTAAGAAACAACTGAACCACACCATCAAGCCTGCTCTTTAGACCAAGTCTGTTGCTTTTTGTACTTGACCTAATTCCCCACTCAGGTAGAGGGGCCTAAAATTCCTAATTATTCTGTAGGAAATGCAGTTATATGTCCACCAAAACATATAGGAATAACGGTGCAGCACGACTAAATGTTTTCTCACCACGGTGGAGAAAAACCTACTTCATGTGTAAATGGGCAACAGTCGTTCAACAAACAGCTCCTACATTATGTACCAGACACAGTGACAGGAACAGACCCCAAGCAGGACTCAGTATCCCCAGCTGTGCTACCATCAGCCAGTCAATGGGATATAATGAGTGGACACTGGGGCCAGAAGTTAGATCTGGGTTCTGGTCCCAGCCCCACACAGCCTCTCCTTCCTCACTGTAAAACAGATGACACAGCTGCCCTGCCCAAGCCACAGGGCTGCCCTGAAGATCAGGGAGGGAGAGCAAATAAGGGGAGTATTCACAAACAGTACATTAGCCAATCAGACCCAAAAAAGAAGAAAAAAAATTCTTCTACGAAGAAAGTCAAGTTCATATTCATTTGGTCTTTGGTATACTCCTGCTGCGAAGGCAATGGCACCTCACTCCAGTACTCTTGCCTGGAAAATCCAAGGACGGAGGAGCCTGGTAGGCTGTAGTCCATGGGGTCACTAAGAGTTGAACACGACTGAGCGACTTCACTTTCACTTTTCTCTTTCATGCATTGGAGAAGGAAATGGCAACCCACTCCAGTGTTCTTGCCTGGAGAATCCCAGGGAGAGTGGAGCCTGGTGGGGTCGCACAGAGTCGGACACGACTGAAGCGCCTTAGCAGCAGCAGCAGCAGCAGCAGCATACTCCTGCTGAGATGGTAAAAGAATCTGCCTGCAATGTGGGAGACCAGGTTTCAATCCCTAGGTGGGGAAGATGCCCCTAGAGGAGGGCATGGCAACCCACTCCAGTATTCTTCGGAGAATCCCGTGGCAGGCTACAGTCCATGGGGCCACAGAGTCAGACACAACTGACAATAAGCACAGCACATACTCCAGCTCACCCACTAGGTGGCAGAAGTCTGGAAGACAAGGACGGCCGTCTTCTATTCACTTCATTTTATTCATGGCACTCAGAACAGCATTCACACATAGTGGATCCTGGATAACTGTCAACTGGCTGATACAGTCCCTTAAAAATCCTCTAATCTCTTCCCATAATAGCCAATTCAATTACTTAGGGTTTGAGGCCAGGAGGTCACTGATAAATCCTATAGGAATTCTAACCTTTGATAGAGTTAACAGCTTTCCCTTGCCTCCTGCTTCCCCTCTGAACTGTCATGAATTGATAACAAGTAATGATCCTGGACTGATCTGATTTATTAAGGCTCTGCTCCTCCTCCTCCTCTCTCCTGGCTTGCTGGTAGGAAATGCGACTGGGCCCCCAAGGGGGAGAAGAGGGAGCAGACAAGAGGCGACGCAGGAGGAAGAATCAAAGGACCATTATGACAATGAACTTCGGATCCAAGTCCACTTATCACCGGCCTGGGCTGGCCTCCTCAGGGCCCCTCTCCCATATATGGTTTCATGAGTCCTTGGGGGTATTTATGAAAAATTAAATGACTCTCAATCTAATGCTGAGAAGAAGGCAGGGCCAGTTCAGAGGACAAATATCTAATACAAGGTCCAGAGAGGTTGGTAAGACGTTTAAAGAGGCCTTCACACGTTGGTGGCAGCCAGGATCAGAATCTCTGCCCCCACCTTTGACATCATCCCTTCAATCCCAGAGCCTGGCGACTCCAGGCTCCCACCTCTCTCTGCAGAATCAGCCAAGGCATGCCCAACCTGCACACACTTGCACACCCTCACCTGGACATCCTCAGAAACACGCTGCACCTCTGTGCATCGCTGCCCGGCTTGCTGGCATTCAGTGTGTGCTGGTGCTCCACACAGTCTCCCTAGACCCTAAAAAAAATCTCTTATAATTGTCCAGGGTCATAAGAAGGTACTTCAAAACTCACGTCCTTCTCTCTTCCCTTCAGAGGACCAGGGGTTTCGCCTGCTCCAGCTTCCTTTTGTCACCCACCGAGGGGAGATGAGGGGAACTCCCCAAATCAATGGCTGCTTCCTGAAACACCAAAGTCATCTTTCCTCTGGGTGGTGCAAAGCCAGGTGAGGACTAAGCTGGGGAAGGGCAATGGGGTTCCCCCAGCCAGCTCGTTTCTGCTCTTTGCCCACATGCATACACACACATGCACACACACACAGACACAGACACGCCCACCTCCTTCAGGCCCTGACACGTCTGCCTCCCCCTGCTCTGATCAGCCCTTGTACACAATTCTCCTTCTCCTTCTATCCCCTGCGGCAGTGACCTTGGAGGCCTTGGGTTGCAGATGCTATAGCCTCCATCAGGCTGCGTCCCTGAGTAACCCTGTGGAGCAGACCCTGCCGTACTTGCCGTGGACCAGCGTGAGCAAGCAGCAAACCTTGCCTGTGCTCAGTCATGGGGATTTCAGAACCACGTTGGTTCCCTGGTATCACCAGCCTGCCCTCCAGCTTCTCCACGGGAGGTCAGTCAGCCACCCCGGTTTCAGAAAGGTTCCATGTCCCCTACCCAGCGCCTGACAGTCCCTTCCTCCCAAGACCACCCATGCCGGGCTCACGGTGTGCCCCTGCTGCTCTTCTCCTGTTCCAAGAGAGAATCAGGGACACAGCACCCTCTTCCAAAGGCAGAGGGGAAGGAAATCCGGAATGTCCTCAAGCATCAGGCTGAGGCCAGGAGTGCTGACATATTAGTTTTGGTAGAAATAGACACCAGGGCGCCAAGCTTGGTGAACCACCCACTCTCCCGGGGCAGAGTCCGAGGACCCATCCCTGGCCAAACCCCAAGGATGGCCTATTGCTGATGTCTGAAGCAAGCCCCACGTAGACAGGGAACACCCATGTCCACTGCAGCACTATGCACAACCGTCAAAAGGTGGAAGCAACTCAAGCGTCCACTGATGGATGAATGGATAAACCAACTGTGGCATATATACACTATGGAATATTACTCAGCCTTGAAAACAAAGGAAATTCCAGCATGTGCTATGATGTGGATGAACCTTGAGGACATCATGCTAAGTGAAATAAGCAGTCACAAAAAGACGGTAGGATTCCACTTATAATGATGTTCTTAGAATAGTCAAATTCAAAGGGCTAGGGGAGGGGAAAGAAGAGGGGTTAGTGTTCAATGGGTGCAGCCTTTCGGTTCTGCAAGATGAAAAGAGTTCTGGTCATGGATGGTGGTGATGGTTGTGCAACCATGTCCTTAATGCCACTGAACTGCATACCTGAAAATAATTACGATGGTAAATTTTATGTGTTTTTACTGCAACTTTAAAACTAGAATAAAATATAACTTTAAAAAAAAAACACATAGCAGGACTTCCCTGGTGGACCAGTGGCTAAGATTCTGCACTCCCAATGCAAGGGGCATAGGTTTGATCTCTAGTCAGGGAAATAGATCCCTCATGCCACAGCTAAGACTCAGCGCAGTCAAATAAATAAATGTTGTTTTAAAAAAAGAAAGGAAAAAAAAAAAGAGCACAAAGGAAAGGAGCAACAGCAGAGAAACTCTTTCATGGGAATTAGCAGAGGGCTTCCCTGGTAGCTCAGCTGGTAAAGAATCCACCCACAATGCTGGAGACCCCAGTTCGATTCCTGGGTCGGGAAGATCCCATGGCAAAGGGATAGGCTACCTGCTCCAGTATTCTTGGGCTTCCCTGGTGGATCAGACAGTAAAGAATCTGCCTGCAATGGAGGAGACCTGGGTTCGATCCCTGGGTTGGGAAGATGCCCTGAAGGAGGGCATGGCAACCCGCTCCAGTGTTCTTGCCTGGAGAATCCCATGGACAGAGGAGCCTGGCGGACTGCAGTCCATGGGGTCGCAAGGAGTCAGACACGACTGAGCAACTAAGCAGAGCAGAGCACAGCACAGCACAAGAGGACTAAACTAGACCCGGAGCCCATCAGCTTCCAAAGAGGGCTTTTGAGTCACCTTCTGAGTTACAAAGCCAGGTTCCATCTTCATAGCTTGTTTCAACTATGCTGCCAACTTCCTGGCACAAGACAAGCCTGGCTCTGCTCTAGGCAGGGGCGGCCAGGCATTTGTCAGCTCCAATTTCAATACTCCTTCCCCAACCAGGCGGCACCCAGGCGCCCGCTACAGGTTCAATCTGCCAATGCCAGTGGCAACGTCCTAGGAAGCATGCAGAACCCCAGGGGTCACAGCCAGATATGACACTTGCCCCAGGTCACCCCTGGTTCTACCCCTACCCCTCTGCGACCCCTAAGTCCCCCACTCACATCCACACATGCTCCCTCTTCCCACCTGGCAGCAAGAGATGCCTTACCTCCCACAGGAAGGCAGCCTCCTCCGAGATTCGAGCTCAGGACCAGACATGGCCCAGGGGCTGACCAGGGACAGAGGATTAGGAGGGGCAAGTGGTGGCAAGGAAAAAAGAGATGTTTCAACTTGGCCCTCATAACAAGGGCAGATGTAGACCACAGGTCAGACAGGATAGGAGAGAGATAGGCAGCAGGCCTCCAGGGCTGGCGGGACCCACCCTACCCCAGGAGCTACCTGTGTGCAGGCAGACGTCGGGTGAGGCCAGAGCAGCAGGAGCTGTTAATTACCTCTGCTCTCTGGAGAGTTCCTGAAAACGTCCCTTCTGTGCCTGAGCATCTGAGCAAGGGGGAGGGGGCACAGCTCCCACAAAAACTGGCTGATGTCAGAGGCCACATCTCACCCACAGGACCTGTGGGCGGGCAGTGTGCACAGCCCAGTCTCTCGGGAAAATAAAAACAAGATTCTAAGTTGGAGACAGAAAAGGATTATAAGATATGGAGGCTTGTCTTGGGAGCCATGAAATGGCACAGCTGTGTCTTGTGCTTTCCTAGCACTTGCTCTGGAACCCGGCTACGTGTGCATGCTAAGTTGCTTCAGTCATGTCCCACTCTTTCTGACCCTATGGACTGTAGCCCACCAGGCTCCTCTGACCATGGAATTCTCCAGGCAAGAATACTGGAGCGGGCTGCCATGCCTTCCTCCAGCGCATCTTCCCTACTCAGGGATCAAATCTGCGTCTCTTACATATCCTGCATTGGCAGGGGGGTTCTTTACCGCTAGCGCCACCTGGAGCTTGGCTCTGGGAACGCAAATCCTAGTTTTAGCTGTGTGACGTCAGGCAACTTGCTTAACCTCTCTGGGCCTTAGCATCCTCCTTTATAAAATGAAGATAATAATAATAAAACTATTTCATAGAGCTTTGGGACAGTTAAATGAGTTAGTCTAAGTAGAGACGCTAAGAGCATTGCCTGAAAGTGAAAAGTGAATTCGCTCAGTTGTGTCCGACTCTTTGCGACCTACCAGGCTTCTCTGTCCATGGGATTTTCCAGGCAATAGTACTGGAGTGGAGAAGGCAATGGCACCCCACTCCAGTACTTTTGCCTGGAAAATCCCATGGATGGAGGAGCCTGCTAGGCTGCAGTCCATGGGATCACTAGAGTCGGACACGACTGAGAGACTTCCCTTTCACTTTTCACTTTCATGCATTGGAGAAGGAAATGGCAACCCACTCCAGTGTTCTTGCCTGGAGAATCCCAGGGACGGGGGAGCCTGGTGGGCTGACGTCTATGGGGTCGCACAGAGTGGGACACGACTGAAGTGACACAGCAGCAGCAGCAGTACTGGAGTGGATTGCCATTTCCTTCTCCTGCCATGGAGTAAATAAAGTTGGTTGTTGTTATTGTTGATTTCATTATTTTTATTATTATCTTATTTCTCCCTACAATCCTGCCCCTGGGGAAGATAGGCAGCTCAGTTGGTCTGAAAGCAGCTGCACGTTGTGTGGGCAGCACACAGGTGACCCAAGCACCAAAAGAGGCACAAGGGAATGGCCCCTCCCCACAACAACTGTGCTCCCACTTTCCCTGCCTGCTTCTCCTGGGACCGCTCTTCACCCTCAGCCCGAGATCTGAGCTCCTTCCTGGAACCTTGGGCCCGTTAATACAACTAGGCCAGCCATCCAGGCTCAAGGTCTGCAGTTTAATATCCTCCACAGCTCTACACCGAGCGCCCGGCCTCCTAGGAGACACACAGGGAGGCAGGGAAGGAGGAAGGGCATCACCACAGGTACAGGTCCCCCTGGGCCCCCGACAAATACACAGGGGCCGCCACCAACAGAAGCTGCCAAGTAGAGCCACGAGCCTTCCCTCCCATTGCCAGCATACTGGTGCACGTGTGTGTGTATGCATGTGCGTGCACACACATGTGCCCATACATAGTCCTCAGGGTGGGCCACACAAGCTAACTCACTATCGGCTTTCCAGAAGGTACAAGCCAAGATGGTAGAACATTTTGGTCAAGAACTCATGCTCTGGAGCCAGAACTGCTTGGGCTGGAACCCCCAGGGCTACCTCTTAACCCGCTGTGTGACCTGGAGCAAGTCGCTCAACCTCTCTGTGCCTCTATTTCATCTTCAAAATGGAACAGTACCAACCAAACTCCCAGGGATTCTGTGAAAATGAAATGAGTAACATCTAAAGTGCACTTTGGAGAAGGCAATGGCACCCCACTCCAGTACTCTTGCCTGGAAAATCCCATGGATGGAGGAGCCTGGTGGGCTGCAGTCCATGGGGTCGCTAAGAGTCGGACACGACTGAGCGACTTCACTTTCACTTTTTCGCTTTCATGCATTGGAGAAGGAAATGGCAACCCACTCCAGTTTTCTTGCCTGGAGAATCCCAGGGGCAGGAGAGCCTGGTGGGCTGACGTCTATGGGGTCACGCAGAGTCGGACACGACTGAAGTGACTTAGCAGCAGCAGCAGCAGCAGCAAAGTGCACTTAAGAGAATGGCGCCTCCCTCTGGGTATTAACTGCCGGTACTCTGCCTCATGCGCTCAGCAAGTCAGATCTCATCCCTGACTGGCAGGCTCTCCCTGACGGTCTAGCTGTCCTCTGCTTCTACATCTTACTCCAGACCAGTCCACCAGACCCCTCTCTGCTGAGAACTCATCTGGCAATTGGTACACACCCCTCGAGGGCCCCAGGCAGAAATCCCTGGCTGTCTCCATACCAAGTCTGGACTTTGTCAACGCCCTGTCCTGACCTCACCAACTGCTTCCTGAGTTTGCCTCTGTCCGCAGGCAACACCCACATCTCTCATTCTTCCCGTTCAGAAATCAGAAATAGCTCCAGTCAACCATTCCCCACCTAGAAACTGTTTTTCTCTGGGGAGAGAGATGGCCAAGATTTTTCCACTAGAGGATGTACCGCGTGTCTCTTTACTGGACATCCTAAGAATCCCTGGTCCTAAGGGCATCTAGAATCCAAAAGAACACTGGACATAAAAATGTGAAGATTTAGGCTGAGGTCTTTGGGCCAGTGACTTAAACTCTCCGGGTCACAGGGCTTGCTCGCCTGCCGAACAGGGACAGCATCACCTATAGCCTAGTCAGTGCGGAGGTATGGAGATGATGAAATGATGCGACAGTGTTTACTGGGCCACCCAGCACACAGAAGGTGCTCAGTGTGGCTAGAATGTGGACCTTTTACCTCCTTTCCCACTGGAGGCAAAATCTGAACCAAGTATTAAGAGTCTGGTGCTGGCTTGGCCAAGCAGCCTTTACCTTTAGCAAGATGATGAGCTCTGTCAGGTGGTTTTGGGGGGAAAAAAATCATGATGCAGCCTGAGCAGCTTTCATTGGCTTGGATTCAGAGGAGCCCTCCGTTCTGGATGAAAGGTTGCATCCTGCTCCCCTCTCTTCCCCCAGAAGCTGGCTGCCTTGGTCAAATCACCCACAGCCCCCAGTATGAGGGGGAAGGGAGTCAATGGTGTCACACACACCCAACCTGGGCAATGCCAGTGGAGCAGCTGTCTATCAAGCCCACCTGAGCAGATGATGCATCTTCCCCTGGAAGGGCTGGGAATTCAGACCCTGTGTGCCTATCACAAGTCATCATCCCAAGGCGAGAAAACCACACCCTGCAACTAACCCATCCTCACTGGTTTGAAGCCTAGTGGTCACCATAGCAACTGGCTCCCGCTCCAGCCTGCCAGGCGGGGCTGATGCAATTCTCAGGCAGTGAGCAACTCCAACTCAGCTCACACCGCTCTGCTCCCACTCGGGGGCGGGCAAGGGGGGAGAACAACTGAAGAGGGAAGAGAGGGGCGCACTTTACAGAAATCTCTGCTCTCCCCCAGTGCTGCCTCTAGGGATCTAAGGAAGAAAGAAGTGGATTCTCTTCCTGGGTCCCAAACAAATACAGTGTCACTGCAGTGGCTGTCATTCGGGGAAGATTCATCTCCAAAGCCTCAGGAGACCTGGAGGGGCAGGGGACACACTGAACTCTGGGCCTCTCTACTACATGTGGCGCCTTTCCCCCTTCTGAGCCGGCACCCCCCAGCTAGGCATGCACACTTCGCTCAGCCCATAGGCAGCCCTGCCCTGCCAAACCCAACGGCATTAATACAGCTTTACAGTTCTCTGCTCAGGTGTGTTCTCTGCCTGGGTTCCATAAACCTGGACCTCTGTGCAAGCTAGAACATCCCCAGGGTACCGTGGCGCGCCATTCTCCCAGCTCTCCATCCCACGCCACAAGGGTCTCCAGCTGCCCTGGGGAGTCTTATTTGCTGGCTGGAGTCAATGTGAGATAACAAAGTACTCCACCAAGGACATACTGGCCAAGAGCCACTGACCTCTTAGAGCATAGAAGTCTTGCAACCAGAAGAAACAAGCCCTCAGAAAGGACGGGGGTCGAGTCACCGGCTCACAGCACACACACACACAGATACACACTAAGGAAACGGGGATGGAAGCCACAGCCTGGCGATACTAGTGGCCCTCTCTAGCCTCCCCGCGCCTACCCATGGATGCAGGCTCTCCCTCCTGAGGCCGCAGTCCTGCCGAAGATGCCTCTAGTGCCAGGAATGCTCCCCTCCCTTCCATCCCAACGGCCACTTCCCGCCCTAGGCTCCCGCCTACCTGGCCCCCATCAAGGGCATCCACCCAATCAGGAGATGGGCCTCAGCACAAACAGCCCTGCTCTGGGACCTTGCACCCTGCTCTGGGAGGAGATGTGCAGGCTTGCCAGTGCGGGAAGAGAAAGCACATCTCCATGGAACACTCCCCGGTGTGCCCTTAAGGGCCGGTCACATTGGGCCCTCCCTGTGGTCACCCTGGCAGATGCGGAAAGTGATTAATTTCAGGGGCCACTAGGGAGATGGTGCCGGGCTGTGGGATGTTCCGCTAGAACTTCCTGTTGGGGGTGGGGGGGTGGGCTCCCAGGACTATCCAGAGCAGATGGGTAGAGTCGGTAAACTGTTAGAGATGGAGGTGGCTCTCTAGATATACGGATCAATGAAGTAGACTCGAGAGTCCAGAAATAAACACATCCGTGTATGGTTGGCTGATTTTTGACAAGGGTGCTGAGATCATGCAATAGTTTTTTCCAACAAATGGTGCTGAGGCAACTGGATATCCACCCATGAAAGAATGAGGCTGGGCTCTTACTTTATATTACACACACAAATTAACTCAAAACGGATCGCAGAGCTGCAAAACTCTTAGAAGAAAACAGGGGTAAAGCTCATGACCTTGGATTTGGCTAAGGATTCTGAGATAAGACACCAAAGGCACAAGCAGCAAAGAACACAGAGAGAAACTGGACGCTGTCAAAACTAAAAACTTCTGTGCTTCACAGGGGACTTCCCTGGAGGCTCAGTGGTAAAAAGTCCGCCTGCAATGCAGGAGCTGAAAGAGACCAGGGGAAGCAGCTTCAATCCCTGAGTCGGAAAGATCCCCTGGAGGAGGAAATACCAATCCACTCCAGTATTCTTGCCTGGAAAATCCCACGGACAGAGGAGCCTGGTGGGCTACAGTCCAGGGGGTAGAAAAGAGTCGGACGTGACTGAGCAACTGAGCACGCATGTGCTTCACAAGACACCATTAAGAAAGTGAAAAGAAGGACTTTGCTGGTGCACGAGTTCAGTCTCTAGCAGAGGAACTAGATTCCCACACGCAAAGTGGCGCAGCCAAAAATAAAACAAATAAAATACGCATAACATAGAAAAAAGTGAAAAGACGGCCCAAGGAATGGGGGAAATCTGCAGATCACATATTTGATAAGGGACTTGTAGCTACATTATATAAAGAAATCTCCCAATTCTACAATCAAAACACACATAACCCAACTTAATCAAAAAATAGATGAAAGAGCTGAACAAACTTTTCTCCAAGAAAGGTAAACACAGCTTCCCTTCACTCAACTGACAGATAACCTGATGTCACCTACTATGTGCCACATAGTAGGGACACAACTGGGAAGCAAAGCAAATTCAGCCTCCACCCTCAGGAGGCTTTATCTGGTGGGCAGACAGTACCCACTTACCATATGCCTGGTCCACGTAGTAATGCATTCAATCCCCATCCCCCATGGCTACATGGCTAGGTAACAGAGGAGCTGAGATCTGAATATACGCATCCTGAGTGCAGAACCAGCTCTTCTAGTCACCTCCAAGTTCCTTTTAACTGGGTATTTTGACCTCTTCCCAATATAGCTCCTATGCCCAGGGACGCTAACAAAGAAATGGATAGATTTTAGCCCCAGTGCCCAGCTGGGCTCTGTAGTAATAATAGCCCACACTTACACAATGAACTAACTCATGTGAGCCACACACCACCCTATGAAGTAGGTACTACAGTTGTAATCTCCCCATTTTACAGATGAGGAAACTGAGACACAGGTCACATGTCTGACCCAAGGTCACACGGCTACTGAATGGGTAAGCTTGGAATCCAGACAGTCTGATTCCACACACCACCCCCTCTCTTGCTACCTGACTAAATCAGTAATTCTACTGCATACACAATTCTAACACGCTTCCAGGGTCTGGTGTCCCTCACGCCATGGTCCGTGAGATGCAGCAACTACAAGGGCAAAGCCATAGCTAGAACACACCCAACAGGAGTGGGAAGAAGCCTACAGCCTGGACAGATGGAAGGACGAGAACCACCATGGTCTCGTGGCAAGCGGTGGGCAGGCAGATAGCCCTGAGGGAAGCAGCAGGGCCATGCCCTGGGCATGTCTGCTGGGCAAGTGGCCATCAAACTGGACACTTGGGGAAGAGCATCCAGCCCACTGCAGGTTGACCCATTAGTGGATCATGCAGTCAGTTTGGCAGGTCATTTTTTTTTAATTATTTATTTTTGGCTGTGTTGAATCTTTGTTGCTGGAAGTGGACTTTCTCTAGTTGCGGTGAGTGGGGCTACTCTTCATTGTGGTGTGTGGGCTGCTCATTATGGTGGCTTCTCCTCCCATAGAGCAGGGGCTCAGCAGCTGTGGTTCACAGGCTTGGCTGCCCGTGGCACGTGGGACCTTCCTGGCCAGGGGCTGAACCTGTGTCCTCTGCACTGGCCGGCAGACTCTTCACCTGGCAAGTCCTGGCAAGTCACTTTTGAAACAGACTGAAAAGGAGCACCTCACATACTAAGGGAGGATGATTTTATGAAACTAATTCAAATTGATATATGTACATATATAAGGTGTGTGAGCTGCGTTGTAGAGTAAAATGATTCTCCGATTTAGGATTTTGTCCAAAAACGGAGGTGTACCATTATTACCACTAAATATGCTGTAGTTTATTCCTATAATGGAAATTCTAAGCAGCTTTGACAATGAATAGGTGAGAACAAAGACCAGTCTCAAAACCATACTTTAAAGCAAAAAAAGGCAAGTCACAGAAAAACACTTCTACTATTAGTCTATTTATATAAGTTGCAGGCAAAACTACATTTATATCATTCAGGGACATATGCCTGAGTAATAAAACTCTAAAGAAAAAGAGGGAATGATTCACACAAAATTTAGGATGGTGGTTTTACCTCGGTCTGTGACGGGTAGGGGGCTTCCCGGGTAGCTCAGATGGCAAAGAATCCATCTGCACTGTGTGAGACCTGGGTTTGATCCCTGAGTCGGGAAGATCCCATGGAGAAGGGAATAGCAATCCACTCCAGTATTCCTGCCCAGAGAATTCCATGGATAGAGGAGCTTGGTGTCCATGGGGTTGAAAAGAGTCGGGTACAACTAAGAAACTAACATTTTCACTTTTTTTTTTTTTCACATGAGTGAGGGTGAATGTGAGGGATTAAGACTGACACATTTTAGGGGGACAAACAACCCCCTTCAGTCTGGACCCAGCTGAGGGATGCTCGTAGATCCTCCAAGCACTGGCTAATGGTAATGACAGCATCCATTCTCCTCTGAACCCCAGTGAGGTATATTTCGCCACAGGGAAGCTCATTAAATGACTTGCTCGATGCATATGAACATTAAGCAGGGGCTCTGGGATTCAAATCCAGGCTCTTGCAATTCTGCAATTTCTCGTTCTTTTACCCATATGTCCCTTGAAAATGAGACTCCCCAGAAGAAGTGAGAATATGTAAGACACATCCTGGGGGGGCAGGTACCCAGTGAGTGTTTATCAACAACAACAATTATCCCTTACTCTGGTATTAAATGATTCGATGAGCACACATCGTCACTGTTCATTATCTCAGCTGATTTTTACAACCCCAGGACATGCATGGGGCAGGTATTTCTTTCTTTCTCTTTTAATATTTATTTGGCTGCATTGGGTCTTATTTGTTGCATGCGGATTCAATAGTTGCAGGCACCGGCTTAGTGGGCATCTTAGATGGGCACCTTGTAGGATCTTAGTTCCCCGGATCAGGAATCACACCCAAGTCCCCTGCATTGGAAGGCACATTCTTAACCACTGGACCACCAGGGAAGTCCTGGGGTAGGTATTTCTAACCCTCCCTTTGCAAATGGGGAAAAATCCAGAGAGCATCATTTTACCTGGAGCACACCCCTCCAGGTCCATTCTCCTTGGCTCTCCACCCTGTTTTCTGCCCCAGGCGGAGGTCACAGGAAGGGAGGGGTGCCAGGCTGGGCTCTCTCTCCCAGCAGCTCCTCCCTGTGGGCCACCCAGGCTGCGTGCTTTCCCTGAAGGTTGCAGCTCCTGCCAGGAAGCCACCCACGGGGCCTCTGTGTCTCCAGGTGTGGGATCCAGACCCTCCCCTCGCTCTACCCACATTTTGGTCGTAGTCCTATTCCAAGCTCTCTCCAAACCCCCCTGGGCTGAGTGTGCCATCTGTGTTCTGCTGGACCCTGACAAATACAGCAGTTAAGTTACCAGGCTGGGGACACTGATCTCCTGATGAATGAACCAGGGCCTCTCTGAACCTGCCAACAAGCACCTACCGAGTAGTCCCTGGGGGACAGGGAGAAAAGGGAGACGGCAGATACGTGGAAGGAGCTGGAAGCAGAGGCAACAGGCAAAGCTCTCGGTCTCGGATTTCTCTGTGAATGAACTGGAGTTAACCCTCAGAAAGTGAGGAAAGACCACAACACTGAGAAGCTGAGCCTGGGGGAGGCCTGTGGTGGGAAAAGAGGCGGGAAGACTTGGATTCTGGGCTTCAGGCCAAGTAGAGCCTCGAGAGCTACCTACAAAGTATGCTGGAAACTGAGCTCCAGTCATTAGCTGGGATGGGGCCAGGGCAGCCCCTTTCAACAACAGGCACTTCCACACTGCTGCCCCTGGGGTGGACGGGGGTGAAGAGCCAGCCAAGACTCTAGAAAAGGCAGGATGGCACCTCCTGGTTTCCAGACGCTCTTTCCGATTCACCATTCCCTTTGGCATAAGCATCCGGGGGTGGTGCTAGGACATTCGAAGTTCCATCATGCTCTGGCCCGCAGCCTAGACTTTGCTGGGAACACACAGTCAGGCTGCAAGGCCAGACCCTGAGCAAGGAGCAAGGCCAGAAAGGGAAGAGCAGGGAGGAAGGTGTCATCGCGGGGGTGGGGATCGTCTTCCTTCTCCTCTTGGGTATTTTTCTGCTGCTGCTGCTTAATCCCTCAGTCGTGTCCGGCTCTGTGCAACCCTACGGACTGTGGCCCTTCAGGCTCCTCTGGCCATGGGATTCTGCAGGCAAGCATACTGGAGGGGGTTGCCATTTCCTTCTCCCGGGGATCTTCCCGACCCAGGGATTGAACCCAGGTCTCCCACACTGCAGGCAGATTCTTTGCTACTTGAGCCCCTTAGGTGGTTTTCTAGTCCCCAATAACTTCATTTTGTTGTTGAATGTTGCTGTTGTTTTAGTCGCTTAATTATGTCCGACTCTTACATGACTCCATGGACTATAGCCCTCCTGGCTCCTCTGTCCATGGAATTTCCCAAGCAAGAATACCGGGAGTGGGTTGTCATTTCCTCTTCCAGGGGATCTTCCTGACCCAGGGATCAAACCAGGGTCTCCTGTATTGGTAGGAAGATTCTTTACCGCTAAGCCACCAGGGAAGCTAACATTCACTTTATCAAAGAAAAGGCATTCTATTCTAGAGAATCATGAAGAATTTCAAGAAGACATCTTACTGTGGCACAATTATCTGTGAATTAATAAGATTGCAAAGGACCTGATTAGGGTTTGCAGGACCTCGGGAATGAGCTATCCCCTGGGCCCAGCTCATGTCCCCAGGTGACAGGCTGGTACACGGCCAGTACCTCCATGATATTCAGGGGTGGTGGGGGGAGGAAATGATAAACCCCAGCGTGAGCTCCTCATGCCTGACTGAACCCTCTCTCCATCCAAGGATCTCAGGGGAACCTGGGAAGTCACACCCCGCTCTGGGAGCATGCTGTGTTATCATCTGCTTTGGGAAACCATCTCTAGGTTTCCATGTCCTTGGCCTTAAAGGAACTTTACATCTTTAGCTGTGGCAGTCAGTAGGCAAGATGCAGTGTACTGTCCCGTTTAACACCAACAATATGAGGGCCAGATTGCTTGGGTTCATATCCAGCTCATCACTTACTAGCTGGGTGTCCTTGAGCAGGTTACTTATCTATTCTTTGCCTCTGTGTGCTCATCTGTAAAGTGGCGATAAGTGTCTTCTTCATAGGGTTACTGTGAAGAGTAAGGGGGTCAACATACAGAAAGTGCTTGGAACATCGCGGGACACTCAGCTAGTGCTCAGTAAGTGACAGCTATTTTTACTGGCATTTTCCCACTAGTCGTTCATTACTTTTGTGTCAGCTCTACAAAAACAACCTCTATATTTCTATGACTACTCCAAAGAAACAAACAGCTCAGCCTCTCGGGGTCAAGGGGTGGCAGAGGAGAGAAGGAAGTAATGAGATGAGCAAGGAACATTTAGTTGGGTCTCTTGTTAAGTGTTACATACACACCATTTCATCCAGGGGTAGGGACACCAGGTAAAGTGCAAGACACCCAGTACAATTTGAACTCTGGGCGAGTAACAAGTTTTGAACGTAAGTATGTCCCAAATGCTTCCCCCGTGGCTCAGTGGTAAAGAACCTGCCTGCCAATGCAGGACATGCAGGTTTGATCCCTGGGTCAGGAAGACCCCTTGGAGAAGGAAATGGTAACCCACTCCAGTTCTCTTGCTTGAGAAATCCCATGGACAGAGGAACCTGGTGGGCTACATACAGGCCATGCGGTCACAGTGGGACACAACTGAGCACGTATGCGCATGTCCCAGATATTGCATAGGATATACTTCTGCTAAGACAAGTATTCATTGTTTTAACTAAACTTCAAATTTAACTGGGCATCCTGTGTTTTTATTTGCTAAAAAAAATTGGGCAACCCTACTGGTGGGGTTGATAAGATTGTTCCCATTTTATATGAGAAGAAAAGGAAGCTCAAAGAGGTGAAGTCAATCACCCGAGGTAACTGTCCCAGCAAGCGTTCAAAGGCTCTGTCCCCTTCCCTCTGGCTGCTCTGTGCTCAGAAGGGCTCAGGAATCAGAGATACAGCCCTCCATCACCTGCTGGCGGCATCCAGAACCTGCTCCTCAGCCCCCAGGCAGGAGCCTGAAAGCAGGAAGAGACATATTTTTATTTTTTTTTCCAGAGAGAGGAGTCTGCTGCTCCCCAAAACCAGTGCACTGGGGGGCCTTCCTGCAGGGGAGGGAGCTCAGGAGGCAGTCCCCGTGGGGGCTGTGGTCAGCCAGGGCGGCACCCGCAGCTCTTCCGGGAGCTGCCCCTGGCTGGGGCTGAAATCTGGAGGCAAAAGAGCCCAGGAGAAAACTCAGGAAGCACCAAAGGAAACTTCTCCGGAAGTCCTGAAATATTTCCACAGCCAGGAGAGAAAAGCTTAAAGTGAAAGCAGCTATGGGCTGGCCTCTCAGAGCCCAGGGCATGACCACAGCGTCTGGGAAGCCCCGGCCCAGGTCACAGGGCCCCCTTCCCAGAGCCCCCACAGATGGTCTGGCCTTGTGGGATCCACAGAATGGCCCACCTGCTCCACTCTGCTCTCCCAGACCAGACTGGGGCTCCACTTCAGTCATTCTCAGCTCTATTTTTAGTGGAAGGTGACAAGACACAACAAATGTTCAAAGCAGGACAATGAAATCACCTGACTCCTCTGCAGGGTCAGGGACCTTGGCCAACCTTTGCTGGGAGCAGGGACAAGAAGGGTTCTAAGAACCTCCAGGGGGCTTCTCTTAGAGCTAGGGGTCTAGAGCCCACTCCCCAGTCTGTAACTTCCCAGGAAGGTGACCTTCAGCTTCATCCTCACCTGGCTGAGAAAGGCCAAAGCGCATGCCTCTAGGCAAAGTAACAGCCTGTGCAAAAAGCAGGCAGCTTTGACTGGGGATGGTGGTGTGTCTAGGGAGCTGTGAAGAATTCAGTGGGGCTGCAGGTGGGGAGTGTGATAAAGAGAGCAGGAGGTGAGGCTAGAGATGGCTGGAGACAGTGTCTGAAGAGGCTCCCACCATGTGTGCTAAGGAGTTTAGATTTTACCCTCTAGGGAGGAGGGAGGCGGGAAGATGGTAGACTAGTGAGTGATGGAATCAGATCCTCCGGGAGGGCTGGAGGAGCCCAGGGCCTTCCTACTGAACGGGCATCACGTGGGGGCTTGTTAGAAATGCCAAACAGGAGGCCCTATCCAAACCCGCTGTACCAGGATCTGCATCCTTACAAGATGCCCCAGCTGATTAGTGGGTCAAGGTGAGGTCAACCTGATTAGTGGGTCAACCTGAATTATGGCTGGGGCAGAGACAGGGTCAGTGGTTTGACCTCTCCAATAGCCTTTTCTTCCTGTTTTTTTAAAAGAGACATTTTATTTTACTTTAATTTTGGCTGTCTGGGCTCTTCATTGCAGTGGGTGGTCTTTCTCTACTGTAGCACACAAACTTAGTTGCTCCAACCAAGTGGGATCCCATGTGGGGTCTTAGTTTCCTGATAAGGGATGGAACCCATGCCCCCTGTATTGCAAGGCGAATTCTTAACCACTGGACGACCAGGGAGGTCCCTCCAATAGCCTCTTCTAACTCCCCGTCTGTCTTCCCCCTGCTCAGCTCCACTGCCTCCTTGCATCCTCCCTGCCCTGTGATTCTCTTATGTGGCCCCTATATTAAAACAACACATCCTTCTCCTAGAGCATCTCCCCCTACAGCGTCCTTCTCTTCATACCCTGCTGCTACTGCTGCTAAGTCGCTTCAGTCGTGTCCGACTCTGTGCGACCCCATAGACAGAAGCTCACCAGGCTCCCCCGTCCCTGGGATTCTCCAGGCAAGAATACTGGAGTGGGTTGCCATTTCCTTCTCCAATGAATGAAAGTGAAAAGTGAAAGTGAAGTCGCTCAGTCGTGTCCGACTCTTAGCGACCCCATGGACTGGAGCCTACCAGGATCCTCCGTCCATGGGATTTTCCAGGCAAAAGTACTGGGGTGGGGTCTCACCCCCTATAATGCATTTCCAAGCTCTCAAGTGCTCAGGGCACAGCTGAGTGTTAGAAAGGGAGGTGCATGCAGTAGTTAAGAGTCAGTCCCCAAATCAGACTGGGTGTGCAGAGGAGCTGTGCAAACACACAGATGCCAGCGACCAAGCCCAGGTTCTCACACTAGGGCCCTGGCATTTGAGAATCTCTGATGAGGAGCATAAGCCAGGGCATCACACAGACCTGGGTTTAGAGCCCAGCTCAGCTCTTCCTAGGCTAGGTGACCTTAGGAAAACTGTTTACCCTCTCCAGAATCTTGGGGGGCGGGGAATGAATAAAAATAGTTGAGAACTCTGCAGGGGGGTTGAAGATTAAATGGGACATTGTTTGTCAAGTGCTTAAGGACACAGTCTGACACCCTATAAATGGCAGCCTTTGTTATTCTTCGTGCCTCTAAGGAGTTTACAGTCTGGCAGAGAAGGAATGACAACAGGCACAAAGCCTACACTGGTAAACACTACAAAACAATAGATAAAAGGGCTCAGTGACTTGGCCTGAGCAAGCAGTGTTCAGGTTCTGAGCTGGGATGCTCACTGAGGCCAGTGCATAATCAGGCAGAGGGGCTTCCTGGAGGTGGTGGTAACCAGGGCTGAGGCTTAAGCACAGAGGTTGGCTGTGGAATGGTGAGGGGTCTTAGTGGCTAAAGCAGGGGGCGCATGCTGGGATGCTGGCAAATCTGAATGGATAGTGAGAGGTGTCCTGCAGCACGGGGATATCTTGAAGGCATTTGGATTGGATGGGGAAGAAACTGCTCCACTGAGGATTTCTGGGCAGAGGAGAGGTAGATGGAAGCAGGTTGAGTGTGGGTGGGCACATGTGTGTGTGCTAAGTTGCTTCAGTCGTGTCTGACTTTTTGCAACCCCATGGACGGTAGCCTGCCGGGCTCCTCTGTCCATGGGATTCTCCAGGCAAGAATATTGGAGTAGGTTGCCATGGCCTTCTCCAGGGAATCTTCCCAACCCAGGGATTGAACCAGCATCTCTTATGTCTCCTGCAATGGCAGGCAGGTTCTTGACTACTAGCACCACCTGGGAAGCCCCCAGCTTGAGTGTAGTACCAGCCAACTGGATGGAGAGTGGCATCTCAGGGTCAGGGAGGCAGTTTGCTCAGGTGTCTGCAGCAAGGGCCTGGCTGTGATGGGAGCTGACCAGCCATCATTGGTCCTTAGGCAAGAAACAGCTCTTCATCAGATTTGCATCCCGTCCATCCTTCCCAGAGAGCAAAGACAGGACCCAAAGTTCCAGTGGTCCAGTGGTTAAGAGTCCACCTTGTACTACAGAGGACACTGGTTTGGACACTTCCTGGTCCAGGAAGATCCCACGTGCTATGGGGTCACTAAGCCTGTGCATCAGAACTACTGAGACCACACCTTTAGAGTCCGTGCTCCACAACGAGAGGAACCACTGCAAAGAGAAGCCTACACACCTCAACTAGAGGGGAGCCCCTGTTCCTGGCAACTAGAGAGAGCCTGCATGCAGCAACCAAGACCAGTGCAGCCAACAGCAACTTAATTTAAAAAAAAAAAAAAAAAAAAGCCCCTGCTTTGGGTCTCTAAAAGTTCTGCGGCCAAAAATGGCACAAGATGCCCACTGACTCATCCAAGTCAGGAGCTGCCGCAGAGTCTGCAAAACGTCTGCAGACCAAATGCAAAGGAAAACACAGCCTTTCATAGAGCTGGGTGGCATACCAGCTGGTTGCTCATTAACCCTCTCGATGATGCACTAGAAAATTAATAACTGAGGTTTTCTGCTTCATTAACACCAAAGTTTGCTCTGGGCAAGGGGTGTTGGGGGGTGGGGACAGGGAAGGTTTTGTCTAGACAGAAGAACTCATGAAGGCCAGCTGCCTGGGCTTCTATCACTCAGGAAGAAGGTAGGCAGAGGGGACTTAGGGTGTTCTCCATGGCAGGTGTCCCCACTGCCCTGGCAAAGTCCCCAGGAGAGGCCAGTCACAATGGCCATTCCCTCTTCTCCTTAAAATGAGAGTAACAAACTTTCACAGGTTTACTGTGAGAATGAAATGAGATTGTGACTGTGGGAGCACCAGCTCAGGTATGGTGCTCACCAAGTGTCCCAGCAATGGCTTCATTATTTTGATTGGGAAAGAGAAGGGTCTGACTTGGATCAGGGTCCACAAGGCAGTTCCCTAGGAGAGGGTATAAAGAATGCTGGGGCCCTGCTACCCAAATTGTGGGTACCCTAGATCAGCAGCAGCAGCACTGGCATCACCCGGGAACTTGCTAGAATACAGAATCTCAGGCCTCAGCCCAGTCCTACTGAATAAGAATCTGCATCTTAACAAGATCCTCAGGCCATTATTCCTGGTGGCTCAGATGGTAAAGAATCCGCCTACAACGTGGGAGAACTGGGTTTGATCCCTGGGTTGGGAAGACGCCCTGGAGAAGGGTACGAGAACCCACTCGTATTCTTGCCTGGAGAATGCCCATGGACAGAAGAGCCTGGTGGGCTACAGTCCATAGGGTCACAAAGAGCTGGACACTGAGCCACTAAGCACACACAGGCTATTAAGATGCACACCAGGGACTTTCCCTGGCGCTCCAGTGTTAAGAGTCCGCTTTTCAATGCAGAGGGTGCAGGTTCAATCCCTGGCCAGGGACCTAAGATCCCACATACTTTGTGGCCAAGAAAACCAAAACAGAAACGATGCAGTAACAAATTCAATAAAGACCAAAAAAAAAAAGGAAAATCCATGTAAAAAAAATCTTAAAAAAAAATGCACAATAGAGTTTGAGAATCTGCTCTAGTATATTTGTTCCTAGGAAAAAACAGTTTCTCCCCTCCCCTCTCCCGGCTCAGGAAATATGGGGCCCAGGACTCCAGGTGGATAGAGGCAGAGGATGTGGATACCACAGCCCTCTAATTAGCACCTGCTTGCTTGCCACGCTGCACTGAAGCACACCAGAGCACATGTTGAGAAAATTACTCCCTTCCTGATTTCTTTCAATCTTTCCTGCTACTGTTTGGTACCAGTATGTCTTTAATATTTATCTTCTGTGTCCTTCCGTTTAAACAGAGACACAGGAGGCTCAGACCTAGAGCCTTCCAAGGGCAACAGTGTATAACTAGAACTAATAACACTGTTGAGTATTATTTATTTGCAAGGAAACTACTTATTGCAAGAGATACAGATTTTTTTTTTTCTAGGTAAATGATATTTAAAATAATGAATCAAGTGGAAAGAAAAACAGTTAAGTCCATAATAACAGAAGTGTGTGAATCTGGCAAAAATCACAACAGTGGTATATAAATCACAGCAGTTTCGTAAGTCATTATTCCTTACAGTGCATCTCATCCACTTATTTTTTCATATTGCAGGTCATGAAATCAATATCGTGGGTCATGACCAACACTTCTCGGGTTTGTTTTTAATGCAGTGGACTGGAACAGACTAGAAGGGCACAAAATGATGAGTACATTGCAAACGTGATAAAACAGTAAGTACTATCCCATAAACTTTTGTTTCAGTTTCTGTGTGCCCTGGCTCACAACGTAAAACGTGTGTATTCTGTATGAGCAGTAGTCCAAAGAATTAGTGGGTCACTCATTTAGTCCAGGGCTTCCCTGATAGCTCAGTTGGTGAAGAGTCTGCCTACAATGCAGGAGACCCCGGTTTGATCCCTGGGTCGGGAAGATCCCCTGGAGAAGGGATAGGCTACCCACTCCAGTATCCTGGCCTGGAGAATTCCATGAACTATATTGTCCATGGGGTCGAAAAGAATTGGACAAGACACAAACACACACACACACACACACACACACACACACACACACACACCTAGCCCAATCTCCCTTTGGTAGGGGCCCCTGGCCTCTGCCAATTCCAGTGGTGGGGTGGGGAAGGGGGGAAGGGGGGAGGGGGAGGAGGGGAGTGGGGGAGGCGGGGAGTTGATTGCTTTGGCCAGGCCACCCATGAGCAGATCTCCAGGTCCCATCACAGCTCTCTGGCTCCTCTCTCTCGACAGAACTGAGAACAACAGCCCCTCCCACGAGCTCTTAAATGGATGCTTCCGGGTCCTGCTGAGGTGAGCAAAGGCTCAAGCATCAACCCAGAACGAAGAGTGGAGACGCTGGAGCGTGAAACATGCCATTTTTGGAGGGAGAGGATCCCCTCTCCAGGCCCTCTCAACCCTCCCCAGCTTGGGCAGCCCTGTTTCATTGGCCTTCCCCGAAGGAGAGGGGGAAGGAGGCTGGGGGTGGGGCCGGAAGAACGGGAGAAAGCTCTGGGTGGGGGGAGGGGACAGAGGTCACCACCGGGTGGCATTTGAAGGATGCACTTGTCAAGGTGGAGCCTCTGGTCTGCTTGCATCCCGGACTCATGCGGAGGGCAGGAGCACACCAGGGCAGCAGGAGGAAGAAGGCTGGGGCCAAGTTCAAGGTGGTGGGAGGAAGAAGTCAGGAATGCCTAAGACTGTGGGGCAGCTGAAATTTCACATTAGCCTCTCTACAAACAGAAGAGCCAGTGAGGGGGATGGTTTATGGGTCCCTACACCCTACCAAGAAGGAGTTCCTAAAAACGACTGCAGACTCAGAAGGAAGGAAGCTGACTGTGACATTTTGAGCAGCAAAGGGAAAGGAAGAGAATGGAAGCGACCCTCCCCTTCCCTCATCTCCACTTTTATCCTCCTGCTTGGGTGGTCAGCTCAGGACAGGCTTTTACCTTTATCACCACCCCCAAAACTCTCCACATACCAATCCTCTGCAGCAAGCCCTCAGATCATGTCCTAGCCTTTCTGGTTCCAGTCAAAGAGGGGCCTGCTACAGTGGAAGGCCCCAGATACTGGCCTTCACAGAGGCCTGAACTCTGGGCAGGGGACTCTGGGCCTGCGCTGGAGCCACCCCATCATTAGCATGCTGTGCGTGGGTGAGTTCAAATGCAGAAGCTGGATCTGTGGCCCAACTGGCGCTGGGCCTCAGAAAAGGACCTTGGTGCATGGTGGCCTGATTTATGGCCGAGAGCTCGCTTTATTTCCCTTTGGAAACTGTGGAGGTGAATTTAAAAAGGCCTGAGATCAGAGCCAATGCGCCAGGGCTCAGCCAAGTCCTCGCCTTCTCTAGTCCCCACCCACTTGTCCTTTGCCTTGCTCTGCTCTCGAAAACAGGCCTTAGCTGTTGCCCATCCCTGCCCCCCAGTCTATTTTCTCTCCTTCCTCTTTATTTATTTTGGGGTTAACACAGAGTACCTCTTGCCAGGAATCCAGGGATGAGGTAACTCTGGGATAGGGGCTCCAAGTACCCATGGGAGGGTTCCTTGGGATCCATTTTTAGGAAGAGGCAGCCCAGCCAGTGGGCACTTACAGGGCACCTGAAGGCTGAGAGCTGTCCGAATACCATGGGGGGACCGAGACCGCCTCCACAGTTGTCCTTCTAGTTAGAGAGATGAACAGATCAATCAGATCAGATCAGATCAGATCAGTCGCTCAGTCGTGTCCGACTCTTTGCGACCCCATGAACTGCAGCACGCCAGGCCTCCCTGTCCATCACCAGCTCCCGGAGGTCACTCAGACTCACATTCATCGAGTCAGTGATGCCATCCAGCCATCTCATCCTCTCTCGTCCCCTTCTCCTCCTGCCCCCAATCCCTCCCAGCATCAGAGTCTTCTCCAATGAGTCAACTCTTCACATGAGGTGGCCAAAATACTGGAGTTTCAGCTTTAGCATCATTCCTTCCAAAGAAATCCCAGGGCTGATCTCCTTCAGAATGGACTGGTTGGATCTCCTTGCAACCTCCACACAATACCAGCTACCATGAAACGCAAGGAAGTCAGAGAAAGAGGGGTTAAGAGTCAGGCCAGGGGATTTCCCTGCTGGTCCAGTGGTTAAGACTCCACGCTCCCAATGAAGGGGGCCCAGGTTTGGTCTCACATGCCGCTAGATCCCCATACCACTGCTAAGAGTTCACAGGCTGCAACTAAAGATCCTGAGTGCCACAACAAGGATCAAAGACCCCGCATGCTTCAACTAAGATGCGGATGCAGCCAAATAAAAATGCTGCTGCTAAGTCGCTTCAGTCGTGTCTGACTCTGTGTGACCCCATAGACGGCAGCCCACCAGGCTCTCCCATCCCTGGGATTCTCCAGGCAAGAGTACTAGAGTGGGTTGCCATTTCCTTCTCCGAAATAAATAAATAAATATATATATAAAAATGAGGCCAGTCCTATGCTCAACTCCTGGCTTGCACTCTAGGACCTTGAATTAATTACTTAACTTTCCTGAGTCCCAGTTTCCTCCCTGTAGTGATAATTCCTTCTTACCTCATAAGGTAGGGACTGATGAGGATTAGTGATGACACATGGGCAGTGCCCAGGGGCGTGCTGACACACAGTAGGTCTTCATGGGCGTTGGCTAAGATCGTTATTGCTGTTGGCAGCTGAATCGGCCATAGGTAGAGGTGCAGCCATCTGCAACTCAGCTACAGTTGAGAACTGACCCGGCTCAAAGCAGGAGACTTTTGGCAATAACTTAACCTCTCAGGGCCTCAGAGTCCTCATCCATAGGCCAGGAGGACGATAAAAGGCGCCTTGGTGAGTTGTTAGGGTAATGTAAGGAAGTACCTAGCACAGCACCTGACATACAGTAGGACTAAACATTATGGCTTCTTCCATTCTTCCCAAACCAAACAGAAAAACCTAATATCTATGAGCTTGGCTGGGCTACTGGGCTTTCTTTACCTTGGGCCCAGTGGTTGCGAGAGACCCATGGATGAGGTTTCCATGTGCCTTTGCAGAGCTCAGACATATGTCCCTAAGAGGTCCCACAGCAGAACTCCAGAGGTGCCATCACATAGAGCACACAATCACCCAGACTCCAGACCTCTCAGAAAGGGATTGTTCTCCTAAAGCTGTACCTTCAGAGGGAGACATTCACTCAACACGATGGACTGTATGCCGCTTAGGCCCAGGGTAACTTGCAACTGAATAGGGTGACCACAAGTGAGGAAATCAATTGCTGCTGTGGGGAGTGGCTACCCCCAGCTCGGAAAATAACTAGGCTTAATTATACAACATCTTCGGTCTCCATCATCTTGATCCATTAAACCCTCACAGCTGGCCAGGAGGCAATGCCCAGGAGGAATGGGTTAGCCCAGCACACTAATAGGATCAGCCCTTCAATCCCATGAAGGTAATTATGGTCACATTCTTCACCAGCAGTCCTGAGTACACCCACACCTCACGTTCATGCTCAAGTTGCTTCGGTCGTGTCTGACTCTTTGTGATGGTCCATAGCACACCAGGCTCCTCTGTCCAAGCAAGAATACTGAAGTGGGTTGCCATGCCCTCCTCCAGGGGATCTTCCCCACCCAGGGTGCCAAAAAGGTTGAGGATCACTGGTCTTGAGGGGCATGAAGGCCACAACTCAGAGGTGAGGGTGGAGGAAAGGCGGAAGGGCACGTGACCAATTAGGTCATCACGGAGCCCACCCTGTCTCCCAAAGACCACGCTGACCCTGTCAGTTTCTATGTGGCCAGTAAACCCATAGTCGTTTTTCATCGAGCAGTGTGGTGGGGAAGAAACGGCAGGAAGAGAAGACATGAATAAAGGGCAAGGGCAGAAAACCAAGAGAGGCCCAAATGAAGTCTGAGCCTGGGGGAAAAGATTTGGCTGCCCCATCTGCAGTGGGTCACGGGTCCAGCTGGCCCCATCTCGGAGGGCTCTGTGCCAGATGCCCTGGGCAAGGGGTAGGCTTGGGCCTCTATCCCCAACCCTCTTATCCAGGTGCATCCTATTATTTGCCTGTAGCCCTGACTTCTTTCTTCTCCCCCATTTACAGGATCAGGTTCTCTCCCAGCTGCAGGGACAAGCAGAATGCTCCCACTACCCCCAGGGCATCCATGGCTCCATCCGGCCATATCTTACCCAAAGGGATGCAAGCAAGGGCGGACCAAGGCCACAAGTCAAAAGGATAATCAGCTTCTTCTATGCAGCCCTGAAGAGAGGTGAGCCTGCAGGCCTCTTCCCTGGTACTCAGTGGAAAGCGCCAAGACCCTGTAGGTAGAATGTGGTGGGTCCTCCAAGCCCCATGGATCACCTCAGCCTACCAGAGCCAGGGGCCTGGCCAAGGCAGCTGATGACGTGGAGATGACACGCAGTTGTCCTGAAACTGCCTGTTACCCCAAAGGGCTCAAGCCGAGCCAAACAGCTGCAGCACCAACGCTGGTGGCGAAGGCTTCCAATCATGTAATCACAAGCCCCAGCAGTGCGTGGGACTCCCCTGGGGGGTCTCCGACTCCACTACAAGCTACTACAATTACCAAATCCACACAGCCAGAAACTTGTGAATGGGCCAGCTAATGGGTTTCTGGGGTTTCGGATGGAGTAAGGAGTTAAAGGAGCCAAGAACCCAGAAGTCTTCTTTTCCCTCTCGTACTCACTCGTGCAACCAAAACTTACTGTGGGCTTACTACGGCACAAGGCCTTGGGCTAGGCACCAGCGAAGAACCTGTTCAACACTCTGCCCCTGCCCGTCCCCTTGCACCCTTGCCATCAGCCCCTTCCAAACTCCTCGGGCAGCCTTTCGTGGATCTGCTCAGTGACAAAAGCTGGGATGAGCTGGACAGCTGAGCAGTTCAACAGTACTCCTCCTCTTCAAAACATTCGAGAAATATTAACCAATTAATCTCCATTGCACCCACGTGAGACATCAGAGCTTCACTCTACAGAGGAGTGTGCCTAACAAAGGTGTCAGAATCGCCCCCGGACCCAGAGAACAACCCAAGTTTTCCGTCCTACCCACTCTCCTCCCATCTTCTACCCACCTAGCTGATTCTTCACAAATGTTCTTGTCACTCCTTCCTTTCTCTAAAGAACAGTAACACCAGCAATCACAACAATGATGAAAAACTACATTTCTCTGAGTAGGAGACTTAATTCTTCTGCCAGGCCCACCTACTGGACTCCAGCAGTCATGTCAATTTCGGGCTGGTGATGACAGACAGGAATAAATGACTGGGGCTTAGCCACAGGACAAGAAAGCATCCATTTGCAGGTGTTCAGTGGTACACACTGGGTTAGTCTGATGTGGCCTGGGTAAGAGAGTTGCCCTGATCAAGCCCACACTGACTGTCAGGCCAGTGGCTTGGTCTTTGGTGCAGCTAACATAGGAATATGGTGGGAAACTGAGACAGGTTCATGGTCATCTGGAGGTGGGTTTGTATTCTCATAGCCCCAAATGGTTTCCTGGCCATTAGACAGGGCACCAAGTCTGTAAGGAGCATAAAAATATCACCGGAGACAGAAATTTCCCTTGGAAATGCTGTTTCAGGTAACAGAAGCGAGCTCCGAAAGGCAGGTTCTAATAACAGATGATCATGCTCTGCCTTCTATGACATCCCAATAATAGAGGCTTTTGCTTTGGCTCCATAGAGTCAGCATGTTTGAGGCCAGAGTTAAATCTCCTGGGACAAAAAAGAGGCTAGAAGGGCAAAGGGATACCTTAAGTGTACCTTAAATTAGTCCTCAGTTCTCTCTTAAAGAAATCCTGAACATATAGTGAAAGATTTTCACCTCCAGTCAGAGGGACAAGAGAAAATTTCAGAGCAACCCCCATTTTTATTATTCTATAGAACATAATTTGATCCAACCTGATCCCATGGTACAGAAGGAAGCCAAGAGAAAGTGGTAAGTATTTAGTGGAAGGAGTGGTGAAAGAGAGAAGATAAAATGAAGAACACAGGCAGAGAACACATACAGAGAGAAGGACAACAGCTCCGTGCAGAGAGAAACACACCAGCTTCAGGGAAATAATCTAGGCGAGGCACTGAGAAGCACAGCTGATGCTATGACGTGAATGTAGGAAAATGAATGGACCAGGGACAGGAAGGGGGTGGCAGGAACCCTCATCCACCATGCTAGCTGACCACAGGCAAAGATCTTGCTCCAGTCCTTCCCCAGATCACACCGGCAGCTGGGAGCCAACCCATCTCTTTGCGCCATCACTGCAGACCTTCAGGACTTCAACTATAGGGGAAAGAGGGAGTCTGCTGTCTACCCTTTATCGAGGGACCATCAACCTGCCATGGAAGTGTGTACAGATGCTAAAGCCAGAAAGAATGAGCTGACAATTCCAAAGGCAAGAAGTGTGTGAGGGGAGGGGCTGGCACCTTAGGCATAGAGAACCACCAACTTCAGTGAAATCAGACAGAGCCTCAAACACCCCTGCCTTGGCTTCAGGACCAGTCTCCAGCTCCTCCAAGAGACATAGAGTCAAGTGAGGCTCAGAATAACTGAGACCCCTTATCCTGCTGGACCATTTTGGGGACAACACTGAGACAGAGGACCAGAGTGACAGATGTCCCCTATCCCAAGACTGTGAATAAGCTCAGACATATCTGGGTGACACTCAAGAGTCTTCCTCAACATCCTAGGGTAGGGTCTGAATCCCAGCTTTGTCACTGATCAGTCATGTGACCTGGGGTAATGATTTGAGCCTAGCCAGCTGCTGCTCTACCCGTCTTGCAGAGTTGTGAGGTTTGCAGAGACTGGATGGAGAGCACCCAGCACAGTGCCTGGCACATGGCAGGTCCCTGGCAATGCTGCGGTCACTGCCACCAGGTCTCTCACATCCCTGAGAAGTGTCCCGGGTACCCTGTGCCCTGTGTACACCCCCTTTATGATTCCTGATGGATCTGGCTTTTGTGGGGACTTGCTACCCCAGGACTGTGAGACCTGTAACCAAATAGCTTCCCGGGAGGTATGGGAACTTCCTCGGGGAGCCACAAAACCATGCTGCCAGGCAAATGACAGCTTGGGTATTTGTTTTAATTTAGGTTCTTGTCAAGAGGAAACTTCATGGCTAACAGCCCAAACATGACTGCACAGCACCTCCCCAGGAAGCCTCATTCTACAGCTCTCCAATAAGCTGTTTGGAAGAAGGAGGCAAGGACTCCTCACGCTGCTGCCAAGCCAGTGCCCCCGCCCCAGCCCCTGCCTCCCCTCTATCCAGGCTGCCCCAGGAGCCCAGAGGCCAAGGCAGCAGCAGAAGGGCAGACAGCTCAGATGCCAGACTGCCTGAGTCAGGGCTGATTAACAGGCACCCCCCACAAAGAAGCCCTCAGTCGAATTCCCTTTTCCAATCGCACCTTCCTCTAGTTGGAAATTTTCAAAGCAATTTTGCTGCTTTGCTCCAGGTTGTTTATGTGTTGGGGGGAGGGGAGGGGGTGGAGAGACAGGTGTTGGGGTAGAGTGGAGGATGTCAGGAAAACTTGGAATTGATCAGATGATCAGGCAGGGTAGGCTTCTTTAAGGCAATGAAGTGAAAGCCAGAGACAGCTTTTTGTAGGATTCTATGCCTTGAGAAATAGGGAAAGCAGGACTGGGTTTTGCAAAGAGCCAGAAATATTCAGGAACATAAGCTGCATGTGAATATGAGGCATTGTTATGACTGTTTTTTGCAAGCGCACAGTGAAGAGGAGGTCACTAATCCTCCCTTTGGGGTCAGGAGCTGATCTGCAGCTGGGCTCTGAGCAGATGTGTGCCCCCATTCAGGCAAACACATGTGTGCACACACGCCACACAGCAGCCGTGGACCCTGACCTTCACCCAATGGTGCTGGCCTCTACAGGGGAAGGAGCAGATGGAGTGGCTGGGCTTGGCGCAGGACTGACACCCAGGGGATCTAGCTTTGCTCTTTTGATGTTGAAAAACCAAAGCAGAATGAACCATCACAAGGAGAGCTGCTGGGGGGAGGAAAGGAAGGGAAAACAGATTGGGAGTGGGGAGGGAAAAGGATGGAGGGGGAGGAGGAGGAGAAGATGGGGGAGAAAAAGCTATGGGGAATGATGGGGACCCAAGGGGATACAAAGGTCAGAGCCTGGGTAATGAGTACTGAGAAGCCTCCAGGGCAAGAATTTGGGGTTCAAGGCATCAACTTGTCCACTCTCTCCACCATTCGAACCAGGTTAACCCTGACATGTAGCGTTGTCCCATGGCATCTAAAGTCCAGAAGGGGGAACCTGGTTCCACCTGCCTCCCGCATGGGACCCTAGGCTGGGAGACCTAACAAGAGAAAGTGGGCCGGTTCTACTGAAGCGACCAGGGAGGGCAAAATCCACTTATTACCTTCTTCAGGAGCCAGTAGAACCCTCTCTCTTCCTACGAAAGCTTGGGGACGATGTCTCAAGGGAGGGGTGGGCAAAATACAGTGCTTTAGCTACCTAAGCAAGAGTGAGGGTGGGGTGGGGGGAAGGGGGTGAGGGGATGGGGGCGCTCAAGGCTGGGCGTAAGCCCCCAGAAGGTAGGCGTGATCACTTACACATCCCCAGCACCAGTGCAAGAGCAATCACATGATAGAGACAGATTTGGGAACGAGGGGGGTGGAGACGCGGAGAAGGGTTTTTGTTTTTGTTTTTTTTTTTCTGTTTTGGGGGGTGGGGTAAGGGGAGGAAGGAGAGTGATGGTGGGGATGATGATGAGCCTGGCAGGAAAGACTGCTGAGCTGGGGGTTTTCAGGTCCTTCATCCAAACGGCCCCCACGGAGATCGACACCTAGTCTCCCTTACCATACGACCCCACCCCAACCCCGAAACACCCTGGCCTCAGAGTGTCCCTGAGATGGCAAGTCCAGGCGCCAAGGACTTCACCAAAATGGCCTTTCTGCTTCGGCGTGCACAGAAGGAGCAGCCAGTCGGGGAGCGGGGGTCAACACACTACGGGGCTCTTCCCCTCCGCTCCAGGGTTGGGGAGAGCTCGGTTACACAACAGGTGGGAGAGGGGTAACACAGCTCTCCTGGCCCCGTCGATCCACTGCGCCCCCTTCACCCCCGCTCCGGCTGGAAGTCCACTCTGGGGACGCCATCCGCGACTGATCGCGGGGCGCCAAGCCGCTCCTCCCATCTCCCGGCCCGCCAGGCACCTGGGCGGCCGTGCCCGCAGCTCCCAGCCCGCTCCAGCCAAGCCGGGCAACGCGAACCCCGGGGGCCGTCGGGGCTCCACGCGGGGCTCCGGGACGCGTTCCCGCCCGGCCTGCCCGGCCTCCCCGGCCCGCGCGCACACACGTACTGCTGTAGAGGGTGTCGATCCAGGAGAGGCGCGGCAGGCCCCGATGGCTCAGCGGCTCCATGCCCGCGGCTCCGCGCGGCTGCGGCGGCGAAGGCTCCGTCAGATCGGAAACCCGACCCTCATCGCACAACAAAGGAGGGAGGGCGCGGGCGGCGGGCCCCGCAGGCCGAAGTTGCCGAGCGCTGGGTGGAGGCGAGGGGGAGGCAGGGAAACAGGTAGCAGGGAGGAGCGATCGGAGCCGCCCGGGAGGAGGGGGAGGGCGGGCGAGGGCCGGCGAGCGCCCCGGGAGCCCCTCCGGCCCCTGTGGCCGCCGCGAGCCCCGCTGCGGATCCCGGAGCTGCGGCCCCGCAGCCCGCGCGCCAACTAGCAACTTCCCCCGGGCTGCGCGGCGCCCAGGGGCGGAGGGCGGGGGGCGGGGGCCGCGACCAATCCGCGCGAGGCTCCCGCGCCCCCTCCCCCGCCGCGGCACGCCTCCAGACCCCCGGCGGAGGTGCGGGGAGCAGCCGGTGTCCCCCACCCGGAGAGGGACTCCAGCGGGTGACCGAGGAGGGGGTCTGCGGGGGGTCTCCGGGGGGCGACGCAGACCCAGACTCCTCTTCCTTCCCCTCGCTGGGCTTGGCCAAATTGTGGCAACCCGCAGACTAGGTGCAGCGGGGAGACCTATGGGCCCGCAGGGGTGACATCACCTGCCACCCCAGGATCTCTAAGCGCAGTTTCAGGGGCCAGTGCGGCTGCCAGGCCCCTCCCCTCGGCAAGCCCCGGGAGCGGCGCGTACGGGGTTAACGTCCAGCCAGCCCGCGGGAAGCGTTGGCTGCCCAAGGACGCTTTCCTTCCAAACCTTAACATTGCCTCGTCTATTTAGACACTCTTGACCTAAAAGCCAGGCTGCTCCCTGCCCTTCACACCAGGGAGGCGGCGAGCAGAGGAAGGCAGGAAGCCGAGGTGGTCGTCGAGGGGCGTGGAGAACAAACAGGGTTAGAGGAGAGACCCCAGGGTCTCCGCTGGGTCCCCCCACAGGAACCTTCTCGGGATTCCAGCGGGAGCGCATCTAAGGAGGGACACCAAGGGTGCATAATCACAAGTTGAGGGAAGTCTGGGCTCAAGATGCCTCTGAGAAGAGACCTTTAGAATCAAAATCCTCCACCGACCCCCCACCGCAAAAAAAAATCAGGCAGTGAAGAACCTGAAGTCGGGGAGTTTTATGCCTTCCACTGCGTGCTGGTTCTAAGAGACCCAAGGCAACTCAGCTGCAGGCCTCCTTGGACCAAAGGACCCCGAAGAAGGGACTGGAGGGGCCGGAGGGTCAGGCTAGGGTGGTCCAGGGCAGGGGGCCCCCCGAAGCTTGTTTCCTGAACCCCAGGGAAGGGAGGCAGTGGGCCCACAAGGGAACCCCCACCCGGGCCACTTACCCTGCTCTCACCTCAGAGAGTGAGGTTTCTGCTGATGCAGCAAACCCTTCCACTCCTCATCCCCAAGCTGCGTTAACTATCAGCAGTGACTTTAGGGGGCCCAGTTCAATGGACAGGCCTATAAGATGCAGCTCAACTGGCCTCTACATGGGGGAATGTTGTCAGCATCCCAGAGCATTTGGGTAGGGGGAGGGTGCTGTTCTCATCATTCCAAACAACCACAGAGCTAACTCTTTTTTAAAAAAAAAAAAAAAAAGAAAAGCAGTATCATTGACGTGCAGTACGGCATTAGTTTCAGATCTTGTTCTTAAAAGGAGAGGCAGACCCTTTTGCATGATGCTGAAAGGAAGCCTGAATCCAGCCCCTGCAGCAGCTTAGGTAGCACCTCCAGAGCTGCCCCAGGGGAGGTGGGGGCCATTGGGCTCACAGAGGTGGGGTGAGCCCCTGGGGAGGATGCAAGGCAAGATGCTTTGGGGGTGCAAAGCATCCACAGGTGGCTACAGCGGGTATTTTTCAACCTGGAGGTCACACTGGCCTCTCCTTGCATCCACTGGGCTCTCCCCAACCCCAGGCCTCCGAGCTCGGGCTCTGACTTTGGCTCTTGTGGGTCTCCCTGCTCAGCTGTCACCATCTATCTCTAACTTGCACACAAGACTGGGAGGACCAAGCAAGCAGGCACCTGGAGCTTGGCAGAGAGGGGGGCGTGCATCTCCAATGAGATGCTCCAGAAATAGAGCTGGGATGGGAGAGGAAGCAAACGGGCTCCTGGAGGAACCAGAGGGAGGATGGTGAGATGGAGGAGCAGAGAGGGGCCCAGGGCCTCTCTTCTTCCCACACGGAAGGCACAGAACCCAGAAGAAAGGTGCAAGCAGGATACCAGCCCAGGTAAGCAGCAATACTGCCCCCTCCCCAACATCTCCACCGCCTCCCACCCCCCTGCACCCTCCGCCCCTCCCCAAGGCAGCCTGGGCCTTCTCTGAACACTGCCTGATGGCGACATCTGGGCACTGACTGTGAGGAGGCCATGGATGTATGTTTCTGCGTGAGTCACATACATTTGCATACATTTTACATTTTTATCTACAAAGGCTTAAACAAGCTATTTTCAGCATTTTTTTTCAAGCTAAAATGTTAGTTGCTCTCCTTAGCTCTGCTTTTCCCCCTACATTCTGTCCAATCCTGTTCTAAACCTTCCAGTGCAGAATGCAGTATAGGGGGAGGGGAATGGGACCTTAGAGGCTCATCAGAAGGAGCGATTCTGATAATTAACGGAGAGTGCCTGCAACGGACCTGGCTTGGATCTGAGTGCTTTGCTTACATAACAGCCTCACGATTATCTCAGTCCCCTCCGTTTATCAGATGAGCAAACCGAGGCCCTGAACAGCTAAGTAACCCATCTAGACAGTAAACCTCCGGAGGGCCACGCATGCTATCTCCACTGTCAGGGTTGAAAGCAGGGTGGCAGAGGTCTCTGGAAATCTCTGCTGGACCATGGGTTAGAGACTATCTTCTAGAAAACTCTTCCAGTCCTATTCCATCTCTGCACAACTGTCTCAAACATGTGTCCCAGGAAAGGGCGGTTACATCAAGATCCCTTGATGGCTACATAGGATGGCTTCCAATGGACATTACCACCACAGGGCTTGACTCTAACCTTGGCTATAGGACAAGTGTGCGAAAGCAGCAGGGTGACATGAGACCAGAACAGAAACCTCCAGATTCCTGGCACTGACTGGAGAGGCGGTGGGGGAGACCCAATACCACATCCTAGGAAGGAAGGAGTTAGAGCCATTCTCACCCACGTTGTGCCCAAGGTGAGTGAGGTCATCTGCCAGCAACCCCCTTCTGTCAGAGTAGCTGGGGGATGTTCCTGTGGACAGGCTACCCTGATTCAGCCAAGTGTGGACCTGCCCATGCACCCCAAGGCACTGAGTCAGCACCCATCACAATTCATCCTCCAAGCCTGCACTAACCATTTGCTGCCTAGTCCTTTGGGTGAACACACTCCACCTTCCCAGCCCTCCCTCTGGCCTGTGTACTCAGCCTGTCCTTGGCTCCTCACCTCCCACAGCAAGCAGCTGCTCCTGCCTCATCAGCATATTTACAGGGGATTTAAGTGTTGGTTGGACAGAGGAGCCTGGTAGGCTCCAGTCCATGGGGTTGCTAAGACTCGGACACGACTGAGCGACTTCACTTTCACTTTTCACTTTCATGCACTGGAGAAGGAAATGGCAACCTACTCCAGTATTCTTGCCTGGAGAATCCCAGGGACGGGGGAGCCTGGTGGGCTGCTGTCTGTGGGGTCGCACAGAGTTGGACACGACTGAAGTGACTTAGCAGTGGGCTTCCTTGGTGGCTCAGAGGATAAAGAATCAGCCTGCAATGCAGGAGACCTGGGTTCGATCCCTAGGTCGGGAAGATCCCCTGGAGAAGTGAATGGCTACTCACTCCACTATTCTTGCCTGGTGAATCCCATGGACAGAGGAGCCTGGTGGGCTACAGTCCATGAGGTTGCAAAGAATCAGACATGACTGGAGCGACTAACACTTTCACTTTTAAGGGTTGGTTTCCAGGAGCACCGGGCTGATGAGTGGGCCGAGTGGGAAGAAGATATACCCCATCTGAGTTCAGCAGTCTTGCCCTAACATAACCCCCAGGGGTGTGCTACACCCTACCTCTGCATTATCCAGTTCTTGCCTCTACCAACCACTTGGCCAGGGTGGAAAAAAGGGGACAATGCTTAGAACCAAAACTAGGTATTTCCACTTTTCTTTCCCCTTCACTGTTAGCAACCCAGCTCCACTGGGAACAGTAGGAAGGCCTGGGAGTCCCCGTGGGGTCACTGGTGATGAAAAGGATGTCTTTGCACCTCTCCCCACTCTGAGGTTTACAGGGAGCACCAAGATGTGCAGGTGGGATATACAGATGGTCGGGGTTGGGTGTGGGTGGTCTCCACATTCAAATTAAAAACCAAAAAAGTGACCTGATAGACAAAATCTCTTTTGTATCTTTCCTGGCAGATCAGCTCTTTAAAAGGTGGGACGAGGGACTTCCCTGATGGTCCGGTGGTTGGAACTCTGGGCTTCCAATGCAGAGGGCAAGGGTTTGATCCCTGGTCAGGGAACTAGGATCACCCATGGCTGTGCAGCACAGCAGAAAAAAAACCCCAAACCTGGGACTGTATGTTTTTTCACTGCACCTTACCCAGTGGATGAATGAGGCTCAGGTAGACCTCCAAGGTAGTCGTAACTACACCATGCCCCTGGATCAGTTTTCTGCCGAAAGCCCAATAGACTGGCATTCAATAATACATGCTGAATAAATAAAACTAATGACAGCTAACTTTGACTGAGTACTTCTAAAGTGCCAGGCACTGCTCCATGTGCTTCCCGTAGACTGCCTCCCTCAGTCTTCATAATAAGCCAATGAGATAGTCACTACCATTCTCTCCCGTCCTTCCCATAGAAACAGGAAAGGCATGCTATTGGCCAGCTAGGAAATGAACCGAGATTCTGAATCCAGAGTCCACATGGGTAATCTCTGTGTTGGGCTGCAATGAGTGACTGAAAATGAATAAACAGAGGGAAGTTAAACTCAGGGAGGAAGCAATCAGAGCTACAGGAGCAATGTAACTCAAGAACCCCCCACAGCCACCAGTGATGAAGCAAAACGAGAACTGGTTCCCAGAGAAAACCACATCTCCTCCATCGGGCCAGATGATCCTGGAGCCAAGCTGGCTGCAATCAATCCAGTGACGAGTTCCTGAACTCCAGTCCCAGCCAAACCCCACTGCTTCTATGCTTCAGGCCAGTCTTGAGACTTGCCAGCCTGTTTTCCCATCCGTAGGTGGGCACCCAGATGGATGTCCCTCAGGCTTCCTATCTGCCCCATCTGCCCAGGATGGCCTGTTTCTGGCTCCTTGCTCCATTTCCTTTAAGCTCAGCAGAGCAAAGCAGTGCTTACTCTTCTAAGTTTCACCCTTAGCCCTTGGGCCTGAAGAGAAGAAAATGCCCCAGGCCTCTCCTGGGTCACCTCTAAGTGGGCAGGTCTGGCTTAACAGATCTGTCCTCTGCCCTCTTCCTCCCTGTCCCTTCCCAGCCTCCTTGCTCTTCCAGCAGGCAGTGAGATCTACAGGGAGCACGGATTTACTGAAAGCCCTCCCCACTTCTTCATCTTCTCTTCCAAAGTTTATCTCAGCTTGAGTCATGGGAAAGACGTAAGAGTCATGGCCAGATGTAAACTAGAAAATTCCATTCACCTTCTTGTTGCCTCCCTCGGTACCATGGCCGAAAGAAGCCTGGTGACATCCAGGTCCCTGCAGTGGTGAGGCTCCCCCCACGTTCCCCCACGTTTCTTGGGAGCTGAGTTGAAGCCCCACTCCCATGGCTAGGACCACAGTGAGTCCAGCATCCTGGGAAGAGCATACTAGGCAAGCTGCAATTTCGGGAGGGTCTCGGGCCAAATTCTAGCTAAAGTGGCCCTCACGTGGCTCAGCTTGTTCCACCCAGGGGTCAACACAGAGGTTTCTGAGAGCTGATCCGAGGGATCAACAGAAGGTTCTGGCGCATCCCCCCTTCCTAAATGACTTACCACAGCGTCCCCATCAGCATTTGGAAAGAAGCAGGCAGAAGAGACGGGAGGATTCTCCAAGTCCCCAGAACCCAGAGATAAAGTTCAACAGCTCCAACCTTATCAGCCCCGAGTGAAGCAGAGGCAAGTCCACCTGGGGCCAGAGCTCACAGGCTGGCCCTCTGCCCTCCTGTGGTCACTATTCTCCTGAAGCTGGCTGTGCTTCTTGCTGTCTCGGCCAGAGTTCTGCAGATGCCTCTCAGCCCCGCGCTGTTCTGCCAGGAGCTCTGACGCCACCAGCCAGGCTGGCCCCGTCCCTGTGAGATCCAGGGGGGCCCGCAGGGGCTGAGGGCAGGTCGTCAATGAGACCAGCTCCAAGAGGTGGCGGCTCAACATTAGAGAAAGTGAGGACAAAGGAGCATCAGAGCCTAGCCAGTGTCGCTTGTCATCCGGAGAGTCTCGTTTTGGGATTACCGTTCAAGTTCGCGGTGTGTGGCCCTGTCTCTTTAAGGACCAGGCCTCTTTAAGATGAGTTCCCTCTGCAGTCTCCTCTGCCACCAGTGGTCCTGCGGCAGACAAGGCGGGGCTCCCGAGCACCATCTGGTGGTCCAACGGAGCAGCGCCTCAGCCAGCAGACTGTCCTGCCACCCTGGACACTGTCCAGCCAAGAGGCCTGGAAATGTCTGCAATAAAATCTCAGCTTCACCCACTGGATTTTTCACAGCTTTTAGGTTACCAATGTGAGCAAAGAGGCTATAGAAATCAGGGGGAGCCCCATTTGGAGCCAGGAGACAGCAGGAGCCCCCACGAGTAGCCTGGGAAGAAAAACCATCCCACTGGACAAAAGCTTCATTAAGATATTTGGAAACGCGGGGACTTATGCAGTCTCTCTGTCAGCCATCGCAGGACATAAGGCAAAGCTCTATGTATCCCGTCCCCGTAAACACTGGAGTTAGTAGTTCTCAATTAGAGGTAAAGAATCCGCCTGCCAATGCATGAGATGCAAGAGATGGAGGCTCGATCCCTGGGTCAGGACGATCCCCTGGAGAAGGAATAACAACCCACTCCAGTATTCTTGCCTGGGAAATCCCATGGACAGAAGAGCCTAGAGGGCTACGGTCCGTGGGGTCACAAAGAGGTTGGACACCATGAGCAGGCACATGCCATGCCACGCCCCACCAGGAGGTATTTGAAAATGTGGAGGAGCATTATAAAGCCAGAGATATTAAGACGTCCTGCAATATGCAGCACCATCCCAAAGAATGTCTGTCCCCAGATACCAACAGCGTTAAGGACACTATGTGGTTAGGAGGAACAGAGGCTTTTGGAAACTTGCTAAGGTTCCTTAGCAAGCTCATACCCACCCTGTTCTTTTCCCCATCTTTCTGCCTTTGGTGTCCTCCCTACACTTTACCTTTATAACGTTCGAGGTGGAGAGAGGGGCTGATCTGTCCCAGGCCACCTTCACCAGGGATGCCAGAGTCCCTGGCTGTCCCACCCCAAAAGCTAGCCACACACCTGCCTCCACTGTGCATTGGGTCATCATGCCCCTTGGATGGGAAAGGCAGCCTGACTCAGCAGATGGATTCTGAGAAGAAATTACAGAGGATCAGCCACTCCTTCCCTCAAGGGAATACCCTGCCTTCCTTCCCCCATGGGTGACTCAACCTAGCCCAGCCCACTGTCTCTAAACTGTCCCATGACATCCATGTTTTACATAAGGCACTTGCAGGTGCTGATCATGAACCCTGGCGAGTCCTAATTTCTCCTTCCCTCAAGCTTACTGCTGCCTGTCCTGGACTGATCAGCTTAGTCTCACAGTCTGATGCCAGCAGCTGACATGAGAAACCAACACGTACATGACGTAAGTTCTAAGGAACAGAGTAGAAAAAAGAAACGAAACGCCGTCTGCTGTGGTGAGTGGAAGCCCCACAGTGGTCACATCTGAGCTGGGTCTGCTGGTCTGAGAAGTCGCAGGCTCGTGAAGCTGACATCATAGCTAGAACGATCAGGTGGAGGAAACAGTTTTCCAGCATCCCACAGCAGCTCAAGAACACTTCCCATCAGAAGGAAAAACCACATCCCTGTAGCGGCACACAAGACTCTGTGGCCTGGCCCCTCAGCTCCTCTCAGCTTCATCTGCCACATTCTCCTCCTGATGGTATCTCTGGTCAAAATGTTCCACCCAACTCTGCCTGGGTATTTCCTACTCTTCCCTCTAGTCTTTTTAAATTTTTAAAAATTTTTTTGGCTGCACTGGGTCTTCACTGTGGTGTGTGGGATATTCACTAGGAAGCTCTCCCTAACTATCAGACCAGGGAGCCCTGCACTTCTGATTACTCAGTGCTCTTGTAAATCACCTAATGCCTATCTCTTCTGTTAGACTGAGAGCTCTGAGAAAGTAGGAACCTCATCTCTCTTGTTCACACTGTACACTTGGCACCTTGAAATAAATAGTGGTTTCAATGAATGAATCAGTAAATGAATGAATGAATGAATGGCCAAATACGCTCTTGGTCGCAAAGCCCCTAAAATAGTGAGTACAGGAGCTTCAGCCAACCCAGCTCTACCAACTGAAAAAGAACTGTTAGGGCCGTTGGGAACATCATGTTGAGAATAGAGTGGTCACGTTCTTCAGAAAGACTCAGACAAACAGCAGGATCCTAGAGTCAGATCTGGGGCAGGAGAATTGCTGTTCCAGTTAATTCTCTAACTGCTCACATGAAATCCCAACTAAAAACTCCCCAGTGCCCAAGGCTCCCTTGCTCAGCAGCCAGAACTGGATGCTGCACTCTTTTTCACCCAATCAGACACCAACACAGAAATGGAATAGAAGCTGAGAAATGGTTCAGCCCACTAAGGGAACTTTGGTCTCCATTCTCAGAGTCCTTCTCCTGGACCTGCCCCCAATTTGCATTTAATTTTGTTTTTAGACAAGGGAGGCAAATTGTAGTTCTCCTCTGGGAAAAAGCGGTCTCTTGGTGTGTGTGCGCCTGTCCTGTCTCACCTCCCGGTAGGATGTGGACTCTGAGACTCAACTCCCCAGTCCCAACGGGGCTGTCAGCTGAAGCTGTCCCTCACCAGTTCCCAGTGATAACTTTGATGCCCCTCTGACCCGGTAGCTCAGTGATAAAGAATCTGCCTGCAGAATGCAGGAGACACAGGAGATGTGAGTTCGATCCCTGGGTTGGGAAGATTCCCTGGACAGAGGCCATGGCAACTCACTCCAGTATTCTTGCTGGGAAAATCCCATGGACAGAGGAGCCTGGTGGACTATAGTCCATGGGGTCGCCGAGGAGTCAGACACGACCGAAGTGACTGGACGTGCACACACACAACCGGACACATGGGAAATCTTGCTTTCAATCCTGTGATGGGAGAAGGATGATGGAAACTGATTCTGGACACCCTGTCCTCCCAAGGACCTAGCTTGAGAGCTTCCGTAGGCTGCCTGACAGATGGACAGACAGACAGAGGGACGGAGCTTGGGCAGACCCTCTGCAGCTGCTGCACGCACTGAGCCAAGGTGACCACTGAGCAGGCCTGAGAGCCTTGGAGGGCAGTACGCCAGACTCAGCCAGTCTGCCAGCACCTGCAAAAAGGGAAGCAGGTTTCCTTTCAGTTTCTCTTCAGCACAACACAGGGACACATACAACACCCAGTTATTCGTCCAGGTCTGACTTGTTGGGCCTGAGGTCTATGATGGTCCAGAAAATCACCCTAGGCCACTGGGGTCAGTAATCCAGATGGTTAGTCCTCTAAACTACCAGCCCAGCTTCTCACCCACTGCTTCGTAAAGATGTTCTGGCATAGTTAATACCTTCCGTGTACTTCTCTCCCCTGAAATGAAAGGAAAGGACCTGGTGGGAGGAGGAGGGGTTGACAGTAAAGGACAGAAGAATCGTAACAGTGCCAGCAGTAACACTGACATGCTCACTGCGGCATGGCTGGTCTAAGGGCTGCATGTATTAAGGCCCTGGATTATCACAGTAATGTCAACGCTCTACTCCCTCTCCCCAACACAAGTCCGCTAAACCTGCTGTGTGACCTGAAGGGACATTCTTTCCCTCTCTGGGCCTTGGTTTCCTCACCATGACATGCATGGGTGAAGGTTGCCCAGTGTATGAGTCTTTGAAAGACAGCAACCAGAAAATAGCTGAGAAGAGAGAGGAAAGCTTTCTTTCCTATGCCTCAGTGGCCCAAGACTTCAGAAAGTTCCATGGGTTTTGAGGGCTAGAAAACTTACTCATTACCCCATTGAACATTCCCTGAACTCTATATAAAGCAGATTGAGTTCTTTTGCCCAGGATGCTTATGACAGTGGATTTGAGATGTGCCCAGAAGTCACCAAGAGGCAAGGCAGCAGCTGTTGGTCTGGACAGTATGTAATGGAGGGAAGGGAGAGTCACCCCTTGGAACTGAGTTGATGACTACATGCTCCTTGAAGGAAGTGCCATCTGAACCCCAGGCCTGGAAGAATGTCTCATATATCGCTGGCAAAAAATGGTGGGGTGCGGAGACAGGGCATTCTGGAGGGAAGGAAAGCATAAGTGATTACACAGAGGCAAAAAGGGGGTGAGGAGGGGGCCAGATGGATGACTGGGGAGAAGGTTCTTTGGGGAACTAGGGGAATATATTGCTAATCTAACGTGTGACCTCAGCATGAATCAGGGACATGACAGAATCTACAGCTTCTCTTAGGCCCGTCCTTATAGAGAAGTCTGTCTGGGATACCTCCTCCCCTCTGCAGTACCCACAAAGGCCCAGGACCTCCACCCTTCCCTGTGAGTTTGGGGGCAGAGACATCCATTCCTGAAAGCCCTCTGGGCAACATGTCCCTGGCTTCACCAATATTTATGTTCTGGGCACTGTGTTGAGCACACAACACTTACTCTTTTCTTTCCAGCTTTATTGAGATATAACTGATAAAGACATTGTGTAAGTTTAGGGTCTACAGTGTCATGAGTTGATATAAGTATGCATTGTGAAATGATGACCGCAATAAGGTTAGGTAACACGTTTACCAAAACACATAGTTACTTCTTGTGCGTGTGTGGTGAGACCACTGAAGATCTACTCTCTGAGAACAGTTTTTTAAATTATTTATTTCTTTCTTTGGCTGCATCGGGTCTCAGTTGTGGCGTGCAGGATCTTTAGCTGTGGCATGTGGGATCCAGTTCCCTGACCAGGGATCAAACCCAGGGCCCCCTGCATTGGGAGCTCAGAGCCCTAGCCACTGGACCTCCAGGGAAGTCCCTCTGAGAACATTTCAAGAATTCGGTACAGCACTGTTGACTAGGGTCACCATGTCGTACGTTAGGTCCCCAGAACTCATTCATCTTATAACTGAAAGTTCGTACCCTTTAACCAACATCTCCCCATTTCCGCTGTCCTCCAGGCCCTGCTCACCACCATTCTATGTTTTTATGTCACTCTGACCATAGATACATGACACTTCTATGTGGCAAACACAATCATCACCCCTACTTTGTAGAAGAGACCCAAAAGTCTAGTTAGTGGTAGAGCCACCTTCACACTCAGGTCTGTCTGGGGGCAGAGGCCAAGCTCTCAAAGGCTTTTATGGACTGAATGTTTGTGCTACTATTGCTAAGTCACTTCAGTCATGTCTGACTCTGTGCGACCCCACAGACAGCAGCCCACCAGGCTCCCCCATCCCTGGGATTCTCCAGGCAAGAACACTGGAGTGGGTTGCCATTTTCTTCTCCAATGCATAAAAGTGAAAAGTGAAAGTGAAGTCGCTTAGTCATGTCCGACTCCTAGCGACCCCATGGACTGCAACCTACCAGGCTCCTCTGTCCATGGGATTTTCCAGGCAAGAGTACTGGAGTGGGGTGCCATGTTTGTGCGTCCCCCCAACTTCAGAGGTTGAAGCCCTACTCCTCCATGTGAAGGTATCTGAAGGTCTTTGAGAGGTTATTAGGTTTGGATGAGGTCACGAGGGTAGGGTCCCCGTGATGGGACTGCTATCACCCTTAGAAGAAGAAGAGAGGGGGACTTCCCTGGTGGTTCAGTAGTTAAGAATCCACCTGCCAATGCAGGGGGCAAGGGTTAGATCCCTGGTCCAGCAAGATCCCACATGCCGTGGGGCAGCTAAGCCCATGAGCCGCAACTTCTGAAGCCTACGGGCTCTAGTGCCTGTGCATGCAACACAGAGAAGCTCCTGCTTGCAGCAATGAAGACCTAGCACAACCAAGAAAACAAAGAAAGAAAGAAAGGCACTTCCCCAGCGGTCCAGTGGTTAAGACTTCATGCTTCCAATGCAGGGGGTGTGGATTCAAGCCCTGGGTAGGGGAACTAGATCCCACATGCTGCTGCTGCTGCTAAGTTGCTTCAGTCATGTCTGACAGGCATGACCCCCAAAAAAGAAAGAAATACCCTAAAAAAAGAAGAGACCTGACATGTGGACATGCAGCAACGAGGCACCGAGCAGGGAGAGAGGCCTCATCTCACCAAGAACTCGATCATGCTGGCACCTTCATCTTGCACTTCCCAGCCTCCAGAACCGGGAGAAAGCAACTATTGTTGTTTAAGCCACTCAGCTTATAGTATTTTGTTACAGCAGCCTGAGCTAAGACACCCACCACATGACTGTGCCTGTCCACCAGTCCTGATGCTGCAGAAGGCATCTTAGCCTCTGACATCACAAGATTCTTCACTGGCAAGGGAGTCAAGTTCCCCGGGCATACTAGGCAGCTTTGACACCTGATGCTAACATGGATTTATCAGCAGAGCTCTGAGAGCTATTCTCCAGACAAAAAAGGACACAAAGGAACTTCCCTGGAGGTCCAGTGATTAAGACTCTGTGCTTCCCCAGCAGGGGGCACATGTTTGATCCCTGGTTGCAGAGCTAAGATCCTGCATGCCACCTGGCACGCCGCCCCCCAACCCCACCCCCAAAAAAGCCACAGAGAAAACACAAAGATGTGTTTCCATCCTCTCTCTCCTCAACTGAAGTCTGATAAGCTCTGGGGTCTTTCAACTACTCCTTAGTCATGAGGCCTGAACCTGGAATGTCCCTGGGGGTAAGAGTACTTTGCAATACATTAGGAGGTAGACACGGCAGTATTCTTGCCTGGAGACTTGCCATGGACAGCGGAGCCTGGTGGGCTACAGTCCACGGGGTTGCAAAGAGTCAGACAGGATTAAGCAACGGAGCAAGGACAAGTCTCAGGGATATGTCTCTCACATAAGCAGCCCCCAGCCTTTCCTGGCTCAGGCTGAGCCAAGTATTGTAAGGAGCATCTTAAGGACAATCAACCTTTGAGGAGCCTCTCGATATAAAGCAGGAGGAAACTGGGGTATCAGCTCTACATCCTATGCTATCCAACTTTTCATGTCTTCACTGTCCTGGCCCTGAAAAAGAAAGAAGATCAGTATGCTCAAAACTTTTCTAGAAATTTCTTTGTTCTCTGAACAGAGGTAGATGTCAGTGGGAAGATAACACCACCTGGTGAGGGAAAAGAGATTCACTTTCCTAGAGAAGGAACCCTGTACTTCTGAGAAACCTTCCCACAGAACCTCAAAAGATAAAGGCTCTGAGGAATTTCAGTTCCCCTTGCAGTGCTACTTGGCCGGAAGGACTTTTCAGAGCTGTGCTCGTGCGTGCTCAGTTGCTTCAGTCATGTCCAACTCTTTGAGACCCCAAGGACTGTAGCCTGCCAGACTCCTCTGTCCATGGGATTCTCCAGGCAAGAATCCTGGAGTGGGCTGCTATCCCCTCCTCCAGGGGATCTTCCCAACCCAGAGATCAAACCCACGTCTCTTATGTCTCCTGCATTGGCAGGTGGGTTCTTTACCACTAGCGTCATCTGGGAAGCCCCTTCAGTGCTGCAGGGGTTGGCAAGTCTCTGAGACATCACTCATACAAAAGCAGCCCCCAGCCCTACCTGGCCCAGGCTCAGCTGAGAATTAGTATTATTTTTTCTAGTATTTATTTATTTGGCTGCACGGGGTCTTAGTTGCGGCATGTGGGCTCCAGTTCCCTGACTAGGGATCAAACCCAGGTCCTCCTGCATTGGGAGTGTGGAGTCTTACCCACTCAGCTGAGTGTTATTAAGAGGAGCTTAGACTCTTTTCCAGAGCCACTGGGAAACAGGGCCTGATCTCAAGCTCTGGGTGGAGAGGGTGAGGCCTGGGAGCTGCAGCAGCCTCAGCTTCCTGCTGAATGATTTCAGCTGTCTGTCCCTGCGCATCCCTTCCATGGTGGGCCCCACACCCAATGTCTAGTCTGACGGGTGGCAGACAGGAAGACGCTGTCCCTCTGCCTCCTCACCCCTCCAGAGTCTCCAGCTCTGGAGACATCTTTAGATCTTAGTTATGACTTGGATGAAACATGGCTCCTCCCCCTAACCCTGCTCTCATGGCCCGGAGTCTTTTAGACAGCTTGTTGCCCAATCCCCTCCATGCCCCACTGAGTTCTTTTCCAGGTTCCTATTTCTATCTGATTATGCAAGTTTCTTTCCTCCAAGAAGCCACATGCTTGTTACATGGGGGTGCCTGTAGGTCACCAGCAGAGGGATGGGGGTTTCTGGGAACAGTCCCCTTTCTGGACCCCAGAGCCTTCAGGGGTGGCTCCCCACTCTGGGACCACCCAGGAGAGACAGTGCAGCCCCAGATGATGTCTTGACTGGGTTTTCAGTTTCCCTAGACAGCAGTTTGCTTTGCAGGAGGCTCCTGCCCATGGGCTGTATGCCAGGCAGTCCCAAGCAGAAGACAGTAGTGGCCACTCTTTACAGTCCAGGAAGGACGTGGAGCCTCTTAGCACCAGCTGGACGTGGCTCCAGGCCCTCTCTGCCCTTCAGGTCCCCGGCTCTTCGGGCAAATGCACTGTTGGAGCAAAGCTGCTGAGACAGGAGGTTTTGGGGCTGGTTGGCTAAGACCTCCACACAGGAAGTTAGTTCTCTGGGTACCCTGAGGGAGGCTGGGGCTTCCCAGGTGGCATTAGTAGTAAAGAATCCGCCTGCCAAGGCAGGAGATGCAAGAGACGTGGGTTCAATCCCTGGGTCAGGAAGACCCCGTGGAGGAGGGCATGGCAACCCACTCCAGTATTCTTGCCTGGAGAATCCCATGGACAGAGAAGCCTGGCAGTCTCCAGCTCATGGGGTTGCAAGGAGTCTGAGCTGGCTTTTTTCTGAAGGTAAGAGGGATGCTTTTGTAACACCCTATTTGCCTCTCATGGCAACTAACCACAGATGAGGAAGCAGCCACAGAGAAGCCCTGGCTGGGCTCCTGGCTCCCAGGGCCACACATGGTCCTGTACACGCCAGCAGGTTGCTGCAAGACCATGAACGCCAACAGCAGGACACGTGGGCAGCATTTCTGCTGACTTCTAACGTAGCTTTCAGGACCAAAAGGGAAGAGATTCTGCCTTGTCTGGGAGAACACGGCCCGGGCCACCTAACAGCAGCTGACCGTCCACCTGGCTTGTCTGATCTTGCAGGCAAAGGAGCCTGGTCCCAAGGACGAGACACTCCCTTCACAAGCCTGTTCTTCCCAGGGAGATGGTGAAGCTTCTGTTGAGGAGTGGTCAGGGTCACAGATGTCTTGTTTTGGAACACAAGTTCTCTCTGGCTCTACAGCTGGCTGGGATGAGTGGGGAAACAGGAACCAGGCTGAGGTCCTGCTGTGAGAACACCCAAGCTGTTCTGCTCAGAAGCCACGCTGCAATTAGCACCCAGTCATTTGCTCATTTGTATGCATCTCACATGTCATCAGAGACCTCAGGGAAGGTGTGAAGTGTATAGGCAGTTGGCTTTTTTTTTTCTCCAAACTGTAAGTTTATACAATTTGCTTTTCCTGTTATAAAATTAATAAAGCCACAATTTTTAAAAAATTTAGACAATAAAAGAGTAAAATGTGATCTGTGACTGTACCACCCTGTTAGCACTTTTCAGCCCCTGCTGGTATGTGCACAAAGGGGTCTTTTTTTAAAAAAATAGAGTACAATTACTTTATAATGCTGTGTTAGTTTCTGTACAACAACATGAATCAGCTATATGTATACGTATATCCCCTCCCTCTTGAGCCTCCCTCCCAGCCCTCATTCCATCCCTCTAGGTCACCACAGAGGACCGAGCTGAGCTCCTCGTGCTACACAGCAGGTTCCTCCTAGCTGTCTATTTCACACGTGGTAGTGTATATATTGAGGCTTCCTAGGTTGTGCTAGTGGTAAAGAACCAGCTTGCTGATGCAGGAGAAGTGGGTTCGATCCCTGGGTCAGGAAGATCTCCTGGAGGAGGGCATGACAACCCACTCCATGATTCTTGCCTGGAGAATCCCATGGACAGAGGAGCCTGGCAGGCTACAGTCCATGGGGTCGCAAAGAGTCGGACACGACTGAGCGATTATCACTCACATAGTCATAAAGCAGCTCTCCAAAGCGTATGCAGGAGCTTCTCGACCACTGATCCTCAGCCAGTCCAGCTCTCATTTTCTCCGCCTGTCCTGTGATGTCCAGCAGGCCAAGCATGCTACCTGGATAAGCTATGACCTCACTCTGCTCAGGGCCTCCTTGACCCCAAACACAAGGATGAACTCCCATGTGGAAACACTAGTTCACTGTCCAGGTTTGTTCACAGTGCAAGCGAGATGTCTCTGCTTCCTTGGGGGAGGGAGAGACATCAGCTGCTGGTCAGCACCATCCAGGGACACCAAAAGGAAAGTCTCATCTGCAGAGTAGGAAGCTAAGAGCTGCTGGGGTCGGGGTAGGGGGCTGGGAGTCATGGGGTGGCCCAGGGCTACCCACTTGCCTCAGAGGGGCTGTCCTAGTGACATCAGCAAAGGAAACTGAGGAGGAGGAGGGGAGGAAGCAGCAGGGAGAATGGGAGACAAACTCAGGCGTGAGTTCACTGCCCAAAGCCTAAACCCTGGCAGAGACAGAAAGAGTGGAGGCCATTCCCATCTGAGGAGGGCAGGACAGAGAAGCACCTTTTTCACATGGTGGCACATGCAGGAAATGCCAGTGTTTGCAGAACACCCTGGGGAAGCAGACAAAGCTGCTAGCTGTCAGAGGTGAGGAGGGCCATTCCTCTACCCCATGACTTGGCCTGAGGCTGAGATGTCAATATTTCTCCACAACTTCAGTGAGTTCTAGGCACCCAGATCAGGAAGCTCTGGGAGAGGGATTGGAGGAGGTGGTTTTCTGCTTCCAACAAATGTTCTCAAGGTGCCACAGGCTTCAGAAGCATTTCTACTTTTTAAGCTAATTAATTATTTGCCTGCTGTGGGTCTCAGTTGCGAGATCTTCACTCTTCATTGCAACATGCGGGATTTTCAGTTGTGGTATGTGGGATCTAGTTCCCTGACCAGGGATCGAACCCAGGGTCCCCTGTATTGGGAGCTCTGTGTCCTAGCCACTGGACCACTAGGGAAGTCCCTCATAAGCATTTCTGAATTTAGAAGCTCTCACACTGCCAAGAAAAAAAATCAGGTGAACCCCTTCTAGGGCAGCAATGCCAGCCCCCATCGCAGGTGAAGTGAGGCGATGTCCAGGTGAATTCACTCACACACCCAGACTGGGCTGAGGGCACACGTCCCAGGAGGACACCTTACCCGTTGGGCATGACTGCTGACAAGGCAGAACTGATAGCCTGCAGGTGAATGCCACAGCTTGGGCCAGAAGTTGGTTGTGCCAATCTTGTCAAAAGGTTCCTGTTTCTCAGCCAAGGCGGAGACTGATACTTACTTTTACAAAGACAGACTGCCAACACAGTTCTGTCAACAGGAACCTTTTGACAAGATTGGCACAAGCAATGTCTGGTTGCACCTTTGTAGCAGCTCTTCTCTGATGCTCCGAACCTCGGCTACCCCACCCTAGGTGCCTGGGGGTAGAGACACCTGCTAATTCCCCAGGGCACTGCTACCAGGTCAGTGCAAGCAGCTGCATTGCCCAGGGCGGCTCACATCAGCAACAGCCTCAAAGGGTTGGCTTCTGGGCTGCTTCTATTCTGGATGCAGAGCTTAATGGTGAAGGTCAGGATGTGGGTTCTGGACCTGGGTTCAAGATCTGTTGTCCTTAAGCAATTCAACCTCTCTGAGCCTCAATTTCTTTCATTGTAATATAACAGTAATGGTAGCTGTTTCAACAGCAGCACGGTTGAGAGGATCAAATGAGATTAACAGATGTAATACCCCCAGGGCAGTGCCTGCCCCATCCACCCAAGCAAAGTTATTATAGCTATTAACATTATGTGGGTTGAATTTTGCATATGCACACACACACTTTATACCTCTCTCTTGAGAGCCAAAACAAGGCAAAAAGTGAAACAGCCTGCTGAAAAGATTACCACAAGCCTAAAGCACAGACACGATGACTGATACTGAGGCCCCCAAAGCCAAACCACACTCTTTGTTCTCTGGAGTTGTCTCATTGTTACTGCAGAGTTAATTTTTAAGCATTTTTTAGTCTCAAAGCAACCCTATTCTTCTTAAGTGTGTCCCCTTGTACTTTGCTATTCAATAGCAGCTGGAATAAGAAAAAGAAAAACATAATCTCTTTGCCTTCAAGTCAGGACTGTCATATTTGAGTGAGGCAGGGACTTCCACATTGCTAAAGGTCTTTGAAAGATTTCAGGGGCAATAGAAGCTGAAAATTGTATTGAGTACAACTTATAAGCTCTCCTGAGAAACAGAATTTTCTCCAGGGCACCAAGGTAGAGTACCCTCTTTGAGAAAAAGGGAAATTGAGGTCTGAAGTGTTTAAATGTGTTCAAAGCCAAAAAAAAAAAAAAAAAAAAGTGTATATAGTCAAAGCTATGATTTTTCCAGTAGTCATGTACGGATGTGAGAGTTGGACCATAAATAAGGCTAAGCGCCAAAGAACTGATGCTTTCCAACTGTAGTGTTGAAGAAAACTCTTGAGAGTCCCTTGGACAGCAAGGAGATCCAACCAGTCACTCCTAAAGGAAATCAATCCTGAATATTCATTGGAAGGATTGATGCTGAAGCTCCAATTCTTTGGCCATCTGATGTAAAGACACAACTCAATGGAAAGGACCCTGATGCTGGGAAAGATTGAAAGCTAAAGGAGAAGAGGGCAACAGAGGATGAGACAGCGTCACCTACTCAATGGACATGCGTTTGAGCAAACTCTGGGAGATGGTGAAGGACAGGGAAGCCCAGTGTGCTGCAATCCATGGGGTTGCAAAGAGTCAGACACGACTGAGCAACAATTTTATGTTAAAATGATAAACCTTGTATTACCCAAAGTAAATACTCAACCAAAATCTTTGAGCAATGTACTTCCTTGGCAGTCTAACGGTTAGGATTCTGTGCATCCACTGCAAGGGGTACAGGTTCAATCCCTGGTCAGGAAACTAAGATCTCACATGCCACACGGTGCTGCCAAAAAAAAAAAAAAAATCCTGGACCAAGAAAAAAAATAACCTAAAATCTGAAATTCACATATCCACCTCCCCCTTAATGCACACACACTACACAAGCTTCCACACAAATTATAAATTTTAAGGCATGTCTGAGCATTACAACAGGGACATGTGATCCAGAAGGACCTCTTATAATAACAGATTCATCTATGCTAGAACCCCATAGCTCACATCAAACAGAAAATGTCTATTGCTCAGCTTGAACTTCAAGTGTGATGGCTCATTCTAAACTGCAAATGCAAAGGTTATCCCTCCTGCCTTTTCATATACTCTTCAGCAAACAGTACCCAAACACAAATGAGCTAGGAAAACACACACACACACACGTTCATATTTAAGGGCATTTAAGGGTATTTCCCCTGTGGACAAGGAGGTCCAACTTCCCCACACTCTTCTGAAGGATCCTCCCTCCCACACGGTGTGCCCACTGGCGCTTAATAATGCTTTCTCATGCTTTCACATATTAGCCCTTGGTAAATGTTCCATGAAATCTGATGATCCTGTTAGAAAGGGAAGATGATTCATAATCATCTATTCCTAACCCTGATGTACAAGTTGGTTTTAGAAAAGGCAGAGGAACCAGAGATCAAATTGCCAACATCCTCTGGATCATGGAAAAAGCAAGAGCATTCCAGAAAAACATCTATTTCTGCTTTATTGACTATGCCAAAGCCTTTGACTGTGTGGATCACAATAAACTGTGGAAAATTCTGAAAGAGATGGGACTACCAGACCACCTGACCTGCCTCTTGAGAAACCTGTATGCAGGTCAGGAAGCAACAGTTAGAACCGGACATGGAACAACAGACTGGTTCCAAATAGAAAAAGGAGTACGTCAAGGCTGTATATTGTAACCCTGCTTATTTAACTTATATGCAGAGCACATCATGAGAAACGCTGGGCTGGAAGAAGCACAAGCTGGAATCAAAATTGCCGGGGGAAATATCAATAACCTCAGATATGCAGATGACACCACCCTTATGGCAGAAAGTGAAGAGGAACTAAAAAGCCTCTTGATGAAAGTGAAAGTGGAGAGTGAAAAAGTTGGCTTAAAGCTCAACATTCAGAAAACGAAGATCATGGCATCTGGTCCCATCACTTCATGGGAAATAGATGGGGAAACAGTGGAAACAGTGTCAGACTTTATTTTTCTGGGCTCCAAAATCACTACAGATGGTGACTGCAGCCATGAAATTAAAAGACGCTTGCTTCTTGGAAGGAAGGTTATGACCAACCTAGATAGCATATTCAAAAGCAGAGACATTACTTTGCCAACAAAGGTTCGTCTAGTCAAGGCTATGGTGTTTCCTGTGGTCATGTATGGATGTGAGAGCTGGACTGTGAAGAAGGCTGAGCACGGAAGAACTGATGCTTTTGAACTGTGGTGTTGGAGAAGACTCTTGAGAGTCCCTTGGACTGCAAGGAGATCCAACCAGTCCATTCTGAAGGAGATCAGCCCTGGGATTTCTTTGGAAGGAATGATGCTAAAGCTGAAACTCCAGTACTTTGGCCACCTCATGAGAAGAGTTGACTCATTGGAGAAGACTCTGATGCTGGGAGGGATTGGGGGCAAGAGGAGAAGGGGACGACAGAGGATGAGATAGCTGGATGGCATCACTGACTCGATGGATATGTGTCTGGGTGAACTCTGGGAGTTGGTGATGGACAAGGGAGGCCTGGCGTGCTGTGATTCATGGGGTCGCAAAGAGTCGGACACGACTAAGTGACTGATCTGATCTGATTCCTAACCCACAGACCCTTGATGAAAGTCTGCCTAGGTTTAGGGTTTAGAAACACGGCGGCTGGAAACAGTTGGCTTGAAGATTAGTGGCTCTCTCATTTAAAGGAGGCGGCCCCAGACGCCTGCAGCAATGGTAAATTCCGCTCCCCGCGCCGCCAGCTTCTCCATTAGGTCACATGAAGTGATGGAGTGGATCCTGGGGAGGCCCCCTCGCATGGGCTTCTGACCCTAGCAGGGCTCTCCGCCGGCCTCCAGGGGGCGGGGCCGCAGGCTCCTGGTCACGTGACAGGGGCTGCGGCATTTAAATATGAAATTGAGCACCGGCAGCTAAACCTAACCAGCAACCAGCGCTGCCTTCGCCTGCACGCATGACTAATTGACATCAAATCAGAAACCCCATGGTGACCTGCAGCTCAAGCAGAAGCCGGGTAGGCGAGGCGGCCTGAGTTTCCGAGGTCTACGCAGTTAATTGCGATGCAAATGAATTCTCGCAGGAAGTCAGATACCACAACGCTCTGGGGGCCTCAGCATTTGGGGCGGGGGAGGGGGGTGGTAGTGAAGGAAGGCCTAGACTCTCCCCAAAACCGAGGGTGTAGTATTTGTTGTGGGTCTTGACACACCTAGGCCAAAAAGCAGGAAGCTGCAGAACTGACAGGGGGAGGTGAAACCAGCTCCAGCCTTTATTCTGTCTTTAAAATAAATACATAGGTTAAAGAGTTTTCATTTTCTGGACTTGGTGCTGGGTCCATTGGGGAAATCCCTGGAGCAGAGCGGAAGTGAGGGAGAAGGCACAGGTCCACCTGTCCAAGGCGCCAGGCAGGCCCTATTTCTTCTCTACCTCTTCCCAGCTGAAGCCACTTTCAGGGTCTCCAGGATTCCCCCAGGGCACTTGGGGAAAGTGTTGAGTCCCCAGCACCAGAAACTTTTCCTGGAGGTACTTCAAGGATGGCTTATCAACACGTCCTAGCAAAAGGGAAGATCTGAAATCCAGATGTGAGTGGCCTGAAATTCAAATTATACATCTAGGTCCTGCCCACTCAGGTCTCCCAGAAGACAGCTGCCAGAGGAGAGTACAGCTGAGCTGAGAGACCCCAGTGTCCCTTGGGACTCCCTCAGACTCATTTTGAGTTTGTAAGAAATACATCACTGAGCAAGACTCATTTTTTTTTTCCTTTTTGAATATAACAAAGAAGAGGAAATAAGAATAGACAGCATTTTAAAAAGCAGAAACATTACTCTGCCAACAAACATCCATCTAGTAAAGACTATGGTTTTTCCTGTGGTCATGTATGGATGTGAGAGCTGGACTGTGAAGAAGGCTGAGCACCGAAGAACTGATGCTTTTGAACTGTGGTGTTGGAGAAGACTCTTGAGAGTCCCTTGGACTGCAAGGAGATCCAACCAGTCCATTCTAAAGGAGATCAGTCCTGGGTGTTCATTGGAAGGAATGATGCTAAAGCTGAAACTCCAATACTTTGGCCACCTCATGAGAGGAGTTGACTCATTGGAAAAGACCCTGATGCTGGGAGGGATTGGGGGCAGGAGGAGAAGGGGACGACAGAGGATGAGATGGCTGGATGGCATCACTGACTTGATAGACGTGAGTCTGGGTGACCTCCGGGAGTTGGTGATGGACAGGGAGGCCTGGCGTGCTGCGATTCATGGGGTCGCAAAGAGTCGGACACGACTGAGCAACTGAACTGAATGTTTTTACTTATTTTTTAATATTTTAAGCTATTTCTTTTAAAAAATATTTATTTATTTGACTGCTTCGGGTCTTAGTTGCAGCCCTCTGGCTTCTCTCTAGTTGTGGTACGTAGGCTTAGTTGCTCTGTGGCATGAGCACGCACACGAGGGATCTTAGTGCCCCTACTACAGATTGAACCTGCCTCCCGTGCACTGGAAGGTGGATTCTTAACCACTAGATCAGCAGGGAAGTCCTACCTATGAATATTTTAAACGAACGTATTTTTCAACTTTGCAATTCCCTGTCTATTTTCTAGAGAAATATTCACACACATGTACCCATGGACTGTATACCATACATGGTTTTTCACTGTGGCATTGTTTGGAGTAGCAGAAATTGGGATACCCTGCTAAGGATGAGATCTTTCCTGTTGCCTTTTCTCTAGTAAGAGAGGTGCTGGGGGAAGAAAATGCTCTTGGAATCACAGACCTTATAACCTTATCATTCCTTGGGCAGCCTCTCTTGGAAGATCAACCACTTTGGAGCCACCGACTTCAGAGACGGCCTCCCTGCTACAGTCTAGGAAAGAGATGATCAGAGGCCTGCCTGTGTTCTGAGGGTTTGAAAAGAGAAGTTGCCTGACCGCCTATAGGTCCCCAGGGATGGAAAGGACGTAGTGGTAGAGGCTAGAACTTGTCCCATCTGGCAGACTGACACATGGGAACCAGCTCTGCCTGGGACCTGAAGGACAAAGGTGTCAGGAGCTCCCCAGCTGAGCTCAGCATGGAGGGATGGACGTTCTCCTCTTCAAGAATAGCAGCAGTCTGTGCAGGGTCTTGGTCAGTGCATTCCCATGCCACCTCTGTGTCCCAGGGGCATCTGCTGGCCTGTGAAGTGAGAAGTCCTTCTGGTTAAGGAGACCCACGTCCTCTGCCCACTTGGGTGTACCAGCACCAAGGACGGCTCCCTCTTTGACTCTGTAAAGGAGAGCTTCAAGGATTTGGTAGGACTTCCTGCTGGTAGGCTCATGGGCACTGGAGCTGAAGAAAGAAGCAAAAGTGCTAGAGGATGTGCCCTCAAGATTGTGGAGCAGGTGCTACTACTTTCATAACTACTGGGCAACCAGCGAAGATGTGGTTAGTATTTGAACAGCACTGGCTGCCAACAGTTTGGAGAAACCTACCTTGGGTCTTATGAGGCAGCTGAAGATGGCAAGCCCATAGCATAAATCTCTATTGTCTATACAGTTAGGTGGTGAAAACCAGCTTACCAGCCTAGTCCCACAGTGAGATTGCAGGCCCCTGAAGCAGAGGTTTGAACCCCTCCTGGTTCACTGCTTGGCACAGTTCAGGTGTCCATAAAGTTGCTTTATTGGTGCCTGTCTCCCTTTCTCCTAGATAGGAGTTTATGGTAGCCCACAATTGATCTCTCATAGCCAAAAAGTCAGACATGCAATGCTTTACTCTTGGGAACCTGTTTTGAAGTAGGTAATGTTTTATTGTCCAAATTCTTCTCTTTTAACCCTCTAATACTTGGTGACTTAGATACCTCATAAACATTGACAATTAGAGTGAAGGTATTTTATTGACCTTTTTATTGATGGTTGTAGAGGTTATAAGTACTCCATGTTCTCACAGTGACTTTCAAAAAAATATCAGAAAGAGTACCATTTATCAATGTCCACCAGGTCTGCTATTGATAAACTCAGCAAATTTATACATTACAGCAAAACTGTCATGTTAATACCACATTGGTCCCTGCTTCCAAAGACCATACACACACACACACACACACACACACGTATTTCCTGCCACCTAAATCTAAATCAGTGAAGGCTGATCTCTGAGAGAGAGACAGAAAGTAATGGAATTCAGAAAGGCGGAAACTCAGCCTGCCTGTGTTGGGACTTTGGGACTGTCGCTTGTCACCTGGCTGCAAAGATGTGACCCTCCCTCAGTACTCCTCTTTCTGGAGCTCAGCAGGAAGAAGGAATATGAGTGCGCAGTCACCCCTGAAACCTGATACCTTCAAACCCCATGATCATTATTATCTCAGGGCAGCAAGAAGGTCACCTACATGATCCAAAGCACACCTGGCCAGATCTCAATGGATTTCTCTGTACCACTGCCCAGGTCTCACTCAGCTTTCTGCTGCTGTGTTTGCCTTCAGGCCAAAGGTCACTTTAGGCTGCTTCCTCCCTCTGACTGCCTGCTGGCTCCAAAAACAAATGGATTATTTTATCAACTGTCTGGCAACTCTTTATCTACTCATACAAACTCAAAAGGGCTTTTTTTCCTCCACCTTTTGCTTAGAAGCATCTAAAGTTCTTAAGTAAACTGGAGACTTTTTTTTTTGGCTTCCTATTTAATGTCAACCTTTGGGCTGTATGGACAGAACAGCCTCACCAGACATGAACCAGCAAATTCTACTCCGAGTGTACACACAAAAGAATTGAAAGCAGGGTCTCAAAAAGACCTGTACACCAGTTTCACAGCAGCATTATTCACAATAGCTAAAAACATGGAAGCAACCCAAGTGTCCACTGATGGATGAATGGATAAGCAAACTGTGGTGTGTACTGGAATATAATTCAGCCATAAAAAGGAAGGAAATTCTGCCATCTGCTACGGCATGGATGAACCTTGAGGACACTGCGCTAAGTGAAATAAGCCAGTCCCCAAAAGACAAATACTATACGATTCCACTTCTAGGAGGTACTCACAGAGTAGACAAATTTCTAGAGATAGAAAGTTGAATGGTGGTTGCCAGAGCCAGTGGAAAGTAGTGGGTGGAGAGTTAGTGTTTAATGGGTACAGAGCTTCAGTTTTACAAGATGAAAAGAATTACAGAGATACATGGTGGTCATGGCTGCAAAATGTTATGAATGTACTTAATACTACTGAATGGTACACTTAAAATGGTTAAAAATGATAAATTTTGTTATGTGTGCTGCTGCTGCTGCTAAGTCGCTTCAGTTGTGTCCGACTCTGTGCGACCCCAGAGACGGAAGCCCACCAGGCTCCCCCATCCCTGGGATTCTCCAGGCAAGAACACTGGAGTGGGTTGCCATTTCCTTCTCCAATGCATGAAAGTGAAAAGTGAAAGTGAAGTCGCTCAGTCATGCCTGACTCTTAGCGACCTCATGGACTGCAGCCCACCAGGCTCCTCCCTCCATGGGATTTTCCAGGCAAGAGTACTGGAGTGGGGTGCCATTGCCTTCTTATGTGTAGTTTACCACAATAAACTTTTTTGAAAAAAAAAAGATATAATTTAGATAGCCTTTTCATATCTGGGGGTTATTGTAATAAAATTTCTTTCTCAATAAAACTATAAAAATGCACATCAAAAAGCAACAACAAAAAACACCAGGCATTGACCACCACCTCATGTTAAGCACTCAGCAAAGCCTCCCGGACTCTGGGGAGCTGGGCTGGCTACTGAGAATCCCCTTGGACCTGTTAAAATTCAGATTCCAGGTTTCGTCCACTGGGATTCCACTTCAATGGGATGTGGCAACAGCAATCTGTCTTTTTAAAGTTTTCCTGAAGAGAATTCTGAGTTGCAGTCAGTACTTTATCTAGATGATTCCAGAAGCAGAAGAATGATGGTTTAGTAATTTCCTTAATTATTCTTTCAAGTTAATCAGCAAACACGTGTCAAGCAGGTAGGACACATAAGGCAGTGGCCAATGCTAGGAAAACAGAGGACAAATAGTAATATGAGTTATTTATTGAGCGCTCACTAGGCACAGAGGTGAAATAACTTTTAAAGATCCTCACAGCTAGTAAATCTGACTCCAGAGCCCGCACTGTTTACCCCTAGAAGACAGTTCTTACCCTCAGCAAGCCTTGTGAGTGAGGTAGGGGTGTCACTAAACTTACCATAATAAGAGGCAGAATGAAACAAGTCTTAAATTGAGGTGTGAAAGCAAGTCCTAGGGTAGGAGCCATATCTGGGACCAGAGTTTGGACTCCAGAGATTATTTTCACCAAACAGTGAAAGGACTGTGAAATTCCCCAGCCTATTCTGGAATGGAGTGGCAGAGAATCAGCTCCTCTGACCATGAGACAGATCCACAGTTTTTTCTAATGGATCTTTCTTTAAGACATGGTCCCAAACTACAGCCCAGGTACCAGGGAAAAAGCTGGCTATTTCCACTTTTCAGTTTCTAAAACCTCTGGATTTTGTAATGTGCTCAGGGTGGGAGTTGGATCAGACAGGGAAGTGGTCAGAGGAAAAACTGCAGATTCTGAGTTTTCTTTCCACGTGGTGCCTGCAACCAACTCACCCAGAGGCTGTGATTCAGGGTTAGAGACAGCTGTCCGTCAAGGTGGGACTTAACAGCAGGAAGATGACCCTGCTGTTAGGTGCCTAAGCAGATATTATTTAGTCTGAATTAAGGCTTCAGAGGTTGAGTGAAAGTGAAAGTGAAGTCGCTCAGTCGTGTCCGACTCTTTGCGACCCCGTGGACCGTAGCCCACCAGGCTCCTCCGCCCACAGGATTCTCCAGGCAAGATACACTGGAGTGGGTTGCCATTCCCTAGATCATTCCTAATTCAGAAGAAGTTCTTCTATGCTGGCAGAGACACTGTATTAACCCCACAGTGACTGTGTGTCTTCAAAGATGACAGGCTCTGTGCCTCCAAAGAAACTGGTTTTAAAAAAAGGCATCAGTGTAAGATTCTATTTTGAGGAGGTGTGAAATGCTCTATGGGGGCTTTTTTTTTTTCTCGCTTCTTTTTTTTTTTTCGTCCTAATCCATTAGCTATTAGAGAACTGCTCCAACCTAAACATTTATTTTGGCTTTCATCAATATTTAGCATTTATGATACTAGTATATTTTATTGTTTATTTTATTGCTCTTTCTCTTTCCCTTCAATTGTTGTTTTCGGCCGTGCTAGGCCTTCGTTGCTTGGCACAGGCTTTCTCCAGTTGTGTCAGTCGGGGGCTACTCTTTGTTGCAGTGATTGAGCGCCTCTTGTAGCAGAACACAGGCCCTAGGCATGTGGGCTTCAGTAGTTACAGCATACAGGGTCAGCAGTTGTGGTGCACGGGCTTAGTTGCCCCTCAGCATGTGGAATCTTCGCTGACCAGGGATCAAACCTGTGTCCACTGCATTGGCAGGTGGATTCCCTGCCACTGTGCCACCAGGCAAGTCCTGCCTTAAGTTTTAAGTTACCTACCTTAACAAGGCTAAATGCTAACTGTGTACAATTAACTTGAAGCAAAGAGAGACTTAAGATTTGAAAATAAAAATTCTGATTGTAAATGTCTTTTTACCCATTACTTTGGCAGCTATTTCAATGTATATGTAAGCACAATGCCTAAGTTCTATTTCTTTCCAAATAAGTAACATGGGTGAAATACAACTGCTCAAATCTAATTTTGATATCCTAAATCAGTGCTTTCATAGTATGTATGAATTTGAAGCATAAAACGAAAAAAAAAGGTTGTTTCTCTCCTTCTTCCCCCCATCAAAAAAACCCCAAAACAATGCTCTCACCCTTGCAGACATTTCATAGGTGAAATGGAAGAAGAAAACAGAGCCAAGGAGATGTTGATTTGGGGGCTTATTTAATAACATCCTGGTGGCAAAGACAAGTGAGGGTCCACCAGAGATTCCTGCCCCAGTCCCCTCCCCAGAGTAAGGCTGCTGCTGGGGACCAACTACTCAACCAGGGGCTACACATGCCAGGACCCTTGCATCTAATAGGGGCCCGAGCTTCATCTTTGCCAGTGGAACATAAACAGAAGAAATGGGCATCTGTTCTGGGCTGAGAGAGTTAAGCAAGTGTGCCTTCACTCTCTTGCTGCCAAGTGCCCTCTGATGACTGAGAATGACAGGGACCCAGAAGAGGGCAGATCCACGGGTGTATGGGAGCCTGGATTCTCAGCAATACCATGAAGCAAGCCTGTTAAGCCGCTGATACTTCGTTACAGAGGGGCTTCTCAGGTGGCACAGTGGTAAAGAATCCGCCCACCAATGCAGGAGATACAGGAGACTTGGGTTTGATCCCAGGGGAAGATCCCCTGGAGGAGGACATGGCAACCCACTCTAGTATTCTCGCCTGGAAAAGAATGGACAGAGGAGCCTGGGGAGCTACAGTCCATGGGGTCGCAGAGTCAGACATGACTGAGCGACTAGGCACGCATTTTGTTAGAGTGGGCATGTTAATTCCAAGGTGCTGAGACTGGGGACTGGAAGAGGGAGGAAACACTTATTAGTGAGTTAAGAGGCACACTAGGTAATAAATACAATTTTTTCCTCTATGGAAAACTCTTACACAAAGATTATCATCTCAAATGTCTAAAATGCTAGGCAGGTATGCAGTGTCATACTAGCGTATATGAACACCTAGGTCGTTCTTATTATGTAACAGGCACACTCTATTCTAAGCACTTATTCTAACTCATTTAGTTCTCACAGATTTGCGAGGTAAACAATTGTAACCCCCATTTAGCAGATGAGGGAACTGAGGCCCACAGAGGTTAAGTAATTTGCCTAAAGTCACACAGGTAGTCGGAGAAGGCAATGGCACCCCACTTCAGTACTCTTGCCTGGAAAATCCCATGGACGGAGGAGCCTGGTAGGGTGCAGTCCATGGGGTCGCCAGAGTCGAACACAACTGAGCGACTTCACTTTCACTTTTCACTTTCATGCATTGGAGAAGGAAATGGCAACCCACTCCAGTGTTCTTGCCAGGAGAATCCCAGGGACAGAGAAGCCTGGTGGGCTGCCGTCTATGGGGTCGCACAGAGTTGGACACGACTGAAGTGACTTAGCAGTAGCAGCACACAGGTAGTAAGTGACAGAGGCAGGATGCAAGGCCAGGCAGCTCTGTTCACACTATACATACACATCTCACAATGTGGGTGGATAAAGGTGGGTGAAGCTGAGGCAATCAGTGAAATCATGTCCAGTCTCAAGGGGTCAGCTACTCAGTGCCACTCACACGTATTGTCGACCTTCCTATCTTACAAGAAAACTCAGAAAATCCAAATTTTATGTGAAATCTCCCAATTTAAAAAAATGTTAACCCCCTACAGCCCAAACAAAGCATATCAGCAGACTGCATGTAGCCCGGGGCCAGGCCAGCCACTTGCCATTCCTGGTTTCAGAACAGCTGTCTCCAAGGACCAAACTGTCTACCGCTTGTCCAAAGGGCCCCAGGGAATTCTGGGTCTGGAAGCCAGAAGAAGCGTCAACTCTGCAAACAACAGCTCCTTCAGGCCCGCTGATATGAATAATTAATTTCTGTTTTCTCACTGCCAGCCCACAAAGGTTACCAACAAGCCCGGCATTCAGGAAGAACACCATGCCCTTCTGAGACAATGAGGACAGGCGTGGGGGGTCATGGGGAGCCCCATAATGAAGTCCGGGATGGTGGCCTGGGCTCAAAGGGAGCCTGTGGCTGCGGGCACGGGGCTGTGTGCGCGCTCCCCGCCTGGCTGCCTCCACGGGGCCATCAGAGCGGCCGAGAGGCTCGTTAGAGACGTGACACTCTGTGGCCTTCTCGGCTAACTGTCAGCGGGAAAGGGCTCTGAATTCCTCGAGATGCTTTAAAATAAAACAAAAAGGCACAATTACGCAGCCAAACTGAAGGCAAGGCAGCTGCATACAAAGCAGGGCTTTCTTCTAATAGGACCACAACCTCAGCTCGACAGTGCTGAGCCCTCACCTTCCTCCCCGGCCTGCAGCTGTGAAGCATCCGTAATTGGACGCTCCACTGCTTCAGCTCTTGGATTATTCAAATTGCAGGATTTCCAGGAGCCTTGGGTTTCAGTTAAGGATATGACCAGGCAACAAGATGAGCACGATCCTCTTACCATCTATTTCATGCACATATTTCATGCGCATGGCCAAACCAGTAATGTCTGTGATGATAATAATAATAATAAAATTAGTCAACATATACTGTTTACTACATGTCAGGTGCTAAGTTCTTTATATATCAGGTTATTTAATCTTCATACCAATTTAATTAGGTATTCATCATATTATTATCACTCTCCAAGATAAGGAAACTAAGGCACAAAAAGTTTCAGTTAGCTCAAAGTCACACAGCAGTTAAGTGGCAAACTTGGGATTCAAGCCCAAGCAATGTGGTCCTAGACCGCATGCTCCTGAGCACCATACCAGTGACTGTACATTTATGCACAGCTTATTGTATGCCAGACCCTGTGCTACATATTTTCTGTATATTATTTCATTTAATCTTTATAACATCAGGTGAGATATGATTATCTCTGTTGTACAGAAAAGAAAATAGATTCATAGAAAAATGAAGTAATTTAGTTAAGGGCACAAAATAACAAGCAGCCTACAGCCTGGATCCAAAATAGGTTTTTCTGATTCAAAGCCAAGCTCTTAAAACCACTGGTACAGAGTCCCAGCCCATCTAATTTACTAGTGTTCATGAAATTAGGCCTGGAACATCATCTAGTCCAATCACCTTATTTTAGAAATGAGTAGCTGTAGCCTGGAAAGATGAAGATTTAGTGGCGAGATGGGGTAGACTAACTTTGACTCCAGAAAGAGCTGGGCTCTAATTGTAACCCTGTTCCTTATTAGCTGAGTGACTCATTGGGTAAGTCACTCATTGAGTGACTCAATGTTTCTAGACATTATTATTATAGAATAAGAATAATAATACTTAGCCTCATGGGGCTGTATTGATTAAAGTATGTGTGTAATACATACTTCTACTAAACACTCAGAATGGCAAAACAATATCATTATAGTCAGGTATTCTCAAATTACAGACAAGTCTATTCTTTATGATTTGAAATAATAGTATAAGTGGTTGAGTAGGTTGTGAGGAAGGCCCCCCAAATCTAATCAACAGACAAAGAGGCTGGATAATTGCATTGTACTTCTGGAACTTTTCTGAGTGTCATGCTAATTCCAAATGTGCAAAATCCCTGTGCATTCCATTGTCACAAATAAGTTAATACGCTACTAGAACAATGACACTGTGGTGGACATGACTGATCATACATGCATAATCCACATGGTTTTAAACTTCTAGTGTCCTTTTCATGATTTTGCATCTGGAGCAATGGACCATGCTTGTCAGCAGTGCACAAATATCAAGACTGGTAATGCAATCTAGCTACATTACGAGGGTCCCTATATTTGGTTGCCATGATTGGCTATTTAGCCAAATATACCCATGTGACCAGTTCCTCATAAAAAGCCTCAAAACTTTTATTATAATAGTTTTTTGGTGGTATCTTTAGGATTCTCTCTATATATAGTATCATCTGTAAAAAGTGACAGTTTCACTTCTTTTCCAATCTGGATTCACTTCTTTTTCTTGTCTGATTGCTATGGTTATGACTTCTAATACTATGTTGAATAAAAGTGGTAAGTGGTAAGAATGGGCATCTTTGTCTTGTTCATGATCTCGGAGGAAATCTTTTCAGCTTTGAGTATAATGCTGGCTATAGGTTTGTCATAAATGGTCTCTACTATGTTGAGGTATGTTCACTCTATACTAACTACATTGACATCTTTTACCATAAATGGATGTTGAATTTTATCAAAAGCTTTTTTCTGCATCTATTGAGATGATCATATAATTTTTATTTTTTAATTTGTTAATGTGGTCCATCATATTGACTGATTTGCAGGTATTAAATCATTCTGGCTACCTTGGGATAAATGCCACTTGATCATGGTGTACCATCCTTCTAATGTACTGTTGAATTTGGTTTGCTAATATTTTGTTGAGGATTTTTGCATCTATGTTCATCAATAATACTGGCCTATAATTTTCTTTTTCTTATGGTATCTTCATCTGTTTTTAGTATCAGGGTGATGCTGACCCCCTCAAATGAGTTCAGAAGTGTTGCTTCTTAAATTTTTGGAATACTCTGAGAAGTGAAGTGAAAGTCACTGAGTTGTGTCCAGCTCTTTGTGACCCCATGCACTATATAGTCCATGGAATTCTCCAGGCCAGAATACTGGAGTGGGTAGCCTATCCCTTCTCCAGGGGATCTTCCCAAACCAGGGATCAAACCCAGGTCTCCCACATTGCAGGCGGATTCTTTATCAGCTGAGCTACCAGGGAAGCCCAGGAATACTGGAGTGGGTAGCCTATCCCTTCTCCACCGGATCTTCCCGATCCAGGAAATTGAACTGGGGTCTCTGCATTGCAGGTGGATCCTTTACTAACTGAGCTATCAGGGAAGCCTGAGTCTTATAAATCCTTCTAGCATATCATTGAATGAAACAATGGTGAAACTGTTCAGCCATTTCTGACATTGTTTTTCACACTTTTGAGACCCACTCTCTCAAATACACAAACAAACAGCTATGGTTACCACATGGCCTTAGTGAGAAGGGAACTTGGAGATTTTCAGGACATTACTTTGATTTTTGAGGCTCAGGGAGCCATTCTTCTGTATGAATATAAGTCAGGTATTTGTATCAGTCAAGGTAAGTGAGGTCCGAACAAACAGCAACAGCAAGCAATGCTGCAGTAACAAACAGCACCAAACATTTCAGTGCTTAAGATAACAATAGTTTATTTCTTACTCCAGGACATGGCCGCTGAGAGTTGAATAGGAGCTCTGCTCTGTATTGCCCTCCCTTTTAAGACCCAGGATAACAGAATTGCTACTGTTTGGAACAGCATATATTGCAGTAGCCAATGAAAAAGAGTGCTCTGAAAGGTCTCACTCCAATACTAAATGCTCTGGTTTGGAGGTTGCACACATCATTTCCATTCAAACTCACTGGTTAGAACTAGGCAAACAGTCCTACTCATTTTGAAGGGAATCGTGAATATAATCCTACCTACCGTGTTCCTAGACAGCAAAGGAGAATCTAAATATTTAGTTTACAGTCTTAATGACAAGCACAAATCTTCATTAGCTGGGGAAGGCCTGGTTGGGCAGATCTGAAGTATTGCATTTACCACCTTCAAGAAACAACACACTATCAGAAAGAGGGACGCAAAATGGCAAATTCTCGATAGGTAGGGTGGATATGGTAGCAAGCCAGAGGGCACATTTCAAAATCTCCCTGGGGTGTGTTTGAAATGGCTGATGTTTGAAATGGTAATGTTTGAAAATGGCTTCAGAAAAAAAAAGCACAACACAGCCCTTGAGAATCATAAGCTCTAGAATATATCACTGATTGGTCCTACTGGTCCAAAAAAAAAAAAAAAAGAGGGGAGAAGGGGAAGTAAAGAAGAAGAGGCAGAGAAAATGAAAAAGCTGTTAAATGCTAAAGACCCCAGTAGTCTGTCCATGAAATTCTTACTTGAAAAATAAACAATCTTTCTCTTGTTGTTTAGTCGCTAAGTCGTGTCTAACTCTTTTACGACCCTAAGGACTGTAGCCCACCAAACTCCTCTGTCCATGGGATTTCCCAGGCGAGAATACTGGATGGGTTGCCATTTCCTTCTCCAGGGGATCTTCCCAACTCACGGATTGAACTCGTGTCTCCTGCATTGGCAGGTGGATTCTTTATCACTGAGCTACCAAGGAAGCCTACAGTCTTTCTCTTATTGTTCATTAAATACAATATGCCAGCATTGTGTTAGAGGCAGGAATACTAGAATTTTCTAAAATGATCATCTTCTAATGTACACAATTTAGGGACTTGAAATCTAGCAGGGGAACAGAGAGGCAAACCATTTTAATCCATTTTATAACTGTTCAAATGAATGTGCAAGTTCAGGCAAGGATTGTGGGGCCAACACTGCACTGGTTTTCCAAAAGCCATTCACAGTTCCCCTTCTCCCTTAACATTCTTTACTATAGATGCTGAAGCCTGAAAATTCGTGATTCTCTAAGCCCTCCTGGCAGCTCAGGCCATACTACTCAATGTTGGCCAATAGCATGGAAGTAGCAGTTGCTAGGTAGGACTTGGGGGAAAGTCTTTTAAAGGGCCAGACAGCTAGTATGATCACTTCAGTCTGTCTAATCTCATTCGATTTAGGGGCTAGAATAATCATTTTGTCTTTAACGCAGAAGATAACTGGGGCTGGAGGAGAAAGGCTAAGGGCAGAACAATAAGTTATGGCAGTGATTTAGATTAGAGGTAATGGAATAAACCTCTGCATATTCATGAACATTTATAAGCACCTCCTATATGTCAAGAACTATGACATTCTGGGGCTACAGTGACAAATAAGATACAGGTCAGTATAAGGGTGTCTCTCACCATGTCAATCACATTCCCAGGGCAGGAATGAGGGATTTTCTGCCCCCTGCTCCAAGTTCAGGCAACACAAGCAGGGATGGGGCCCAGAGAAATTAAAGCCAGCCCCACTCTGCAACAATTCAAAGGGACACCGGGACTGCTATAGTAATGGAAAGAAAGCGACTTAACAGGCGATGCTCTTTTAATGTACATATCTCACCCAAACTAGCCCTGATGTTGCCCCAAATCTGGTCTAGTTATTTTAAATCACTGCATATGGGGTCACACAGAGTCGGACACGACTGAAGCGACTTAGCAGCAGCAGCAGCAGCAGCATGTGGCAAATTAAAAAATGAAATGGCACAGTTGTAGGAGAAGCCTGGACTCAAAACAGTCCCACTTGACTGGTGGGAATGGTCTAGAATTACAGAGTGACGATTATACAACTTGGTGAATATAGTACAAAACATGACTGCCCATTTTAAACAGGTGAATTTTATGGCATGTGAATTATCTCTCAATAAAAGTAATTAATTAGCTAATTATTCGGATGGGAGAATAAACAATCCCACCACTTAGCCCTAAGCAAACTTGGGCTTGTTGGTTAACAGGTCTGTTTCTTCAACTGCAAAACAGAGAATAGTATTACCTCTTTTATAGTAAGAAAAGAACAGTAGACTGTTCTGAATATTAAATGTGATCACATAGGTTAGGCATCTAACACAGTGCCTTGCAGGTAGTAGAAGCAAACTATCTTCTAGTTTCTTTCTTCCTAAGTGCCAATAAAATTTTTAAAACAATCATTTTTGCAGCCGCTGCAAGATGCGACATAAGCTCTAGGCAACCTCCCTTCAGACAGTCTTATCTCAGGCAGACAAGAGCAAGGATCAAATGGGAAGACAGGAACACAAACTGAAGCTCTGCTCACTGCAGAAAGACTGCAGATTTACTCTGCAGCTCTGCAGTGCAGAAATAACGAGCGATTCACGCAATGGAAAAAACAGCTACATAGACAGAGCAGTGGTAAAGAAAGTCGGTCAGGCACAGACATTTCTGCTTATAATTCTAGTTTAGAATCCAGACAGAATTGTTTCCTAAATAGCCAAATCCACCCCAACACCTGGTCAGGTCTGTGTGGCCACAACACCCAGCCCTGATGTTTACAGGTGACCCAGGTCCCACTCTTGCTATGGTTCCTCTAAACCAGTCTGAACCCAAAACAAATCTTACATAACCAGAATCGTCGGGCACAGTACCACATTGGAAAGTAAGTCTCCACTGAGCTTCTCCTTTGTGACTCTTAGAAAATCAACCGGCTACTTATCAAGGGAAGATCCCCTGGAGAAGGAAATGGCAACCCACTCCAGTATTCTTGCCTGGGAAATCCCATGGACAGAGGAGCCTGGCGGGCTACAGTTCATGGGATGACAAAAGAGTTGGACACGACTTAGTGACTAAACAACGACTTATCAAGTACCTGCTGTGCACCCGGCCTTGTGAAAGATAGATACTGTCGTGAGGGAGAAAAAGAAGGATAAGCCATGATCCCTGCTTTCGAGGAGCCAGCTAACCTCTTAGTTTGAGAGCAACACTTCAGGGTAAACATATAAAGGCATCGTGCCTTGCACCGAGCAGTGGTTCAGTTGTTATTTGTTCACTGGGTCAATGAATCAACAGATGGCACAATAATAAAACGACTGTGTAAGTATGGGGCTCACTCGAGGAACCACAAGATGGGTTGGAGTACTTGGAAAAGGCTTGTGCCAGAAGCTGCTAGTTGCCTACTCAATATCAATTCTTCCATTTTTCCTTGCAACAGAGACCCTATTTTATTTGAGGTGGCTGTATGCCCAGATAAAATACTACATTTCCCAGCCTCTCTTGTAGCTAGAGAGGGCTAGTGAAATCTAAGCAAAAACGGTCAAGAGAAGCTTCTAGCAAAGTGCCTTAAAAGGCAGACCAACAGCTGCTACTCAGTCTTACGTCCTTTTTCCCTTTCTTCTAATTCATGTCTGAAACAAGAATGTGATGGCTGGATTTCCAGTAGCTATTTTGGACCATGAGGAACCCTGAGATAGAAAAGCAAAAAGAAATGTAGATTCCTGACAATTATAGGCTCGCCATTCTCTCCCTGGACGGTCTGTCTCTAGAATTCCTTTATATGAGAGATCAATAAACCTCTATCTTGCTTTTTGGGGGTTTTGTTGAATGCAGCAAACCCATATCTTAACTAATACAAGTTTCCACAGAAAAAGCCAGGCCTTAAAGGAAGGACTCACAACTGGGGAAGAGAAGGAGGGAGGGCATCTCAAATGCCAGAAAAAGCACTGGAAGAATGACACTGACAAGAATGAGCACTGGCTGAAGCCAAGAGGGTAGAGAACAGGAAGTAAGGAGAAGACGATGGTTTTGCAGTGGAGACAGGGCTTGATTGGGGAAGGATTAGGGACTACAGATTTGCTCCCTCTGAAGGAGCAAAACATTACTGGACCTGGAGCGAGGTAAGACAAGAGAGAAAGAGACAGATGAAGAGGCTTGGGGAACTTCGTTCCATATAAGTGTGAGCTGTGGCCTGGGTCAGCCGACTGAAAATTCCTGGACTTAAGACAGTAACAATAACACCACCTAAGATTTATTAAACACTGATGTGCCCTGTGCTTATGGACTCTACACACATTATCTGACTGTGGCTTCATGACAAGAGTATCATATAGTCTTATCATTATCACCCCCATTTGGCAGACAAGGGATTGGGGCTTAGAGAGAGTCAGTAACTTGTCCAAGGGAAGCCATACAACCCTGCAAGCTGGGCAACATTCAGCCCATTCTTCAGAGGCGGAAAGTGTTTGTACCATTCTTTCAAAGCCAGGAAAAGTTATGAAGATCCTGAGTTCAAAACACAAAGATCCAGAGACTTCCCTGGTGGTCCAGTAGTTAAGACTCTGAGCTCCTAGTGCAGGGGGCCTGGGTTCGATCCCTGATAGGGATACTAGATCCCACATGCTGCAACTAAAAGATCTTGCATGCTACAATTAAGAACCCACTCAGCCAAACAAATTAATTAAAAACAACAACACACACAAACACAAAGATCCAGAGTTAAATACAGAGCTAATTCACATGCTTTGTGAATAGACTCTTCATCAGAAGAAAAACAGATCAGAGGAATGGAAAAGTTTTCAGGCTTGGGTGCATTTACTACTTGTAGAGGAGAAAGACATTGTTAACAAGCTCACCCACACCTGCCTGGCTGGCTGGTGTTCGTGAAGTGTAGACAGTGCTGATGGTGGAATAAGCATTAGAAAACCAAGCAAACGGTGATGCCATCCACGTCACTTCAGTTACAAATGAATTGTAGCCAGCCACCAGCTCCTGTATCTCTAACAGTTTTTTTAATATCTCTCCACAACAAGGAATAGGGAAAAAAAATTATCACATCTAAGGCTGAAAATTTTGAGTTAAGACATCCAGACACAGCCACCAAACACAAGAATTCTTCCTGAAGCAAAAATCTCATTAGTCACTAACAGGAAGAGAGAAAATAACCCATCAGGTTACAAATAAACTAGGTAACATGAGTACCTAGTAGGAAATATATTTCCCATGAAGATTAAGAATAAAAAGTCTCTCTTGGTAGCCTGGCAGAATCTGATGCCAGGGTCTCCCAAGTAGAGAAATCTGGAAATCTACAGCAGGCCCAGGAAAGCCTTACATATTAGAAGCTAGAAAGTGTCAGCTTTGTAAGACTGACCCAAGTTCCATGCTGTCTCCACCACAAGCTGTTTGAGGCTGGGTAAATGTCTTCACCTCTCCCAGCCTCTGCATATTCATTTACAGAGTGGGAAGAATAACTTCCACCCACTAAATGAAGTTAAATGAGACAGTCTGCTGTGCCTGTTACTATGATTTCGATAGGACTCACGTCTTAAGTGTTCTTGGCTTAAAATTCCAAGAAAGAAAAGACCATCGGCTACAATGGAAAGAGCTCCGATCTGGCTCCTAGACCCTGCTTGAGGGTCATGACCGTGTGACCCTGAGGTTATTACTTTTAGGGCTCGAGGATCCTCATATGACTAGGGAGGTGCAGGAAGACTCTCAGACCAAATCTAAGATCCTTTCTCATTTGAGGCCCTTGCATGTCACTGAGATTCTAAATGACAGGCCTTACTTAGTCACTCATTTCAGGATTTTAACAAGTTACCTGCTGGAAAGTTGTTCCTTTATCTAAAAAGAAGCAAAAAAGTTTCTACCCTAGAAGCAAAAAGGCCAACAAGAACCTTGAGGGTAGGTCACCGATTTTTGCAGTCTTGACCCTTAACACAAACCTGGCACAAAGCAAGACCCAGATAAATCCTTGTCGAGTAGAATGGATGAGTGAATGAACGAAGGATTTTTGAGGGCTGGCAAAAGTAAGACTGTTTGTCCTCCACTAAGCCAAGTTTAATGCAAGCAAAAAAAAAAAAAAAAATGCTGCCAATTTAAAATATTAATGATATTTACTTCGTCATCTGAATGACAATCAGAATACCAGATGAATGGTGCTGCCAATCAAAAGGACACCTGACATGGGCTTTTGCTGGGAGAGTGAGTGCACTTTGGTCCACGTGTGGCAGAGGGGACACCGTAGTCTACAGAAGGGACGCATAAACTTTGAAGAAGGACATGTCACCCAGGGTGCAGATAGCAGGGGCGATACAGAAGCATGCCAACATGAAAGTGAAAATATCAGGGCCTCCACACGTGGCTGGGCAGTTGTTGGGAGCCCAAGAGCTCCCAGCTGAGGAGGGGAGACCTAAAATCCAGCAGGCAGACTGCTCACCTGTGAGGCCAAGTCCACAAGGAGTCCTATGGGCAAGTGGCAGCCCTCATGGTTTACCTCAGCAGATGAACTGGGGTCTGTTGGGGACTTTAGTGACAAAATAATAATGAATACACATATATACACACATACGCATTTAAAGGTCAGTGTGTGAATAAAGTTAACTCTTTAAGTATTTTATTGTATGTCATTTTCATAACTACCCTGAGACGTAAGTGCTATCATTGGAGGCAGTATAGCTTGGTGTTTAAAGGCACAGACTCGCAAGTCAGACTACGAGCATTCAAATCCTAAGTGCCACTTAGGGTAACCTTGTGGGTTACCAAGGTACCCAAGCTGGGTAACTTTGGGCAGGTTTATTTAAGCTCTCTGAGCCTCATGCCTCTCATACATAAAATGGAAACAGTAATAGGGCCCGTGTTATGAAACTGGTGTGTGGCATACACGAGTTAACACGTGTAAAATGCTTAGAACAGGAACAGGCACAAAGCAAGCCCTCAGGAAGCGTTAGCTATTCTTGTTATTTCTGTTAATAGAGACTGAGATGTAGAAAGGCCAGCGGGTTGTTCACGGCCTCACGCCTGCTGCGGGGCTCAGCCTGGGCACACACGTGGGTCTGTCTTCACAGCAACATGGCTGATTCTAGCTCTGCAGCCCCCACCCCCACCCCATTCGCATCACTGCTTTCATTCAGGCCATCCATGGCCTCAGTGCCAACAGGGCAATAAGATGCTAACTGGAAGATACTAAAAGAACTGGTATTCTAGGGATTTCCCTGATGGTCCAGGGGGTAAGAATCCACCTTGCCATGCACTGCAACTAAGACCTGTGGCAGCCAAATAAACACTTTTAAAAAATAAAGAAAGAAGAACTGGCATTGTAACTCAAACCCTGATTTGTCTATTATGTGTAGAACAAACTCAAATGTGTCTTGGTATGGGGGTCTGCCCCTCTGCTAAGAGAAAATGACCCTTTTCTAAGGAGGAAGGCACTTCTGCCTTTGGGCCTTTTTAATGTGAGGTCTCACGTGTTCTCTCTCCTTGAAACTCTGAGAGGAAAGCAAAGCCTGAATTGTGCAATAAAACCCGATGGGGTGAGGCTCTCTGAGTAGTGACAATGGGCATGATTCCTGGTGGAGAGGGAGGAGCTTAAGGGACAATCCAGCTAGAGAGCCTCATAAGCCAAGATCACCACCCTGCCCTGGGTCCTGCCCTGCTTCTGGAAGGTTCTAGAAAGAGTCAGAGCCTGGCTAGGGGGAAAAAAAAAAAAAAACACAAAAACCCGAACCACCTGTGATTCAGAATGATCTGAGAGTGGAAAGCTCTGAAGCACTGACTCAAAGAAAACAACACAGAGTTGTAGTTAGTTGTAGTTTGTTAATACTATGGGTACTTACTATCGTCAGGCCCTGTTCAAAGCCCTCTAGAAATGATATCCCATTTATTCATATCAATGGTATGATGTCATCTGTGTTTATTAGTCCCATTTAACTGATGAGAAAACCAAAACACAGAAAATTCAAATAACTTCTCCCAAGGTCATACAAGCAGTCTAGCTTCAGAGCCCACGGTCTTTATCAGCATTTTCAAATCTTTAGACCCAGCCCTTAGCATGAAATACATTCTACATCAGCACACAGTATACATTCACAAGTATACAGGACCGAAACAAAGTTTGAAAGCAGACTACTACTCACCATTACTATGTGCAATGCACGCTGATGTTTTCCATTCTATTCCATTCCATTAAAAAAAAAAAAACAACTATCACTCAACAAATATTTATGGAACACCTATTATGTGTTAGACACTCTTAGGCTTTGGGGCTATGTCAGTGGATGAAAGATAAAAATCCTTGCCCTTTGGAGCTTGCATTTTACTGGAGAGAGAGAATGAATAAGATCCACGTGCAGAATTGGAGCATCTGAGGTGGTAATTTGGCAGGAGCTATGGAGAGAAGTGAAGCAGGGAAGGCCAAGGGCAGGCAGCCAGAGAAGGCCTATGACGCTTTCTCTCCCCATCATGCTGATTCCAGTGGGCTGGCTGTGGGTGACTGGCTGTCATCCACAGCTGGAAAAGCCTGTCCTCTAACCTCTCCACTCCAGCGCCCTCTGTATGTCTGAAGGCTCTTCTGCCTAGACTCTGTGCATGTGACACTCGTATGTGACCCCGTGCACGTGTGTATACCTGTTATAGGCATGCATGGATGTGTTGCATGCCTGTATGAATATGCATGTCCACCTCTATTCGCTTCCTCACCGGGGAGGTTTGGGAGACAGGAGGCAGGGCCCCCACACTCAGCTTTCCAAGGGCTTCCTACACTAGCCTGCCCTGCAGAAGGGTCCTGGAATGGAGCCTGAAAACCAGCCCAGGCATCATGAGCCAATGCCATGAGTGCCAGACATGTGCCCTGGCTGGAGTCCTCAGTTCAGAAGAAGGGAAATTTTTTTTTTTTTAATCATTGGTCCACCCAGAGAGACCACCTCTTGTAAATTGTTAGGGCAGAGGGAATTAGTTCCCAATCTGAATCAAGGTGCTCTATGTGCTAGAGTGCCCTTAAGGACAGAGGAGAGCACAGAAATCAAACCACTACCTGGGGGAAAAGCAGTGAGTGCATCAGGCCTACCTGGCAGACTGACTGATGTGGGTCTGGGGGGAGACGGGATTGCAGCTAGCTCTAAAGCGGCCCTGGGCCCCTGGGATAGTCTCTATGGAGGGCATTTGGAACTTGGCACTAGAATGAAATCTTCAGACTCTAAGTTAAAGGGGGCACATAAAAATGTTACTAGCATGGGCAGCAAAAGCATTGCCTATGGGAGAAGCAGCCAATCTCTGCTAATGAATAAGCGTAATTGATCACAACAGATGACTTGATGGCCCTTCCAAATGTGCTTTTAGCAAAGTGGACAGTTTTTCATTCAAATGCAAGCTCACCCAGATAAGATCTAATAATGGAGATTTTGGAAGAATCCCAGCATCAGTGATTTCTTTTTTTTTTTAACCCTTCACTGAACAGGGAAAACATCTTAAGTTCCTGGCTTGACCCAACCAGAGGACAGTTTATGCTTTCCCTATGGCTGAAGAGACTCTGACAGTCCCTGGGGCAGCGGAGGGTTGGTCACAGGAGAGCCCACATTCCTATCTGTCTTCTCCTCTTGGGCCCCTTTCCCATTCCTGACCTGTGGGGAGCTGGGTGGGCAGGAGACTGCATTCAATTCAATGCAATCATCCATTTATTCAATAAATACGTATTGAGCAAAAGACCCTGATGCTGGGAGGGATTGGGGGCAGGAGGAGAAGGGGATGACAGAGGATGGGATGGCTGGATGGCATCAGCGACTCAATGGACATGAGTTTGGATAAACTCCAGGAGTTGGTGATGGACAGGGAGGCCTGGCGTGCAGTGATTCATGGGGTCGCAAAGAGTCGGATACGACTGAGCAACTGAACTGAACTGATATGCAAGGCACCCTGTTGACCACTGAAAGGGGATTCCACCGCAAGATGGCTAAGCCCAGGTCCTGTCCTCAGAAGAGAGGGCAGATATGAGGAGAAACAAGAAAATGACAGGAGGCCCCAGGGGAGGTCCCAGCTGGCTCCAACAAGCACTTAATCTTCCTGAGCTTAGGTTTCCTCCTTTATCAAAGGAAGGCCCAGCTGTAGGCATGATCTCTGGCCATTCCGCCAGCTCAAAAACTCTATGATTCTAAGCCCTTCCCTTCCCACTCAGGCTCCTAGGAAGCTGACAGACCAGGCGCTGCCTTCTAGGAAGGGGACAGTCAGCAAAAGAAGTGGGTGCTGAGGGTATAATGGACCTTTCCCAACGTGAGAGCCTCCTTCATTTTGGCCAGAACACAAGCTACAGGCTGGAGAAGATGCGAGAGCCGTTCAGAAAATCAAGTGGAAGTTTGAGACTTCCATATCGAGGAATCTGGGGAAATGGGAACCGCTGGAGTCTGTGCAGGGAAGGATATCAGTTGTGGCGCCGAGGAACCTAGCCGACTTGCGAGGATGAGTTGGAGGTGGGGGTGGCGGTGATGTTGCAATGAAGTAGAAAGGCTGAGGTCCCAAGTGAAAGATTCCTCCCACGGTGTGGTCGAGGGCATCATCTTTTCATCCCCTGTCATCGTCATAATGTTTATTTTCTCAAACTCGCCCAACCGAAATCTACTTTGTACCATTTTTTTTTTTTTTTTTTAAGTTTTACAAGTGCCTTCAAGGTAAACACGTAAATCTTATCTCCCTTCTGCTCAGGCGCCTGAGGCCAAACCGGACGATAAGGGTGTGCCAGGAAAGGGTAGCGGATTCAAGATACAGGATACAAGAGGCGAGGATGCACACAGGGGTGCGCCTACCTGCAAAGGAGCCGTCCTCGTGGTCGGAGCTGTTGCGGCTGCAGTCACTGCCCCTCTCGGGCGAGCTGTGGCAGGGCGAGTCCCGCTCGGGCAGCCCTAGGAACCTCTTGCGCCGCCACTGGGGGAGGTGCTCGCGAGCCCGACGCCGGGGGGATCCTCTGCCGCCGGGGGCGAGCCCCGCCCGTCCTTGGCCTCTGCCTCCAGTTGCTCCAGGTCCCGACTCCCACGCACCTGCCGCCGGCCCCCGAGGATCAGGTGCATCCAGCGATGGGAACCGTACGCCCGCGCCGGCTTTTCGGCCTCATCGCAGGTCCCGGGCCGGCAAGGGGCCACAAGCAACTGGCTGAGGGCGAATTTCTCGTTCAGATCCACCATCTCGAAATCGTGGTCACTGCTGTCGCCCCCATCGTCCGCTCCCGAGGCGGCGTCCGCCTCGCCCTCCTCCGAGCCCCGCCCCGCGCGGAACCCGGCTGACCGCTCCTCTCTCTGGGCGCCGGGAGCCGTGCCATGGTGGCCGGGGGGCGCGCAGTCCTCCCGGGGCCTGAAGAGGAGGCGAGGCTGCAGGAGCTGCTGGTGGATGGCGGCGGTCAGGCTGCGCACCGCGCCCCCGGCCCCCGCCGCCCCGGGCCACGTGGGAAGGTCCAGGCACGCGTAGGGGGGACTCTCGGTCTTGGCGGCCACCGCCGGGTCGGGGAGCGAGGGGCCCCGGGGGTCTCCATCACCGCCGCCCGCTGCGCCCTCCTCCTTGCGCTGCGGCCGCGGCGGCGGCTCCCGCTCCGGTCGGGCGGGCGCCGGCTCCTCCACGGAGGCCCCCCCGCAGTCGCCGAGTCCGCCCTCCCGGCGCCCGCAGCCGAGGTCCCGCTTCTCCAGGGCCGCCTGCAGGTAGACGGCTTTGAACTTCTCCTCGGCCAGCACCTGTTGCAGCCACTTCAGTTTGAGTTTGCTGCGCTCCAGCTCGCGTTCCATGTCCAGCACCGAGTCCAGCTGCATAACGGGCACCTCTTCCCCAGGGAACTCGGCCCGCCAGTGGCGCTCAAAGTCCTGGGGGTCCCACATGCCGGGCGCCCCTTCGGGCCTCCGGGGCCCAGCGCCTCCGCGCGCAGCAGGTTGGGGTCGCGCCCGGTTCTCTCCGCGCTGACGCAGTCGCCTGCTCTTCACTTCTGCTCCAGATAGAAAATTAAGGGAAAAAATAATAATAATAAAGTTTTCTTTCCCCTTCCGCTCTCGAGCCCTTTTCTTCTTCTTCTGGGTTTCGCCTCCCTGACGTCAGCGGCCACCGGCGGCGGCGGAGGCGGGGGCCCTGGGGCCCTGGGTCCGCCCCCGGGGGCAGGACGCTAGGAGCCCGCGGTCTGCGGCCGGGCTCCGTGCCGGGCAGCCCCCGGGCTCCGACGTCTGGAGAGCCGCGGCGGGGGCGGAGCCTCGCGGGCGCCTCTGGGCAGCGCGGGCAGCTGGGAGGCTGCGAGAGCGCCCGGCGCAGCGGGCCTGCAGAGCAGCCCACCCCGTAGGCGGCCGCGGTGGGCCCGACTCGCACCTTCCCGGCCAGTCCCGTTGCGCAGCTCCCGCCGCCGCCGGCTCAGACCGCACAGGCTCTCCACTCCCGAGCGCGGGGCCGCGAGGCCGGAGAGGCTAGAGCGGCGGAGAGGGAGCGCGCGGGGGCGCCCTGGGCCGCAGCCAACCTTCAGCCGCCGGCCCTCCGCAGTCTCGCCTATCCGGGTCAGGGCGGCGCCTGGGACCGAGAAGAAAAAGGTGCGGGAAAGGCGATGTGGCCGTGCGGCGAGGGCAGGTGTCCAAGGGAGCCGTCGGCGAACCGGCGGGGTTGTCCCTGCCTTGGATTTATTGAGCGCGTTGAACTACTAACTCGGGCCTCTCTGGTGTCTCGGACGGTAAAGAATACGCCTGCAATGAGGGAGGCTTGGGTTCGATCCCTGGGCTAGGAAGATCCCCTGGAGGAGGGCATGGCAACCTACTCCAGCATTCTTGCCTGGAGAATCCCCATGGACAGAGGAGCCTGGTGGGCTACAGTCCATGGGGTCACAAGGAGTCGGACACAACTGAGCGACTAAGCATACACACACAATTAACATGTCCAAAATCACCGAGCTCCTTAATCCAAAACAGGATGAGACTGTGTGTGTGTGTGTTTTAGATCCATTAAAGCTTTCTCTCCACTGCTCACTAGAGCTTTTCAGGGGAGACCCGGGCAAGAATGACATCTCCAAGTGGCTCTGCTTAGAGGCCCCTGTGACTTCAAAGCTGAGGATACCCCCGTGTGACTCCTTGTGACTGAATCAAACTAGGGCTGGCAGGGGACTTAGATGCTGACCTGGGCGTCTGAGAGGACCCTCCACTTTGCTTCCTCTTTGTGGCCTCAATTCCTCTGAAGAGAAAAAGAAAGGAGCTGGGGACCCGGGGACCCGGGCTGACACTGGGAGTGGGGCGGAGGGAGGGCTCCCACCTCACCACCTCTTCACACCTGTCTGCACCCCTTCTCCAGGGTCCTTGGTGAGGTCCCACTGTCTGCGGAAAGAGGGCCCGATCAACTGTCTCATGCTCTCTGTAAGGGAGGAACTTGTTGGTGACTCACATTTTCTTCATTTTAAGGATGAGGAATTTGATCCTGTAAGAGGCTTAAGTGACTTGGCAGCTAGGAATTCTTTCTGGCCACAGTGCCCTTTGGGGACTGGAATTAAACTCAGTGACCCCTCCTCTCCAAGTTCTCACCACTGGCTGCTCATATAAACTATCTAAACAGACCATCCTTCTTCCACCTTTCAATCCCTTTCAGGCTTTCCCTCAAGGCTGGTTAATGGGAAGATATCAGAAAGATATTTCTTAACCACAAATGGGGATTCCCTGGTGGGTCAGCAATAAAGAATCTGCCTGCAAAGCAGGAGACTGGGGTTTGATCCCTGGATGGGGAAGATCCCCTGGAGGAGAGCATGGCAATCTAGTCCAATATTCTTGCTTGGAGAATCCCATGGACAGATGAGCCTGGTGGGTCCATGAGACAGATGAGTCCATGGGGTCATAAGAGTCTGACATGACAAGTGAATGAGCAGGCATGCAACCACAAATGAGATAGTGTCACTCTTCTGTTCAAACCCTTCCCCACCCGCCACCCCCACCCCGTGGCTCTTCACACCTCCAGGATGGAGTCCAGACACCTCTCCCACAAAGGAGATCCTCCCACTTTTGGTCTCTACCCACCTCTCTGCCTTCCTTGTAGGCTTAAGCTTTATCAACTCCATGCTGTCCCCAAAGACATCTTGTTCTTTTTTTAAAAAAATATTTATTTACTTTATTTTTGGCTGTGTGAGGTCTTAGTTGCAGCACGTGGGATCTTTACTTGCAGCACATGGACTTCTCTCTATTTGTGGCGCTCGGGCTTAGTTGCCCCGCTGCTGCTCTTAGGGTCCCAAATAGGGATCGAACCTGGGGCCCCCTGCATTGGAAGGCACTGGACCACCACGGAAGTCCCAAAGACATCTTGTTCTTAAATGTACCGTTTTCCTCTTCCTTAGAACTCCTGTCCCTCCACACAGGCACAACTACCTGCGGCTGTGGGGGACTCCAACTCTCCTTTAAGATACGGCTCTATCTCTGAGAAACCTTTTCTGGTCCCTCTCCCTCCTCTTTGTGTCACACCTCATCTTATACAGGGCTTTATCTTTTTGCCCTTGTTCCACGTTATGGCAATTATCAGTGACATCTTTGTTTCCCTTTCTTTCACAGCTGCTCTCAAGGTCAGGGATTGTGTCTTTTCCATGTGTATATTCTTGCTGCTTCTTGCAAAGAGTGATTGAGAGATAGCTGATAACTGTTGAATGAAATGAATGAATGAATGAACGGGCAGATGACTGGATTCTCACCTTGCAATTCCTACTCCAACTGTGAATCACTCCAGGCTGGGAGCTAATATGCTTCCCACTGAGACTTCTCAACTCTGGCATTTCCTTCCTGGACAAAGTCTGTGTTTACTCAGTTTTCCAACATTCCTTTTTACTTTTAATTTCTTTTTTCTTTTTTTAATTTGGTGTGTCACTGGTATGACTCATTACTGTTTGTCTTTGTGACCGATTGCCATGGGGAAATGGATATGTTTTCAAATGCGTGAGTTGAGTGTCCAGCTCCTATGATTTCTCAGTCCTTCGCCTAGTCCCTCAAGCTGCTGCTTTTTCTCCCACCTTTGTTTCATGTTTTAAAGACACTGTCCCTACCTTCTTGAGGCCACCACTATCTTTGTCCACTGGGAGGGACTGAAGCGCTTTCAGTGTCCACAGCCAGCCAGTGCAGGGGTTTTCCATCAAGCAGAGCTCACAAGCATCTTGGCCTCTGTTAAGATGATGGCATCCAATCCAATCACTTCATGGCAAATAGATGGGGAAAAAATGTAAACAGTGACAGACTTCATTTTCTTGAGCTCCAAAATTACTGCCACCAGTGACTGTAGCTATGAAATTTAAAAAGATGCTTGTTCCTTGGAAGGAAAGCTATAACAAATCTAGACAGCATATTAAAAAGCAGAGACATCACTTTGCCAACAAAGGTCCATCTAGTCAAAGCTATGGTTTTTCCAGTAGCCATGTATGTGAGAGTTGGATCATAAAGAAGGCTGAGCGCTGAAGAACTGATGCTTTTGAACTGTGGTGCTGGAGAAGACTCTTGAGAGTCCCTTGGACAGCAAGATCAAATCAGTCAATCCTATAGGAAATCAGCCCTGAATATTCACTAGAAGGACTGACGCTGAAGCTGAAGCTCCAATTATTTGGCCACCTGATGCCAAGAGCTGACTCAATGGAAAAGACCCTGATGCTGGGAAAGATTAACGGCAAGAGGAGAAGGGGGCAACAGAGGATGAGATGGTTGGATGGCATTGCTGACTTATTAAACATGAGTTTGAGCAAACTCTGGGAGATGGTGAAGGACAGATAAGCCTGGTGTGCTGCAGTCCATGGGGTCACAAAGACTCAGACATGAGTGAGCAACCGTACAACAACAACAAGATTTCAGAATGGTGGAACTTGCCTGGCAGTTCAGTAGTTAGGACTCTGAGCTTCCACTGCAGGGGGTGTGGGTTCCACCCCTGGTCGGGGAACTAAGATCCTGCATGCTGCATAGTGCAGAAAAAAAAAAAAAAAAGAAAAGCTTTCAGAATGGGGGAGAAATGCAACATAGCAGAGACAGATAACCCCAGTCAACAGCATATTGATTGGAGGATGTTTCCATATTTAAATACAAAGGAAAAAACCCTATAAGTTCCTATAAGCATCAATTTTTGAATTTGTATTTTCCCTGGGAGGATAGTTTCAACTCTGTCCTTTAATTAAAGCAGCAGTTGGATTCCCTTTTGGTTAAAGGAAGTGGTTACCAATACCACTAATTTTTTTCCACGAGGACCAATAGAGCCAGAAATGCCAACATTCATCTTCTGTAAACAGATCCCAGGAGCAAACTTTATTGTCTCTAGCTGGTGGATAGTTCAGTTTTATTACTTGGCTTTGGGTCATCATGGGGGTAAGGGTAGAGTGGCTGACATTTATTGAGTCCACATTTCTAGTGGCCATATGGCTTTAATTGCATCTAATTTCTTACCACAACCCTGTGAAGAAGGTGTTATTGTCGAGGTAGTGTGAGAGAGAAATGGAAGATCAAAGAGGTTAGAGGTCATACAGCTAATTTTCTAAATTCTAAATCTCAATAGCTTTGGTTTGGCCCAGGTGCATCTGTCATTAGCATTCATTCATTCAATAAATATTTGTTGAGCACCATTAACTTGCAGAGACTGGCTAATCAAGTTTAAACTTTGTAACCTGGCATATCAGATTCTTCACAATGGATCCTCTGACCCCAGCTTACTTGTCCAATCGCATTTCTTGAATTTCTTCTGCTTGCTACACCTATTCAGGTCCCCAGTCTGAGTGACCATCTAAGAAGACCCTTTCTGTGTTCTGTGCGACCTCCCTTTGGCCCATCGTGGATTTCTGCAGCAGGTGCAGCAGATAGTTCCCATGGCTGTTGTGGTCTCACCACAAACACCCACCCCTACTACTCTCCACTTTTGTGCCCTAGGGTGTTTCTCAAGCATCCCAGATGGAAGCTTCTACAGGGAGCAAGTTATCCCTGGGGTATCCATGGCTGATGGAAATGGGAACTGGTTAATAAATGCCGCAGGCTCCTGTCTTTGGAGAGCCTGTCTGAGGCATATATTCTGCATTTTTGCTCAGGGATCTTCAAGAGGATTGACAGTTGGTTCACAGTGGTAACCAATCCATGATGGGCTCTCTATTGGATTTCCATTCTTGTCTGTCTCCCTCTCCCTCACTCCTGCTTCCTGGAATCATCTCCTGACTGTGGAACTTCCCTGGCAGTTCAATGGTTAAGACTTCACCTTCCAATGCAGAGTATGCAGGTTCGATCCCTGGTCAGGAAACTAAGATCCCACGTGTCACACAGTGAGACCCAAAATTTTTTTAATTAATAAAATATAAAAGATTATAACAAAACAAAAACAGACTCAGAGATGCAGAAAACAAACTAGTGGTTACCAGGGAATTCAAGGGAAGAGGGGTAGGAGGAGGGGCAAGATAACTACTCCGTATAAAATAAAGAAGTTACAAGGATATAATTTACAGCACAGGGAATAGAACCAATATTTTATAATAACTTAATATGAAGTATTTTATAGTATTTTATAATAATATGAAGCTTACCAGGGCTTCCCTGGTAGCTCAGTAGGTAAAGATTCTGCTTGTAATGCAGGAGATCTGGGTTTGATTCCTGGGTTGGGAAGATCCTCTGGAGAAGGAAATGACAACCCATCCCAGCATTCTTGCCTGTAAAATCCCATGGACAGAGGAACCTGGCAGGCTACAGTCCATGGGGGTGCAAGAGTCATACATGACTTAGTGACTAAACCACCAAAACCGATATGAAGTATAACTTAAAATTATTGAATCACTATGTTGTACACTTAAAACTAATATAATATTTTAAGACAACTATATTTCAAGAAAAATAGAAAATCAATTGACCATAAATATATGGGTTTATTTCTGGACTCACAATTCTATTACATTTATCTTTGCACTATTACCACACTGTTTTGATTACTGTAACTTTGTAGTAAGTTTTATAATCAAAAAGTGTGAGTCCTCCAACTTTTTTCTTCTTTTTCGAGATTGTTTTGTCTGTTCTGAGCCTTTTGTATTTTCATATGAATTTCAGGATCAGTTTGTCATTCTTCAAAAGAAAATCAGAGCTTTCAATAGGGATTGTACTGAATCTGTAGATCAATTTGGGGTGTATTACCATCCCATTCGGGGAAGGCAATGGCACCCCACCCCAGTACTTTTGCCTGGAAAATCCCATGGACGGAGGATCCTGGTAGGCTCCAGTCCATGGGGTCGCTAAGAGTCGGACAAGACTGAGCAACTTCACTTTCATTTTTCTCTTTCATGCATTGGAGAAGGAAATGGCAACCCACTCCAGTGTTCTTGCCTGAAGAATCCCAGGGACGGGGGAGCCTGGTGAGCTTCCGTCTATGGGGTCGCACAGAGTCGGACACGACTGAAGCAACTTAGCAGCAGCAGCAGCAGCACCATCCCATCAATACTGTCTTCCAATTTGTGACTTGGAATGGAATGCATGCTAAGTTCAGTCATGTCTGACTCTTTGCAGTCCTATGGACTGTAGCCTACCAGGCTCCTCTGTCCATGAGATTCTCCAGGCAAGAATACTGGAGTGGGTTGCCGTGCCCTCCTCCAGAGGATCTTCCCAACCTAAGGACTGAACCCACATCTCTCATGTCTCCTGCACTGGCAGGTGGGTTGTGACCATGGGATCAGATCAGATCAGTCGCTCAGTCATGTCCGACTCTTTGCGACCCCATGAACTGCAGCACGCCAGGTCTCCCTGTCCATCACCAACTCCTGGAGGTCACTCAGACTCACATCCATCGAGTCAGTGATGCCATCCAGCCATCTCATCCTCTGTCGTCCCCTTCTCCTCCTGCCCCCAATCCCTCCCAGCATCAGAGTCTTCTCCAATGAGTCAACTCTTCGCATGAGGTGGCCAAAATACTGGAGTTTCAGCTTTAGCATCATTCCTTCCAAAGAACACCCAGGGCTGATATCCTTCAGAATGGACTGGTTGGATCTCCTTGCGGTCCAAGGGACTCTCAAGAGTCTTCTCCAACACCACAGTTCAAAAGCATCAATTCTTTGGCGCTCAGCCTTCTTCACAGTCCAGCTCTCACATCCATACATGACCATAGGAAAGACCATAGCCTTGACTAGGCGAACCTTTGTTGGCAAAGTGATGTCTCTGCTTTTGAATATGCTATCTAGGTTGGTCATAACTTTCCTTCCAAGGAGTAAGCGTCTTTTAATTTCATGGCTGCAGTCACCATCTGCAGTGATTTTGGAGCCCAGAAAAATAAATTCTGACACTGTTTCCACTGTTTCTCCATCTATTTCCCATGTAGTGATGGGACCAGATGCCATGATCTTCGTTTTCTGAATGTTGAGCTTTAAGCCAACCTTTTCACTCTCCACTTTCACTTTCATCAAGAGGCTTTTCAGTTCCTCTTCACTTTCTTCCATAAGGGTGGTGTCATCTGCATATCTGAGGTTATTGATATTTCTCCCAGCAATCTTGATTCCAACTTGTGTTTCTTCCAGTCCAGCATTTCTCATGATGTACTCTGCATATAAGTTAAATAAACATGGTGACAATATACAGCCTTGACGTACTCCTTTTCCTATTTGGAACCAGTCTGTTGTTCCATGACCAGTTCTAACTGTTGCTTCCTGACCTGCATACAGATTAATTTATGTAGGTCTTAATTTCTTTCAGTGATGTTTAATAGTTTTTAATGTATAAGTCTTACACCTCTTCTTAAGTGTTTTATTATTTTTAACAATTGTAATAAAAACATATAACATTACTCTCATTACCATTTTTAAGTGTACAGTTCAATAATGTAACTATATTCACATTGTTGTGTAACAGATCTCTAGAACTTTTTAGCTTGCAAAATCGAAACTCTATGTCCACGGAAGACCAACTCTCCATTTCCCCTTCCCCTATCCCTCCCAACCACCATTCTATTTTCTGTTCCCATAACTTTGACTACTCTAGATATCTCATGTAAGTGAAACCATACAGTATTTGCCATTTGGTGACTTATTTATTTCATTCAACATAACATCCTCAAGGCTTATCCACGTGGTAGCATGTGACAGGAGTTCTGTTTTTAAGACTGAATAATATTCCATTGCATGTATATACCACATTTTCTTTACTCATTCATGTATCGGTAGGCAATTGGGCTTTCACCTTTTGGTTATTGTGAATAATGTTTCAGTGAACATGGGTGTGCAAAAATCTCTTTAGAGCCTGCTTTCAATTCTTTTCAATATATATCCAGAAGTGGAATTGCTGGATCATATAATATTTCTATTTTTAGCATTTTGAGGACTCTCTACACTGCTTTACATAGTGTCTGCACCATTTTACATTCCTACCAGCAGCACAGAAATGTTGCTGTATCACCACATCCTCACCAACAATTGTGTGTGTGTGTTTTTTTTTTGTATGTTGTTTTTCTGGTGGTCATCCTAATGGGTTGTGAGATAATATCCCAATGTCATTTTGATTTGTGTTTATCTAATGATTGTGATATTGAGAATTATTTCATATGTTTGTTGGCCATTTGTATATCTACTCTGGATAAATGTCTCTTCAGTTCCTTTGTCCATTTTTAAAAAAAAATTAGGTTACCTGTCTTTTAAAAATTAGTTAATTAATTAATTTGGCTGCACTGGGTCTTAGTTGTAGCATGTGGGATCTAGTTCCCTGACCAGGGATAGAACCCAGCCCCCCTGCATTATGAGCACAGTCTTAGCCACTGGACCACCAGGGAAGTCCCTTTGGAACTTTTTTCAAAGATTATTTGACCATAATGTAAGGATTTATTTCTGGGCTCTGTATTCTGTTCCATTGGACTATGGGTCTGTCTTTTATGCCAGCATCAGTTTTTATTACTGTGGCTTTGTAAACATTTTGTTTTACAATAAGAAAATTTGCACTGTTCCCAATGAATTAAAATTTGCTATTAAAAAAATAAGCTCAAATAGGTCTTAGAGATCTTTCTATGACAATACACATTGTGTGACTTTTTTTTTTCCTGACACCAATCAATTTTACAATTCTCAGACACGAACAGTTTAATTCAATTCCAACACCAACTTCCTAAAGTCAGATTCCATAGGTTAAGGGCTCAGTCCCACAAGGCTGCCCCTATTTCAGAAAATGAAACGTTAGTCGCTGAGTCGTGTCTGACTCTTTGCGATCCCATGGACTGTAGCCTGCCAGGCCCCTCTGTCAAAGGGATTCTCCGGGCAAAAAACTGGAGTGGGTTCTTTACCATCTGAGCCACTTTGGAAGGGACTACCTATTTCAGATGCCAACTACAAATGGGGTGCCCAACTACTTACACTTCTGCCCAGGTAATTACACATCTAGGGATTCCCATGTCCCACCCCAGATTTGATAATTTGCTGAAACGAACCACAGAACTCAAGAAAACATTATATGTACTATTACAAGGATACAAATGAACAGTGAGGTGAATAGGTACATAAGGGGAGATCTGGAAAGTCCTGAGTGCAGCAGCCTCTACCTCCATAGGATTGGGACTCACACCCTCCTGGGATACAGATATGCTTGCCAATTCAGAAGCTCTCTGAATTGTGTTGTTTAGGGGTTTTTATGGAAGTTTCATTATGTAGGCGGAGAAGGAAATGGCAACCCACTCCAGTGTTCTTGCCTGGAGAATCCCAGAGACGGGGTAGCCTGGTGGGCTGCCATCTAGGGGGTCACACAGAGTCGGACACGACTGAAGTGACTTAGCAGCAGCAGCATTATGTAGGCATGATATTTTAAATCCCTAGCTGGGGAGGGGAGGCGCTGGACATTCTAAACCTCTAATCTTGTGGTTGGTTTGTTTGGCCACGGGTCCCCATCCTGAAGTTATCTAGCCCCCAATCTGGAGTCATCTCACTAATTTACAATAGACAATAAATTCCAAGGGTTTTAGGAACCCTGAGCCACAGACAAAAAGTAAATATTTATTTTTTATTTTACCACGGGTATGGACCTTCCTCATTATTTTTAATAGCTTCATGGCAATCCATTGTATAGATATATCATCATTTATTTAAACATCTCCTATTGACAGACATTGTAGGTGTTTGCCTATTCCTGCAAATGCTAACAGTAGTTTATTGAGTTTATTGAAATATCCACTATTGATGGCTGTTGTCACTGTTTGCCATTTTCTTCCAATCACTAACAATGTCACAGGAAACATCCTTGTTGAGTATTTCTTTAGGTTACATTCTCCAAAGTGGAATTCCTGAGTCAGAGTGCATGTTCCCTGGACATTTGGATAGACACTGCTAAGTTGTCCTTAAAAATCCTGTACCAATCTGTACTCACATCAGTAGTATATGAAAGAGACCATTTCACTAGACCCTTACTGAAATTGGATGTTTCAACTTTTAGAAAAAATTTTGTTGTGGAAAATTTCATATACAAAAAAAGATGATTATAAGGATTTCTTATTGCCCATCACCCAGTTTGAACTCATGGCCAATCTTATTTCATCTAAACTTCCATCCTCTTCCTACCACCACTGGAGTATTCTGAAGGAAATCCCATGACATTAAACATTTCATCTGTAAATAATTTAGTATGTATTTATATTAAGAAATCTTAACAAAAGTAATCATAATCCCTAGGTGACAACTCAATAAATTAACAATGATTCCATATTAGATGACTGGATAAAGAAGATGTGGTACAAATGATGGAATACTACTCAGCCATAAAAAGAATGAAATAATGCAGCCATGTGGCTATAACTAGGAATTATCATACTTACTGAAGCAAGTCAGAAAGAGAAAAACAAATACCATGTGTGATCACTTATAGGTGGGATTTCTAGGTAACAGAAGCAGACTCACTCACATAGAGAATACACTTGTGGTTGCCTGGGGGAGAGCAGGTGGGGAAGGGGTGGATTGGGAGTTTGGGATTAGCAGATGCAAACTATTATATATAGGATGCATAAATAGCAAAGTCCTACTATATAGCACAGGGAACTATATCAAACATCCTGTGATAAACCGTAATGGAAAAGTATGAAAAAGAATGTGTGTGTATATATATATACCTGAATCACTTTGCTGTACAGCAGACATTAAAATTTTAATTAAAAAATAATAAATAAACTATATTTCAATAAAGAAATTTTCTTAATATCATCAAATATCAGTCTTAAATTTCCCTATTATCTCATAATTTTATTGGCAATTTGTTTGAATCAGGGTTCAAAACACTCCATATTACAGTCTATAAGCCTCTTTTTAAAAGTTCTCCTTCCATGTCTCCTCAACCCCTCCTTCTTCTGTCCATGAGATTTATTTGTTAAAGAAATTAGATGGTTTGTCCTGTAGAGTTTCCCAGTCTATATTTTCCTGTTGGGAACCTCATGGTATCTTTTAATATGTCCCTCCTGTGAACTGGTAGTTAGATCTAGAATCCTGATCAGATTTAATCTGGGAAGGGGGCAGGACTATTCTGTGAGGCTTCCCTGGTGGTTCAGCTATTAAAAAATCTGCCTGCCAATGCAGGAGATGTGGGTTCAATCTTTGGGTTGGGAAGATCCTCTGGAGAAGGAAATAACCTACTCCAGTAATCTTGCCTGGAGAATCCCATGGAGAGAAGAGCCTGGCGGGCTACAGTCCATGGGGTCACAAAAGAGTCAGACGTGACTTAGCAACTAAACAGCAACAGGACTGCTTTGTAAGTGGCGTTGTCTTCTTGCCTCAGATGGCAATCATGTCATCGTGTCTTTTCTTGTGATGTTAGCAGTCCTTCATGATGACTGTTCAATGCCATCATTCCTTCTCATAGCAGAGAAATTTCCCCTCATCAACTATTTGTTTACCCAGAGGTACAGTTCATACAGGAAACACATTATAATTACTTAATTTTTACCTTGATTTCCAATTTTTAGAAGTAATGAGTTGGTTCACTAGTTATCCTTGAAGGCGGCAACCAATGAGGTTTTCTTTTGTTTTCAAGTGTTTTCAGCGTAATGATAAATTCAGAGGTTTTAAGTGTATTTAGGGATTTTGTTCTACTGCAGTTGTTATCCTTCTTGACATTCAAATCATCCCATCTTTGGCCAGAGGGAGATTCTTCAAGGTAACTTCTGAGGCCTTTTGACAGCATTCAGGCAGTCTGATAGCTTTGTTGCTTTCTTGTTTCACAAGATGTTTCAGGCTTATCTGATAAATCCCCTTTCCCAGACATAAAATCAGCTGTTTCTCCAGAGTGCTCCAGTTCTTCTTAGTGGGAGATGGCATTTGAAGAGTTCAGTCAGTGTGGCAGAGGTGTTTATTGCTTTGGACAGGTTATTATTTATAGGTCTTTTCAATACATATTTAAACTATGTCATGAGTTTATAGTGAGATTTGAAGTTAATATTCAGGACAGAATTTTTACTTACTCTCAACGATCTCACTTTCTCCTTTTTCCTCCTCAGTAAAGAGCCCCTGTTCTCAGTAATACTAATTTGATTAGTTTTTCATACAACAACCCACAGGATTTGTCATTAATTTGCATGTCATCTGTACCCAGGGACCATGCCGATCCTCACTGTGTCATTCTAAATTTGGTATATGTACTGCTGAAGTGAGAACAAACTTCATAATGTTTTTTTTGGAGGGGCACACCAGGTGGCTTGCAGGATCTTAGTTCCCTGATCAGGAATGAAACCTACATCCCCTGGAGTGGAAGTGCAGACTTTTAACCACTGGCCCGCCAGGGAAGTCCCCAAAATTTATGATCTTTACCAAACTGAAAGGAGAAAAATTGTATCTCATTCTAGTTTTATTCTGCATTTCTCTGGTGATTAATGAGGCTGAGCATGTGTTTTTTCCATCACCAGCAAATCCCTGGTTTAAATCTCTTCCCAATTGTTGGTATTCTCCATGACAGCATTTCCAGAATTTCAGCCACCTGCTTATATATTATGTTTTTTTTCCCAATTAACAAATCACCCATGCTATTATTGACTGAATACACTTTTAGTTTCTGAGCCCCCACCCCAGTAGTCACAAACATCATGAACACGAATAGATTTGGTGTCTACTTATACACTTCCCTAACGCACATGAACACATTACTCTTAAAGTTTAAAAAGTGGGTAGGTACTGAAATCATTTCATGTACTTCCCACCTGTGGTGTGAGCCCCACGCTTTGGAAATTACTACCCTAAAGGCTTTGATGTTCTGTGATGGAAACGGGAGGAGAGATGTTGGTCATAGCCCTACACCCACATATCTTTCATGAGAAAGATCACGTTCTGAAAAAAGTGAGACCACATGCCCACCCTCACTGGAGGCAGCTGCCCAACAGCAACAACGTGTTTTACCATCTGATGCAGAAAAGAGAAGCTGGGACTTGATTTGCAACGCTGCTGAGAGCCACCTGTTGGTCTTGGGGAAACCACCCCCACCCCCTCTAGCCCTTGGTTCCCCCATTTGTAAAATGCAGAAGTTGGAGGAAATGACTTGAAATCTCTTCCAGGTTTGAAGGCAAGGTTTGCCAACCCCTTTCCTCTTTGCGCACCGAGAGTTCCTAGTTCAGAAACATTTGCTCCCACCTGAGTTCCTGGCTCAGGACTAGTGGTCGGTGGTTCCAGTCCCGGCAAGTAGGCCTCTCTCTCGTCACTGGCAGAGGACCGACACCTAAGCAGTTCACTGGCTCCTGAGCACAGGGAGACCAAAGGGCAGCTAAAGAGTTAACACAGCCCAGTCCAGACCCCACAGGTGCTGAGGTCAGGACAGTGCGGGCTGTGTGATCACCACCAGAGGGTGAGACTTGCCATCAGGTGGGCAGACAGTTTCTAACACAGGAAGAAAGGAAAGGAGCAAAGGAGAAAGAGCAAGATAATCAAAGCTGTTTCTCCAGGAGGTGGGGGTAACGGGGCTGGAGGGTGATCTCTAGCCTTGAACACACAAGAATACACAGAGGTGAGCTTCTCTCACAGAGCAAAGGCTAAAAAATAAAACAAAACAAAAACCCAGCCAAAACAAACCAAATACAGTGCCTTGAGGTATTTCATTAGTCAGGGCACAGAATGGAGGCCCCTGGCCTCAGCCAACAAGGCGTGTCTTGCTAAGAAAAACACCACCACCCGAGACTACCAGAACACTGCATGTCAGTCATATTTCAGTTTTTAAAAGGGAAAGAAAAACAGTACATTGTTTGGCAGCATGTATGCCTCATGTTATCTGTAGGAGGAAAAGCTGAGTTACCCCTGATGGTATCTTCTATGGGGATGACCAGGCAGCTTAGAGGGGTGTAAACTGCACTCAGTCTGCAGGGACCATCATGGTGAGCTAGGTGACTCGCACCATCTCCAAGAGCAACAGAATGGATTCATGGGGTGGGTCGTTTTCTCAGATAGCTACAGGTGCAGAGGAAGCCAAAGGTTGCTCTAGACCGTGGGTCAGGTGACCTGTGTGGGGCATTAAGCTCAGCTCCAAACGGTCAGTGCTGTGGCTACCCAAGCATCCTGTGTTCAACCAACGCACACGACCCTGACATAGATAATCTCTTCTACATGCCACGCCCACAGAAGATGCCGTTCCAGAGGAAGTCTTATCTTCTCACCAGAACAGTGTCCAAGATCTACTGTAATATTTACTATTTTGTGTTGGTATTTAAAATCTCTGGTCACTTCCTTGGGGGATGGGGTGGGGTGTGTGTGTTATCTAGAGAGATAATCTTCCTTTTGGGCCCCTTTCCTCAAGTACTGGGGAAGGGGTGAATCGTAGATCATGTTTGACTGTTTTCCTGGGTGTTGTTTTCCTGCCATAGGTTATTCTCCTTTGAGACTGGCTGCCACCCTCGCATGTCCCCAGAGTCAGCATGGAAGATTAAAGGGGCATCAAGAAGTTTCTTTATACCTTCCCAATAGTTCTCCTCCCTGCTAAGAAAATAGCTGAGGTTTCTTAAACTAGATCAGGCCTTATGTTCTGCATCAGGAAGTTTATTCTGTAAAAAGCCAGACAGTAAATATTTTATGTGTTGTGGATCATACAGTTTCTGTTCTGACTACTCAAGCCTCTGCTTAGGGGTAGAAAGCAGCCATAGATAACAGGTAAATGAATGAGCACAGTTGTGTTCCAATAAAGCTTTATTTACAAAAGCAGGAGCCAGACATGGGCTGCTGGCCAAAGGATGCCCATCCTCTGTAAGTGTTTTACACTTACAGAGAAAGGGAGTGGGATGGGGTAGGGGGAGCTGATATTTATAGGGTATTTACCACACACTAGGCACTATACTTGGAGAAGGCAGTGGCACCCCACTCCACTACTCTTGCCTGGAAAATCCCATGGACAGAGGAGCTTGATGGGCTGCAGTCCATGGGGTCGCTAAGAGTTGGACACGACTGAGTGACTTCACTTTTCACTTGCATGCATTGGAGAAGGAAATGGCAACCCACTCCAGTGTTCTTGCCTGGAGAATCCCAGGGATGGGGGAGCCTGGTGGGCTGCCATCTATGGGGTCTCACAGAGTTGAACACGACTGAAGCGACTTAGCAGCAGCAGCAGCAGGCACTATACTTGCACCTTCATACATGGTTTTATATATATATATATATGTGTGTGTGTGTGTATATATATATTTTACTTTTTGGCCTTGACACATGGCATGTGGGATCTTAGTTCCTCAATCAAAGATGGAGACTGTACCCCCTCCATTGGAAGCATGGAGTCCCAACAACCACTGGACTGCCAGGGAAGGGCCATACATTGTATTTCATTTGGTTGTCACAAGAATCACTGTGTAGAAGGTATAATCAAGGTCCATATTTTGTAGCTGAGGAAACTGAGGCTTGGAGAGGTTAAATGACTTGACTGAGGCCACTCAGCTGTTAGCAGGATCTAATATGATATGTGATGTATGTGAGGTTCTGAGGCCTGTGCTCTTTCTGCAGAAACAAAGATGTATAGAATACTGGAGCTCACAAAATACAACATCCAACATCCTCATTTTGTAGAGGAAATGAGAATAATAGGGGGAAATCAGATCAAGACGAACTGTCTTCTTTCTTTAATTTATAAAAGAATGGCCCTATTGCTGTCACTTGGGGCATAGCAGCTCCTCCCCCTACCCCCAAATAAGGAGTCTTCAGTAGGGACTCTCACTTCCTTGGGGCAGACACCAAACTTCCTCTTCACACGCTTTTCATTCTCCCATCCTTATCCTCTGCTGAACATCCAGTAACACGTCCTGGAGACAGCTAACAATTTTCTCTCACTGGAAGATCTGTATTTCTCATAGCATTGATTATGGAGGCTTGAATTAGCTGGACAACTTTAGGTTGCAAATAACAGAAATTCCAACCCAAATTGGCTTAAAAAATAAGTCATTTAACTGAACAAAAATTTATGTAACTGAACAGTTTGGAGATGGGACTAACTTCAGGTGGGATTTGATATAGGTTCAAACAATGTGCCCAGAACCCAACTTCTCTCTGCTGGTTTCTCAAGATCCTCAGTTTTAATCTTGGGCATGCTCTCCCTCATGGTAGCAAAATGGCTGCCAGGCACTCCTGAAGCTAATCCTTCTTTATTTGCATACTTCCCCCCACGACACAAAAGTGTGTTCTTCCTTCCCTGAAACCCCAGCAAACATTTTCTTGCATCTTATTGGCTTGAGTTAACTACCCATTTTAAACCAATCACTGAATCCAGGGGTCAGGACACTCTGTCTTAAGCTAAATCAGGATCCATCCTTGGAACTGAGAGGTAGGGTTAGTTGTATTTAAACCATATGGTTGAGAACCAGGGAAAGGTTAATGCCCCTTGAGAAATTAGGGTGGTATTGACAGAAGAGGGTTGGAAAACAAAAAGGCTCTGGGTTAAGCTAAGGGTCCTCTAAGAGCTCTCCCATTTCCAAGGGTTCACTGCTTCACTCTTTCTCCTCCCCAAGCCAGAGCAAGCTAGTTTTGTATCAGGATCCCTCCCCTGTCTTCTTGGAGACAAGGCTGAGCCTCTTCTGCCATCCTCCTGGCAACAAGCCACAATGCCAGTTGCACACAGGGTGAGTGTGCGGTGGCTGTGTTCCAAACGGACACTTCTTAGTGGCTGAGTGTTGGACTTCTCAAGGGACCCACTCTAGGAGGGTTTTTAAGACTTGTACTTTTTTTTTTGACGTGGAGCATTTAAAAAATATATTTATTTGTATTTATTTATTTGGCCATGCTGGGTCTTAATTGTGGCACATGAGATGTTCGACTTTTCATTGCCACCTGCAAGATTTTTAGTTGTGGCCTGTGGGATCTAGTTCCCTGACCAGGGATTGAACCCAGGACCCTGCATTGGGAGCGCTGAGTCTCAGCCACTGGACTACCAAGGAAGTCCTGATACAGACCATGTTAGAAGTCTTTATTGAATGTGCTACCATGTTGCTTCTGAATGTGGGATCTTAGCTCTCCGACCAGTGATTGAACCACCTCTGCACTGGAAGGCAAAATCCTAATGGCTGGATCACCAGGGAAGTTCTTGTAGGAGCGTTTTGAAATGTTTTGAGCGGAGGAAGCAGCCTTGACAACAGCCACTCACCCACTGTTCAGGATGAGTAAAAACGGATGCCAGAGAAGTGAGCAGGGCAGAGTGCTTATTTCACGAATCCAGTGATGCCTTGGCTCATTTTTAATGCTATTTAGGATGTCCCTGCCCAGAAGCTCTCTCAGAAGAGGTCAGAACACAATCAGCAAATTACTAAGCTTGCCAGCCTTTTTCAGAGTTCACAGTATCACAGCAAGCGATACATTAGTGCCACCACAGGGCATCTTTGCTGAGTGCCAAAAATCCCACGATATTAAGAGGCACAGCTCAGGTTCCAATTTACCTGTGAGCAGGTAGAAGCTGAAGGCTTGTCTGTGTTTCCCATGGGGGAAGGGAGGGGAAGAGTGCCAGGCATCCTTTGAAATCCTGACGGCCCTGAGATGAACACTGACCTGAGATATAAACACAACCATGGATCATTTGTAGGGGAGAAAGGGGGAGACGTCAAAGTCTGTGGCATTTAATGGCCTCAAGTTCATTTTGGTTGTGATGCATTTAGGTATAGGCTGTGCTTGGCTGTCTTACGTTGTTTGTATTTTAACTTTCTTCCTGATTTTCGTTGTAGTCAAGAGTTTTCACAACCAGTCCTTAACCCTTGAGGAGTGTTTCTCTAGTTAGCACAGGTGGTTAAAAGTCAAGGTTTTGTCCTTGTTTTCTCTCCCAGGTATATGTCCCCAAAAAAACTGAAAGCAACGGTATCAAACAAATATCAAACAGATACTTGTACAACAGTGTTCACAGCAGCGTTATTCACAGTAGCTGCAAAGTACGAAGAACCCAAATACCCATCAAATGAGTGGAGAGCTGAAATGTGATTTATACAATGGAATGTTATTCAGTCATAAAAGAATGAATTTCTGGTACATGCTACAAAATGGATTCTACAATTTCTCTCCCAGGTATATGTTCCCCCCAAAAAACTGAAAGCAAGGATATCAAAGAAATATCAAACAGATACTTGTGCGCCAATGTACAAGTTATTCACAATACTTAGCAGCGTTATTCACAATAGCTGCAAAGTTGGAGGGGGAGCATCTACTTTCCCTGAAGGTGAGCAGTTAATTCCACCAGCTGACAGAGCAGCAGTCTGACTGTATCTGGTGCTTTGGGTCTCAGCTCAGAGGCTGAGGTGAGAATTAGAAAGGGGAGCAAATTGTCCTGAAGCAGGATTGGAGAATGGATGTGGTTTTCCCACACCATTGCCCTTGATGAATGATCACAAATAGTAAGGAGGAAAAGCCTGGGGTTTAACTGCATTTTGAGAGCTTCCCTGGTGGCTCAGATGGTAAGAATCTGCCTGCAATGAAAGAGACCCGGGTTCGATCCCTGGGACAGGAAGATCCCCTGGAGAAGGGAACGGCAACCCACTCCAGTATTCTTGCCTGGAGAATTCCATGGACAGAGGAGCCTGGCAGGATACAGTCCATGGCGTTGCAAAGAGTCAAACACGACTGAGCGACTAATACACTAACACACACAACGTGGATGAACCTTCAAAATACTACCCTAAAAGAAATAAACCAGACACAAAAGGACAAATATTGTATGATTCCACTTCTAGGAGGTCCCTAGAGCAGTCAAGTTCATAGAGACAGAAAGTAGAACAGTGGTTACCAGGGGCTAGGGACAAGGAGGGAAGAGGAGTTGTTAATGGGTACAGAGTTTCTACTTGGGAAGATGGAAAATTTCTGGAGATGGGTGGTGAAGATGGTTGCACAACATTTTGAATGTACATGATGCCACTGAATTATATACTTAAAAATGGTTAAAATGCAATGAAAAAAGTGAAAAACACTTACAAATGGTTAAATATAATTCAGACTATAATTCAAAAAGATATGTGCACCCCTATGTTCATAGGAGCAATACTCACAATAACCAAGATATGGAAGCAACCTTAGTGTCTATCAATAGAGGAACGGATAAAGAAGAGGTGGTGCATCTATACAATGGAATCCTGCGGCTGCTGCTGTTGCTGCTAAGTCGCTTCAGTCGTGTCCGACTCTGTGCGACCCCAGAGACGGCAGCCCACCAGGCTCCGCTGTCCCTGGGATTCTCCAGGCAAGAACACTGGAGTAGGTTGCCATTTCCTTCTCCAGTGCATGAAAGTGAAAAGTGAAAGTGAATTCGCTCAGCTGTGTCCGACTCTCAGCGACCCCATGGACTGTGACCTACCAGGCTCCTCTGTCCATGAGATTTTCCAGGCAAGAGTACTGGAGTGGGGTGCCATCGCCTTCTCCACAATGGAATCCTACTCAACCACAAAAAAAGGATGGAATGATGACATTTTCAGCAACATGGGTGCAACTAGAGATTATCATACTATGTAAAGTAAGTCAGGAAGAGAAAGACAAATACCATATGAATCACTTGTATCTGGAATCTAAAATATGACACAATTTAACCTACCTATGAAACAGGACCATAGACATAGAAAGCAGTCTACTGGCTGCCAAGGGGGAGGAGGCTGAGGGAGGGCTGGAGTGGAAGGCTGGAGTTAGCAGATGTAAGCTTTTATATAGAGAATGAATAAACAACAAGGTCTTACTATATAGCAGAGAGAACAATATTCAGTGTTCTCTGATAAACAGTGATTGGAAAGAATATACACAAAAGAATGTGCATATAGGTATAACTGAATCACTTGGCTGTACAGCAGTAATTAACACAACACTGTAAATCAACTATACTTTGACTTAAAAATGATTAAAGTGGTTAATTTTATATGATGTATGTTTTACGCACAATTTAAAGTGGTTTCTTAATCAAACTTAGAGATAAAAATCTATGCTGGGGCCTGTTAGTTCTATTTTGTCTCATAAACCTCATCAGCCCCAACCCAAGCCCAGCTGGTGATTAGAAATTAGTACCTTTGGCCAGAAGAGAGTTCGTCTCAGGACAATCTCTTCTGGTTGCTGGGAGATAGAATTCAGTTGCTGCTTTAATAGTGGGTTGGAACAGCCATGACACTGAAGTTTACACCTCAGTGTAAGCTAAATAAGGTGTCAGTAAACAAGGCATCCGCACTGTTCAAACATCCAATAAAACAGCACAGGTAGTAAAAAGGCTCCCTCCCACCCTTTTCCCATCCACTCAGTGCCATGGCCTTCAACAGGTGACTCCTGGCTTTAGTTATTTTTTTAACCATCTATGTGTATATGTATATGCATACAAGCTACCATGAAAGTGTTAGTTGTTAGTTGTTACCATGAAAGTGTTAGTTGTTAATTGTTACCATGTCAAAGAGTTGAACATGAACATGTGACCCTACGGACTGTAGCCTGCCAGGTTCCTCTGTTCATAGCCTTCTCCAGGCGAGAATACTGGAGTGGGTAGCCATTCCCTTCTCCAGGGGATCTTCCCAACCCAGGGATCAAACCTGGGTCTCATGCTTTGCAGGCAGATTCTTTACCATCTAAACCACCAGGGAAACCAAGCTACTACGGGTATACATTATTTTTCCCTTTTTTTTTTTTAACCCCAAAGGTAGCACACTTCTCTGACCTTTTTGTTGTTAGAATGTGTCTTGCTGAACTTTCCATTAAATATCAAATACGTAAGGAGTTTCCTTAACTTTATTTTTTATAGCTGTATAATACTCTAACACATGGCAGAAACATAATTTATTCCTTATTATTGAACATTTAGCTGTTTCCATTCTTTTGCCATTACATAATTATAATGGATAGCCTGTATGAATATCATTTTGCACATGTGTTTTGCACATGTCTAAGGATATATGAAGGAAAAAATTCTGCGATGACTAGATCAGAGGATATAAACATTAGTAATTTTGATAAATACTGACAAATTGCCCTTGATAGGGGAGTCAATTTACCCTCCTACTGGCAATGTATGAGAATGCTTGTTTTTTGGCCTATGCAGTGATATCAAATTTATGGATTTTTACCAGTATAATGGGTGAAAAGTGAAATCTCAATGTGGTTTTAATTTGCATTTCTCATATGACTAGGGCTGAGCATCTTTTTATAATAAGAGCCATTTCTCTCTTTTTTTGTGGTCCATCTGTTTATATCTTTTGCCCATTTTTCTCTTGGGCTAGTAACTTCTTGTCTTCAAATATTATGGAAATTAATTCTTTGCCTATAATTTGAGTTGAACATATTTTTCCAGGCTTATCATTTGTCATTTGACTTTCCGTTTTGCCTTGCAATTTTTTTGCTGCAACCTCCTCATTTGAAATCTTAGTTCCCTGACCAGGGATCAAACCCTCCAACCTGAGCCCTCTGCAGGGAAGCATAGAGTCTTAACTACTGGACTGCCAAAGAAGGCCCACAAAAATTTTTATGTAGCCAAATTTATCAATTTCTGTTTAGTGACTTTTGGATTTTGTGATATAATGAGATAGACCTTGCTTCCTTTGGAGTTACAAGAGAATCCTCTCATATTTTCTTCTATTACTGTCATGATATCATTTTTCTTCCACTTCAAACTTTGATTTAATTGGAATTTATCCTCACATGTAATGTGAAGTCTGAATCCAACTTTGTTTTCCACTGGCAACCCACTAGTTCCAATACTACGTGTTAAGAAATCCATCTGTCCCCTCACTGCTTCCAGATTCTATTTGAATTAAATGCTATGGGATGGAGTGGTCTACCAGAGTCCCTATCCAAGGTGGATTCCATCTTTTGGGCCCAATCACTAAGGGACTGCAAAAAAGCACATCTTAGACCTTTAGCGAATTTTCTGGAAAATGCAACCCCAAGTGCTTTGCTCACCAGTCTGCATTCCCAACCTCTCCCAGACCTCACTCAGTATTGATCCCTATCTCATTAACCCTTTGATGCTTTAAAAAATAATGTTATTATTCTTTGTCTAACAACGATTTTTCCTTGTGGAAAGTTTTCTTCTAAATTACCTAGTCCACTACCACCAGAAGAGGAAGTTCTGGGTTTAGGAGGTAGAAGTCCATATGTTGAACCACCCTTGAATTCTTGGGATGAACTCCATGTGATATATTAATTTTAATATGCTATATTCTTTTAATTAATATTGTAATTGAGCTTTTACATTAATATTAATGAGTTGCACCTATATTTACATATTTAGTGAAATCTTCACTGGACTTGTGCTCATATTTCTAAAAATTTTGGAAATTTTCATTCTTTTCCAGTAACACATAACATTTCAGTAACATGTAACAAAAGCCGTGGGATTATCTTCTCTTGAAAGGTTTGGTAGAATTCCCCTGTGAAACCATGTAGTGCAATGATTTTAATTGCAGTCATTGGGACCCTTGCTGGGGGGCTATGGAGGGAAGAAATGTAATCTACAATACAGACAGTATTTTATTCACACCAGTGCACACAGCTGGAGCTGGAGTAATTGTGTGATTTAAAAAAATTTAATTCTAGTAAATTTTCAATACCATGAAATTATAAAGATTAAATTTTTGTGGGTTTTTTTTTCCCCTGTTTTGCTCCAAGAGTCAAAAAGCATATAAGTCTTTTCATTTACTTATTTCATGCTCTAGCTTTTTCAGAGATCAAAATATGTGCATTAAACCACTTCCCAAACATTTATTCCGCCTTTCTTGGCCATCAGAGCTCTAGAGATACACATAGTTGCCTCAGGCCATAGTGATAACCCTTCCTCCAATACCCAAAGCTAATCTTCTGTAACATTTGACATTTGCTCATCAGAAAACAATTCCTATTTCTGGGCTTCATATCTGTGCTGTTCTCCCCCACTGGAAGAGGGTTTCACCTCTTTGATTACTCCTATAAGCAGAGTAAATTATGATCATTAAGAATAAAGATGAAAGCAAAATGGGGAGGTGGAACACTGAATCTACACGCTAAAGCAAAACCAGAATAAACAAACAAAACCTCAATAACAACACAAGCCCAAAAGCCCTTGAGGACAAAATGCTATTTACTAACAGGTTATTTTCTCATCTCCCTTTCTGAGGGAAATGTCACTCACAGAGACCTTGATGGACAGCCTTAAAGTGACCTCTGCCAGGTGGCCTGATTTCATAGGAGGTATGGGATTTAAAGTGTAATTTGGAGCTTCAAAGTAATAGGAGACTAAGGGCATCTAACCTGGAACCTTGCCCTACCCCCACAACCCTGGCAAACAGTATGAGTAAAGTTCACTGTCAAGATAAGAAGTGGCTGGAGACTTTCCAGTGGTCCAATGGTTGACACTCAACACTTCCACTGCAGGGGGTGATGGTTCATCCCTGTGTGGGGAATCAAGATCCTGAAAGCTGCTAGGCACGGCCAAAAAATTTTTTTTAATTAAAAAGAAAGAAGTGGTTGAATTTCAAAGGATGTTGTCACCTCCAACCAGTTTGTACCCTTATAATGTGGCTGCCGTGATTTTCCTGGCTAAATGAAGTTATTTAGCCACTAACTAAGGGAACCTAGAAATTCTAGTTGCCAAGATGTGTGTCTGCCTCTGATTCCAGACTATAATCTCCTTGGTGACAGGAAATTATATATTTCAATCTCTGATTCCTCAGCGCCTGGCACAGAATGCCTACTCAGTACATGAAAGAAAGAAAGAATGAAAAGAACAGTTTCCATTAATTAATGAATTCATTCATTATGTATCATGTACCCATGTTAGCTCTGTGCTAAATGTGGATAATAGATCAGAGGACAACCCTGGTCTCTGTTCTAATGCGATTTGTGACCCAATAGTACAAAGATGTCCACGCACCACAGGAAATCGGAGGAGGGACAGTGGCTGTGGGCTCACCCCATACATTAGAGAGGCTTTCCGTCTGCTGTTGGTAGGACCTGCAAAGCACAGAGCAAAGGAGTCTTGAGGGAAATGGTTCAGATTCTGGGGGGCGGGGGCTCTTGCTGCCTTAGCCCCCAATGCAGTAGGCAGTGATGCTCTCCTTGGTTGTGAAAAGATGAGGAAAACCAGGGCGCTCACCTTGACAGCCGCTCCTGGCCAAGAGGCCCAACGCGCAAAGATTGTAATCTACATCCTTGCTCTTACCAGAGAAGGAAAACCGACACAGAGACGGGAAGAAAAGCACACAGTTGGTGCAGACGGTTGGGGGTGTGGTTTCGCTTTAGATGGAGGGGCAAGCTCTAAATCAGGCCGTGGCACGCCCCCTGCTGGATCCAAGATCATTCTGCAACTGGCGGAGCAAGGGCAAACCCAGGAGAGGAAGGTTGCAAAGTTGAAACAAGGAATAAGGAAATTTCCTCCTTCCTCCCAAATGCTGAAAACAAGTAGCCAAGGGGAAATATCTACCAATGCTGATCAAGGGCCTCCCATCTTCCCTTTCTTCCACGGTAATCAGGAATGGGTTGTTGTTGTTGTTCTGTTGCTCAGTTGTGTCTGACTCTTTGCGACCAGTGTGAACAAAACTCCCTCTGTAACCAAGGGCTTGGCTAACCACTCTTCTGTCAAACTCAGATCAGATCAGATCAGTCGCTCAGTCGTGTCCGACTCTTTGCGACCCCATGAACTGCAGCACGCCAGGCCTCCCTGTCCATCACCAGCTCCCGGAGGTCACTCAGACTCGCATCCATCGAGTCAGTGATGCCATCCAGCCATCTCATCCTCTGTCGTCCCCTTCTCCTCTTGCCCTCAATCCCTCCCAGCATCAGAGTCTTCTCCAATGAGTCAACGCTTCGCATGAGGTGGCCAAAATACTGGAGTTTCAGCTTTAGCATCATTCCTTCCAAAGAAATCCCAGGGCTGATCTCCTTCAGAGTGGACTGGTTGGATCTTCTTGCACTCCAAGGGACTCTCAAGAGTCTTCTCCAACACCACACTTCAAAAGCATCTCAATTCTTCGGTGCTCAGCCTTCTTCACAGTCCAGCTCTCACATCCATACATGACCACAGGAAAGACCATAGCCTTGACTAGGCGAACCTTTGTTGGCAAAGTGATGTCTCTGCTTTTGAATATGCTATCTAGGTTGGTCATAACTTTCCTTCCAAGGAGTAAGCGTCTTTTAATTTCATGGCTGCAGTCACCATCTGTAGTGATTTTGGAGCCCAGAAAAATAAAGTCTGACACTGTTTCCACTATTTCTCCATCTATTTCCCATGTAGTGATGGGACCAGATGCCATGATCTTCATTTTCTGAATGTTGAGCTTTAAGCCAACTTTTTCACTCTCCACTTTCACTTTCATCAAGAGGCTTTTGAGTTCCTCTTCACTTTCTGCCATAAGGGTGGTGTCATCTGCATATCTGAGGTTATTGATATTTCTCCCAGCAATCTTGATTCCAACTTGTGTTTCTTCCAGTCCAGCATTTCTCATGATATACTCTGCATATAAGTTAAATAAACATGGTGACAATATACAGCCTTGACGTACTCCTTTTCCTATTTGGAACCAGTCTGTTGTTCCATGTCCAGTTCTAACTGCTGCTTCCTGACCTGCATACAGATTTCTCAAGAGGCAGATCAGGTGGTCTGGTATTCCCATCTCTCTCAGAATTTTCCATAGTTTATTGTGATCTACACAGTCAAAGGCTTTGGCATAGTCAATAAAGCAGAAATAGATGTTTTTCTGGAACTCTCTTGCTTTTTCCATGATCCAGCGGATGTTGGCAATTTGATCTCTGGTTCCTCTGCCTTTTCTAAAACCAGCTTGGACATCAGGAAGTTCACGGTTCACATATTGCTGAAGCCTGGCTTGGAGAATTTTGAGCATTACTTTACTAGCGTGTGAGATGAGTGCAATTGTGCGGTAGTTTGAGCATTCTTTGGCATTGCTTTTCTTTGGGATTGGGATGAAAACTGACCTTTTCCAATCTTGTGGCCACTGCTGAGTTTTCCAAATTTGCTGGCATATTGAGTGCAGCACTTTCACAGCATCATCTTTCAGGATTTGAAATAGCTCCACTGGAATTCCATCACGTCCACTAGCTTTGTTCGTAGTGATGCTTTCTAAGGCCCACTTGACTTCACATTCTAGGATGTCTGGCTCTAGGTCAGTGATCACACCATCATGATTATCTGGGTCGTGATGTCAAACTCACTACCCCATTAATGCCTCAATTGCCATCTTGGGCTCAACCTAGGGGAAAACATATGAATGATTGTAAAACATCTACCCCCTCTCTTTTTCTGCACATACAAGGACCCTGGGCAGTCGGAGAAGGCAATGGCACCCCACACCAGTACTCTTGCCTGGAAAATCCCATGGATGGAGGAGCCTGGAAGGCTGCAGCGCACCCAGAGGGTCGGACACGACTGAGCGACTTCACTTTCACTTTTCACTTTCATGCATTGGAGAAGGAAATGGCAACCCACTCCAGTGTTCTTGCCTGGAGGATCCCAGAGACCGCGGAGCCTGGTGGGCTGCTGTCTATGGGGTCACACAGAGTCAGACATGACTGAAGTGACTTAGTAGCAGCAGGGCAGGATAATAACAACAGATAGCATCACTTGTAAGGTCTATCTATGTATCTAGCTTACTGGCATCTCCCGTCACTCCTCCCCCAAAAAGCATATAATTTGAGGATTTTCTTTAAAAAAAACGTAACCGCCCCCAACTAATCTTTTCCAAACTGGCGACAATTATAAATTCCAAACAAAAACGTAGAGGCATATGAGTTTCTCTTAGGCTTTTCATTTCAATGGAGCTGCTAATTAAAAGCTATAATTTAACAAATAATGATCTAACTATCTCACTTTGAAATCAAACCAAAAAAAACCTACCACTAAAACGCTGGACTAGATAGAGATAATGAATCCAGGCACAATTCAGATTCCTGCTGGGCCCATCCTGGCCCTCTTCCAGCAACGGGCCTGATGCCTTTGATTAGTGGCAATAGTTTTCCAAACCATTTGGAGCAAACTCGCCATGGGGAGGATAAGTGAGCAATTTGTGAGGCTAAGTGTTTTTTTGGACCCACTCCCACTGCTGATGGAGCAGGATGAATATTTATCCCTTCTTTGCCCTCATTCATTGTCACTTGGTCAATTTCATTTTCTCCTTGGCCCCTCTTTGGCCCCTGGGGAAGGATGTTGTTCCTGAAGTAACAAGCAGGAAGGAACTGCCAACAGAAAAACTGAGGAACACAACCAGATGATGCGCACTGCATTCAGCATCCTAAGTGGTTAATAAAATAATAAATGATGAAAGCAAGATTGCTTCCCATCTACCACGCCCCCTCCCTTAGCTGGGAATTGGGCATCTGTGCCAGGCTATGAATAGCTCCATGTTCTGGAACCTCCCCTGCAGCCCAAGCTTGCACCAGGTGTCTCATGCCCAGTGTGTGCCACCCAGTGGCTCTGCTGGAGCGCTCCTTCTCTGAGGCAGAAAACCCTCACACACAGGCCCCTCTGTGAAGTCCTGGGAGGGGAGAGAACTGGATACCTCTGAGCAGGCATCAGGGGGTAGCAGAGGGCTCCCCATGGAACCACGGCACTGGGTGAGACCCCAGGAGAATACGGAGCTCAGGCAGTGTGAATCTGTCTGGAGGTACGGGGAGGAAGGGACTGCCAGGAGCGTGCTTGCCACGCTCCCACCTGCAGGGCGTGGGCTTGGGCTGCTGCATCTCCAGAAACTGCTCCTGCTTTGAAACCTTAGACCCTCATGCCCGGTGTCTTGAGTACCATCCTTTTCCTTTATCTCCCTCTTCCCATCATTCAACCTGTAGCTGTTCTTCCACCTCAAATAGACGTGATAATAGTCAAAATCACCACTACCACCATCATCATCACTGTCATCCTCAATGCTACTACGTATTGAGTGCTTACAACATGCCCAGCACGTTGCTAGAGAGTGTATGTGGATTGATTCCATGAATCCTCCCAACAACCCTAAACCAGTAATAATAGAGTTTTAAATCTCTTTTCCCTCATTTTCTTCCAGGCTCTTCCTCGATTCTTTTCGTTTCCTAACAAACTGTAACACACAGTCAAATAGTTCTGAGTGCCCAGTACCCCCAGAGTCCTCCTCCAAGGAAAGTGGTTATTTGGGGGAGTATTCTTGTTTCCTCTCATGTCATATGACTGGACTATTCTTCTGGTGCCAGTGGTTTGGCCTGGGGATGGATTCCGAGCACAGAGTGGCTATGGATAGGCTGGACATAAAAATGACCGACCAGCCATGATATGGGTCTGTCTGTGAGAGTCTGTCCAATAGGGATGCTCCGCACTAGATAACAGCAACATCACCCAATCAGATTTCCTCTGGAGGGATGGCTATGAGGTGCTCAAAGGGACAACGGAAGGCAACTTCCTTGGAGTTGACAAGAAGACAAAGGATAACCGTGATAACTGTGTGTACTTGGATGTATGTTTATCAAGTGCTCTGCTGAACGCTTCTCAAATTTTATCTTATCTTTCAGCAGTCTTGCAACGTAGATACTGTTAGCACGTCCACTTTAGAGATGAGAAAACGGAGGCTTAGACAAGTTCGTCCATTTGCCAGAGCTTACACAGCCATGGAAGTGAGGAGATCCAAACCCAGGCAGTGAGACTGAAGATACTAGTCTAACTTTTTTAATAATAAAAAAATTAAGTTTTAAAAAGATAACAGTTGGTTGCCGGGGGTAAGGGATTGGGGGAAAGAAGGATGAATAGGGAGAGCACAGAGGGTTTTAAACACAATGAAGTTACTCTGTGTGACACCATGATGGTGGGTGCATGTTATCATCAGATCAGATCAGATCAGATCAGTCGGTCAGTCGTGTCCGACTCTTTGTGACCCCATGAACTGCAGCACGCCAGGCCTCCCTGTCCATCACCAACTCCCGGAGGTCACTCAGACTCATATTCATCGAGTCAGTGATGCCATCCAGCCATCTCATCCTCTGTCGTCCCCTTCTCCTGCCCCCAATCCCTCCCAGCATCAGAGTCTTCTCCAATGAGTCAATTCTTCGCATGAGGTGGCCAAAATACTGGAGTTTCAGCTTCAGCATCATTCCTTCCAAAGAAATCCCAGGGCTGATCTCCTTCAGAATGGACTGGTTGGATCTCCTTGCAGTCCAAGGGACTCTCAAGAATCTTCTCCAACACCACAGTTCAAAGGCATCAATTCTTTGGCGCTCAGCCTTCTTCACAGTCCAGCTCTCACATCCATACATGACCACAGGAAAGACCATAGCCTTGACTAGGCGAACCTTTGTTGGCAAAGTAATATCTCTGCTTTTGAATATGCTATCTAGGTTGGTCATAACTTTCCTTCCAAGGAGTAAGTGTCTTCTAATTTCATGGCTGCAGTTACCATCTGCAGTGATTTTGGAGCCCAGAAAAATAAAGTCTGACACTGTTTCCACTATTTCTCCATCTATTTCCCATGTAGTGATGGGACCAGATGCCATGATCTTCATTTTCTGAATGTTGAGCTTTAAGCCAACTTTTTCACTCTCCACTTTCACTTTCATCAAGAGGCTTTTGAGTTCCTCTTCACTTTCTGCCATAAGGGTGGTGTCATCTGCATATCTGAGGTTATTGATATTTCTCCCAGCAATCTTGATTCCAACTTGTGTTTCTTCCAGTCCAGCATTTCTCATGATGTACTCTGCATAGAAGTTAAATAAACATGGTGACAATATACAGCCTTGACGTACTCCTTTTCCTATTTGGAACCAGTCTGTTGTTCCATGACCAGTTCTAACTATTGCTTCCTGACCTGCATACAGATTTCTCAAGAGGCAGATCAGGTGGTCTGGTATTCCCATCTCTTTCAGAATTGTCCACAGTTTCTTGTGATCTACACAGTCAAAGGCTTTGGCATAGTCAATAAAGCAGAAATAGATGTTTTTCTGGAACTCTCTTGCTTTTTCCATGATCCAGCGGATGTTGGCAATTTGATCTCTGGTTCCTCTGCCTTTTCTAAAACCAGCTTGGACATCAGGAAGTTCACGGTTCACATATTGCTGAAGCCTGGCTTGGAGAATTTTGAGCATTACTTTACTAGCGTGTGAGATGAGTGCAATTGTGCGGTAGTTGGAGCACTCTTTGGCATTGCCTTTCTTTGGGATTGGGATGAAATACATTTATTCAAACCCACAGAATGTACAAAGCCAAGGATGAACCCTAATGGAAACTGTGGACTTTGGGTGGGATATTTGTTCATCCATTGTAACAAACACCCCACTGTGATAGGGGATGTGGATAATGGCCGGGGCTGTGCGTGTGTGGAGGGAAGGGGATATGAGGAATATCTGCCCCTTCTGCTCAATGCTGCTGTGACTCTAAAACTGCTCTAAAAAATAAAATCTGTTTTAAAAAGATAATAGAAGCTACCAGACCTGCCTCTTGAGACCTTTTCCAATCCTGTGGCCACTGCTGAGTTTTCCAAATTTGCTGGCATATTGAGTGCAGCACTTTCACAGCATCATCTTTCAGGATTTGGAATAGCTCCACTGGAATTCCATCACCTCCACTAGCTTTGTTCGTAGTGATGCTTTCTAAGGCCCACTTGACTTCACATTCCAGGGTGTCTGGCTCTAGGTCAGTGATCACACCATCATGATTATCTGGGTCGTGAAGCTCTTTTTTGTACAGTTCTTCTGTGTATTCTTGCCACCTCTTCTTAATATCTTCTGCTTCTCTTAGGTCCATACCATTTCTGTCCTTTATCGAGCCCATCTTTGCATGAAATGTTCCTTTGGTATCTCTGATTTCCTTGAAGAGATCCCTAGTCTTTCCCATTCTGTTGTTTTCCTCTATTTCTTTGCATTGATCGCTAAAGAAGGCTTTCTTATCTCTTCTTGCTATTCTTTGGAACTCTGCATTCAGATGTTTATATCTTTCCTTTTCTCCTTTGCTTTTCGCTTCTCTTCTTTTCACAGCTATTTGTAAGGCCTCCCAAGACAGCCATTTTGCTTTTTTGCATTTCTTTTCCATGGGGATGGTCTTGACTCTTTTTTTTTTTTCTCCTTTCTTTCTTTAAGGGAATCTGTCACCTGGGATCAAATAAGAACTTGATTAAGAAAATAAGACCCAGGGAGATGCCTTCTAGTCGTTAGGGTCCCCCAACAAAACAGAACCAATAAGAGGTTATGATATTTTGATTTTTTTAAAGTACTGAATTTTGTCATAATATCTCTTCTGTTTTATGTTTTGGTTTCTTGGCCCTCACAGCATGTGGGATCTTAGCTCTCTAACCAGGGATCAAACCTACACACCCTGCATTGGAAGGTGAAGTCTTAATTACTGGACCTCCTGGGAAGTCCCTATGATATTCTGACTTATAAGAAGAAGCATGTGCTTGGTGTTCATCCCCATTTCTGGCACACAGCTCTAAAAACGCTTGGAATTTCCTAAGTGATAAATTCCTTTCGATGTATTAATGAGATGACTATTGGACTGTATATAAGGATAGGGGGCTGCTTGCTGGGAGAACCAACCATGTGATTAGAGTACTGGAATTTTTATTCCTAACCCCCTGACCTCTGGAGAGGGGCTGAAGTTGAATGGATTGCCAATGACCAATGTTTAATTAATCATACATCTAGAATGACACCATCAAACTCCAAATGATTGGGTTCAGAGAGCTTCCAGGTTGGTGGACTCCAGATTTGGAGACAGTGGCACTCCATGCCTTCTGCCCATACCTTCCCCTGTGCATATCTTTCTCCTGGCTGTTCTTGAGTTATACATAATAAGCCAGTAATATAGTAAGTAAAGGGCTTCCCAGGTGGCTCGGTGGTGAAGAATATGCCTCCCAACACAGGAGATCCAAGACATGTGGGTTCGATCCCTGGGTTGGGGAGAGCCCCTGGAGGAGGGCACAGCAACCCACTCCCTATTCTTGCCTGGAGAGTCCCATGGATAGAGGAGCTTGGCAGTCTCCAGTTCATGCGGCTGCAAAGAGTTGGACATGACTGAACAAAGCACACACACACAAACAGACAGCAAGTAAAATATTTCAGTGTTCTGTGAACAGATCTAGCAATTATTTAAACCCCAGGAGGCTCGCTAAAACCTCTAGTCTCTAGCCAGTCAGAAGCACAGGTGACAACCTAGACTTTTGATTGGCATCTGAAGCTGGGGAGGAGGTCAGTTTTATGGAACTGATCTCTTATCCTGTGGGATCTGAAGCTGCCTCCAAATATATGGTACCATAATCCAGCTAGTGTCAGATAATTTCTTGGTGTGTGGGAAAGGCGCACACATCAAAGTTGGGTGCAGAATTGGAGATTTCTCTCTCTCTCTCTCCCTGGTGGTTCCATCAGTAAAGAATCCACCTGCAATGCAGGACCAAGGTTCGATCCCTGGGTCAGGAAGATTCCCTGGAGAAGGAAACGGCTACCCACTCCACTATTCTTGCCTGGGAAATCCCATGGACAGAGGAGCATAGTAGGCTACAGTCCGTGAGGTTTCAAAGAGTCAGACATGACTGAGTGACTAATGCTCTCTCTCTTTGGGGTAATCGTGGGACATCCATGTGGAGATATTCACAACAGGCAGAGGGTTCTAGAAGCACAAAGCCCGAGGGAGAGGTGAGCGTGGAGATACAGATGGAGCGTCAGCAGCAGATGCTGGTGGCTGTTAACGCCAGGTTGATGCCAGTGGATCATAGTGCCCAGGGGAAACGTGTAGAGAGCAGTGGTGAGTCATTAAGATCGTGAAAATAGTGGGTGATAAAGAGGAGTCCTCAGAGGAAGCTGAAGACAGAGGTCAGAGAGATGGGAAAGAAACCAATGAGTGACACATTTCAAGAATGCAGCCACAGTCGTGAGCCAGAGGCTCAAGAGAATTCAAGTAGGATGATTAGCCATTGGGTACTGGCTGGATTATGAGGTGTTTCAAGATACAAGGAAGGAGCGATTTCACCAGCAGTCCAGTGGTTAAGACTCTACCTTCCACTGCAGGGGGCGCAGGTTTGATCCCTGGTTGGCGACTGAAGATTCTACATGTCAAGAGGTGTGGCCAAAAAGTAATAAAAATTTCAGAAAAAGCCACAACCAAAAAACTAATGGAACTCATTAACAAATTAAAGGAGAAAAGCAAAGAATATGTACTTATATATAAATATCAGATCAGATCAGTCACTCAGTCGTGTCCGACTCTTTGTGACCCCATGAACTGCAGCACGCCAGGCCTCCCTATCCATCACCAGCTCTCGGAGGTCACTCAGACTCACATTCATCAAGTCAGTGATGCCATCCAGCCATCTCATCCTCTGTCGTCCCCTTCTCCTCCTGCCCTTAATCCTTCCCAGCATCAGAGTCTTCTCCAATGAGTCAACTCTTCGCATGAGGTGGCCAAAATACTGGAGCTTCAGCTTTAGCATCATTCCTTCCAAAGAAATCCCAGGGCTGATCTCCTTCAGAATGGACTGGTTGGATCTCCTTGCAGTCCAAGGGACTCTCAAGAGTCTTCTCCAACACCACACTTCAAAAGCATCAATTCTTCGGCGCTCAGCCTTCTTCACAGTCCAGCTCTCACATCCATACATGACCACAGGAAAGACCATAGCCTTGACTAGGCGAACCTTTGTTGGCAAAGTGATGTCTCTGCTTTTGAATATGCTATCTAGGTTGGTCATAACTTTCCTTCCAAGGAGTAAGCGTCTTTTAATTTCATGGCTGCAGTCACCATCTGCAGTGATTTTGGAGCCCAGAAAAATAAAGTCTGACACTGTTTCCACTGTTTCTCCATCTATTTCCCATGTAGTGATGGGACCAGATGCCATGATCTTGGTTTTCTGAATGTTGAATTTTAAGCCAACCTTTTCACTCTCCACTTTCACTTTCATCAAGAGGCTTTTGAGTTCCTCTTCACTTTCTGCCATAAGGGTGGTATCATCTGCATATCTGAGGTTATTGATATTTCTCCCAGCAATCTTGATTCCAACTTGTGTTTCCTCCAGTCCAGCATTTCTCATGATGTACTCTGCATATAAGTTAAATAAACATGGTGACAATATACAGCCTTGACGTACTCCTTTTCCTATTTGGAACCAGTCTGTTGTTCCATGACCAGTTCTAACTGTTGCTTCCTGACCTGCATACAGATTACTCAAGAGGCAGATCAGGTGGTCTGGTATTCCCATCTCTCTCAGAATTTTCCACAGCGTATTGTGATCTACACAAAGGCTTTGGCACAGTCAATAAAGCAGAAATAGATGTTTTTCTGGAACTCTCTTGCTTTTTCCATGATCCAGCGGATGTTGGCAATTTGATCTCTGGTTCCTCTGCCTTTTCTAAAACCAGCTTGGACATCAGGAAGTTCACGGTTCACATATTGCTGAAGCCTAGCTTGGAGAATTTTGAGCATTACTTTACTAGCGTAAGAGGTTAATAATTACGGAAACTGAGTGCAAAGCATGTGAGAACTCTGTATTAGGCTGAAATTTTAAGTAAATCTAAACTCATTTTTAAAGAAAAAAATACTGAAGAGAGGAGCCAAGTCTAGGTTTTGTAAGAGACCGGAGGGGAAGGGGCGGCCCGGCGGGGAACCAGCTTCAGAAAGCAGGAGGAAGGAGTCACAGGCGTACCGACAGACACTTCTGTGGGCGGTGGGCAGGAAGTTGAGAGTTCAAATCCGATGGTCTCAATGTTTCCTTTATGACGCAGAAAGTGAGGGTGGATTACCAGGTGATAGAGGGCCTATGGAAAAAGCTAGCAAGTGGTGAAACTTTGGCGAGGCCCTGAGAGGAGTGCAGGAGGAAGCCGACCAGGGACAGAAGGCAGTTTCTTCTTACCTCCCAGATTGTGTTGCCGCCAAAGGCAAAGCCTTGGGCCTCAGGCCCAGAGCCCTCGCTTGACCGTCTCCTTGGAGTTCCACTACGTGACCAGCAGAGGGCGCCCAAACACCACCAACGTCCCCCCGCCCCCATCTCCCCTTTTTCTCTCTTCAAAGTTTCTTTGATTCCAGGAGTAAAACATTCTTTTTTGAGTCAGTCATATTTGAAGGACAATAAACTCTTTGATATAGCCCAAAGGAACACCTTTGGAGAAAAAGAATTTAGGGACTTCCCTGGTGGTCCAGTGGTTAAGACTCCCCACTTCTACTGAAGGGAGTGCTGACTGGGGAACTAAGCTCCTGCATACCTCTCGGCAGGGCCATTAAAAAAAATTAATAATAAACTAAGTAAAAGAATTTAGTTCTGCATCTAAGAGCTAATTTATTTGCCTCCTCCCTCAAGGAAGCACGGGCTAGACAGAGTACACGACCGCCATTACGGTCCAACGGTGTTTCAAGTGCTGTCTCAGGCACAGATCAGCTCTGAGGAAGCTATTATTATCATCCCATCTGCTGCTGCTGCTAAGTCGCTTTAGTCGTGTCCGACTCTGTGCGACCCCATAGACAGAAGCTCACCAGGCTCCCCCGTCCCTGGGATTCTCCAGGCAAGAACACTGGAGTGGGTTGCCATTTCCTTCTCCAATGCATGAAAGTGAAAAATGAAAGTGAAGTCGCTCAGTCGTGTCCGACTCTCAGCGACCCCATGGACTGGAGCCCACCAGGATCCTCCATCCATCGGATTTTCCAGGCAAAAGTACTGGGGTGGGGTACCATTGCTGTCCCCCATCATCCCATCTACAGAGGAATAAATGGAGTCTCAGAGAAGTTAAGGAGGTTACCTGGAGTTCCTTCCTATTGAGCTTAAGCCATATTCCCACCTGGTTTCAATTAACAATCAACCCATTAGTAATTATTCAGCAGGTCTGTGTGCTGGAAAGCTTGCCCTGGGAGATGGGAGGAAAGGATCTTCTGTCAATAAATTTGGCAAAGCTGAAAACTATCTCCATTTCTGAATTAGCACACTGGAGAGTCCCAGGAGTCAGCAGAGAAACCTGCCTGGTTTTGTTCAAATCCATCATTTTCCAAATGTGTTTATCCAGAGAATGTTTGTTGCTGTACGACCCCATAGACGGAAGCCCACCAGGCTCCCTTGTCCCTGGGATTCTCCAGGCAAGAACACTGGAGTGGGTTGCCATTTCCTTCTCCAATGCATGAAAGTGAAAAGTGAAAGGGAAGTCACTCAGTCGTGTCCGACTCTTAGCGACCCCATGGATTGCAGCCTACCAGGCTCCTCCATCCATGGGATTTTCCAGGCAAGAGTACTGGAGTGGGGTGCCATTGCCTTCTCCGGACCTGTCCTCCTAGGAGTCGCTAAACCTCTGGGAGGCTCTGTTTCCACATCTATGAACTGGGCATGAAACCAGTCAGGCAAAAGGCTGTTCTGAAGCTAAGGGAGGCTTCTGCAGTGCCCAGAGAATGTCTGCCCCCTCTCCCCACTTCCCTGACCCATCCCAAGCAGGTGGCTTTTTCCTTTATGGGGGAGGGACACAGCTGAATTGGAGGAAAATTTTTATATCAACCCACAAGAAGTAATTTAGGATGAAAAAAAAAAAAAGTAATTGAGGATGGAACAAAAAAATCCTTGAAGCTTTGTAGTCAGGGCAAATGAAGTCTCTGAGATTTTGTCTTCTCATCTGAAAAACAGGGCGACAGATACCACAACCTGCAGGATGTCAAGAGTCAGTGAGCTCATGGATCGCCCAGCTCAGAGAGACCTGGCCCTGGGAGACTGGGTGAAGGAGCAGCCAGGACCTGGGGTCCCTGAGCCAGAATTGTGGCAGGACATATGTGGCCACCCTGCCGAATTTAGGCAGGTGACCACTGGGTCCCCTCTCTCTGCGTCCCACCCTCCTCACAGTCCCAGCTCCGGGTCATAGCCCATAAATCTCCTTCACACAGAGCACGGTAAATCAGGGATGTGTAGGAGACCCCCCAGTTGCCTGAATTCTCCCTCCTGCTTTTGGAGAGGATAGAGGAGCAGGAAGCCCCTAGGACGGGGTGGGGTGTGACTACCCCAGACCCACCCACTTCGGCTTGTTAATTACAGACCCAGGGTCTGCAGAGCCTGATTTATGGTTGGGGCTGGGAAAGTCTAGAAGAGCCTGGAGGGGCAGAGGTGACGGGGTTGGCTGGGGGGGTGGTGTGTGGGGGGTAGGACCGGAGACCAGAGAGGATCCCAAATTCAGAGGGCCTTGTTGAAATGACAAAATTAATAGTACTAAATGAATACATTTACAAGTAAATAAAATATAAGCATAATAGCAATAGCTAACATTGATTGAGAGACTGTGCGCCAAGCTGGCTAAACACTTTATTAATTCATTTATCAAATATTTATTGAGTACCTATTCGGTGCCAGGAAGCTGCCATATATTATCTGATGAACTTCCCCAAACAGCCCTGCCAGTTAGTCATTACGGTTCCCATTTTGCAGACGGAGAAATCCAACCAAGAAGCGGTTAAGTGACTGGTCCAGGGTTACTAGGCGATTGAGTAGCAGATCCAGGACTCATACCCCTGGCTATCTGTCCCTGGAGCTTAAACTTTTAGGAGTAGATTATCCTGCCTCTCTGCTACCACTTGATTCACTGTCTTCCTGTGTGACCTTGGGCAAACGCCTTTGCCTGGCTGACCAAAGAGTTCTTATTGGCAAAAGAGGCATCTTGTCCTGCCCACAGCACAAATTAGGAGGCTCAAATTAAACTGAAGCATAAGGAGATACTTTTTAAAAATTATCTGTAGAATATGGAGAAGGAAATGGCAACACATTGCAGTATTCTTGCCTGGGAAATGCCATGGACCGAGGAGCCTGGTGGGCGATAGTCCACGGGGATAGACCATGGAGTCCATGGGGATAGTCCATGGAGTCAGATATGAAAGTGACTAAACCGCAGCTGGGCTTTGAACTAATTTACATATATAAATCCCTTTAGAATTCTAGGAATTACTTAAAAAAAAAAACTATAAGCAAACATCTGTACTCAAAATTGTTTTTACACATGCAACAAAATTATCTGTAAAGCAAAAGTGAGAAGAATAGATGTTAAGGAGAGAGAATGTCCTACGTGTGATTAAAGAACTATAAGAAGACAAAAAAGGAAGTGCAACAGAGGCAATATCTGAAAAGACAAAAGTGAGGAAATTTGCCAATCTGAGAAGTAACAAACCACAAATCTGAGAAGCCCAGCAAATCCTAGAATACAGATATACATATATATATTTTTTAAACCCACAGACTTCAATGGGTCATAGTGATATATCAGAAACTAAAAACAGTGAAAAGATTTCAAAACCAATCTGGGAAAAAAAAATACCTTCAAAGGAACAGCTGTTATTCTGAAGCTGACATCTCATCCACAGCAATGGAAGTAGGAAGACAATATCATATTTTCAAAGTGATTCAAAAAGAACAGGGACCCCCATGGTGGTCCAGTGGCTAAGACTCCGTGCTCCCAATGCAGGGAGCCCAGGTTTGACCCCTGGTAAAAGACGCTTACTCCTTGGAAGGAAAGTTATGTCCAACCTAGATAGCATATTCAAAAGCAGAGACATCACTTTGCCAACAAAGGTTCGCCTGCCTAGTCAAGGCTATGGTCTTTCCTGTGGTCATGTATGGATGTGAGAGCGGGACTGTGCAGAAGGCTGAGCGCCGAAGAATTGATGCTTTTGAACTGTGGTGTTGGAGAAGACTCTTGAGAGTCCCTTGGACTGCAAGGAGATCCAACCAGTCCATTCTGAAGGAGATCAGCCCTGGGATTTCTTTGGAAGGAATGATGCTAAAGCTGAAGCTCCAGTATTTTGGCCACCTCATGCGAAGAGTTGACTCATTGGAGAAGACTCTGATGCTGGGAGGGATTGGGGGCAGGAGGAGAAGGGGACGACAGAGGATGAGATGGCTGGATGGCATCACTGACTCGATGGATACGAGTCTGAGTGACCTCCAGGAGTTGGTGATGGATAGGGAGGCCTGGCGTGCTGTGATTCATGGGGTCGCAAAGAGTCGGACACGACTAAGCGACTGATCTGATCTTGGGAACTAGATCCCACATGCCTCAACTAAGAGTCTGCATGCTGCAGCTAAAGATCCTGCATGCTGCACCAAAAATCAAAGAACCCAAGTGCCACAACTAAGGCCTGGCGCAGCCAAATAAATAAGTAAATATTTAAAATAATAATAATAAAGCAGAACCAACTAGACTTATATAGGAGAAATGAAGGTGAGAAACAGTCATTACTAGTGGGCTCTCACTGGAGGAAATGCTACAGGATATAACTCAGTCAGGAAAAAAAAAGAAGATTCTACATGGAATGTCTGAGATGCAGAGCAAAGAAATTAGTAAATATATGAGCACATTTAAATGAACATTGATTGTATTTTTAAGCGATCTGTAAAATGCTATATGAAAAGTGTACTAGTGAAGATGATATTAGATGCTAAGGGAGATAAATCCCCTAACTCAGAGGTTTAAACATGAAAGTTTCTGGTCAGGCAGTTTTTCTGGGCAGGTTTCCTCCAGGCAGAATGAAGGCCCTGGCTCCTTCTCCTCAACTCTGCAATCTTTAGCTTGTGGCTCCCATGGCTGCCCTAGGTCTTTGAGCCAGAGAAAAGGGAAGGAGTGTGGGGCTGCACATGGGAAGTTACTATGGACAGGCCTGGGAGTGACACACGCCTCTTCTGTTCACATTAAAAGAATTCAGCCAACTGCAGGCAAAGCTGGGAAATGTTAACTGCTGTATTCATTATCTATAGCTGTGTGACAAATTACCTCAAAATGCACTGGCTTAGGGACCTCCCTGATGGTCCAGTGGCTAAGACTTGCAGTGCTCAATGCAGGGAACCCTGCTCTGGGGAACTAGATCCTCATTCTGCAACTGAAGATCCCGTGTGCTGCATCAAAGATCAAAGATCCTGAGTGCCAAAACTAAGACCCAGTGCAGCCAAATAAATAAACAAAAATAAATTAAAAGAAGAAATGTGCTTAAACCGCCCCCCCCCCACATACTGGCTTAAAATAACAATGAGCATTTATTATTTTACAGTTTCTAATGGGTCAGGATTTGAGGGATAAACCTCTGCCCCTTTTGTGCACGATGGAGTATGTGTGTGATTCCTGGAATCCTTGCAGTCATTGTGTCACCACGAGGGATGCCACCTTGAGAAAGAAATATGCACAGAAGAGATATGAAAGAGTCACAGAAGAATAATCACATGAATGATTACATTAAACAAAAGGATTCTGAAATTTCCTCGAAAGTATAACAAGCCAAAAACATCCAGATGACTCTGGAAATGAAGAGTGAGGCTAAGCAATTGCCAGATCAGACTGGCATTAAACAGAGATGGCTAGAGGTGGCATAATAGAGATGTGGCATTACAAATCACTGGAGACAGAATAAACTATTTACCAAATGGAGTTGGAAAAACTGGCATGTGGGTTCCAACTTTTAAAAATTCAATAATAAAGCAATCACAGCAACAGTAACAATGGCTGCCATTTAGGCACACCCACACAGTTTTAGAAATTTACATTTGATTTATTTCTATCTTCACACCTACCCTACCAGGCAGGTATTATCATTTATTCCCACTTGACAAATGAGAAAACTGAATCTCAGGAAGGCAGACCACACACGGCTGTCAGCTTCCAGACCCTGGGTAGGAGCCCTGTTTTCCCTCCCAATAGTGGTGCCCTGTCCTGAGAATTCCAGGCCAGGGCAGTGGCTGCCTAGTCTGCTGGCCCACCGGCCCCGGGGCGGGGGTGGGGGGAGACAGGAAGACAGAGCTCTCCACAAGCCGAGCCCAGAATTTCTACTTTACCCCCGACTGACCCTGGGGCCAATCTAGATTGGAACCCAGCTAAAAGCACAGAGGCCTCTTTGTCATTGCTTTAATGAGAAGCCAATCACCAAGTCATTAGTGGGTGGAGGTGATGAGGAGTTTGGTACTGGGGTGGGAGGGAGGAGGATGCTCTTGGTTTCTGGATGATTTACAGCTGTGTGCCAGACTGCCTGGGGGGAGGGAGCAGAGTTGCAGGAGTAGGAGAAAGTTACTATTCATAGAGCACCTTAGAGGAGCTGAGACCTATTAGGAGAGTCTAACATACTGTTTTATTTAATCCTCACAACAAATCAGATGAAGCAGTATTACTCTATATCCCCATTTTACAGATAAGGAAATTGAGACTCAGAGGGGTTAATGAAGTATCTTACCCAACACTATACAGTTATTAAGTGATAGTCTTATTCCAGAACCCAAACATCCATTCTGCTGTTCATTGTTAGAGGCACAACAGAGGTGAGGGTAGGTGAAGGGCCAAGAAATATTCTAGCTTTAGACCAAGTAGGAACATGCTGTCGGGAGGTGGTTGATTGGGGGATGTTACTCTGTGGGCTGGGAATAGGGGCAAGGAAGAGGACCATATCACTGCATAAACTTGGAAGAAAGAACCACTGGGGGGCTAAGTCTGCCAGGAAAAGGACAATAATAAAAACAATAACTAAATATTATGAAGTTCCAGCTATATGCCAGACATTGCACTGAGGGCCTTCCAGTTATGAGGCAGTTACCAATTCATTTGCTTCCCTGGTGGTTCAGACGGTAAAGAATCTGTCCACGATATGGGAGACCTAGGTTCAATCCCTGGGTTGGGAAGATCCCCTGAAGAAAGGAATAGCAACCCACTCCAGTATTCTTGCCTGGAGAATCCCATGGACAGAGGAGCCTGGCGGGCTACTACAGTCCAGGGGGGTCACAAAGAGTCGGACACCACTGAGTGACGAACAAAATACTGCCAATCCATTTTACGGCTGAGGAAACTGAAGCTCAGAGAGGTTAAGTTACCTACCGCAGGTCTCAAGGAAGGTTCAGCGATTGATTTAGGAGTAAGAGAAGCAACAGAGCAGTTACTTACTCTCTGCTCTAGGCTGTCAGGATTTTGGTTGTAAACAACTCAACTTGGTTCACTTGAGCGGAAAAGGAAGTTATTGGGCAGCTCTGAGATAGTGCGCAGGATCAGTGGAACGTTTAATGGGATTAAGTTTGGGAAACTCATCAGAATTACAGGAAACTGGGTGGCTGGATCCACAGCCTAGCTAGTAACCTCTTGTGGATGCCCCCACAGGACACTGGAGGCTACTGGCCCAGTACAGGCAGTTTCTCCCCAGGAGCCTGTTTCTTTGGGGCCCCTGCTCCACATTCAAGTCAAGGTGTCAAGAACCTGGACTCCTGCCTGTTCCAGCTGCCAGGAGTCTTTCCCACCCAAGCTCTTCCCCCATGGAGGTGTCCCTTCCCCCAGAGAGACTATTCAAATGCTTCAGGGATTTCCCTGCTGATCCAGTGGTTAAGACTCCCTGTTCCCAAGGCAGGGGGCCCAAGTTCCATCCCTGGTCAGGGAACTAGATCTCAAAGCCCGCAACTAAGAGTTCTCAGATCAGATCAGATCAGATCAGTCGCTCAGTCGTGTCCGACTCTTTGCGACCCCATGAACCGCAGCACGCCAGGCCTCCCTGTCCATCACCAGCTCCCGGAGGTCACCCAGACTCGCATCCATCGAGTCAGTGTTCTCATGCCACAATTAAAAGGATTTCTCATGCCACAACGAAGATCAAATATCTCAAATTCCACAAAAGACCTGGCACAGCCAAAATAAAGTAAATAAAGGTTTTTTTAAAAAAATTAACAACAACAAAAACCAATGCTGCAGAGCAAACCATGGTAACAAAAATATTCACTGCAAGTCCCAGGTGCCCCAGGTCTCGCAGCCCCTGCGAAGAAGTGACCGGAATGTCATCAGTTCTCTGTCCTTCCTCACATCCAAAGTCGGACCTTACGCTTCAGAGAACCCATTACAGGGGCTGCTCAAAAATCTCAGGCCTCACATTCTTGAAGGAAGATATGGAGATGGTAACACTTTCCTTTCATCATCCTTAACACCCAGCTGGCCATCCCCGTGTGCCAATTCTACTTTCCAAACAAGTGTGGATACCAGCCTGCCTCTCTCACAACCACCTGCATAGTTCAGGCCCCTCCTCTCTCCTCTGGATCCTTATAGCAACCTCATTCCCGCCCCCTTCCCCCCCCCCCCGGAACTATGAGATACCGCTTTTTCTTTTTTCAATTTGATGGTTCCAGGTCTTAGCTGTGGCACGCAGGATCTAGTTCCTTGACCAGTGATTGAACCCGAGTCCCCTGCATTGGAAGCGCTGAATCTTAACCACTGGACCATCGGGGAAGTCCCTACAGTTAAGTATCCTCTTAAAAGGAGTCTGCGTTAGATCCGTCCTCCACACTGTTCAAAGGAGGGGTTTTCTTTTTCATTCACTATGCTGCACCGGTATCTAGACTACGAAGATATCAACACATTTTTTTTGTTGTTGAATGAAGGAGTAGAGCCTGAAACTGAGCCCAAATCCGCCGGATTCCAAATTCCCCCCAAGCCAAGTTCATCTCTAAGTTGAACCGCTGAGGGCCCCGGCCTGGGAGAGAAGGGAAGCTGCCGGCCTTTCTAGAGCCCAGTTCTTCGGTTACGACGGGGCTCCCGGGACCCCCCTGGGCTCGGTTTCTCCGCACAGCCCGTCCCAGGATCCCGGTTTTCTCTCCAAGGTGAGAGCTGTGTCTTCCCTAGGGGAAGCGACGCCGGAACTTCCAGGGGAAGGGCAGGAATTTTTGAAATCCAGGCCCGGCCGAGCAGTAATTGGCACCTTGGCGGCCGCCAGCGGAATCGCCCAGCCCTAAATCACGGCCGCGGCCCCGCCTCCCGGCGGCGGGGCGGGCAGAAGCGGCGCTCCCGGCGGGGGCGGATTCCGGGCGTGCGGAAGGAGGACCGGCCGCCGCTGCAGGTGCCGCGGAAATGCCTTCCCGGCCGCCCGCCTTTGAAGTAGGCCCGCCCCCCGCCCGCTGCAAGCTGCACGCCCCGGGGGGTCCCTGCCGGGGATCGTCACGCCGAGTCCACTCGGATTCCCGGGATTCGTGGGAAGGCGGCCGAGTGGGGCGGGGGCGCTTCTCTTGGCGAGCCCCGGCCATTTGTCCGGAGAGTGTGACCTCAGAATTACTCATTTGGAGCCCACAGTGTGCAGGGAAAGGGTCGGGAGTGGGGCCCCAAACTGGAGAAGGAGGATACTCGGGAAGAAGCCAGAACTGTTTTAGTGAAGGGGTGCAAGGGCAGCCCCGCTCCCAGCATCAGACATCTTGGGCCCTTGGGACATTTTCTTTGCTTTCCTTAACCTCCCTTTCCTATGGATTTGAGGATTCATGGTAGGGGGCCGGCAGAGAAATTTGTGGTTCCATCTCATTTTTCCCTTGCTGATTTTCTATGACTATGCTGTTATCTGATCTGATCTGATCTGATGCTGTTATGTTTAAGCCCCCCAGCAGTCTATTGCAATGAGGTTTTTTTTTTTTTCCCCTCCATCCAAAGTATAGGTGGGGATGTTCTAAGGCTAATGTGCAAGAAGCAGATTGTGTGTAGTCAAAATTATCTCTGAAAAAGACTTAACCTTAAATAAGGTATAATGTATACAATCCTGAAGTCATCCTCCTTAAGCAAGGTAAAATTGAATAACCACTGGACCAGATTCTGAAAGAGTGAATACGCATATATATATTTCTGAGCATTTGAACCACTTTGCTTTTAACGCAGAATTTTGTATTCAGTAGATGTGGGGTGAGGTCCCAGAAGTTAGACTGCTGCTGCCATTACTGCCACACTTGAGAACACAGCTTTGATAACTTCCACATTTCCCTGAGGTGGGTGGAAGATTCCTAGGCATTTCTTTTTGGCTGCAAGGATTACGATTTTAATACAGAGCTTCTATATATTTAATGCACATGTTTGTGGCTGTCAACACATGCGACAGTCTATAGCACTGGGCCTGGAATTTGGTGCATGTTCAATAAATGTTTACTGGATTTGAATACAGAACTTGTTTGATCAGACCACTGTGAAATTTCCAGAGTTTTGCGAATATTTTAATATCAGGGAGGCACCATTTATTCAACATTCAGCAATCATTTCTTTGGACCTACCCTGTACCAGGCAGTGTGCCAGGAAATGGGAATACAGAAGTTACCTGGATACAGATGCAACACGAACATTAAAGTACAATATGTAGATAACCAACAAAGACCTATTGCACAGCACAAGGAACTATACTCAGTATCTTATAATAACCTATAAGAGAAGATAATCTGAAAAAGTGTGTGTGTGTATATATATATGAATCACTATGCTGTATACCTGAAACACATTGTAAATCAACTATACTTCAATAAAAAATGAATTTAAAAAATAAATAAGAGGGGAGAAAAGTGCAATGAAAAGAAGTGAAAAATGTGAATGTGTTAGTTGCTCAATTGTGTCTGACTCTTTGTGACCCCATGGACTATAGCCAGCCTAGCTTCTCTGTCCATGGGATTCTCTAGGCTACACTACAGGAGTGGGTAGACATTCCCTTATCCAGGGGATCTTCCTGACCCAGGACTGAACCTGAGTCTTCTGCATTGTGAGCAGATTCTTTACAGTCTGAGCCATCAGGGACTTAAAAAAAATAATAAATAGGAAGGGAAAAATGGACATGTTCTGCCAAATTCTAAGACGGGGTAATGCACAGAAGTGAAGGGTTCAGGGCAGGCTTCCCAGAGAAGGAAAGATTCGCAAGCAGTGGAGGCTGGTGACCAACTGCAGGCCGCTGAACTGCCTCTAGAATTCCAGTAGAAAGAGGCCTTTCCAGCTCCTGCAGCAAGGCTGCTGTGGGCTTGCTCTTGGGTCCCCTTGGGCTACTCCTGACTCCCTGGCCCGGCCCACCTGCAGTCCGGGGTCAGGCTGGCAGGCAGTCACCGGCCTGTCACCTCTGCTCTCTGGTGCTCCCCCTGGGGTACAGCAGCCGTCAGTTCAGCTGGGGACAGAGAATTAGCCAAGGAGATCCCAGGCAGCGAATCTCAGCCCAGGAGGCAGGCACAGCTGGGTGCTCTGGATTGCTCCTAGCTTTCAGCCCATATTCTCTACTTTTTCCCTGCTTGTCTCTCTTCATTTGGAGATTCCTCCCTCCCTTTCCCCCTTCCCACTTTGCTCTGTATCCGTCAAGCATCAAGCGCTTTTTTTTTTTCCCCACAGGTGGTTGAAACTATTTGACTATCTCAATGACTTGTTTCAAAGGGCAGAGGCAAGGCCTCTATCACCTACAGGTGGTCAGTGGGGGCTGCTGGTTGGGAACCCCAGAATGCAGGCCCAGCCTAGAGTAGTTAAAAGCTTGGTCTCCAAATAGGAACCACACTGGCTGATTTGAAATCCTAGCTTGGTGGCAGCTTAGAATTTGACTTGGGGCAAATAACCTCACACTTTCAGAGTCTCAGTTTCCAGTCTGTAAAATGGGTATTATAATAATAATAGAGCCATCTGTACAAGATTGATGTGAGACTAAACTAATGTATGTTAAAAAATACACTTAGTACCATGCCTGTCTATATAGTACACATTCGTATGTCCAACTGTGCCCTTGAAGGGGAAGTTTTGGAAGGAGCCACTGGCTGGGGGTGGTTGGGGAGGGAAAAGTCTCCTTGCCTCACCAACAAACCACCCCTCCTTGGCTCTTCTGGGACTGAAAGGTCCACCTGCTGCTTCCTGATCTGTCTGCCTTTGAGTCCAGGGGCCAGGCTTTTCTGAGGGGCAAGGCAAGACCGCTGAGCAGGAAAGTGGTTCCTCTCTCTAGAGTGGCCTTGGGGGGGCTAAGGGACACAGGATGGGGTGGGAGCAGAGGTGGCTGTGGACTGTGACTCTCGGGAACCATTCTGTCTGGGCTGTGACCTTTTTCCCTGTCCCCCACACTGAGACCCATGAGACCCTGGACGCACCCATGACACCTGTGGCCATGCTTAGGGCCGAATCCTGCTTGAGGTCTGCATTTCTCTACGATTGTATGTGTGTTTTGAAGACAATGGGAGAGGACTGAATCTAGAAGACAAAACATTCAGTTCTAGCTGCTTTCATTCACTTTTAAATTTCACAGATACTTCAGGTTTGGGGAATAGAGAAATACAATGTCCTTAGGGTACTTAGCGGAGAAGGCAATGGCACCCCACTCCAGTACCCTTGCCTGGAAAATCCCATGAACGGAGTAGTCTGGTAGGCTGCAGTCCATGGGGTCGCGAAGCGTCGGGCACGACTGAGCAACTTCACTTTCACTTTTCACTTTCATGCATTGGAGAAGGAAATGGCAACCCACTCCAGTATTCTTGCCTGGAGAATCCCAGGGACAGAGGAGGCTAGTGGGCTGTCGTCTCAGGGGTCTCACAGAGTCGGACACGACTGAAGTGACTTAGCAGCAGTAGTAGGCAACACAGAAAATAAAACAAAAGAACAGCCAAGGAGCAAGGAGCTCCTTGCTTCTCCAAGGAGCAAGTCCTAGTTTGAAATAACAGGATTATTGGTCTGCTCTTTGGCAAGATGGGTGTGAACTCCATACCCATCCCAGCTGATACCACAGTCTTGGCCATTTGGAGGCATTTGGACTGTGAGTGGGAATGAGATTGACCTTGGTGCTCCATATAACTTATTTGTGGATGCCTGAAATTGCACTGGGCGGTGGTGGTGGTGGGCCTTTCTCTAGGCTTAAGCATTATTCTTTTTCTGAAACCCTATGTAAATTTTAAATCCCTGGGGGTGGGGGTGGGTTAACTGAGTTCATAACGCAGCAGTGCTATGTCCTGAGACAGAGCTACTCAATGACTTTGGACTCCAAAAGATGCCCCTGGTGGGTACCACAAGGGGAGCCAGTGGACCACAAGACAATCTCCATTACCCTCTGAGTTAGCACTCAGCTCTGCTCTGCCTGCAGAAGAGAGAGCTAAAGAGATGTAAGGGGTGAGTATGTGTGTGCTGTGCTAAGTCGCTTCAGTATTTGCAACGCTGTGGACTGTAGCCTGCCAGGCTCCTCTGTCCATGGGATTCTCCAGGCAAGAATACTGGAGTGGGTTGCCATACCCTCTTCCAGGGGATCTTCCTGACTCAAGGATCAAACTGCATTTTGAGTTTGATCAAACAGGTCTTCTGCGTTGCGGGCAGATTCTTTATCACTTGCATCCTGGGAAACCTAGAGGGTGAATAAGGCCCAAGCAAAACCCAGACCTGGAATTCTAGCCAGCCTCACTCTGGGAGCTGAAAGAGCCAGAAACTCTAGGTACATCTTAACTGCAGGGCCCTGTGGTCTCTGATTTGCCCCCTCCCTTATGGGTCCTGCTGGAACAGTCATGCTACCCTCTATGATAGCCCTGTGGTTGCCCACAGGCCGTGACAAAACTTTCAGGGTTCTTTGCTGCTGCTGCTAAGTCGCTTCAGTCGTGTCTGACTCTGTGCGACCCCATAGACGGCAGCCCACTAGCCTCCTCTGTCCCTGGGATTCTCCAGGCAAGAATACTGGAGTGGGTTGCCATTTCCTTCTCCAATGCATGAAAATGAAAAGTGAAAGTGAAGTCGCTCAGTCGTGCCCGACGCTTCACGACCCCATGGACTAGAGCCTACCAGGCTACTCCGTTCATGGGATTTTCCAGGCAAGGGTACTGGAGTGGGGTGCCATTGCCTTCTCCGTTCAGGGTTCTTTAAAGACACTCAACTACCCCGGGCCCCTTCTATGTGCCTATCAGCTCTCCTGCCCACAGGCCAGATTTGGCGCTCACGGTGAAGAATGTGGACCCCAGCCACCCCAGAGAGACCCTGGAGTGAAGCCGGGCCAGGTCTCCCTGTGGCTGGAGCACTGCCCTGGGCGGGTCCGCTGCCCGCCTGGCCCCTTCCTACAAGAATCTGCATGCTTCATCCCTCTGTGTTCCTCCCTCACCAACCTACCTGGAGGCAGGTCATAAAGCAGGAGGAGGGAGATGGATGGATGAGGAGGGCGGAGAGCCACGTGGTGCCATAAAGCCCCAGCTAGAGAGGGCCTGTCCCGGAGTGTCCAGGCTGCAGGAGTGCACGCTCAGAAGGTGGACTGTCAGCCTTGGGAGCCGGAGCCGGGGCAGCGAGGCCCGGGAGGAGGCCATGCACCGAGGCGCACCAGGACCAGGCCTCAGGGGCCTGAAGGGGGCTGAGGGCTCTCCTCAAGACTTGGGGAACTCTTGCCTGGAAGCCGAGAGGGATTTTGGGGTGCTGAGAGAGAACGGCGGCCCCCGAGGCCTGGGCGAGGTGGAGGAGGTGGCCGGGAGTAGAAAACGCAGCCGGCCGGTGCGGTCCAAGGCGCGGCGCATGGCCGCCAACGTGCGCGAGCGCAGGCGCATCCTGGACTACAACGAGGCCTTCAACGCGCTGCGCCGCGCGCTGCGGCACGACCTGGGCGGCAAGAGGCTCTCCAAGATCGCCACGCTGCGCCGGGCCATCCACCGCATCGCTGCACTCTCCCTCGTGCTGCGCGCCAGCCCCGCGCCCCGCTGGCCCTGCGGGCACCAAGAGTGCCATGGGCAGGCCGCGCGCGCCGGGGACGCGGGGGACCTGGGCTCCAGTCCCCAGGCACCACCACCGCCCGCCGGGCCCTTTGAGCCGCGCTGCGCCTCGTGCCACCCGCACACGCCCCTGGGGCGGCCCAGGGCGGTGGCCGAGGCGCTGCCGGGCTGGGCCCAGGCCTCCCCCGAAAGCTGGCGCCGAAGTATCGGGGCTCCCTCGGCCTGGCCGCGGGGCCTCCTGCGAGCGGGCCCCGGGCTCGGCCACCAACACTCCTGACCCAGCACCGAGCGCACTGAAGGGCCGGGAAGGAGACAACGGCAGGATGACCACAGAACGGGAAGATCAGAAAGCCATCCCTGGCAGAACTGAATGGGCTGACGCCTGACGGGGAAAGGAGGCGCTTTGTCGGTGGGAAGGAGCTCTGGAGACTGGGCCGCACCTCCTAGAACCCCGCGAACCCAGCCAGGAACCGGATTCTTCTGAGTTCTTACCGTTGGACTTGAACTCTCCTTGGAAAGTGACTTTTGCATCTCGGTGCCTCCGAGTCCTATTGTCTCTCGCTTTACAAAAAAAAAAAAAAATTTTTTTAGGAGAAATGAAGACCTTTGATCAAAGTGGGGGGGGTTTATGTGGGAGTATGGGTGGCACTTGATGGGGTCTGATGACGCAGCGTGGGTCCCTCCCCCTGCCTGTGCTGATGCCCCAAGTCTGTGGTCTGGGGGAGGCCATCAGAAGCAGCCAAATAAAAAGGAGGAGCTGTCATCTCTGTCTGCTAGCAGGACTCCACGGGGCCCAGGAACCCAGGGTGGCAGGAAGGCCCGGAGAGGCTTGGGGCTTCACCCTGGAATGATGAGCCCCTGGCTTGAAGCCCACAGGTAGGTACTAGGAGACACTGGTTCCTGAAGAGCCCCGGTGTGACTGAGCACTGTGAGGGGCCCTGTGGGAGAGGACGTTATCTGGAGATGAGCAGCGAGACTGGGAGGCTGACGATGCGGTCAGAACTGCTGTCTGCCGTGAGCCACAGAGAGTGTGGCAGTGGGAGCAGACTGTGGGCCAGGCTCAGGGAAGGGAAGCTGGGGGCAGGGCCGAGGACGTGGGGGGCATCAGTAAATCCCGCTGGTACCCCAAGCGATGGGCAGATGAAGCTCCCGGGGAAGAGTGGGAGTGTGGACTGTGCCTCTGTGATGAGGGGCAGATTTGGAATCCAGGAAAGTGGGGCTTGGGCCAAGGCTGCTGCAGAAGTGGGAGGGACAGCTGCTCTGTCTCTAAGATGAGCACCCTGAGCTCATGTCCAGCCTCACTCATATTGAGTCTCACTGACCAGGCTCCTATTGTTGGTGCTGCTCGCTATGAGGACCCAGATGTGACAGGGAAAGCCTGAGGGCTTGCTGGTCTCCTTGGAGAGTTGGAGGCAGGGGGAGTTCCACAGCTCAGAATGGGGGACCCCACAGAGGCTGGAGAGATGCCCATAGTCTCCCAGGGAGGAGTGAGAGGTCCCCAGAGCACTTGAGATGAGGCTCATTGTCCTAATTACAGGCGTCTTTGCTTTCTGCAAGTGAGACTCTGGCTGGCACACTTGGCATCCAGTCCCCAGGCCCACAGACCCCAGGCCTCCCATTTCACAGGGCGGGTGGCCAAGTCACAGATCATGAAAAGCCTTAGACTCTGGGGCAGTGGGCTCTTGGGGCCCCACCAGGAGCAAAATGTGGGGCCCTGGCCCCAGTCCTGCCCACTGAGCATGCCCTGTCAGGGACAGGCAGTACCATGGTCTGACAGCAGAAAGAAAAGAGCCAGGCTGTCCTGGGATCCAGGCTCTGTTCTGCACTTAATACATGCGTGCCCATTTAACCTCTCTTAAGGCTGGGGCAGGGGCGGTGGGGCAGGGGTTCACCTCTGACACAGGTGGCTCCACCTCAGGATGGCTGTATTAACCTTCATTCATCAGGCACAGTTTCTGGCAATTAGGTGTTCCACAATTGGTAGTGTTTGCATATTATTATAATTTTCTGACAGACAAGCCTGGACAGTGCTTCCACCTTGCTTCAGCCTCAGGTTTGTATTCTCTGGAAACATGATAAAAATGACCATCAAGTCCTGCTTTACGGAGTTCCAGGATGAAAAATGAGGGTTCTTCCCTGGCTTGCACGTTCAGCTCTGGAAGGGAGAGGGCGCCCCCTGCAGGTGAAATGGGGAGTGTGCCGCAGACTCTGAAGGCAGTTTGAGGATGTGGAAGTATTGTCTCCTTACTTACCAGTTGAGTGACCTTGGCAAATCGTCTAAGGGCTTTGAGCCTAGGTGTTTACATCCGGTATAATGGACTAAATAAGTCTTTATATCATAGGCTGTTCTGCAGACTAAAAGAATGCATTTAAGGCACTTAGCATGGCGCCTGGCCTACGAAATCACTCACTACATGAAAGCTATTTAATATTAAGACAAATTCTATTTGTAGAGCTGTTAAATGGAGAGAATGTATGGGAAGGTATTTTATAAAATCTGCAACACATTAGTTATTAACATTGTTTCATCCGGGCTATCTGTTTGAGGGCACACATCTGCGTATTTACAAGATGATAAGTAAATATTTGCCTGGCATGTTTACAGAAATGTGTAGATATGTGAATTTTTGTGTGTGCATATGTGTATCTATTGACCTAACAGGTACCTCCTCCTCTCCCTGATTTTTTAAAGGGTGCTAGACCAGAATACCTTTAATTATGCACCTTCCAGGCTTTCTGGCAGAGAAGGCAATGGCACCCCACTCCAGTACTCTTGCCTGGAAAATCCCATGGGCAGAGGAGCCTGGTAGGCTACACTCCATGGGGTCGCGAAGAGTCAGACACGACTGAGCAACTTCACTTTCACTTTTCACTTTCATTCATTGGAGAAGGAAATGGCAACCCACTCGTGTTCTTGCCTGGAGAATCCCAAGGACGGGGGAGCCTGGTGGGCTGGGGTCGCACAGAGTCTGACACGACTGAAGCGACTTAGCAGCAGCAGCAGGTTTTTTGGAACCCTTGCTTGAGTTTTTTGTTTGCTTCCTAAAACCATATCCGTTCTCCAAGATGACTGATTTGCTATGAAAAGAAGCTACATCCCTTATTATTAAAGACATGGAAGTTATCAACCAAGACCACATAGGTTTATCCAAATGTAATGGAAAATAGTACAAGGATAGGTATTAAATGAATATAAAAAGGAAAGTTCTGGAAAGAGAACACACCCACAGAAGACAGAGCTGTAAAAATCATGGCCAAAAGATATGAATGACTGATATACCTAAAGACAGAAATTATGTATCTATAAGGTTAATCCCAACAGATTACTCAAGTAGTGTTCAAAGGAGAGAAAGGGTTCACTTCAAAAGGGCAGAGAATAATAACAATTATAGCACTTTTTGCATCATGAATGAGACATGCCAGCAAAAGTAAGTAACAATTGTAAGACCCAAATGTTGTCAGAGATGTGAAGAAAGGGGCATATTTACAGAGGCACCCCCACTCCAGTACTCTTGCCTGGAAAATCCCATGGACGGAGGAGCCTGGTAGGCTGCAGTCCATGGGGTCACTAAGAGTTGGGCACGGCTGAGCGACTTCCCTTTCACTTTTCACTTTCATGCATTGGAGAAGGAAATGGCAACCCACTCCAGTGTTCTTGCCTGGAGAATCCCAGGGACAGGGGAGCCTGGTGGGCTGTCATCTATGGGGTCACACAGAGTCGGACACGACTGAAGCGACGCAGCAGCAGCAGCAGTTGTGTATCTGTTCCTTTTTATGGTAGAGAACAATTTGGCAAAATCACAATAAAAATACCCCAAGGAAGTAAGTCAAAAGGAAAAAAAGGTTTTTTTGAAAAAGGAGGTCCCAGTAGCACTGTATCTAACAGTGAAAGTCTTGAAACAACACAGAGACTTAACCAGAGAGACTTGGGCAAAGCAGACTCAGGTATTTGCAACAGGTTGCCAGCAATGGTGAGTAGGGAAAGCAGATCAAACTGGTCTGTGCCTGCTGCTTATAAGTGTGGACCAAGAGGTAGGCGCAGGAACCGACCTGGAGAGAACTTGGGGGATGTAAACAGGGTTAATATCCATTCGCCTCTTGATAATTGTCTTTAAAAGTGAAAGTTTTGTTTGCTTAGGGCACGTTCTAAAGAGGAGTGGAGAAATGTTTTGAGCATAGACAGCAAGGATTCCTTTGGAGGGACTCCGGGTGGCAGTAGTGGTAAAGAACCCGCCTGCCAATGCAGGAGGCATAAGAGACGTGGGTTCGATCCTTGGGTCAGGAAGATCTGGAGGAGGCCATGGCAACTCACTCCAGTATTCTTGCCTGGAGAATCCCATGGACAAAGGAGCCTGGTGGGCTACAGTCCCTACCATAGGGTCACAAAGAGTCGGACACAACTGAAGTGACTTAGCACACACATACCTCACTGGATGTGAAACTGGACATCAAGTTTTGCTCACATTTTGCACTCATGTGTGTATGTGTGTGTAGACACCAGAAGGCTGCCTGAAGCAGGGGAGCTGGGCCCAGGCAGACCTCAGTAAAAAGTGGAATTTGCTTAATTACTCCTACCCTGTCAGCCCCATAGGATTTCCGAATACCCAGTGCAATACTGAGGATAAAAAGGCTTGTGGTCACAATTACAGTGTTTTTCTTTTTTACTTTTAAACCTCTTCTTCTTGCATTAGGCTCAAACTGACCTAACCTTCTGAGGTTTGTGTCTGCCCACTCCAGGCCCACTTTCCATACCACTGTTTCCATCTCAGAATTCTTCAAAGCCCAGGGTGCACTCAGGTTGAGGCAGGTAGAGGTGGATTTAGCAGCCGTGTGGACACCCTCGGCACTTGATTGGTGCCTTTATCTTCCTCTGGCTCCTCCAGTCAGCCATCACTGTGAGCCAAGCGCAGGAAGAGGGAGCTGGGGGCACACCCGCCCCCTCCCCAAGACCTCACAGCCCATTGGGCAGGGGGCACAGCGAGCGGAATGACTTTCTTCAGTGACCTGCAAACATACTAGGGAGCAGGGAGGTCAGCCCATAGCATAACAGAAAGGCCGATACCACCTGGGTAGCTACAGGGGCTTATAGCGCAGACCCCCACCTGGGGCTCACAGCCGTGAGTGAAGAAGGAGTCGGAGGGGGAGCTTAGCGCCTTCCCTTCTAAAGGCTGCCGTGGGCTTAGCTTCTGGCTGCTCTGCAGAAAGTTGGCCCAGGCTTCCCAGATCTTCACGTTAAAAGTCTGGAATCCCCGTTTTTATGTGAAGTGGATTTAAAAAAAAAAAACAACGTTGCGCACCAAACCCACTTTGCCCGATGAACCTGGCCCATGGGCTTCCAATGAAGACTTCAGTTGAGGGTGGGGGTGGAGGGGAGGTGGCACCTGCAGGTGGGGGCAGGACCAGGCTGCAGCCGGAGCAGCTGGCTGCGTTGGGCTCACCAATCCCGGAGCCCAAACCAGGGGCTCCTTGTCCTCGCCTCTCCGCCTCCTCCCTTGTCCCCACGCTCATCTCTGGTCCTTTCTCTCATCACCACTAGGCCACTAGATGGCGCCACAAGCCCAGCATCTCACAGTGCAGAGCAAACCCGGCTCGCTAGTCCCGGAACCCGTTTGCCTGGTAATCTTGCTACCATGGGTCACTCTGGGGACTTCTTGGCTCTTTCTTGTTTCTTCCAGTTTTTATTAAGTAAAAAAAAAAAGCTTCTTTATGTCAGGTTTCTTCTATCCTTCAGGCCAGTGCTGCCCGATAGAAATACACTGCAAGCCATGTTTTAAATTTTCTGGTAGGCGTATTAAAAGGAGAAAAGAAACACAGGTGACGTTAATTTTAAAAATGTTTATGTAACTCAATATAGCCAAAATATTATCATTTCAATATGTAATCTACATACACTGTGTTAATGAGATATTTTAATTTTTTTGGTACTGTTGGAAATCCAGTGTGTGTTTTATATGTATGGCATATCTCAGGGTGGATGAGCCACGTTTCAGGGGCTCTATAGCCAGATGTGGCTGCTGGCTATGGAACTGGCCTGGTTGGGCTGGTTAGTGGTAGGTCCATAGGGCCTGGGGTCCTCCCCAGCAAGAGTGAGCTCCTAGATTGTAACATGGAATTCTGGCCAAGCTGGACACTGTCTTAGAGTCTAGGACTCTTGGACATCCAAACTGCCACCATCTGCAGAAGGTCTCTTATTTTTAATATTTTTAAAGTCTTTTTATTTTGAGCCCTGCTGAAAGCTTGTGGGATCTTAGTTCCACAACCAGGGATTGAACACAGGCGCTCTGCAGTAAGAGCTTGGACTCCTAACCACTGGACTGCCAGGGAATTCCTGAAGGTCTCTTATTTTAAAAGCATGTTTCTAGAAGTTCCTGGGCAGAAGGGCCCAGTTCACTCCCCTTGCCCTGTCCCTTCTTCCCCTCTGTGGCTAGCTCACCACTCTCTGCCCATCACACCCTCTTCCTCCTTGCCTTGGCTCTTGCTGGAAGCAGCATTTCTGAAGCCAGTGTGATACACAATTCAAAGCTACTTCTTTCTGCTAAAATGGCTCATCTTGCTCCAAACCAGTTTCTGGATGTGATGGATTGATACCTAACTGGGATACAGTTTGAAATGAGTCTGGGTTTCGGTTTCCTAACCTCTGATCTCAAATGAACTCCACAACCTCTGAGACCCCTTCTCACCTCTAATTTGTCACCCCCATCCCACATGACTTACGCCCTCCTCCAAAGCACAGACAAGCATCCAGATGTACACACAAACCCTGGTGGTTCTGGGTGAACTTATAAGACCACGTAAGCTGGGAAATCAGGGATGTAGAAAGAGAGGCAGAGAATAGAGAAGGTGGCAGAAATGGAGGCGACGTGAGAGAACTAAGAAGGATGGGACAGGCAGCCGAGTCCGTGGCCCTTCACGCTGGCACCTGCCCTAAGGAGCTCCTGAAACAGAAGGATCTTTGCTGGCTCTTTAAAAGCGCCTCAGAAAAGCCCTAAGGGCCATGAGATGAGGCCAACGCTCCTCCTCTGCCACCCCTCGGGAGCTGCTCAGACACCCATTCAGAGGGTGCAGACACAATCCTCCTCCAGGGGCCCCACGAGTACTCACTCTACCCCTCCCTCCAGAGCTCAGAGCCCCGCTCTGGTCTGGACATCTCTGGGGCTTGGGGCGGGGGTCAGGTTCAAGGTGGGATGCAATAGGTCCAGAGTTCAGTGTTTCACAACAGATAGGAGAAGTGGGAGCCTGTTCCAGGACAAGAGGAACCGAGGGCTCAGTCTCCCGAGACAGGTGAAGGCACACCCATTTGGACCCCTTTGCCTTTCTCCCCCATCCAGAACCCCCATTGCAGAGGAGGGAGTCCTGGGTCCGCAGCAGGAGCCAGAGGCTGGTCCAAGCCACCCTGGGCAGGGCTGGGCTGGGGCAGAGGCAGAATGCTGCCAGGCGGTTCTCTGGGGAGAAGCGAGTTGAAAAGCATCTCCGAGGAGGGCAGGGAGGGAGGGAGGGAGGCTGGGTGTTGTGTACACACACACACACACACACACACACACACACACAGCCTCCCTGACTTAGCCCGAGCCTCACTCAGGAGAGGAGCAGTCTCCTCTCCGCTCCTAAAGCCTCTTTCTGCTCCTTCCCCGCCCATCTGAGCTGTCAGCAGCACCAGCGAAGTTGGCCTCAAACTTGAATGGGGCTGAAGGCTCCAGCTTCCTGGAGCTCCACGGGGTGGCAGGCTGGCCGCTGCCTCTGAGTTCAGCTGGCGCGGAGAAGCCGACCTTCCCAGCCCCCCGGATGGCCCTGGCTCTCCTGGGTGACACGTCTGCCCCTGACCTGTAGGCCTCCAGTCTGGGCCAAGGAATGGTGCGCTGAGGTCCCTTGGAAGCCCCTCGTCCCATCCTGGAGTTGGAGCAGCCCAAGGCCCAGGCCAGCATGGCCAACCCGGAACAGCCTCAGTTTTCTGCGGCGCGGGAGCCAGGCACTGCCTCACCCTTGGACCTGCCAGAGATGGAGAAGCTCCTTGTGCAGGTCGGGGGCCAGGATGACAAGGCCCTGAAGCCATCCAAGTCCCTCTCGGGGCCTCTGGACCTGGAGCAGAATGGCCACAGCCTACCCTTCAAGGTGATATCCGAGGGGCACCGGGAGGCCTTGCACCCTCTCTCGTCCTCCCGGGCTAGCTCCAGGCGGGCATCCTCCACGGCCACCACCTCCTATGCCCAGGACAGAGAAGTTCCCAAAGATTATCTCATCCTTGCCATTGCCTCCTGCTTCTGCCCCGTCTGGCCCCTCAACCTCATGCCCCTCATCTTTTCCATCATGGTAAGTGCTGCTCTTCATCGCAGGGCGGGGGCTGGTTTGGGTCAGCAGCCATGCTTCCCTGGCAGGCACCAGTCACCCTACCTAGGGTGTTGAGAGAAGAGCTGGGGTGCCGGGGGGCAGGGGAGGGGAAACTCCCCATTTTAGCTGGCCTATTACTCCCCCTTGGAGAGGGGTCCAGGGCCCCCAGAGCTTCAGTTTCCTGTCCTCCTTCATCTCTGCTCCTGGACATCACAGCTTGACTTTGCACACATCCCTGCTGGGAAGGGGATCCCAGAGAGATGCCCGGAGCCAAATTCTGCCCAGAAAGGACAGCCAACTTGGGGGTCTGGCCTTTGCAGGGGTCGGGGGCTTTGTTTCAAGGAGTCATTCCTGAGTGGGGCTGTGAATCAGCAGAGATTGCAACCAATATGGGGTCTCAGGGCCCCGTGTTCTCAGGAGGGGAGCCAGGCATCACCTCCCCACCCCACCCCACCCCCAGGGCCTCCTGGGTGTTCTAACAGCTTCTGGCAACTCTGGTTTCCAAGAGCGAGCAGTAGCTTCCCTGCCATGGACTGCGGACCCCGGGGCCCATCTCCCCCAGGGCTGCTCCTCTGGGGGAAACTTCTTGCTGGGGCCCTCTGGGCTTCACCTTTGTACTGATTTCAATATCTGTATTCCCGCAGGGGTGGGGAGGGGGTGGTCTGGGCCACAGATGGGAACGCATGAGTATCAGAGGGCATGGCTGGCCTGGCCAGGGAGGGGCATGGGGGCTCGTCTTTGTGTCTCCCACGCTTGCGTTGTAGGGTTTTGAGTACATAGCCTTCGATCGTCTCCAATCCAAGCTGTTGGGATTGGGCTACTGGCAGAGGAGCCCCAGGAAATGTTGGTAGCTGTTGGCAAGTGAATTTCATGGTTCAGGAAGTTGAGAGAGACAGACAGAGAGAGAGGCTGGCAGGGAATGACTTTCAGAATGAGGTTAGGAGCAGGGGCTGGTACACTGAGAGGGGAGACACTGTCTGCTTGCCCCTGGAGGGACTCCACTGTTGAGTTATCCGTCATCCAGTCCCCAGGAGCTGTGGTCTTTCCTGCTGCCACGCAGTCCACTGAGAAAACCCTTATTTCCTTATACATCTTTCTCCACTTCACGGAGGCCCAGTTTCCATCCAAGGGCACCTTCCCCAATCCCCAGCACCACCTGCCAGGGCTTTAGGGGGAAACTGCCAGCATTCTCAGGTCCCAGTGATTGGTGAATTGGCATGGGAAGAAGAGGAAGGGCTGGGCAGGGCCTTTGAGGAAATTCCTGTGCTGCCTGTGGCTCTTGGGGGCAGCTGGGGGTGGAGCCGGGCCACAGGGATTGCTGCCAGTGGCTCTGGGTAGGGACAAGCTCTTGGTTACAGGGAGAAGCCCCGTGGGGGAGACTGGCTTTGGGGAGGGAAAGCAGACAAGGGTCCAGGAGAAAACAGTTGCTAAAATCCATCTCCTGGCAGGGGTGGCAGAGTGTGAGCTGGGTAAAAGCTGCCTCTGTCAAAGGAAACCTGGGCCCACAGCTGTGGGACCGCTGAACCCACTCCTGGTGCATTCCTACATCCATCTTGGATTCTTGAATCAGGTCTGATGGTTGCCAGGCCTGGGGCAGGGAATACAGTGCTAAACCAGACACCATCACCGATTCCCACAAGCCTCCTGTCCAGTGGGGAGAAATTTGTAAACAGATCCTTACAACACATTGCAAGAAGTGCCCACGCTAGACAAAATCACCAGCTATTGTGCGACCTCAGGTAAGTCACTCAAACCACTATTCTCCTCAGTATTCCCATCTGCAAAATGGGTGTCAAAATAATACCTAAATTATAGAGTTGAAGGCAATGGCATCCCACTCCAGTACTCTTGCCTGGAAAATCCATGGACGGAGGAGCCTGGTAGGCTGCAGTCCATGGGGTCGCTAAGAGTTGGACACGACTGACTTCACTTTGACTTTTCACTTTCATGCATTGGAGAAGGAAATGGCAACCCACTCCAGTGTTCTTGCCTAGAGAATCCCAGGGATGGGGGAGCCTGGTGGGCTGCCGTCTATGGGGTCGCAAAGAGTCGGACACGACTGAAGCGACTTAGCAGCAGTATGAGCTACACAAAGGGCTTTCCCAATGGTGCAGTGATAAAAGAATCAGCCTCCAATGCAGGAGACACGGGTGATGCAGGTTCGATCCCGGAGTCGGGAAGATCCCCTAGAGAAGGAAATGGCAACCCACTCCAGTATTCTTGCCTGAAAAATCCCATGAACAGAGGAGCCTGGCGGGCTACAGTCCAAAGGGTCACAAAGAGTCAGACGTGACTGAGCGCCTAAAGCACACTGCTACGGGCCGTGCAAAGTGCTACAGCACCCAGCACATAGTGAGCGCTAGGATGTGGAGGCAGAAAACTAGGCAAGTGTCTCCCTGGTGGAGGATGGGAAGCCATCACACATTTGTTGGGTTTTTTCTTTTAGAGCTTTGAAATAAAATTCACATATCATACCATTCGGGGCTTCCCAGTGGTAAAGAATCTGCCTGCCGGTATAGGAGAGGCAGGTTCAGTTCCTGGGCTGGGAAGATCCCCTGGAGTAGGAAATGGCAACCCGCTCCAGTATTCTTGCCTGAAAAACTCCATGGACAGAGGAACCTGGTGGGCGACAGAGCATGGGGTCTCAAAGAGTCAGACGCAACTGAGCGACTATCGTACCATTCACTCATCTAAAGTGTACAGTTCAGCAGTTTTTAGTATATTCAGATAAGTGCAACCATAACCACAATCAATTTTAAAATATTTTCCTCACCTCTGAAAGAAACCCAGCCATGTTTTTCTATCACTCCTTCTAATACCTGCCTGCCAGACCTGAGTAAATTACTCATCTTCTTTCTGTCTCCATGGATTTGTCTCTTCCGGGCATTTCATAAGCAGACACACTTTGTTCTCTTGAGCTTTATTGTTCACTGATATTGCATTTTTCTACAAATTGAAAGTTGGTGGCAACTCTGCCTCAAGCAAGTCTATCAGTGCTCTTTTTTCCAACAGCATTTGCTTACTTTGTGTTTCAGGGTCATATTTTATTAATTCTCAAAATATTTCAAACTTTTCATTTTTATTATATTTGTCATGGTGATCTGTCATCAGTGGTCTTTAGTGTTACTGTTGCAAAAAGATCACAACTCACTGAGCAATAATGATGAGCACTACTTTTTTTCATGTGGACCATTTTAAAAGTCTGGGCTTCCATGGTGGTGCTAGTGGTAAAGAATTTGTCTGCCAATGCAGGAGACTCAAGAGACGTGGGTTCAATCCCTGAGTCAGGAAGATCCCCTGTAGGAGGGCATGGCAACCCAGTCCAGTATTCTTGCCTGAAGAATCCCCATGGACAGAGGAGCCTGGCGGGTTACTACGGTCCATAGGTTCCAAAGAGTTGGACCAGACTGAAGCGACTTAGCATGCATATGTTTTTAAACTCTGTACTGAATTTGTTACAACATTGCTTCTGTTTTTATGTTTTGGTTGTTTGGCCTCCAGTCATGTGGGATTTTAGTTCACCCACCAGGGATTGAACAGGAGCCCCCTGCATTGGAAGGCAAAGTTTTAACCACCAGATTCCCTGGGAAGTCCTAAGAGTTAGCATTTTTAAGTAAGATTTTAAAATTAAGGTCGGTACATTGTCTTTTTACACATAATGTTATTGCACACTTAATAGACTACAGTAAGGTATAAACGTAACTTTTATATACACTGAGAAACCAAAACATTTGTGCGAGTCGCTTTGTTGTGATATTCACTTTTCTAGTCCATAGGACACTCCCATGCGCCAGGGAGGGAAGGGGGTCAGTTATTCATTTAGAGTTGAAACAGGCGGTCCCACTCAGATAGCAGCAGGGGTGAAGGAGAGCCAGAAAGTGTGGGATGAGAGTTAAGTCTCTATGCTGGTGTCTCCAGGTCTGGCGATAGACTTCAGAGCTCCTCGTCTGATGTCTCCCCGCTGCTTACCAAATGAAAGATCAAGCCCTTGACCCCAGGGAGGAAGGAGACCTGCAGCCCTGACACCCTTGCTAGAGCTCACTGTCCGCAGAGCATGCTGTAATAAGAGGCTGGCAGAGTCTGGTTAATAATCATTCCCATTTAACAGATGGGGCAACTGAGGCACGCAGAGCTGTGCCTTGCCTTTGTTCACACAGCTGGTAACAGGCACATCAGCTGGCTCCTGACTCCAGTGTTCTCTTCACCTGCCCCACCCTGCACCTACCTCTGTGACAAGGATGGCATGTCCCTCCCAGGGAAGCCAAATGTTTTGGGCATTTGTGCAGGGAGGGAATAATTCTATTCCCTTCTCTCTTTTTCTCCCCTGCCTCCCAGTGGCCTCTTTCCTGTCACTCACTCCATCAGTGGAAGACTAATGGACCACCAAGCGTTCTTCCCACTGTGGCCAGCTGGGACCAGGACTGGGACCAGGGGCTCTGTCTCAGGAGCTGTGATCACAGGTGTCCAGACCTGGCCCTGCTCAGCCCCACAACCTCCCGTAAGCCTCCTGGGATAGTCAGGGCAAGGCTGGCTTCATCCATTTTACTTCCGGGTCAAACTGAGAAATAACCATGCTTCCTGATCCAGCAAGGACTCCTGTCATGAGAGATGTTGGACCCCAAGCAGTGAGCCTTCAGTTGCTGACCAAGCAAGCATCAGATACACTTGGGTGTGTATCACATCTCTGTCTCTTTTAAGGCACATGACCATATCCAAACCACTCAGCTTCCTTCCTTAGCTCCAGTTTCCTCATCCATAAAATATGTGTAATAAAACCATCTACCTCCTAGGGCTGTTGGGAGAATTAAATGAACTAATGAGTATGCCAGAGCCTGGCACATAGTAAATGCTTAATAAATGGAAGTGGTTGCTGTTATTATTAATACTGAATGAAACTGCAATGTCAGAGGAAAGAGCAAACCCCCAGTGCTGTGGTCCTCAACCTTTTTAGCACCAGGGACTGGTTTCATGGAAGACAATTTTTCCGTGGACCAGGGGGTGGGGGATGGTTTCAGGATGATTCAAGTGCATTCTGTTATTATTATTGTGTATATTTCTATTATTATTATCTCTATTATTATTACATCAGCTCTACCTCAGATCATCAGGCATTAGATCCCAGAGATTGGAGCCTTGCCCCAATCTGGCTTTCAGGCAAACGCGGCTTTTAGCAATTTGGATATAATGGAGTCTCACCCTCATACATCTCCAGAGGAGGTGGGCAGCCCTGTCTGTGGTTTTGGTGGCAGCCTCTCTGTAAGTTGTTCCCACAGCATGAGGGAGCGATGAGGAGATCCAGAGTGGCTTCAGTGCTTCCTTACTTAGGCATTTTTGACAAGTTAATTATTTAACTGATGTGTTGCAGACTCATTTTCATTCATTTATGATTTATCCCTTTCCTCAATGAGAGTGCTACGCCCTGACCAGGGCTGATAGTCAGCTGGCATGCAGGCATATAGCTTAAGATATTAACAGACTTCTGAAACCATTGGCAAACTGCTGCTGTCTCAAGCCCCTAAGTCTCCCCAGCCCCTCACATCCACCACTGCAGCCACCCTGGCTCCTCCCCTAGGGCCCCACCCCACCAATCCGTCCCTTCTCTCAAACAATGGAGGAGTTAACCTGTAGTCAGGACATTTTAGGGTTTCTCTGGTGGTTCAGACAGTAAAGAATGTGCCTGCAATGCGGGAGACCTGGGTTCAATCCCTGGGTTAGGAAGATCCCCTGGAGAAGGGAAAGGCTACCCACTCCAGTATTCTGGCCTGGAGAATTCCATGGACTGTATAGTCCGTGGGGTCGCAGAGTCGGACACAGCTAAGCACAGTACAGCACAGCAGGGGTCTTTCAGGATGAATTGCACGTTTGCAGAGACAATGATGTAGAGAAGGCACGGAGAAGCACACCTTTTGGGTTTCAGAAGCTGGGAGACGGAGAAGGAAATGGCAACCCACTCCAGTGTTCTTGCCTGGAGAATCCCAGGGACAGGGGGTAGCCTGGTGGCCTACTGTCTATGGAGTCGCACAGAGTCGGACACGACTGAAGCGACTTAGCAGCAGCAGCAGCAGAAGCAACCAAGATGTCTCTCAGTAGGTGAATAAACTGTGATACACTTTTCAGAGCTAAAAAGAAATGAGTTATCAGTCGTGAAAAGACACTGAGGACCCCTGAGTGTTTATCACTATGGGAAACAAGTCAATATAAAAAGATTACAGGTCTGTGATCCCAACTACGTGATATTCTGGAAAAGACGAAACTACGGAGACAGAGCAGTGGCTGCCAGGGGTGCTGCGAGGTTAGGAGAGACACAAAGACAAAACATAGAAGATTTTGAGAACAGTGAAAATATTATGTATGATACTGTAATGACAGATATACATTAGTACACATTTGTCTAGACCTAGAAAATGTTTAGTACCAAGAGTGAACCCTAAGGCTCACTATGAACTTTGAGTGACCATGATATGCCAATGCAGGTTCATTATTTGTTTAAAAATAGGTACCATCTGTTGAGCTATGTTGTTAATGAGAAAATTTATGCATATATGATGATGGAAGGTCTATGAGACATCTATATATCTCTTTCTCAATTCTTCTGTAAATCTAAAACTGCTCTAAAAAAAAACTAAAATGCTTTTTTTTAAGGAACAACAAAAAAATATTAGCACAGAATGTAACAAAGAAAAGACGATACAGTTTAGTGGTAAACATACTTGAATGAAGTCCAGCTATCAGAGGTCAAGTTACAGATTGCCTCTTTAGCTTGTTTCCTTCATCTGTAAAATGAATTATACTAGGGGAACTCCAGTGTTCTTGCCTGGAGAATCCCAGGGATGGGGGAGCCTGGTGGGCTGCCGTCTATGGGGTCGCACAGAGTCGAACACGACTGAGCGACTTCACTTTCACTTTTCACTTTCACACATTGGAGAAGGAAATGGCAACCCACTCCAGTGTTCTTGCCTGGAGAATCCCAAGGACGGGGGAGCCTGGTGGGCTGCCGTCTATGGGGTCGCACAGAGTCGGACACGACTGAAGTGACTTAGCATAGCATAGACTTTCTAGATGACAGGGTAGGTGTTTGTTTAGTTAAATAAGACGCTGCCTGTGCTTTCCCAAGATGAGTGTTTACTTCACGCCCACCAGCAGTGTGTGACTCTCCAGTTGTTCCACATACTCAGCAGGGTTTACTGTCAGCATTGATACTATTTTATCCATTCTAGTGAGCATATCGGAGAAGGCAATGGCACCCCACTCCAGTACTTTGCCTGGAAAATCCCATGGACGGAGGAGCCCAGTAGGCTGCAGTCCATGGGATCGCTAAGAGTCGGACACGACTGAGTGACTTCCCTTTCACTTTTCACTTTCATGCATTGGAGAAGGAAATGGCAACCCACTCCAGTGTTCTTGCCTGGAGAATCCCAGGGATGGGGGAGCCTGGTGGCTGCCATCTGTGGGATCACACAGAGTTGGACATGACTGAAGTGACTTAGCAGTAGCAGGGGAGCTTGAAAATCTCTTTCAGCTCTAAAAGTCTATGAATCATCTTAACACAAACCAGAAAGCTTGAAATAAAACAATATACTTGAATAACATCAAAAAAAAAGAAGAAGAAGCTGTGAGATGCTTGATCTCTGTGGAAGGGCTGGTAACTGATCAATCCTGGCACATCCTTTCTGTTTGTTTTTGATCATGCTGTGCGGCTTGTGGGATCTTAGTTACCCAAGTGGGGATTGAACCCATGCCCCCTGCAGGGGAAGCACAGAGTCTTAACCACAGGCCCTGGACCCTGGCACATCTGTCTCTTCTCTGAGGTCTGCTGGGCCTTGGCCTGAGCCTCACGGGTGGAGGAAGCTCTTTCCTGAGTCCTGTAGCTTCCTTCCTCAGCACCCTCTTCACCCCATCCTCCTGGCCCCCACCATCCTTTCCCCACACTCACCCTTGTTTTCTTTCCTCACTGATGTATTAACCTGCGTTCATAAATCGTTTTCTCACTCACCATTCCCACAACCCCTGCGATCACAAACGATCGATTAATTCAGTCATTACAACCGTTACTGCAATTATTATTATTGTGCCTTCAACTTGAGCTGTTTTGTATAACAGGAAGATGATGCAACTGACAGGGATGGAGAGCAGCTGGAAATTTACTCAAAAAAAGAAATGAGGGCTTTCTTATGGATCCTTCATTTGGTAACTCATGTGGGTGGGGAGGAACTTCAGAAATGAGGGCCAGCTAGCAGTGGAGAACTTCTCGTTCTGGAGCCCTAGAAGCAGGGCTGGAGTTCTAGAAGCAGGGCTCCAGACTTCCCTGGCGGTCCAGTGGTTAGGGCTCTGTGCTTCCACTGCAAGGGACACAAGTTTGATCCCTGGTGGGAGCACTAAGATCTAGCATGCCATGTGCTATGGCCAAAAAAAAAAAAAAAAAAAAAAAAAGTAGGGCTGCATACTTAGAGGCAATTACCTTCCCTCCATTTTACAGATCTGAAAACCAAGATTAACAGAATAGTTGTGATATTTACATTGGATAGAATGTATAAAGTGCTGGACACCACAAAGCAGCCACAATTAGGTCTGCTCTGATCCGTCTGGCCATTTCCAGGGTGTCTCCTTAATGGCACCCCTCATGCTTGAAGGCATGTATGATTGATCACTCTGTGGATAAAGAACTGCGATTGGGTTCAGTGTAACTGAAAAAACATCTTTCACCTTTCCTCCTCACCTCTCATACCCAGGAAGCTACGTGTGTGCCTCTCTCCATGGTCCTGAATCATTGCTGCACACACAACTGTTTTTCTGAAAAATGGGGGTGTGGGGGGCAGGACACATCTCAAAGCCCCTGCCCTTCCCCCACCAAGGCCATACTTACAGCCGACAATGAGTCCCTTGATTATGATTCAAGGTAGCTCCTGGATTTCAGAACTTGAACTTCCTAGAAATCCCAGAAGTCTTTCTGTATGTTGCTCCCTTTCCCTCCCATTGTTGCCTTGGTGTTGATGTCCTGAGTTCGGTGACCTGAGCTGCCAGCTGTTAGAGCATTTTATCCTCTACCACTCCTCTGAGGCAGGGATCGTCATTAGGACGTTGTACAGATGAGGAGCTGGAGCACAGATCACCATGCAGGTGTGGTGTGAGAAGTGGCTGCAAAAGTGGAGAAAGGCCAGATCAGGAGGGGGCCACCTGTCACAAAATGGAATCTGGATTTGGTCCTGTGGGCAGTGGGGAGCTTACAACTGGGTGAGATAAAGAGGATTTCTTCAAGACAGGAGATAAAGATACAATCAAGAAGGAGAGGGTGGGAAGACCAAGGAGAGCTGGTGCCCTAATGTCCCTGGGGAGCAGAGAGAGACTGAGATCTGGACTTGAGCTTGCGTAGTTCCTGACACGAGGTAAACGTTCAGACGATGCTAGGGATTATGACCATTCCAGTGGAGGAATCTTGGTGGGCTTCACAGAGGAGGTGGAATTGGAGCCTGCCATTGAAGGATGGAGAGGATTTGGATGTGTGGTGTTATTGGGGAGCGGGAATGCAGGTGGAAGAAATAGCATGAGCAAAAGCAAGTCAGTGCTCATATCCTGAGCAGCTCAGGTCCTGAGGTCATGGAAGAGAATAGCAGAGGCTCAAACCAGGAAATGCAAAACTCACCTGAGTTTGGACTTTGTTCGGCAGACAGTGGGAGGCCACGGGAGATAGTGAGCAAGAGTGATTGCCTCAGCCACCATCATCTCTCTGAGCTTTTATATCAGCTCTTAACTCTCTTTGGATCCCTCACGACAGCTGGGGTATGGCAGGGGTGGAGGTCTTTTGGAAACTTGTATCCTGTCCTACCATCCTCTGCCCCTAGGTTTCCATCCTCACTGGCTCTCATTGTTCTGGGATAAGGACCAACCTCCTTCCTGTGTGGGCAGAGCCCTACCTGGCCTGGCCTGGCCCACCTCTGCAGCCTCCTCTTCCTCACTGTCTCCAGCCACACTGGCCTTTGTCTAGTCCCTCCTGCTCCCTTCGGTCAATAACAATTTATTGATTGTCTACATATTTGCCATGTAGGGCCTCCCCCAGGGCCTTTGCACATGCTGTTCTCTCTGCCCAGAATACTCTTCTTCCTTTTGAGAAAAATATACATCTCTCGTCTTGTTCAGTCGCTCAGTCGTGTCTGACTCTGCGACCCTGTGGACTGCAGCACACCAGGCTTCTCCGTCCTTCACCATCTCCTGGAGTTTGCTCAAACTCACGTCCATTGAGTTGATGATGCCATCCAACCATCTCATCCTCTGTCATCCCCTTCTCCTGCCCTCAGTCTTTCCCAGCATTAGGGTCTTTTCCAATGAGTTGGCTCTTCGCATCAGGTAGCCAAAGTACTGAAGCTTCAGCTTTAGCATCTTTCCAATCTCATATCCCAATCCAAATATCCTCCCTTTAGGAAGTGTTCCCCAACTCTCCCTTTTACAAACTCTCATAGCACCAGGTACATCTGGTGCTGCAGTACTTCTTTGAAACACTACCCACAGTTGCAATTTTACTTTTGTGGGGTCATGATGGTGGCCTGCCACCCCCACCGGGATGCAAGCTCCATGAGCATAACAGCTGGGGGCTCTCTTGCTCACTGCTGCATCCCAGGGTCCTAGCACCACGCCTGGCATGAGTATCTGCAGGATGGACTGGTGGTGTGGGGAGTAGAAAAGAGAGGAAGAGAGCTTGGAGCCAAGGGGGCATCTTCATGAGGATGCTGCCTTGGCTTGAGTGACAAGTGGCACCTGGAACTAAAGCAGGGGCAGCAAAGCTCCAGAGGACAGTTGCAATGGAATTGACTGGGGGAGGAAACGAATTACTATGTTGGGATGGGAGGGGAGCTATGACTCAGTGGAGAACTCTAGGGTTAGAGTTATGATATATAATAACTGGGGCTTAAGCAAGAGGAAGGAGGAGCACAAGGCAAGGAGCAGATCTGGGAAGTAGGAAGCTATGGTTTGGGGCAAAGGGAGTGAGGGCACGCTGCAGCGGGCAGGTGGTGCTGGCCTGGAAGGAGCTTGGCAGAGGGAACCAGGGGGTGGGGCTGAGGGGTCAGTTAGAATTCTGAGAGATGAAGGTAGGACCCCGGTGCACCACTGAAGAGAGCACAGACGGGAGGGCTGCTGCTCTGAGCTTCAGCTTCTTCAAAAGTGGGCGACACTGCCAACCTCATAGGACGATTCTGAGCCTAAACGAGGTCATTTAGGCACAGTCGTTAACAAGCTGCGCGACACGAAACAAGGGCTCAATAAGCCTTCACCATCGTTGTTCACCATCATCGTCAAGGTACCTGACGCTTCCATGCTGAACTCAGGAGCTTCCAATAATCAGAACATAAAAATAACCAAATAGGGACTTCCCCGCTGGTCCAGTGGCTCAGACTCTGTGCTCCAAAAACAGGGGGCTTGGGTTCGATCCCTGGTCAGGGAACTAGATCCCACATGCTACAACTAAAAATGATCCTGCATCTCACAATTAAGACTTGGTGCAGCTAAATAAATTAATAATAATAATAATAAAAAAGGTGTGAAAGCAGTCACCACCTTTAGTGGACTCCTTCCTGTTTCTGTTCTAGTGGTCCAAGTTCTAGAGCCAGAGGAATCTAGAGGCCACCAGCCAGCCCTTGGCAGTGGTGAGGGGTCTCCAGGGACAAGCCTGGGACATACCTCCTACTGAGCCACCCCCAGGCCCCTGGGGATCCCCTCTTCTGTTCATCCCCCTCCTCGCACCCACCTGATTTAACCCAACAAAAGAAGGCCAAGAGAAGCTGAGCTCACTAAGGATAAAGATAATCAGATATGGTCCCTGTGAAGCCATCTATGGCTCCACCCCAGCCCCAGCCTTGGTCGTTCAAACCCAAGACACCTCACCTTTCCAGTGTGATCCGGGAAGTGGGCTTGTGATCCTGGGTGGGAATTTGGAGGAGGGAGGACCAGCGATTTCTTTCCTTTTATGAGAAGAGGGGCTCACAGAGGAAAGGAGGCAGGTATGTTGGGCCATAGAAAAAGTCGCAGAGCTGCCTTAGTGCGGCTACAGGAATGAGCCTTGGGGTGGGGTCCAAGGGGGCCTGGCTTATCTTTCCCACCAGCTCAGCATGGCCTGGACATGGTCCACCCTCCCAGGCCCGCAGTCTCTACTGTACCTCTCTGCCCATCCCTGTCCTGAGATAACACCCTGGGGACTTCCCAGGCGGTCCAGTGGTGAAGACTCCGTGCTTCCACTGCAGGGGGCATGGGTTCAATCTCTGGTTGGGGAACTAAGATCCTGAGATAATGCCCGGCTTTGCTCGATTATGTTTCCAGCTGTCCCCAGACAACAATGGGCAAGCTTGGTTAGGGATCCCTGCAAGAGGTCTGGCCACTTGAGTCCAGGCCATTTCTCCTGAAGGAGGCCTCTGCCTGTCCCCTAGGGGAGCTGCTCAAGTGTGGGCTGCAGCAGGGACCGGGGTGTGTTCAGAGGCTCAGGCAAGGGGCCCCCTGCAAGGCTGCTGAGGACAGGGTTTCTACCACCCTCTCTCTGCAGTCTCGAAGTAGCGTGCAACAGGGGGACCTGGACGGGGCCCGGAGGCTGGGCCGCCTGGCCGGGATGCTCAGCATCACCTTCATCATCATGGGGATCATCATCATCATCGTGGCCGTGACTGTCAACTTTGCAGGTGAGGCCCAGCGACACCCCAGCTCCCTTGGTGTGAGGACCACAGAAGGATGTGGCCCAGCACCCCCAGGACGGGGCAGTGGTGGGGAGAAGGGTAAGAGCATGTAGGTGCCACAGCCTTCACCTTGCACCCCAGAAAAGCAAGCACTCCAGTCTCCTGCAGGGACCAGCTGAGTGGGACTGGCTTTCTGTCTCTCCAGTGGCCGGAGAGTAGGTCACCAGGAAAGGTCATGGGAAGCACGGGCCCAGGAGGCAGAGGCCACAAGTTCTAGTCTTGGCTCTGATGGTCCTGCACCAGGGTTTGCCTGGTTCAGTCTTGGGGTTTTCATGTCGAAAGTGGGAGGAAGACACCTCCAGCACAGAGGCTTTTGTGAGCATCACCCGAGATAGCACAAGTGACTCTGACTTGTAACCTGGGGGCTTGCCACACAGCATCCCTGCTGAGACAGTCAGGTCTTACTGGAAGTAAACCAAGCTTGTGCTGGAAGTCAGGAAGTGAAACTTTTGGGAACACCCAAAGGTGGTCCAGCCAAGTTATCCAAGCAAGGTGACCAACATTTTCAAAAGTGCTACTCACAAAGCCCAGTAGCTTTGAGAATTTCTGGGCTCTGCGGGTCAATATTATCCATTTCCCTCTAATCACACACTCGTATTGGAAGCCTCCAACTGTCTCTGCCCCTTTAGTGACCAACCTACGCTTTTCCCCTAAAGACCTTGCCCCACCACCTGTGCTCCATGGACCAGCAGCTTGGGGCTGACACTGGGAACAGGTTGTAAATATAGAATCTCAGGCCCCACCCAGACCTGCTGAATAAAAATCTGCACTTTAGAAATATTCCCAACCCCATTATTAAAGTTTGGGAGGTAGTGGCCTAGAATATAGAGTGTTCATCTTGGGGCAGAAATCCTGGGATTTGGCTGCAGGGTCATGGCCTCATATGAGAGGGAAGAGTTCAGGTTTGCAATCAGCTGGCCTGGGTTCAAAAATGCAGGTCCTTTCCTCCACCAGTTTGAGCAGAAGCATGTTCCACAAAGTTTGCGAGGCATGCAGGTTCCTGCGAGGCAGGAGCCCATTAGCCCAGGGCCTGAGCCTCAGCATCACTTTCCAAGGCCTCAGTCTCTTTGTCTTGCTCCACTTGAATCTGACCCAGGATTCTTTCCATGTGTGTTAGTGTTAGCTGCTCAATTGTGTCTGACTCTTTGCGGACACATGGACTATAAGCCCACTGTAGTCCATGGAATTCTCCAGGGAAGAATACTGGAGAGGGTTGCCATTCCCTTCTCCGGGAGATCTTCCAGACCCAGGGATCCAACCTGGGTCTCCTGTATTGGCAGGTGGATTCTTTACCATCTGAGGCACCCGGGAAGCCCATGTTACGTTCCATGGCAAGTAACAACTGCTGAACTCAAATTTGCAAGGGGACTGTTTAGCTTTCACTAAAATATTCAAGCAGGAATGGGTCTAGCCTCAGGGGTCACCGTGCCCACCTGTGAAACAATCACTGAGACTCCAGTCCCCTCCTTGGCAGGAGTTTACTTCCACCCAGAATCTCAAACCGAATCACCTCTGTTACCATTTCCCCCTAGGAATCAAAACCCCAAATCCTCATGTTCTGAGCTCCGTCCTGCTATCGCTGTTCTTTTCTTTACAGTTCCGAAGAAATGAAACTAACTAGGGAGCGGTGCTAGCAGAGGCGGCCCCAGACCGCTGAAGAGCTCCCCCCACACGCCTCATGGAGGACAGGATGATCCCCCAGCTCGAAAAGCACAAACTTGGAGGGAAACCCCCAAGTCACCCCATTGCTAGCCCACATCAAATGGTGGAAAATGAGAGGAAGAGAGGAAAGGAAATGGACTCTGAAACAGATGAATAATGTGGTGCAGTCTCCTGGGCACATCCCGGGATTTTAACCCCTGGGGTTCTGGCTGGTTTCTAATCCCCGTGGTTTCCTGGGATTGGCCAAGCAGGCATATACTGCCAGAGAGAGAAGAAACTATTCCCGCCGGCAAGACCATGGTGGGGAGAGAGTCCCTGCATGTCTGATGACCAAAAACAAAAACACAGACTTGATCTTTTCTATTTTTCTTGAGGTGGGATGAAAAAAAGACTGTCTGCATGCCTTGTGCCACATGCCTGCAGCGATCCCAGCCGGTGCCCTGAGCTCAGAGGCTGAACTGCTGCTTAGCACCTGCCCTGGAACCCCTCGGACACATGGGACGTGTAGCTGCCCTGGAAAGAGGCAACAGCCACCCTTAAATCCTTCATCGCAGGATGAGGGCACCAAGAAGAGTGTTGGTAGAGACAGAAATGGGGACAGCATGACCCATGGACCTCTTCTCAAACATTTCAGCCTCAGGAGCATCTCTGTTGAGAAGCCCAGTCCCAGAATATCTCCCAGGATGACCCAAGTCTGCCTCTTGTTCCCTATCTGGGCTGCAGTCTGGGGCACCAATCAAGAACTCCCGGGACCCTGACTCCATCTCCAGGTTGGCTAGTGAAGAGGAACTCAGGCCTGAGCTCACATTTGGGGACCACCTGGTTGGGGCACAAACTCAGCGTTCCATGTGGAGGGGCTCAGGGTCCCTGTGCAAAGGGGCTGAAGGTCCTCATGCAGAGTGGCTCAGATGGAGCAGGGCTCCCAGCTCCCTCCCCAACTGCCTCTGATGCTCTATGCCTCACCCTGCACCCCTGACTAGCCACTAACAGCAAAGGCTTTCCTCTGAGCCCGCCCTGGGAACACCCTGGGGGAAATTCCTATAGGCTCCCAGGCCCTTAGGGATGTCTCTGCCTCCTTTAGGGATGTGGGTTCAAGAGTTTTTATGAAGGTTTGTTGTTTGCTGGGTCTAGAGAATTTCGAGAGAGAGGGAAGAGCCTGGCTGAAGGGTCCTGTCTTCAGGAACCCAGAGCTTGAGAACACACATGCCCAGAATCAGGGGCGGGGACACCGTGGCCTGTGTCTCAGGACCTAATGGGACACCGAGAGGGAGTGAAGCAGGGCCCTTTAGACTTCCCCCCGGTCTTTCCTGCTCCCACTTCCCCAGCTGACTGCAGCCCCCAAGCCCTGGGTAATGTGATGCTCTGGGCTCCCCCCACCCCCACCCCAGGATGCCCTGCCTAAGCAGCCAGGGTTCCAGGAAGCTGGGAGGGCAGATTGGCTCCAAGTTGGCTGAGCATGTTTTCTCTGCACCTGATCAGCACCCTCATGCCTCCTTTTAGGGCTCCTGCCTGTCTCCCCCACCCTACTCAGAGGCGCCTGGGGAGGGAGACTGTTAGAGGCTCTGTATTCCAGGAGGAGCTCTGAGTCCTGGGTGCAGCTCTGAGCCTTCTAGGAGGACCTGTGTGATGGAGGGTAATTGAAGGGAGGGTTCAGGGCCCAGGAGTACTGTGTAGATCCCTCTGGGGCTGGTGTTCCTGCGTCAGTGCCCCACCTGGGAATAACCCCAGCCTCTCTCGCCCCTAAAGGAGGGGCCTGCTGGATCTGCTTTATGGGACCTTTGAAGCCAAAACAGAGATGCCCCTGTTTGTTAGGAAGGAGATGAGCCCAGACTCTTTGTGTCACTTTCAAGGTCAGGCCAGGGGAGTCATGTGGTCTGTGAATCTGACATTCACAGTCCCCAGCTCTGGAAGGAGGGGTCACGAGAGAGCGTCTCCTGGTAGGCCCCAAGGGGTCCCCGGCTGCAGCCCCCCAGGGAGACGACAGCAGTGAACCAGACTGTTTAGGCATGGTCTCACGGGCAGAGGCAGGACTGCGGCCTCTGTGTGCTGTGGGACCATCACACACACCCTGTCCCGCTGTCCACAGTCACACTCGTGAAAGCAGACCCTCACTGCCCCCTGCCACCCACACTGGCTCCTCCTCCAAACCCAGAATAGGAGAGAAAGAGAGAAGCCGCTGCAGACAGCTGCAGGAGCAGACACAGCAGGAGCATCCTTCCATTTGGGAAAGAATGACTCGAGTTTTCTACTCATACCAAGAATGTAGCTCAGAGGCCCCAAGAGGCTGGCCCTTCTGGCAAAGAGGAGCCAAGGATCTGAGGACAGGAAACCCTTCGGAAGTAAGACTGGGAGAGAAGGTCCTCACTGCCCCTCACCCACAGGGCACCTGACACCCCCAGGCCTTGGTGAAGAGGAAGGGACAGTGGCCCTGCCATCCCAGCTCCATCGTGGGTCCAGCACTGGCTGCATGAACCCCATGGTCCCCTGGCTTGTGGTGCTGAACTAGCCCCTGCCCAGGCCCCCTAGGGAACAGCAAGCGCCACCCCCCACCAGCCCCCACTTACCAGTTCTCGTCTCTGTATTTCTCTGCATGGAAAGAAATAAAGCTGACTGCCCATCAAGCACCTGTGTGTTTGTACTGCTGGGCTCAAGGGGCTCCAAAACACTGGGGGGCACTGGGGAGCCTGGAAATCTAGGCGCTCTGTTGCCAGCATGAAGCATTCCCTTGGGCAAGCCATTTGCCCTCACCCAGGCTTAGTTCTCCGGTGAGTGATGCTGATCTTCCCTTGGTTCTTCCTTCTGAACAAAGACCTCAGGAGTTGAAGAGGAGGTCAGGAGGCTGTGTTGGACATTTTGCAACCCTTCATGAATCCACATGGCCATCTGAGGGAGTCACTAGTGTTATCCTGGGTTTCAGGTTGGTAAACCAAGGCTCAGAGAGGTTCAGACACTTGACCTGGGTCACACAGGACTTGGTCATACAAAAGGTAGTGAAGAAATGTTGGTGAACTGTGTCCCTAGGTCTCACCCCAAAATTGGCTTCTTGCTGCCATCTCTGCTGCCTGGAAAGTAGAGCCCCATGGAAAGAAGGTGAGTTAGTTGTGTGTGTGGTAGGGGGCAAGGTGCGTGGGGAGAATCTATTTCCAGGATGACTGCTTGATGGTGGAAGGTGGCAAGGGCTGTAGGAGTGGAGAGCTGGGTGTAGGCAGAGCCACTGGGCTGGGCAGTCAGCAGGAAAGGAAGGAATTGCCACGTGACCCCGATAAGCTGTTTATACTGAGGGCAAGAGGCTGGGGGAAGGGGGGGGGGGGGGGAGGGAAGGGGGAGGGAAGGGGGAGGGAAGGGCATCACGCTAGGGTGGGGCAGGTAAGCAGAGAGAGCCCCAGGACCCACAGGGCAGCCCAGCAGAGTAGATCAGGTGGTGGGAGTTGGGACCAACCTGCCTGGGTTCAAATCCTGCCCCTGCACTTATTAGCTGCGTCTCCTTGGGGAAATTCTTTCCAGCTAGACTAGGGTCCAAGGGAGAGCTTCTCATGTGCTGGGTGCTGGGCTCTGTGTTTTGTGCCAATTGTCTCATTTTGTGGGGCTTCTCAGGTGGCTCAGTGGTAGTGAACACGCCTGCCAATGCAGGAGATTTGGGTTCGATCCCTGGGTGGGGAAGATCCCCTGGAGGGAGAAATGGCAACCTACTCCAGTATTCCTACCTGGGAAATCCCATCGACAGAGGAGCCTGGCGGGCTACAATCCACGGGGCTGCAAAGAGTCGGACACAACTGCACACACACATACACACACACACACACACACACACACATCTCGTTTAATCCTCACATTACCCCCCATGAGGTGTGTCATCCCATTTTCCTAAGAAGAAAATGAAACTGAGCAAGGCCAAGTGATTTGTCCAAGGTCATAGAGTCAGGAACCCACGAGGCAGGACAGTCATGGAAGCTTTGCTGAAGTGAGCTTCCTCTCCCACCTTAGAGAGTCTGTGAGCAGTTCCAAGGAAGCTGGCTATTTCAGCATCCTTTACCTGCACTGCCTGGTACGTGATGGGCACATTTCTCTGCAGCTTTTTGCTTCAGCATTGCATGTGATCTTCTCAAAGGCATTTTGAGCACTACCCGGGGGGTCCAAATTAGGATGAAATACCACCAGTGAACTGCTGCCCATTTAATCACACGCAGGTATCCAGATACCTTCTCCACATGGTGCTGTGTGGCACTTTACAGCCTGGCTTGGTGATCTGAAAGTTTTTATGGCATCAGTTTTTCAGACACTACCCAGCTTTAGAAACTTTAAAATGGATGGGGACATGTGTCTGAGATTCAGCAAGGGAAAAGCTGCAGTTTCCACAATGCAGAAGGCCTCAGGTCACAGACGGCTGTGTCTTCTATGAACCTGGGCTCATCACCTGTGAACAGGCTGGTGTTGTTCTCTACAAACCCACAGGGCTGGCGGAGGTTCAGTGGTGTGTCCTGGTGAACCACCAGGGCTGGACATACCTGGGCAATGCTGCAGCTGGAAGAGCACCTAGAATCTAGAAGGGCACCCCAGGCTAACCTTGGAGACCCTGCTCCCCTGTAGCCCCAGCCTGACCTTCCTCTCACAGCCCACTACCAGAGACCACCCCACCTGCCCAGGAGATCTTGCTGGCCTAGGCCTTAAACCTTCACTCCCTGGCCGAGTCGCCTTGGTCAGCCACAGCCTGTCCTGTCCCCAGTCTCCAGGTAACAGGGTGAGCTGAGCCGGTCTATGAGTGAGCTTCTAAAGCCAGACAGTTCACTGGAATCACCTGGGAGCTTGGGTGGCGTTGGTGCCTGGCTTCCATTCTCAGTGAATCAGGTTTAAGTGGTCTGGGGTGTGGGCCTGAACTTCAGAGTTGTTAAAGCTTTCCAGGTGACCCCAGTAGTCATTTGAGGTGGGAGCCACGGGGCTCTTGAGCCTCACCACTCAGCGTTAATGGGCATCAGCAGGAGTGGTCAGAGATGCAGACGCTGCAGCCACACCCTGACCGGAATCTCTGCCCTTTCACAAGATCCCCAGGGGTTCATGTGAGCTGAAGTTGGGGACTCTCAGGGTTAGACGCCTGAAGCCGTGTCAAGTGGGTCAGCTTGGCTGCAGTCTACCCTGTGGCTGTATCTTCTGGTGGGGTGGTCTTTTATATTCCTTCCAAAAATAATAATTGTTTTCCCTCCCTTTGGCTTGTAGGATCTTAGTTTCCTGACCAGGAATTGAACTCAGGCCCTTAGTAGTGAGAACTACAGAGACCTAACCGCTAGGCTGCCAGGGAATTTCCATTTTCATTCCTTTCTTTCAAAAATCTATTGAAACAGATGGAGAAAATCTCGGCAATACTGAGAAGCCAAGAGAAGGACATTGAGAACCCCCTGATAAGTTAGGGGGGTCTCATAGCAGAAAAGGTGTTCACTCTGCTTCCCAGAGTGTTTGTGAAGTGAGTCCCCTCTTAAACCGAATTCCCTTACTGAGTTTATGACCACTCTCTCCCCAAAACGTTATTCATTTAACTGACACTCTGACCTGAGTCCCGAGCAAACCAAATATAAATCAACCAGCAATCAGATGACTCAGACTGCTGCTTGCAGATGTCAATGCGAATGTACTAAAATTGGTGGTGTAGAGCTTATAATCTGGAGAAGGAAATGGCAACCTACTGCAGTGTTCCTGTCTGGAGAATCCCAGGGACGGGGGAGCCTCATGGGCTGCTGTCTATGGGATCGCACAGAGTCGGACACGACTGATGCAATTTAGCAGCAGCAGAGCTTATCATTAACCTGTAGACCCAGGTTGTTTCTCCAGGGCAAGAAGAGCTAGCTAACCCCCGAGCCACGGATCACCCGGCCTCAGAATCGTAAACTAGAGACATCCCGACTCCTGAAACTGCGATTAAGGAATGTCACAAGACAATGATTAACCCCAGCCAGTTTGTTCTTCCCCTTTCAAAACAAAACTACGAAGTCAAAGAGCAAGTTGGAGTGGATCTGAGGCTTGTCTCCCACTGCTCGGCTGAGCGTTCAATTGTGTCAGACTCTTTGTGACCCCAAGGACTGATCCCCACCAGGCTTCTCTGCCCATAGAAATTTCCAGGCAAGAATCCTGGAGTGGGTTGCCATTTCCTCCTCCAGGGGACCTTCCCAATTCAGGGATTGAGCCCATGTCTCTTGCATCAGCAGGTGGATTCTTTACCACTGAGCCACCTGGGAAGCAATAAACCTTGACTTCGCTGCAAACTCCCGCTGTCAGAGTTTGGCTTTCTGGGCTGTGGGCACACGAGCCCTTTGCTCTGTTACATTTGCCCATGAGCCTGCAGCATGGAAAATGTGCCCAGTGTGGGTATGGGTGTGTGTGTGGGTGGTGAGCGTGCCCTCAAAGCACAGTTCCCTAGGAAGCCAGGACCTTCTCCCCTCCCCAGCCTGTCACCCCACCCCTACCTCACGCACCTGCTGGAACATGCACGGAGCTGGAGGAGACAAGCAGGTGTTTTAAATCTGCTTTGATGGAAACGTCTATTCACAGTCAAAATGAATACCCTGGAGGAAGCATGAGGAAGGGATTTTGAGAAGCTGTGATGCCTCTTGCACCCCAGTGCTGTGACAGAAATTCCTATTCCCAGGGTTGGCCCAGGTAAAGGTGGTTCCCCAGTACTAATGATTAGCAGGCAGAGGATGTGTGGAAATTGCTAAAGTTCCCCACTTCTTTCTTTATTTGCTGCCTGATTCCAGCCTGGAGCCCTGAAAACAGTTGGATTTCCGAGGCCCCGGGCACCAGCCTACCCACCTTGGCCCATTACTGGAGGGTCCCTCCCTGGAACTGCTGGGCAGGGCTGGTCAGCTAGAAGCTGGGCCCTGCCAGGGTTTCTCCTTCTGCATTATTGATCTGCTGCCTGGCTGTGGACGTGAATAATTCATCAGGGAGGAAGTATGAGGATGGCAAACCCGAGGCATCCGGGCTCCTCCCTGCCTCCAGCTCAGGGTTTACTCCACTCTGCTTAATGGGTTTCCAGGGAGGTCCTGCTGATTCTCCGGCTTCTCCTCCTGCTGGATGCTGGATGAGCTGTTTGGGGTAGGGGGGCAGTCGGAGCACAGGAGTGTGGGAACCCTGGATGTGGGTGCAGGTGAGCAGGGCTGGCAACATGGGGGCAAGGGGGCAATATCAAAATAATGACTCAGAACCCCTCCAGGAGTTTCCCCTCTGACTGAACTTTTCCAAAGCACAGTCTCAGGGGCTTCAAAGCCTCCAGGGAGAGGCAGAGGGGCTGCGGGTGTTGGAGTCTGCCCGTCCCCTGATGCTGTGGCTCTGGCATTAAATTCTGTTCGATGGTCCCACTTAACATGTATTTATTTTTAAAATTAATTTATTTTAATTGGAGGATAATTTACAATATTGTGATGGGTTTTTTTTTGCCATACATTGACATGAATCAGCCACAGGTGCACTAAACCATATTTATTAAGAGTAATGTCTGGGTACAGTCTCAGGCCAGACTCAGGTGTGCAAGAAATGTTTGCTTGTTTTTTCTTTATATCTGACTTCATCTCTTTGTCTCCATTCTGCCTAGTGGCAGAAACTTAAGCCCAGTCATTTCAGAGCTCCTTCCACTTTCCCTGGAGACAGCAGCATGCTGGGGTGTCCAGGACACAAGTGGCCACAGTCTGGTCCTCAGAGGCCTCTCAAGGCACCCCCATTCTGACACCCTCAGTTGCAGATGGATGCTGGGTCAACTTTCAATGTGCTCAAAGTATTTACTATCTGGTCTCTTACAGAAAAAGTCTGTCAATCTCTGATTTAGAAGGATTTCTTCACGAGTTCTATTTATGATATCTGTACCCTGGGCCATAAGGAAAAGTGTCAAGTCTGACAGTAGATTGCAGATACTCTTTCAAAGCCGGAAACAAGCAAATTTGTACTCTTCAGCAATGGCTACTAAAAGCAAACAGAATAATAATAATAATGCTGGTCATCTCAGCTCTTTGCAGGCCATGTGAACTCTGTTGCAACTCCTTAGCTCTGTTGTTGTAGCACAAAGGAGCTACAGACAATACACAAAGGAGTATGACTGTGCTCCAATAAAACTTTATTTATAATAACATGGGGGTGGACAGTGGTTGGCCCGTAGGTTGTAGTTTGCTAACCCTACTCTAACCCCACTCAATGTACTAGTTTCTGCGGCAGTCTAGCTTTTCACTAAACTCATTTTCCTTTAAATCTTCGGCACCTAGCTATATTTCCCAGATTCCCTTACTGTTGGATGTGGCCATCTGATTAGGTTTTGGCCAAGTAAACATGGATGGATGTGACATGCTTCATTTCCAGGCCTGGCCCTTAAAAACACACCCCCAGAATCCTCAATGTTTCCCATCTGCCAACTGGATGTCAACTCCCAGGACAACTTTGGAAGCTGATCATTGAAAACAGCAGAGATGTGGCCCCTGGGTCCCTGGATTACTACATGGAGCAGAGTGCCCCCTTCCCCAACCCCAAGCTACTGATTGGGTTTATGCGTATTATGCCACCTGAGATTTCAGGATTTATGTACCTAATTCAATTTCCTTTTTTGCTACCCATTTTACAGATGCGGAAAATTATTGTTAAGTTGCTAAGTCATGTCTGACTCTTTTGCCACCCCATGGGCTGTGGCTTGCCAGGCTCCTCTGTCCATGGGATTTCCCAGGCAAGGATACTGGAGTAGGTTGCCATTCCCTTCTCCAGGAGATCTTCCTGACCCAAGTATCAAACCCATGTCTCCTGCCTTTTATTCTTTACTGCTGAGCCATTAAGGAAGCCCTGGGAAAATTGGATGAGCTAATTTAAGGTGTGGCATACCAAGGGCTTCGGAGGTGGCACTAGCGGTAAAGAATCTGCCTGCTAGTGTAGGAGATGAAAGAGACAGTGATTCAATCCCTCGGTCGGGAAGATCCCTGGGAGTAGGAAATGGCAACCCACTCGACTATTCTTTCCTGGAAAATTCCATGGACAGAGGAGCCTGGCAGCCTATATATAGTCCACGGGGTCACAAAGAGTCAGACATGACTGAGTATGCGCGCACACTACATGCTACTTACCAAGGTATTGGCTGAGTGGTCTAAGAAATATCAAGTTAAAATTCATTCACTGAACAAACATGTGCTGGCCTACTATGTGCCAGACACTGTGCTGAGTGTACCATACTGAACAAAACCAACTAGATCTCTGCCCTCAAGGATTTTATAGTCTAGTATCTAGAGAGAGTGAACAAATGAAAACCTAATCAGGATCTATGACAGGAGGTTAAGAAATGTCCATGAAAGTGTGTGATGGAGTTAACACAGATGATGGAATCGGGGAAGTTCTCCCTAATGAAATGGCATTTACGCTGAGTCCCGAAGGAGCTGCCCAGTGAGGAAGTGGGGAAGGTGTTGAGGCAGAGCCAGGCCAGTGGCAGCACAGGCCAAGGTCCAGGCGGGAAAGTGCTGGGCTCATCACGCCGCAGTATCAGCAAGGCCAGCTGATACCCCTGGCTCATGGCCCATCGGCGGTTAATCCCCTATTGAAGGTAGATTAATGACAGTGCTGGGGTTGACCGAGTGCTCATTTCTTACAATAAACACCATTTAAAGAAGTGCAGAAGGAAATGGCAATCCACTCCAGTATTCTTGCCTGGGAAATCCCACGGACAGAGCAGCCTGGTGGGCTCCAGTCCACGGGGTCGCAAACGGCTGGGCACAACATAGTCATAAACAGCAACAGCAGCACTTGAAGAAGGAATGAAAAGGCGGATCATCAGTAGCTAAACTGGAAACAAACATGGACTGTTATTCAGTCCAATGCCAAAGCTCTTACTGCAAACTCCCAAGTGCCAGGCCATGGGGTGGGAATCAGGGGCAGGGGAGGAGGTAGGATATGCAGTGCCCATGTCCAGGCGCTCTGGGGGTCTCTAGGGAGGTGTGGGCAGCCCATACAGTGACCACCCAACAGGGAGGCAGAGGATGACCATGCTTCGGCCCAAAAAGGGGTCTTCACAACGAAGGGCTCTGTTGTCAAACAGATCCAGGAAACACTGAGTTAAATAAAGCTAAATACAGCTGCTTTATTGTTGGACTACTCAGAATCTTTACTACACCGAAGTGCAACATGAATCTGTGAGAGAGGGTAGGGACATGGTATTTCCTAAATTTAGTGCACCGCCAAGCTTTGAGATGTGTTTTCTTGCTGAACTATTTTAGATTTGCTGAGCCAAGCATTTCTCTACGTTATTAAAGACTCTTTGTAAACATCATTTTTTTAGTGGCCGTATAATAGGTATAACCTGGAGAAGGGCATGGCAACCCACTCCAGTGTTCTTGCCTGGAGAATTCCATGGACAGAGGAGCCTGGCAGGCTACAGTCCATGGGGTCACAGAGAGTCAGACACGACTGATTGATTACCACATAATAGTTATAAACCATCACGAATGTATTTACCTATCTTTTCTCCTGTTGCTGGACATTTAGGTCTCCAGTTTTTATCTCTCTGATTTTTTTTCTGCCTATAATTTAAAAACAGGGCTTAAGCACCAGGGGAGCAAATTCTGAAGGTGCATTAGGAGCAGCTCTGGCTACTGGGGGCTCACTGGGTTCCACTGCTCTCTGGAACGAGGGAGAAGAAAGAGCTGTGCCTAGGGTTGGTTCATCACCATGGCAACCACAGGCTCAGGAAGAGGGAAGATGTTGGCAGGTGGAACTACACAAGGAAGCCCCAGTGACTGGGCCCATGGCGCCCCAAGGCCGGCCTGATCTGTTGGAGGACCCTCTGGGAATGATAGAGGGGCCTCTAAACTGCTTTTATTTTCTTCACAGCTGCTGGAAGCACCAGGCTACCAGCCAGAAGACTCCCTTCTCCACATGAATCTGCCTACTGGGGCAAATTGGGAGGCAGAGGTCAGGAACTAGGGAAGTGGGTGGCTGAGGGTAGATGAGCCCACATTCCTGCCTTCTCATTGGATGGAGAATCTTCTACACATTTCCTAATCACTTTTGAATTCAGGGAAGTTTTAACAAGGATCCCCTTGTACACAGCTGCTTGTCATGGGAAGAGGTTTCTGGGTGAGAGGAGAAGGTCTCCTTGGAACTCTCCCAGGAATGCAGCGGGCAGGAGGGACATGGGATAAACATCACGGCCCAGAAGCCTCTGTCTGCTCGCCTGACTCTCAGACAGGCCCCTCAGATGTGATCAACAACCTTCCTCCATGAGAACTTTCTGTGCTCCCCGGCCCATGCAATATTCATTCTTTAAGCTTTTTTCTTTTTTAAACATTAAAACTATCCAAGTACTAGACACCAGGCTGGTATCAGCAGTCACTGTTGGGTGGGGAAGTGGCCCTGGAGTGGTGATCCAGGGAGTCTTCAGTTTTTAAGCCACATACTTCACATCCTCGGAATCTTCCAGCAAGCATTTATATCTGTATTACTTGAACAATTTATAAATTTAATTTAAAAAGTAGGAATGTATGACAGAGGAAAAAATCTTTCCCATATTCCATTAGCTGAGGCAATCAATGTGAATATCTGAGCATACTTCTTCCAGGCTTTTAAAAAGGAATCTGTTTTTAATATACAGCAAGTCACTTTATAATAAAAGGGCTCATCTAAGTGCTCTTAGCACTGTAGCTGGACTCTACAGTGCTTTTAAGTAACAAGTCCCTTCAAGCCCACCTCCGAACATGAGCCAGTGTCAGAACCACAAAACAGGCGCCATAGGGGTGGGGTGGGTGCTGTCAGAGGTCCTGGAAGCCCTCAGGAGCCCTTCACCTCCTTGGACTGACTGAGTGACCGGGTGGGTCTCCAGACAGGCTCCATCCATCATCCCTCAGCAGGGCCAGCAGTCCCTCCCCAGGGCTCACGTCTGACCTTTGCTTTGGAGTCAGTACTTGGTCTGGGTCCTTGCCCTAGAACTGGGTACTTCCGTCTGGCTTTTGTGTGGAGTCTCCTCTCAGCCCCGCCCTGGGCCTCCTGGCCGGAACCTGCCCTCCCACGACCAACCCCAGCTGGAGGTAGATGCCCCTGGTACCTCCATCCCCCTCTGAGGTTGGAGCTCCCCGCTCTTTGCTGACTTCTCTGGGGACCTGTGGCTGCAGCATGCCATCCACAGAAGGGACAGTTTGGACGCCGTAGAGTCAACTGTGATGGGCTTAAACCCAGATGGAAAAAAAAAAATGGGCCTGTGTGATTTTACCCTTCAAACCAGACCTCACAGTCCTCCCCAAACCCATCTACCTGCTGGGAAGCTGATGGAAGTCCCAGGCCAGGCATCCTCTGAGTGGTTGGCCAGGAGAGACATTCTAGAGCCTGAGGACATTCCCCAAAGACGAGGACATGCAGTTCCAGGCAGGGCCGGCTTGCTCTCCCTGGGGAACCAAGCGCGATGAACTCATGCTTTGATCACGGCCCAGGGGAGCTGCTCTGGCGCTGGGTGAACGGCCGGAGGTAAACAGGCACCAAGGAGACCAGCTTCTGCTCCCTGTGCAGCTGGTCACATGTAAACACAGCACAGTGACGACAGGCTAGAAAGTGGGGAAATCTCTCACCAGCCACCTCTCCCTTCTGGGTGACTTTCCCTGGAGTGTGGAGTGGTTTTTCCTTCCTTAATTTCATTCTGATTGCAAAATTAATACACCTTCATTGTGGCACACTTGGAAAATGCAGAAAGTGTAACAAACAAAAAACAAAAATGTCTCCAAATCGCATTCTCCAGCCACTGTCTCACCAGCCTTCTTTTTGGCATCACGCTGGCCAGCAACTGAACTCCTCTTACTGACTTCGTTTGCTGGTTTACTGTCTGTTCCTCTCCCACCACAATCTTAATTCTATCCTTTTTTTTTTTTTTTTTAAACATATCTGCTGTTGGGTGTGGTTAGTTGTACGTCTAGAGAGTGTATACAAGTTGAGTTGTACAGAAGCCCAAGAAAGAGTCTGTCTTAAGTCTGCCTTGCACACAGTTAATGACCAAGGCCCAGGGGAGAGCTGGGCAGGTGGTGTGCACGCTCAGTTGTGTCCTACTCTTTCACGACTCCATGGACTGTAGCCCTCCAGGCCCCTCTGTGCACGGGATTGCCCAGGCAAGAATACTGGAGTGGGTTGCCATCTTCTCCTCTGAGGGATCTTCCTGACCCAGGGATTGAACTCGAGTCTCCTGCATGGCAGGTGGCTTCTTTACCACTGAGCCACCTGTGTTTACTGGAAGTCTGACAAATGAATGAATCCAGAATGAGGTGTATGTTTTCACTCAGTTGTGATGACCCAGTTCATGCTCTTTTGTATATTGATCTCTGCATGTTCTTCATGCCAGTTGGGGTGGCATGGGGAGAGAGTGGGGTGGCTCTGGGCCCAAACCTCTGCCCAGGGAGGATGGGGAATGACACAGAGAAAGTGGTCTAGGGATGGTGATGTCAGAGTCCTACATCTGCCCTGTGTAACTCTTTGGGGTTGTCTGTACAAAAAATCTGAGAGCTTAGCTGAACTAGCTCAAGGCCTCAGAGCTGATCAGCAGTGGAGCTATACTTGGAACTGAAGCTACAATAATATAAGCTTCTTTTTTTAAAAATATCAAATCAGAAATACAGGTTTCATATTAAAAAGGCTTTTAATTAAAAGAAGCTGTGTTGTATGAAAGGAGAGAAGGTTAGCACTCCCCTTGACAAGGATGGAAGAGGCTCTTGGGCCTGACAACACGCATACGGTTAAGGCATTGCCACCTACTTCGTGGCATCTAACCACTGTTTTAGGGGAACACATGTATACTTGTGGTGGATTCATTCTGATGAATGGCAAAAGCAATACAATATTGTAAAGTTAAGCAAAATAAAATTAAAAGAAAAATAAATAAAAGAAGCTCTGAAGCACATCCTTGTCATCTGCACACTGTTCCATCAAAAGCCTTAGTCTCTGCTGATAAGAACTGAATTCAACAAAGAGGTCTGGTTAGCTGATTAATTACCCGAGGCAGAGTTCTTACAAGCATTTATATTGGGTGATCCTGGTCTTGTTCAATGCAGAAAAATAAAGATTCTCTTGCTGTCAGATTGGTTTAATGTATGAATTTGCCTTTATCCATCTGAAAGGTAAAGCTCTATGTCTGTAAAGTATATTTGAGATAATTGTGAAAAAAATTGTGGTTAAGGCAGGAGATGGTAATAGTTCATCAGCTGTATATATTCATCACTTCAAATGAAATATGTCAATTGCACTTGCCAATTAAAAATAAACTAGCTCACTTTTCTGGGTCTTTGTTCTTTCAAAACCAAAAACTTTCTCTGAATGACTTTTGAGATGACTGTTGCAATTTGGAGTCACCCACCAGTAACAGCTTACAAGTGTGATCCAACAAGAGAACTTCTAATTTAAAATCCAGCAAAGTGGGGCTTCCTTGGTGGTCCAGTGGTTAAGACTTCACCCTCCAATGTAGGGGGTGCAGGTTCCATCTCTGGTCTGGAAGCTAAGATCCCTAAGATCCAGGCCAAGAAAACCAAAACATGAAACAGAGCAATATTGTAACAAATTCAATAAAGACTTTGAAAATGGTCCGTGTAAAAAATGCAGCACAGGTCTATCTGTCCCCTAAACCCAGTCTCTCCCAGCCGCCTCCCCTGATGTCGTCGGTCTTCTTTCTGTCACTCACAGCCATCAGCACTTACCCAGCCAGAAATGTATCTGGTGTGGATGGAACTTCACGGACCAAATCATTTCAATGAGAGGTCTTCAGGTTCTCATCTCTGGATGGCCACTCCTGTTTCTGGGAGATCTGTTCCTAAAAGTTTCCTGCAGCTCAGACCCAACCCCAGCAGTAGCCCCGATGGGTCCAACCACACCAAGGGCAAAGTCCCCTGGATTAGGAGCCTCCTTGAGAAAGCCACGCCCCAGGAGGCTGGAGTCCCCAGCGAACCCTCTACCGCAGGACACATCCCTTGCCCAGAAGCATCTCCCCAGGGCAGATCAGGGGTGCGTGGAGGTGGGGGGCTAGGGGGGCAGGTGCTGAGCACCAGAGACTCATTCTCAGGAGATACCAGGTCCTGCAGGGGGCAAAAACCACCTCCCCGAGCCTTCTCCTTGCTTAAAGGAGGGATTCACTGATGTAGAAGAAAACCTTCCCTCTGAGGATATGTACATGTAACTGGAGAGCAAGAGACATGAAAAAGTCACCCCCTTCATGGATGGCTAATAGAGGGCCACTATACAGGGCACAGGTGAATTCAATCCATAGGAAATTGCAGATTTTCATTTTCACCAAAAGCTTCAGTCTCTTTTTTTTTTTTAACTTTTTATTTTGTATTGGGGTATAGCCAATTAACAACGCTGTGATGGTTTCAGGCGAACAGTGAAGGGACTCAGTCACACGCATACATGTATCCATCTCCCCCAAACTCTCCTCCCATCCAGGCTGCCACACAACACTGAGCAGAGTTCCATGTGCTGTACAGTAGGTCTTTGTTGGTTATCCATTTAAAATACAGTAGTGTGTACATGTCCATCCCAAACTCTCTAACTATCCCTTACCCCGTCAGTCTCATTCTTAATGCTAATTACCTGAGGAAAAATCATGAGATACCCCATTCCACTCTCAGAAGCTCTATTTTATTTATTTATTTGGCCACTCCATGCAGCATGTGGGGTCCTTGTTCCCTGACCAGGGATTGAACCCAAGCCCCCTGCAGTGGAAGCTAGGAGTCTTAACCACTGGACACCCAGGGAATTCTCCAGAAGCTCACATTTCTTCTTGCCCTTAGCTGTCCTTATCAGAGTTAAAGATGCAATGGCATCTCACTCCAGTACTCTTGCCTGAAGAATCCCATGGACGGAGGAGCCTGGTGGGCTGCAGTCCATGGGGTCACTAAGAGTTGGACACGACTGAGCGACTTCACTTTTACTTTTCTCTTTCATGCAATAGAGAAGGAAATGGCAACCCACTCTAGTGTTCTTACCTGGAGAATCCCAGGGACTGGGGAGCCTGGTGGCCTGCCGTCTATGGGGTCGCACAGAGTTGGACATGACTGAAGTGACTTAGCAGCAGCAGCAGCAGCCAGACCCCTGTGAATGGTCTCTCCTTCCCTATATCAGCAAAAGGGGGAACTAAGGAGGCACAAGAGGCCAGGTTTCTGGCCATTCATGCAAACACAAAAATCTCTTCTGTCAGGTCAGCTCTGCACCCCTGCCTCTGTTGATATACTTATGAGCATTAGCTCTCAGTTTTAATTATTTTTTTTAATTTTTTAAATTTTATTTTGCTTAACTTTACAATATTGTATTGCTTTTGCCATACATCAAGATGGATCCGCCACAAGTATACATGTGTTCCCCATCCTGAACCCTCCTCCCTCCTCCCTTCCCATACCATCCCTCTGGGTCGTCCCAGTGCACCAGCCCCAGGCATCCGTTATCAGGCATCGTACCTGGACTGGCGACTCGTTTCAGAAATGATATTATACATATTTCAATGCTATTCTCCCAAATCATCCCACCCTCTCCCGTTCCCAGAGTCCAAAAGTCTGTTCTATACATCAGTGTCTCTTTTGCTGTCTCGTAAACAGGGTTATTGTTACCATCTTTCTAAATTCCATATATATGCGTTAGTATACTGTATTGGTGTTTTTCTTTCTGGCTTACTTCACTCTGTATAATAGGCTCCAGTTCCATCCACCTCATTAGAACTGATTCAAATGTACTCTTTTTAATGGCTGAGTAATACTCCATTGTGTATATGTACCACAGCTTTCTTATCCATTCATCTGTGGATGGACATTTAGGTTGCTTCCAAGTCCTGGCTATTGTAAACAGTGTTGCTATGAACATTGGGGTACACATGTCTCTTTCATTTCTGGTTTTCTCAGTGTGTATGCCCAGCAGTGGGATTGCTGGATCATAAGGCAGTTCCATTCCCAGTTTTTGGAGGAATCTCCATACTGTTCTCCAAAGTGGTTGTACTAGTTTGCATTCCCACCAACAGTGTAAGAGGGTTCCCTTTTCTCCACACCCTCTCCAGCATTTATTGCTTGTGGACTTTTGGATCGCAGCCATTCTGACTGGCGTGAAATGGTACCTCATAGTGGTTTTGATTTGCATTTCTCTGATAGTGAGTGATGTTGAGCATCTTTTCATGTGTTTGTTAGCCATCTGTATGTCTTCTTTGGAGAAATGTCTATTTAGCCCATTTTTTGATTGGGTCATTTATTTTTCTGGAATTGAGCTGTAGGAGTTGCTTGTATATTTTTGAGATTAGTTGTTTGTCTGTTGCTTCATTTGTTATTATTTTCTTCCATTCTGAAGGCTGTCTTTTCACCTTGCTTATAGTTTCCTTTGTTGTGCAGAAGCTTTTAAGTTTAATTAGGTCCCATTTGTTTATTTTTGATTTTATTTCCAATATTCTGGGAGGTGGGTCATAGAGGATCCTGCTGTGATTTATGTCAGAGTCAGTTTTAATTATGACATAACTATGGCAGCAATCTCTATTTCCACTTAAAAAATTTATTTATTTACTTGGCTGTGCTGGGTCTTAGTTGTGGCATTCAGGATCTAGTTTCCTAACCAGGGATCAAACCCAAGCCCCCTGCATGGGGAGCATAGCGTCTTAACTACTAGACCCTCAGGGAGGTCCCTCTAGCTCCAAGGAGTTGACCATTAGCTAGAGTGACTGCAAGGCCATGTTGGTAAGCAAAAGTAGAGATGAGATTCAAACCCCCGTCTTTTCATTCTAGGTTAATGCTCCCTCCTCCTTGGCTGGCTGCACCCCCAGAATCCTAGTCATGCTTCTTCTCCATCCATCCTAGTCCCATCTAGGACTATTCTAGTCCCATCTAGGACTCCATCCTGGTCCCTCTTCTCCATCCATCTGGGTACCACCAAGTTCCAGGTCCAAGGCGAGGCCCCCTTTCTTCAGGAAATAAACACTGAGACTTAAAGCAAGATGCTTTTGCCTGATGTGAATATAGTATTGCTTAGCTACATAATGTGCTTCTGGGCATTGAAAGTCAGCCCCAAAAGAGCTCTTTCAGGCAGCATCTGCTGAAGTCTGTGGCTAATTGACTGTCTGGGGAGGCTGATGCAGCTGTAGCGAAATGCTGATCTTCCAGTCTCATCACTCAGAGTGAGCTGTTGAACTGGGATACCATTTCCTTCATGTGTCAGCATTTTTGAAACAGCTGCTGACGACTCTGGTAAAGCCCAGTGGGAAGTGGGGACTCCCCAAAAGCAGCCTGTGACCTAAAGACATTCAGCCCCCAGGCCAGTGATCCCAGTCCTGCTGGAAGTCAGAAAGCAGAGGTTCTCAGCCCTGGCTGCAAGATGGACTCACCTAGACAGCTTACCAAAATTTCCAACGACTGGGCTCCACCCTGGTGCAATTGTACTGAAACTTCTTGGGGGTAGAAATGGAATGTGCTTGCATGCTCAGTTGCATCTGACTCTGCGGTCTCATGGACTGCAGCCTGCCAGGCTCCTCTATCCATGGGATTTGCCCGGCAAGAATACTGGAGTGTGTTGCCATTCCCTTCTCCAGGGGATCTTCTTGACCCACATCTTTAGCATCTCCTGCACTGGGGGTGGCGGGCAAGTTCTTTACCACTAGTGCCACCTGTGAAGCCCTAGAATGGAATATATATCAGTTCAGTTCAGTTGCTCAGTCGTGCTGACTCTTTGCAACCCCATGAATTGCAGCACGCCAGGCCTCCATGTCCATCACCAACTCCTGGAGTTCACTCAAACTCATGTCCATTGAGTCGGTGATGTCATCCAGCCATCTCATCCTCTGTCATCCCCTTCTCCTCCTGCCCCCAATCCCTCCCAGCATCAGGGTCTTTTCCAATGAGTCAACACTTCACGTGAGGTGGCTAAAGTACTGGAGTTTCAGTTTCAGCATCAGTCCTTCCAATGAATACCCAGGACTGATCGCCTTTAGGATGGACTGGTTGGATCTCCTTGCAGTCCAAAGGACTCTCAAGAGTTCTCTCCAACACCACAGTTCAAAAGCATCAATTCTTCAGTGCTCAGCTTTCTTCACAGTCCAACTCTCACATCCATACATGACCACTGGAAAAACCATAGTCTTGACTAGATGGACCTTTGTTGGCAAAGTAATATCTGTGCTTTTCAATATGCTATCTAGGTTGGTCATAACTTTCCTTCCAAGGAGTAAGCGTCTTTTAATTTCATGGCTGCAATCACCATCTGCAGTGATTTTGGAGCCCCCAAAATAAAGTCTGACACTGTTTCCACTGTTTCCCCATCTACTTCCCATGAAGTGATGGGACCGGATGCCATGATCTTTGTTTTCTGAATGTTGAGCTTTAAGCCAACTTTTCCATGCTCCTCATTCATTTTCATCCAGAGGCTCTTTAGTTCCTCTTCACTTTCTGCCATAAGAGTGGTGTCATCTGCATATCTGAGGTTATTGATATTTCTCCCAGCAATCTTGATTCCAGCTGTGCTTCTTCTAGCCCAGCGTTTCTCATGATATACTCTGCATATAAGTTAAATAAGCAGGGTGATAATATATATATATGCTGCTGCTGCTAAGTCACTTCAGTTGTGTCCGACTCTGTGAGACCCCCATAGATGGCAGCCTACCAGGCTCCTCCGTCCATGGGATTTTCCAGGCTACAGTACTGGAGTGGGTTGCCATTGCCTTCTCTGATTCATATATATATGCTGCTGCTGCTAAGTCGCTTCAGTCGTGTCCGACTCTGTGCGACCCCATAGACGGAAGCCTAACAGGCTCCCCTGTCCCTGGGATTCTCCAGGCAAGAACACTGGAGTGGGCTGCCATTTCCTTCTCCAATGCATGAAAGTGAAAAGTGAAAGTGAAGTCGCTCAGTCGTGTCCGACTCTTAGTGACCCCATGGACTGGAGCCTACCAGGATCTTCCGTCCATTGGATTTTCCAGGCAAAAGTACTGGGGTGGGGTGCCATTGCCTTCCCCGTCATATATATATAGGGTTGGTCAAAAAGTTCATTTGGGTTTTTCAGTAGGATTAATGGAAAACCTGAATGAACTTTTTGGCCAACTCAATATATAGTTAACTGTCTCCTTCCCAGGTGATTCTAATATGACACAAGGATTGAGAACAATCGTTGTAGTGAGTCAACAAATAGGAGATGGAGTGTTCCAAAGAATGGACAGTGCCGTGGTTCCTTTTAAAAGAAATCTTGCAAGAGAGGTCACTGAGTTCCCCTCACTCAGGCCTGCTTCCATAAAACCAACCTCGGCTTGCTCTAAGTGGGCGAGTGCTACTCTCTCCACTCTGGCACCTTCTTCTTTGGGCTCCCTTCTTATATCAACTAGCCTAGACCTTTGTTCACAGCAAACTAGAGAGCTCAGCTGGGTTCAACTTAAAAAAGGCAAACAAATACACACACTCATCCAGAAAGAAACGATGGGGTTGCAGACATAACAGTAATTTGGGAGTTGGCAGAACGTATCATGCTTTTAAGAGTTTTAAAAAGGAAAACAAAGTGTTGCTCAGTTATTTATAATGGGATAAAAATGGGAAATCACTTTATAGTTTAAAAAAGAGTGCTACATCCAAGGACTTCCCCTGGTGGTCCAGTGGTTAAAACTCTATGCTTCCACTGCAGGGGGCAAGGGTTCGATTCCTGATCGGGGAACTAAGATTCCACATGCCTCAAGGTGTGGCCCGCCTCCCCTCCCAAAATAGTGTTTGCTGTTGTTCAGTTGCTAAGTCATATCTGACTTTTTTAACCCCATGGACTGCAGCATGCCAGGTTCCTCTTCCCTCCATTATCTCTCGGAGTTTGCTCAAATTTATGTTCATTGAGTAGGTGATGCTGTCCAGCCCCTCATCCTCTGCCACCCTCTTCTCCTTTTGCCTTCTATCTAAATATTGTAATATCTGTACAATTAAATAATCAGGAGTTGGGCATCTGCATAATGAAATTCAACAAAACCATTGCAAAGAATGCTCTGGCTGAAAATTTAATGACACTGGAGGCTCTATATGCTGTATTGCATGAAAAAACCTGGCCACAAGATAAACGTACCATAGGATCCCAATTTTAAAAATATGCATGTGTTTAAGATATATATTTTTTTAATTTTATTTTTATTTAACTTTACAATATTGTATTGGTTTTGCCATGTATCAAAATGAATCTGCCACAGGTATACATGTGTTCCGCATCCTGAACCCTCCTCCCTCCTCTCTCCCCATACCATCCCTCTGGGTTGTCCCAGTGCACCAGGCCCAGGCATCCAGTATCAGGCATCGAACCTGGACTGGCGACTCATTTCATATATGATATTATATTTATTTCAATGCCATTCTCCCAAAGGATATTTTTAAAAAATTAAAAACATTCCATGTATTAACAGCCAATTATCACAAAATGTTGGGGATAAATATGTAGTTTTTATTTTTCTACTTGATCTTTATTTCTATAATAAACACACATTAATTTTGTGAGGGGAAAAGCATAATAAAAAGCTTAGATGCTGAGCCACTGAACTGATCCCTAAAACTTTGCTATTTTCAACAGAAAGATGCAGAGTTTTAGGCTGAAATAAAGTTTCACAGCATAATTAATGACATTCAAATAATGACAACAATATAGATCCTTCCCTGGGATAAAGAACTTCTTTAAGGCAAATGTCCACATTTCCTTGGGGTTAAATGTTAATCTGATAGAACCCAGTCCCCTGGAGAGGAGATGGATTTTAACTTACGTGAAATTTTTATGAACTCATCAGTGGGTTGAAGCAAAGAGCAGGACCAGAATAGAGTCACAAAGAGGTCTAGGAAGATAAAGCGTTTCTTATTAATTCACTACTGCTTTGTTAAAAAGACATGAACTTGGATGAAGCTCTTACTTACCTGGGGTCTGCAAAACAACACCTACAAGCCTAAGTCACATCCCAAGGTGCGAAGCAGGGCTGGAAGCAGCAAGTCTGTGAGAAAGGAGAATTTACCAAAGCCTTTACCACAGACAGGCTGGGAAAGCCACGCTTGGCATCTCTCGCCATAGGTCATCTTCTGCAGGGAAAAGAGAAGAAATTAAAAAGCTGGAATGGTATTCACTTAAATAAAAATGATCAAGTCGGCTTGAAATCCTCAATGTCTCCTGAACAGTCCGGAGCTCTAGTTTTCTACTAGTGTGGATCAATCGGCTCACAGTGCCTAATCTCCCGATTGAATCCAGGGAAAGGAACCTGAAGGGCTCGGCTGCTGGAAAGCAGGAAGGCCGCAGTTAATGAAGGGGCCGTAGTATCTGACGACATTCATTTCTAGCATTACGACCACTGCACTTCAATGTAGGGCAATCAGGTTCTTCCATTTATCTTTCTTTTCTTCCTTCGCCTTCTCAGTACTTACTGAGCATCTACTATGTTGATTGATAGGGCTTGTGGGATCACAGAGGAAAACAGGCACAGAGGAGCACAGGTCAGAAAGTCTTCCCAGAGGAGAGACTATTTAAGTGTTTGTTCTTTTTTTAATTGAGGTGAAATTAACACAGCATAAAATGTATCATTTATTTTATAATAAAAATTTTAATTAAAAATTTACAATTAAATTTTATTGGAGTATAGTTGCTTTATAATGGTGTGTTGGTTTCTACTGTACAGCAAAATGGATTGGATTACTAAAAATAATCATTTTAAAGTGTACATTTCAGGGACTTCCCTGGTGGTCCAGTGGTTAAGATGTGACCTTCCAGTGCTAGGGGTGCAGGTTTGATCCCTGATGGAGGAACTAAGATCCCACATGCCTCGTGGGCCAAAAAACCCAAACACAAGCAACACTGTAACAAATTCTATAAAGACTTTAAAAAATGGTCCATATTAAAAAAAAAAAGTGTGGCTAAGCTCCTTTGCAGTCCTCCTGAAACTATCACAACATTGTAAATCAGCTATATTCCAAAATAAAATAAAAACTTTAAAAAAAGAGAGAGGAAAAAAAGGAGAAAAAATAATAGAGCACAATTCAGTGGCATTTAAAACATTCCCATCATTCTGCAACCGTCACCTATATGTCATTCCCATTCTGTCACCCCTGAAAGGAATCGCCATATCCAATAGGCAGTTACTTCCCATACACAGAGTTCAAAAACAAGAAGCAAGCATTTCACAGGCAGGCCTGGAAAGGAGGCCATTCCAAAAGAGGAAATTCACAAAGCCCTTGGGACATCAGGTCACTTGGGATGGTGCAACTGTGTGTGTTGCAGAGGTGAAGAAGCGATGGGATGAGGCAGGAAGGAAAGACAGGAGGGGAGGGGAAGATCACGGTGCCACCTAGGTTCCATTAAGCAGCTCGAGTCAGTCAAGGGTGGTAAGGAGGAATCGGTGGTTCTGGGACACAGTTGAGTAATCTTCAACTCTGGGGAGATACTGTCAACTTTAACACGAATGCAGTTTGAGCTAGGGTTTCTCAACCTTGGCACCACTGACATTTTGGGGCGTGATGACTCTCTGCTGTCCTTTGCACTGTAAATTTTTTTCACAGCATCTCTGGCTTCTACCCACCACCAGAAGCATCCACCCTACTTCCACCCCAGTCCAGTTATGACAACCAAAGATGTCTCCAGAAGTTGCCAAATATTCCCTGGGGGAGAGGCATATCATTTCCCCACTTAACATATCCTGGGGATCATTCAATATCAGTACATAGCAAGTTACCTTTCTTTTTTAACAGCTGCATAGTATTCCATGATAGAGATTTACATACTTACCATCCTCCTTCTGATGGATATTTAGGTTACTTACCATCTTTCTTTTACAGTCAATGCTGTTACCAACATCTTTATATATGTGAAGTGAAGGTGAAAGTCACTCAGTCGTGTCTGACTCTGTGACTCATGGACTATAGCCCACCAGGCTCCTCTTCCATGGGATTTTCCAGGCAAGAATACTGGAGTGGGTAGCCATTCCTTTCTCCAGGGGATCTTCCTGACCCAGGGATTGAACCCAGGTCTCTAGCACCGCAGGAAGATTCTTTACTGTCTGGGCAGCCCGCATTATTTCTTGAAAACATTCTGAGCAATTTTGTCCCACTGTTACCTTTGACTTGCTCTCAACAACTGCATCAGGTTGCTAGAGTCCATTTTGCAGATAAGAAAACTGAACTGAGAGTGGTACAGTGACTTGCCCTTGGTCTAAGAGCATCACATCCAGTGCCAGAATACAGGATTTCTGACTTCAAGCCTTGTTCTTTCCATCACTGCAACCGGTGCGTCTAATGATTCTCGAGAGAAGGAAACTCTGGTTAGGCAAAGGCCAGCTGATGGCTATCAGGAGGACTCTGATCTCTTGGGCTTGTTTATATGTAAAAGAAGAAGGCTCCCTCACTAAGAGAACAGGATTTTGTATGTGTGATGTGTGTAGGCATGCATGCATGTACACTCCACATGTTCATGTGCTATAATACATTGGTAAGGATGGAAGGAAGCTGCCAAATATTCTTGAACAGAATGATGAGAGATTAGAACTTGTTTAGGAAGATAAACTAGGCAGCTATGTGCAGAGTGGGCAGAGAGAGGTTAGATGGGAGGCAGGGCACCCTGTCTAGAGGGTGGCTGCTGTGTGCGGTTTGGAAATGAATCACAGGGCCCCAGCTTGTGGGAGAGGACTCAGAACTGATACCAGGGCAAAACCCCCCAAAATGCTGTATTCTCAGACTGTTATCTTTTTTTGGCAGCATGCAGGATCTGGCACCCCACTCCAGTACTCTTGCCTGGAAAATCCCATGGATGGAGGAGCCTGGTAGGCTGTAGTCCATGGGGTCACTAAGAGTCCGACACGACTGAGTGACTTCCCTTTCACTTTTCACTTTCATGCATTGGAAAGGAAATGGCAACCCACTCCAGTGTTCTTGCCTGGAGAATCCCAGGGACGGGGAAGCCTGGTGGGCTGCCGTCTATGGGGTCGCACAGAGTCGGACATGAGTGGAGCGACTTAGCAGCAGCAGCAGCAGGATCTTATTACACCAACCAGGGATCAAACCTGTGCCCCCTGCGTTGGTTTGAGTCTCCCATGGGAGCATTGGGAGCATGGAGTCTTAACTACTGGACCACCAGGGAAGTCTGTGTGTGTTCTCCTTAATGAGGAGAACTGTTTTTAAAAAAAAAAGTGCCACATTTACTAAGAGAGAACTTGTCACTTTGCAGGAAATAATTATGTTTAAACCGTATTTTCTTGGCACTGAGTTAAAAGGAGCTCCCAACCATAGTTGCCTGCTTTCCCTCAAACTGTAAGCAGTTTCACCAGTAAAAGAGTCACTGGATGTTTGAGAGAATCTAAAAGAAATATACTGATTAAGAGAACGTGACTGTTTCCTAAAGAGCTGTATATCTCAAAGGAGGGAAAATGAATAGCACAGATCAGGATCACAAATTAGTAGGCAGTTTTACAAGGATGACGAGAACACTGTTGAGGATCTCTGGGAATCCTCTAAGCAGAAAGTTATGACAGCCTCTCAGCTCCCAATGTTCTTGGCTTTTAAGTGTCTTTGGAGAGTTAGTAATAAAGAGCTCTGCAAGCTCATCAGTCTGCCAAAGTTGGGAAATCTTAGCCGAGTGGAGCAGGTGTTGGGCTGAAGTGTATTCCTCTCTGTTTTAACTCAGCTGGCAAATCTGTCTTCAGAAGGAGGAGGAATACACTTGTTTTTCTCATGGCTCTTGCTTTAGAGAAAATGTCCTTATAGCTAACACCTTTGGTGAGATTCCCTGACCATTTTTAAAAAAAAAAAAACCTTCTAGGCATCTCTGGTAAGAGGAGGCATAATGGGGGAGAACCTCGGATCCTAAGGAACATTCAGGTTAAGCAGAGCTGGCAGGCTGTTAAAGCCACGCCACCTGAAGGGAAAGACACAACATGGTCTGGGTGGCACTGACCGAGGAATGTCCTGAGGTGCTTTTTCAGGATCAGCCTTAGCTCTCAGTCTCTAGGAAGACCTCTGAGGTTCTAAACTAGAAGAAATGGGCAGGAAGTTTGATTCAAAGACACTAAAAAAAAATTTTTTTTTTTCCTACAACTTCGGTGCATTAGTTCTCATAAAGAAATAATAATTTACAAATGAGAACCCTTTATGAACCACTTGGCTAGTAGTTAGCATTCCTTAAAAATGAGCCACTGGGCTTTAAATATTTTAAATGCATTGCCTGTAAAATCAGGCAAAATTGGTAGTTCTTCTATAGCTTCTTGATCATGAGTTAAAATATATTTTGCAGAACTATGACAGAACTGCAGCAAGGTTTTGAATCAAAGAGCCCTCAAGATTCAAATCCTTTTTAAACTGTCCACTCTGAGAAACTTAGTCCTGCATGCTTTGTCGATCTGTAAAAGGGAGGCCTCCCTCTTTAAGTGGTGTTGGATTTTATGTATGTCTACGTAGGTGTACATTCACAGGGCTGGACACATTAGGAAGCCAAAAAAGGGTCAAAAAAACCAAAGAGGTGGCTTTAGAGGCCATGTGAGTGGACAAGATGGAAATTTGGAGCGGCCCACAAAGGAGAAACAGTGTGGTCAGATCAAAGGGATACAGGGGGTTGCGGAGTCATTACTGGTGGGTACAGCGTTTCTTCTTAGGGTGATGTAAATGTCCTAAAGTTACACAGTAGTGCTGACTGCATAACTAACATACTAAAATCCATCAGTACATTTCAAAAGGGTGAATTTTTTGGTATATGAATTATATCTCAATTTTACTGTTATTTTTAAAAAGGATGCAGAACACACGAGTGGCAACGTTTTGAGAGGCAATGGGAAATGAGGAATTCTCAATTTCTTGGGGGTAGAGAACCAATTCCTGATATATAGGATAAAATGTCATTCTTTAGGGAGGGCAAGAACCTGTTTTTCTTGCTAAATTCTACAACTGGACATTTCCATCATACTTCCTCAAGTTTCACTCTGATAGGAGATTCTCCTTCACTTCTTGGGCTAAATTATTAGTGGAATGTTCCTATGATGTTTTTGAATGATAGTTTGATAGCTCCAGGGTCCACATTATTTCACCTTGGGTTTCGGAATGCTGTGAGAAATACTTATTAACACCAAAGATGTCATAATCACTCTCCCAAACTGCCTCAATGGTACTGTTTTGATACAAAGAACCACAGACACACTATTCAGATTTCTAATTTATTATTAAATTACATAACAAAGCTTCTTCTAAACAGTCAGAAAATGCACATTTAGATGAGAACAAAAATGAAGTACAAATACAATAACCTGGTTCCAAGAAGCCATTTTAAAAGCAAAAAATTTAAAAGTGCATTTGGACTAGATTTTTAAAAATCTGTATTGGCATTTTTTCATGAGGAAACATCTTCCATCATGGTAAAGTGTGATTGGAATTGATTTCTCTTCCTAAGAGCTAACAGGATAGGAACAGATGCAAACACTTTGATACAAGAGTGACACTTCGCAGTAGACACAAAGAAAATAAGAAAGATGCCTCAGGACATGGCTCAGCTGTCTCAGCTTCTTATCCAGTAAAATCCTCAGAGTCCCTGGTTCCTCATTTTCTTTTGCCCTATAAAACTTATGTGTATGCAGGTTCATAAAGGAGTAGTATTAGTTTATAGAGATCATGATGAAAAACTGTATCTTTTTGGAGACCAGGCTAAACAACTCTTACCCCCAAAGAAGAATGGAACACAATCATTTTAATTCCCAGTAGAATCTATTTCCTCTTTGCATTTGCCACAAAATTCAGTGTAACACTAGACATGGCCATTCACCCTCAATAGCTTCATATTGCAAGTTAGAAAATGCAGTCAGTTTCCAAGAAATCATATCTGGCTAGTGATCAAACATGAGGTATTAGAAAACCAAAAAGGCTAGTCCAGTTCTTTAAAGTCCTTTTCATCAGGTTGAGATCATTAACAAACAGAAAAATTCATGGTGGGAATGCAAGTCCAAGGTGCCTCAGTTCCAGAGAGGCCAGAAGTCATTGCATCAAAAGGCTCAATAAGTACATTTTTCTACTCAGCATCCAACAGGAAAGCACTAAAGTCAGTATTATTTGGTTCCAAGTACCAAAAGGGCCTTCATGCTGACTTCTCTCTCTCAATACCCATCTCTACTCTCAGGATTATACTCCCATGTCTGATATGAGTGCTGGGCAAGATGTAAAAAGACATTCTTTAGAAAATGTTGGTAAGCAGGAGAAAGGAACAATGGAGAAGAAAAGCCCTTTTCTAACATTAGAAAAATATGGGTGAGCAATGTTGCCTGTTATAGGGATTCCCTCAGTATCATTAATAGTAACAAGAATATAGAAATACCCAGGACCGATCAACTAAAGTACTTGAATATCTGGGCTTGAACTTGAGTAATAGATTCATTAACCATTTTAAACTAAAGTTACTGGCACAGAGTAAAGCTAACTCTCAGAGACGTATACCTTTTGGAATCTCCTGCCCTTTTTGTTGCCATGGTTTCTCATTTCAAGTGAAATGGAAAGCTCTGAGTGATTTAAGATCCCGAAAAGACATGGCTTATATAAGACATGACTGAGAGAGAGTAACTTCCTGTAACAGGCAACATTTGGGATAAGGAATAGAAAACTCCTTGCACCTGGCTCCAATAAGCAAATTACTGTTGGCCCCTGAGCCTAGTAACTGGTTTGTAATGACAGCAAAAAGTTGAGAAAAGTAAGCTGTTAAAAAAAAAAAAAGAAAAAAGGCTAAATGTGAAATGTGAAAAGAGTTCACATCAGCTACCATGGGATCCAAAGTGAGCCTCTACTGGTCAATGGCACACGTCAGTCCTTGCTCCAGGGCTTCCTTCCACAAAGGACGGAAGCCTAAAGGAGAAAGGAGCCCTGCGTCACCTCACTATGGGTTACACCACTGGGAGGTTAGTCAGAGACCTGACACCAACATCTACACCACACTTTTTCAACTTCCTTAGAAGAACTTGCTTATTTTCATAAAGAAAATAATCAACATAATTCTTTTACTTCCTTTAAGCATAACCCTAATGGAAAGGCTTGCCAGCTATCAAAGCGCTTGCTCAGCTGCAGCTGAGAACCCTCATGAGCGCAGGTCCTATTTTACTCTCATGCCACCATCAGCTTTCGTGAACGCACCAAATAATCAGACCAGTAAAAAACACTGGTAGTATAATTAAATAAATAACTTTATTTATGATACTTCAGATTTTATAAATGCTGACTATATAGCAACCAAAGTCCCACAAATTCTAGCTGAGGCACAACCACCCATCAAGACCCTTTGAAAAATCAAAGAGAGAGCCAGGGGAGAGCAGTTTTGTTCTCCCAGCAGAGAATTTAATAAATGAACTTCTCTGATCTTTCAAGGTTCACAGTGGGAAAACTTAAATTTTCTTTTAAGGGCATCTCCAATCAACTGACTGATCAAATAACCCATATTTAGAAAAATAAACCCCATAGTTAAAAAAAAATATATCAATTGCTCTTCATCCCCAGAACATAATGAAACTCTAATGCCAGAATGCAAAACCTGTTTCTGTACCCAACCAGAGGTCAGTCTACCGATCAGCCTGTAATCAAGTTCATCTGAACGTCACCATGAACACACTGTGATGGAGTGAAGAACTGCATGCTAACATCCTTTCATTTCCTGTGGCGTGGTCTCAAGCCAATACTATAAATACCACAGTACATTTCAGAGGTGGAGAGTAGCTTTCTTTCTTTTAAGAACAGCAGATGTTGGAAGTCTTCGACCTAACTGTGGTAGTTCAGTTAGACCCGGAGAAGGCAATGGCACCCCACTCCAGTACTCTTGCCTGGAAAATCCCATAGACGAAGGAGCCTGGAAGGCTGCAGTCCATGGGGTCGCTAAGAGTCGGACATGACTGAGCGACTTCACTTTCACTTTTCACTTTCATGCATTGGAGAAGGAAATGGCAACCCACTCCAGTGTTCTTGCCTGGAGAATCCCAGGGATGGGGGAGCCTGGTGGGCTGCCATCTATGGGGTTGCACAGAGTCGGACACAACTGAAGCGACTTAGCAGCAGCAGCAGTTAGAAAAGTCATAACATTTACAGAAACCGGGAAATGGTTAAACTTGAAAAGAATTCTGGTGGGTGGTTTAAGATTTTGTCACTGTCCAGGGTGGTAACAGAAGACAGATTCTGATAGTGCAGACAGAGACAGATTCTGATATTTTCTCCTTCAGTAGTAAAGCCCCTCATTCTCTGGATGTTTGGAAAAGCTTAACAGATTTGGAATGAATAGGTTTTCACAGAACACAGAATTCCTGGTACATAAGACAGGGGTTCTTAAACTTTTGCTCCTACATGTGGAACATTTACAAATGCAATCATCTGGATGATGGCCCCTCAGTGTCTTTTTACATGTGGCTTGTTGAAGAGATCTCAATGAAAATCAAACATTTTCCTCACTTGGTTGTCAGTGTTAATCATGACATGAGGAGGAAAAGTTAGGGGCACTGACAGATCCTGGCTTTTTGCCATGGTAGAACTGGAATTTTGTTTTTTTGTAGTAATAAATATTACTCAACAGAAGAAATTAACCAAAAGTAAAAAACAATGACTGACCAAAAACAAGCCTATCATTCTTGATGGTTTTTCCAGGAATACAGGTAACCCAAGTGTGGGCATGATTAAAAAACATGATAAAGTCTTTTTTGCAGTGCTTGTCTTCTGTTTCAGATAACCTCAACTGTGCTGAAGACGGCCTGTGAAAATCTCAAAGATTCTTTGAAAATTGCCATTTTCTTTGAACACCAAAAAAGTTGGGGACAAAGAGTAGAAATTTATAGCAGAGATTATCAAGAAATGACTTGGGATTTCTCATCATGAGTGTAAAATAAAAGGAAAAAGCTATTTTTATTCACAACTCCATCTGGTGCCTGAAAGGAAAGCAGTCTTTGGATACACAGAAGCCTGGTTTTTTGAAGAGTCCAGCCTCATGACCTGGCTTGTCATTAGCCTTCAACACTATCATTGAAGCATGGAAATTCTGTTTCTGATGGGTTTACTTACCTCTTGGGGAGACAAAACATCTTTTTTTTTTTAGAAACTAAAAACAGAGGGAAATGTGTGTTAGAAAAGATAGCACAGAAAACCTGTGACTTCAGCTCAACCTGACCACATCAGAGTCCATCACTATCAGTCTTGAATGAATCCTGTTGGTCAGGCTAATTAGCAGGTCAGTCAACTTCTCCTTCCTATTTTTTTCTTCTTCTGGATCAGGGTGTGAAAGTGGTGGCTGTCAAGAGTCCCTGGAGATGTCCCATCAATGGAATGCATACAGCAGCAACAGGATGGTACAGACACCAATAACACCACCCAGGATGAGGGAGTCTCGCCGCTTCCTAAGGTTGATTCGCTGGATGAGGCTGTTCACAGCAGGAAAACGATCTTTGGGGAATCTTGATTAAGGTCATAAGTGGAAGAAGCCTCTTTAATGAAAAGTACAAAAAACAGAGATCAGGAGTCCAGAAAGACAAATGATGAGAACAGAGGGGAAGAAAATCACAGAGGGAGCTGCAGCAAACACCAATGCCTTACTGCTTAAAGTCCCAGGCAAACTTGAGTCCCCTGGTACACTGCAGGACACGAGTGAGAATAACAAAAAGGAAAACATTAAGAGAGAGGAGGAGGCAGCAGTGATGACTGCTGCCATGTGCCAAGGGAGTACTGTCTGGGTGAAGCCAGTGTGGCCAGGAATGAAGGAACGCTGCAGGGCAGGGAGGCGGAGGCACAGCCAGCCACCACCACCACCCTGCATTTCCTCCTCTTCCTCTTTCTCTCTCTCTCTTAAATCCCTTTCCTCAGGAGGCTGGGAAGTTTTTCCAGAAGGGTTTTGAGGAGTACACGATCTCCCCACAGGGTGATAAGCCCCCCTGGATTCAGACAATTGGTGGGCACAAACTCTAAGGGTCTGTATAATCAAACACTGGTTAATTATTTAAAATTTTTAAATTCACTTAGCAGGAGTGGGCAGGAATAGGGTCAGAAGGTGGGTTAAACTGCTCTGACTGCTCTTTGTGGGGAACACAACCAAAGGAAAGAGGAAACTTTCAGTTTCAGGAGTTTTGCAGCACTCACAACTGTACTGGACTTGGTACTGTATCTCACTTGGTAGTATGTTGTCATCAAAGCACATGCCTGTGGGTCCTGTACCGTTCTGCATTTACAGCAGTGGTTTCTGACTACAAAAACTTACATGGTGTCAGGTATAAATCTCATATAAAGCAGATACTTAATCTTTTCTGGCTTGGTACAAGAAGGGTCAACACTGCCCTTAGAGGAAATAAGAAAACTTTTGACATTAGGAAACCCTGTCTGTAGTGAACACATTTCTACCTAGTTTTTCTTTTAGGGGACTCCTAATCTAATAATTTAGATTATCAGATTGCTCCTTCTCTAATAATTTAGTTCAGTTCATGTAACTGGGTGGGGCTGATGCTGTCCTCTTCGATCAGGTGTACATACCCACTCAGGGTTGGCAGGAGAGAACAGTCCCTCCCCTTGGCCAGTGGCTGGGTTAGGCAGTGACTCAAGTGAGGGCAACCACAGTCCTCTTTGCACATGTGCCAGAGCTGTTTGAAATTTCATGATTTTTGATCTGACAGGAGGTGACCCTGGTAGCCATCTCTTATCAGCACGAGGAAAAATGTGTCTGAGAATAAGGCCATCACGTAAGTAAACAGAAATGAGAGATGGAGGAGGGGAACAGAGAACGGAAAGGCAGATTCTTGATAATAAAATCTGAGCCTCCGCATCCAAGCCATCCATTAAGCCAAATTCTACTCCTGAATTTTACAGACATATGAACAAGTTAATTTCCTTCTTTTCCTCGTTAGGTCAGTGTAAATTAGGTTTCTATCATTATCTTTCTATTGAGTCCTAACTAATCAAACCCATTTTATTTGATTTTTTTAAAACGTATTTTTGGAAATGATTCTAATTTATCGTACTGATAAAATGAGATAATGCATATCAGAGTACTCTACTAACTACAAAGCCCTATATAAAACAGAAATGATTTTAGATGTATGGTTTTACACTTAGGGTGACAAGTGAGTGAAGTTGCTCAGTTGTGTCTGACTCTTTGCGACCCCATGGACTGTAGCCTACCACACTCCTCCATCCATGGGATTTTCCAGGCAAGAGTACTGGAATGGGTTGCCATTTCCTTCTCCAGAGGATCTTTCAGACCCAGGGATCGAACCCGGGTCTCCTGCATTGTAGGCAGATGCTTTACCATCTGAGCCACCAGGAAAGCACAAAGCAAGAACAAAATTCACCAAAAACTGGAAAACATCAACACACTTCAGGATATTTCTTTTCCTTAGGCCAATAAGGGATGATGCTAAAAGTGACCTCAAATCATCTAGGATCAGAAGACACTCAACTTTTGAAATTATAGGTCCTTTCCCTATTAGTAATTGGGGAAGGAAACTTTTTTTCTCTAAAAGGCTTGATTCTTCAAAGGAAACAGAATGTTTTTGGTCTTAGCAGTTTCCTTGCTGGATTTCTCAGAGTATGAGTAGTACTAATGTAAACTGGGAAACTGAAGAACTAAAAAAGGCAGAGGTCACAACAAACAAGCAGCAAATCTATACTAGAGTTCAGCTTGTGCAAAATGAAAACACGGTAATCAGCAGTGATCAGCACTTACATGTATGGCTGTCTACTTCCCTCCCTTTCTAAGCATATGCCACTGACTTATTCTCCAAAATGAAAAAAGAAAGAAGAAAAAGCACAAAATTTAAGACCGCTGTATAAAAATGGAGTACACTGTAGACTTCTAACATGGATTCAAGAGCTTTTAAGAGGCAAAATACTTTTGTGAATAATTTGGAAATTATATTTATCATTTTTTTCGAGATCTACTAGTATGAAACTTCTCGTGTGCTATCTTTTAGAAATGGCACTAAACAGTATGAACTTTCAAAAAGTACAAGTGCAGGGCACATCCATAATACAGAATTAGGGATGACTTCTACTGTCACTGCCGACGGCAATCTGCCCAGGGGAGGGAGAGAGTGGTGAAGCACACAGAGATTTCCCCCCTAAAAACACAGATTTCAAACTGTCAAAAAGGATACTAGCCAAAGTGTTCATTCTACTCTGAATTGATTTCAACATTCCTCTCTGTGAAGTCATATTTTCTTTTGTTGCCATAGCAATGCTGCAAGGGAGAAAAAGAGAAGCTCATCAATTGACATTTAATACAATTGTGCATAGATTCATTGTATACATAAAAATGAACAGAAAACCAAGGTGAATGACACCAGCTTTGAAAAGCACCTGGGAAGGAACATGGAAAAAAAAAATCATTTCCCAAGTCATCTTCCCATTGTTCTTTTTCTGAATGATCACTTTATCCCCAATGCTATCTTCTGATTTTTTTTTGGACAAAGCAGTGAACCATTTCCCGTGTTTTTTTTTTTTTTTTTAATTCCAAGTAACAAATGAAATAAGACAACTGATGAATCACACATTACAAAAGCTTCTTAAAATGGTTTTAAAAGGAGCCAGCTACCAAAACATCTTTAATCAGGAGAAACTCTTTGAGAGGGAAGTGGGGAATTACAATTATAAAACTAGAACCAAATGTGTAATATATCACAAAATATTTATATACAACCAGCCCTTAATTTATGAAAAGATTATATTCCAAAATTCTATTTGAGAACCAACTAGACAGTATATTAAAAAGCAGAGATATCACCTTGCTGACAAAGGTCCATACAGTCAAAGCTATGGTTTTGCAGTAGCCATGTACAGATTTGAGAGATGGACCATAAAGAAGGCTAAGTGCCAAAGAACTGATGTTTTCGAAGTGTGCTGGAGAAGACTCTTAAAAGTCTCGTGAACTGCAAGAACATCAATTCAGTTAATCCTAAAAGAAATCAACCCTGAATATTAATTGGAAGGACAAATGAAACTCCAATACTTTGGCCACCTGATGTGAGAAGCCAACTCACTAGAAAAGACCCCAATGCTGGGAAAGCTTGAAGGCAAAAGGAGAAGAGGGTGGCAGAGGATGAGATGGTTGGATGGCATCACTGATGCAATGGACATGAATTTGGGCAAACTCTAGGAGATAGTGAGAGGGACAAGGAGGCCTGGCATGCTGCAGTCCATGGGGTCACGAAGAATCAGACACGACTTAGCAACTGAACAACAACAGGAACTACACTTCAAAAAAATATATATTGAAAAATAAAAGGAACCAGGAAAAATGCATGTTGTTGTCCCACCATTCAGTAATTGGCTACAGCAGGGCAGCTCCCTAGACCATTACATATTTCCACCACCCAATTCTTATCCTTGGTCAAGAAGAGGAACCCCACTTGCACTTGCTTGTGTCTGTAACTAGCATTCTACAAGCAACCCCCCTTCACTTTTTAGGGGTTAACACTTGCCCATATGACCCTCTCACAACTTACTGCTTTAAGTCATGGACAAGTTAGGTGATGGCACAAACTAACTTGCTATGATTAATATCATTCCACTTTTTCTAAATGCATAACTATACATGTGTCTGCCTTTTTCAATGAATACATTAATATTTTTAAAATCATTTTACACAGACATGAAGAGCTACAGAGAGAAAAATATGGAAGCACATCAAATTATTAACCAATGTAGTAGTTGTATTTTAGGTGAATTCTTTTTCTTCCCTGCTTTATTTAGGTATATTTGACAAATATAAATTACATACATTTTTAAAAAGATCAATAAGGAGGAGAGAAGAAAATGATAAATGTAAGAAAATTTCTCAGATCTAAAGATAAGTTTTCAGATTGTAAGAGCCCATCGAACAGACTAAAAATGATGCATGACAACCTCATTATGGTGAGATTAAACACAAACACAAACATCGGGGAAAGGGATGATCCTAAAAACATCATTTACAAAAAGTGAAAGTGAAAGTTGCTCAGTCGTGTCTGATTCTTGGTGACCCCATGAACTTATACCATCCATGGAATTTTCCAGGCCAGAATACTGGAGTGGGTAGCCTTTCCCTTCTCCAGGGGATTTTCCCAACCCAGGGACTGAGCCCAGGTCTCCCAAATTGCAGGTGGATTCTTTACCAGCTGAGCCACAAGGGAAGCCCATCATTTACAAAGGACATAAAATGTTAATTGGACTTAACTGGACTTAAAGAGCAGTACCGGAAACAATGCCTTAAAAAATGTGAAAATTATTTTCAACCTACAATTCTGATTTTTAGCTAAACAATGAATCAAGAATATGGGCAGAATAGGGACTTCCCTGGGGCCCGGTGGATGGGAATCCATCTGCCAATGCAGGAGACATGGGTTTGGTCCCTCGTCTAGGAGGATTCCACATGTGGAGCAACTAAGTTCATGCGCCACAACCACTGAGTCCGCGCTCTAGGGCCTGCTAGCTGCAACTATGAGCCTGTGTGCCTAGAGGCTGTGTTCTGCAACAAGAGAAGCTACCACAATGAGAAACCCACGTGCTGCAGTGAAGAGCAGCATTCGTCCCCCACAACTAGAGAAAGCCCATGCAAAGCAACAGACCTAGTGTAGCCAAAAATAAAATAAATAAATAAAATAAATAAAATTGAAGAAAAAAAAAGAATATGGGTAGAAGAGAAACTTTTTTGAGATGGATAGGGAGGCCTGGCGTGCTGCAGTTCATGGGGTCGCAAAGAGTCGGACACGACTGAGCGACTGATCTGATCTGATTCTTTCTGAGGAAGCTACTAAAGAACATGGTCCAACATAATGAGGGGATAAACTAAGAAAGTAGAAGACAGTAAATCCTAGAAATAAGTGATTCCACTTAAGGAGGTCATTGTAGGATAATGCTAAAAGACATCCCAGGACCCGGACAGTGAATGTACCAGGTCTAAAGCACAACTAGTCAAGATTCGAGCAGAAAGAGGCAGGCAGTGTCAATTTTATAACACATTAAGTTTTATTTTTTTAATTAATTGATTTTAATTGGAGGATAATCACTTTACAATGTAGTGATGGTTTTTGCCCTACATCAAAGTGAACTGGCCACAGGCATATACGTGCCCCCACCATCCTGAACCTCCCTCCGCACCCTATCCCTCTGGGTTATCCCAGAGCACTGGCTTTGGGTGCCCTGCTCCATGCATCGAACTTGCACTGGTCATCTACTTTACATGTGGTAATACACGTTTCAATGCTATTCTCTCAAATCATCCCACCCTTGCCTTCACATTGACTTTTAGATCCAAGAAGATCATAAGAAGAGTGAAACTAACAATATCCTTTGTATCACTAGTTCTTATTCCTAATTTTTCAGGTTAAGTGTCTATCTATGGTAGAATATGAGACATTTAAAATGTAGTTGTTTTATACTAAATTTACTTTACCAGATATTTTAAAATAGGTACTATAGCCTTGAAAAAAGTAACAATTCAAATCTGGGCTGAGCAACAATCTTTGAATCATATATCCCTCTGTGTTCTTAAACTGGGACTATCACTATCTCCTATGCACTCTGACTCAGAAGTAGAGAAAATTAAAAAATAATTCCCGCAAAGCACTTTGTATTCCTTGGAGAACAGATATTATCATCATACATTATGTTATTATCTTGTTGAATATGCATGATTTCCAGTAGCACACAAAGTATATCCTTTCCTACCTCATTCCACCATCTGGAGTCAAGTGGAGTGAGATCTAGGCTGTTGTTATTTCAAGGGTCAAATATGCAGGGACAAAGCAAATTCCAAATAACATGTAATGCTTTTAAAATGATAAATCATTGATGTTTACTGGAATTTCAACATTCTCACCTATCCTGTGAACTAAACTCGGACATTCTTTTAACAATTGTTGTTTAGTTGTCCAGTTGTATCTGACTCTCTCGCGACCCCATGGACTGTAGCCCACCAGGCTCCGCTGTCCATGGGATTTTCCTGGCAAGAATACTGGAGTGGGTTGCCATTTCCTTCTCCAGGAGATCTTCCAGACTCAAGGATCCAACCCACATCTCCTGCTTGGCAGGTGGATTCTTTACTAATGAGACACCTGGGAAGCCATTTTTTCAACAATAGATAATACTAATTATACATTTAAAGCTTAAGAATAAACTTATAAATATTAGGACTTTTCAACAAATTGATGCCAGTTTATATTCAGTTGTGTACATTGTTTTTAAAATATAGCTCCAAAAGGAAAAGGTAAAACTTTCTAGGTAGAATTATGGAGAAACTTTAAGAATCCCTGATAAAATGTGACCCAACTTTATGCACTGATGAAAGCAAAGGAGCCACAAGGGAGATATTTCAGTCAACAATTAAGCAATTTTGTGAAAACTGTGGAGAGATGGAAGACTGAGTGCATGAAATTAAAATAAAATTCCAAGATATGATAAATTCATCTTATTATAAAATTATAATTTTCAATTATAGGAACATATTATAATCCACTGAATACAATAAGAATCCATGAGCTCATTTCAACATAAAAATTTCAGGATATGAACACTGAAACTGAAATATTCAGAGGTAAAGAGGCATCATGCCTGGAACTTATTTACAAGTAGTTCAGAAAAAAAAAAAAATTGAAAAAGCAAATGTGGCAAAGTGATAACATTTGGAGAATCTAAGGTAAAGGGTATGTGGAAACTCTTAGTACCACTGGAACTTTTCTGAAACCTGAAATATCAAAATAAACAGTTTAAAAAAATTAATAATAGAGCTGCCATTTAAATTAACTTAGTAGCAGCCAGGGGAAATCTTCTCGATTCAAGGATTTTACTTATCTTTTTAGTTACACTGTCTTTAATTTTCACAACAATCTTTTAGGATAGGTATTAATCATCAATTCATTTAAACACATAAGAACATGAAGATTCCAAGAAACTTGTTCAAGAACAGAGATCTAATTAAGTAGCACAGTCAGGTTTCAAACCAAATCATACTCCAAAGCTCATCCTCTTTCAGTAAGGCAGGAAATGTAGTAGTTAGTGGTTTAGACAGACCTCTTGCTCCAGAGTTAGAGACTCAGGTTTGAGGATCTGAATCCTCAATACTATCTGTTAGTAATGTGATTATGGGCAAATTACTTACCTTAACTTCTCTTTTGTTTTGAAGATAGTATCTAGTGATTAGTGCCTATCTCATGAGTTACTCGGGGAAGGCAATGGCACCCCACCCCAGTACTTTTGCCTGGAAAATCCCATGGACGGAGGAGCCTGGTAGGCTCCAGTCCATGGGGTCGCTAAGAGTCGGACACGACTGAGCGACTTCACTTTAACTTTTCACTCTCATGCATTGGAGAAGGAAATGGCAACCCACTCCAGTGTTCTTGCCTGGAGAATCCCAGGGACAGGGGAGCCTGGTGAGCTTCTGTCTATGGGGTCGCACAGAGTCGGACACGACTGAAGCGACTTAGCAGCAGCAGCAGCATGAGTTACTGAGGAGATTAAACAACATACAGCATGTACAACCCTTGAACACAATGCATGCTAAGTGGCTTCAGTCAGGTCCAACTCTGCAACCCTACGGACTGCAGCCCTCCAGGCTCCTCTGTCCATGGGATTCTCCAGCAAGAAAACTGGAGTGGGCTGCCATGCCCTCCTCCAGGGGATTTTCCCAACCCAGGGATTGAACCCACATCTCTTACATCTCCTGCGTTGGCAGGCAGGATCTTCACCATCTGGGAAGCCCTGAACACAATACCAAAGTCTACGCTAAGAAAACAAATGTTTGTTGTTTCTATGTATTTCATGCTACCTTTCCTGAAAAAGTGCTTTAGACAATGCTTAATTCTGAAGAGTTGAGACCATTACTAGTTAACTTTTTTTTACTGTCTTAAAATAGGTTATTTAAAAATTTATCAAACCTAGAGAATTAGGCAGTTAAAATCAACAAATTTCCCTTACCTTAAATAAGAAGTTACTTCACTATTATTACAGATAATACTAATTACTGCAGACTTTCTATAACTGCTATGACAGAAACCAAGTCTACATAAATGTTACATATAAGATACTTAACAAATCACATGTTCAAGAGTGTTTTCCATTAAAAAGTGAGAATAAAAAGACAGAGGCTGAAAATATTGAGAATGAACTCACTAGGAAAATTAACCTAGGTAAAACACCCTAATGCCAATAGTTCTGAAACAAATGTTTTAGGCTTCAAGTATCTTATAAGGGGAAGTCATAGTAAAAATACATTACCATATAATAAAATTCCCATCTTTAAGGAAGATTAACTGACTTTAGTTATAGGATTAACTTCATCTGTTCATTAATGTGCAAACAATAAACAAAAAAACCCCATTTTTCCTACCTTATTGTCTCTTCTATTAGACGGTCTGAGCTGCAAATAAAAAGAAAATTCAAATTCTGGAATTATTAAAAGCACATTTAAAACTTGCACTTAATTTTTCTATATTTTACAGATAATTGTTCTAGTCATTTATGTGAAAAACACCCAGACTTTTGAAAGCAGCTAGAGAAAATTCTGGACTCTGAAATTAGTTAACCCACATATATAGTTTTCATCTTAATTTGTTGGCTTAAATCTATTTCTTCCACGGAGATACTTAATGATTAAAGTCAGAACAGATTTAATGAGAGCACAAAAAAATAAAACTACTTCTTTAATCTAGATAGCTCCAAGTTGTCACCACCGTCTATCCAAAACTTCAGAATTACAGCCAAATTGTTGAGACAGGATAGGCAATATAGTTTCAATGTCTATAAGCAGTAATTATTTATATCTTAAAATTTCTTCCTTTTTTGAAAAACAAAATCAAATCTCAGCTTGCCAGACTTTAGAATTCAAGAATCTGAATAAAGACACCAATGCACTGTTGAGCAGTGAAACATTTCCACTTATGCATCAAATACTGGAAAGAAAGACACATCCAAAAAATCCATTTTAGGAAGGAATGCACAGGTAGCTAAGCTTGGTAAAAGGGCAGCTTTACAACAGAAAGAAATAAAAACAAACTCCCAGACATATGTATCCATATGTGTCCATAAAGACAGAACAATCTAGTAAAAACAATTTAAAATTACTCTCCTTTGGGGATACATAATATATAATCAAGTGGAATCATCCTTTGTAAACAAATACTTCATAACAGCCCAGAGGTATTCCAAAGAGTCACCTATTGTCTGTGATTAAGCAACAAGTTTCTGTTTCTTTCAAGAAACCAATTTAAACTAGCTGAAAACAATGAGCTAAATTTCATCATCAATTACTGTACCAAGGAATCACTAAAGCCACACTTAGATATTAATTCTGCTTAAAAGGTAATTCATTTCCCTCAATATACCAACTGCAAATGAGACAAATTTCAAGCACATATTTTAAAGCAGTTTAACAAAATGTAAGAACTTTGCAAAACCATTTAGGTTAATAACTAATAAGAATCTTTTAAAAGAGGAGGTGAATAAAAGAATAAACAAGTAAATGAGTAAGCAAGCAAGAAAACAAGCAAGTATGTAATAAATAAAACATAAAAACTGATCCCTTTGTAAAAAAAAATCTGATGAAGTTGTCACCAACCAATGAGATAATTTACATCAAGCACCGTGGTGATTTCAGTCTTCCGCCTACTTACAGTTAACCAGAGGGACCCTATGTCTTCTTTACTTTTATATAAATATCTTCTAAGACATGTAAACGATACTATTAAGCTACAGTAGGACACAAAAAGCTAAGTGCTAACAGATTTTTATATTACAGATAACATTTGGAAAATACCGAAAAAACAAAGATGAATGTAGAAATCATTTGTAACCACTCTTCCATTAACACTGATATTATGGCACATTTGTTTCTTGTCTGGGTAGCCCAAGGAATATCTTTTGTTTTTGTCTTCCCTTCTTTCATTTTTTGGTCACTATGCAGTGTGTGGGATCTTAGTTCCCTACAGGAGATCGAACTTGCATCCCCTGTATTGGAAAGCAGACTCTCAACCACTGGACAGTTAGGGAAGTCCCAGGAATACCTTTACTTGCATTTTTCATGGTTTATTTAGCACAGAAATTTTGTTTTATGAACACATGAAGTTACCTAGAACATCAACATTCTAGGAATCAATGAACTAAGATGGACTGGAATGGGTGAATTTAACTCAGATGACCATTATATCTACTACTGTGGGCAAAAATCCCTTGGAAGAAACGGAGTAGCCATCATAGTCAACAGAAGAGTCCAAAATGCAGTACTTGGATGCAATCTCAAAAGCGAAAGAATGATCTCTGTTCATTTCCAAGGCAAACCATTCAATATCACGGTAATCCAAGTCTATGCTCCGACCAGTAACACTGAAGAAGCTGAAGTTGAATGGTTCTATGAAGATCTACAAGACCTTCTAGAACTAACACCCTGAAAAGATGTAGGGGACTGGAATGCAAAAGTAGGAAGTCAAGAAATACCTGGAGTAACAGGCAAATTTGGCCTTGGAGTACAGAATGAAGCAGGGCAAAGGCTAATAGAGTTCTGCCAGAAGAATGCGCTGGTCATAGCAAACACCCTCTTCCAACAACACAAGAGAAGACTCTACACATGGACATCACCAGATGGTGAATACCAAAATCAGACTGACTATATTCTTTGCAAGCAAAGATGGAGAAGCTCTATACAGTCAGCAAAAATAAGACTGGGAGCTGACTGTGGCTCAGATCATGAACTCCTTATTGCCAAATTCAGACTGAAATTGAAGAAAGTGGGGGGAACCACTAGACCATTCAGGTATGACCTAAATCAAATCCCTTATGACTATACAGTAGAAGTGAGAAATAGATTAAAGGGACTAGTTCTGATAGAATACCTGATAAACTATGGGTGAGAGTTCATGACACTGTACAGGAGACAGGAGTCAAGACCATCCCCATGGAAAACAAATGCAAAAAAGCAAAATGGCTCTCTGGGGAGGCCGTACAAATAGCTGTGAAAAGAAGAGAAGCGAAAAGCAAAGGAGAAAAGGAACGATATATTCATTTTAATGCTGAGTTTCAAAGAACAGCAAGGAGAGATAAGAAAGCCTTCCTCAGTGATCCATGCAAAGAATAGAGGAAAACGATAGAATGGGAAAGACCAGGGATCTCTTCAGGGAAATTAGAGACACCAAGGGAATATTTCATGCAAAGATGGGCTCAATAAAGGACAGAAATGGTATGGACCTAACAGAAGCAGAAGATATTAAGAAGAGGTGGCAAGAATACACAGAAGAATTGTACAAAAAAGATCTTCACGATCCAGATAATCACAATGGTGTGATCACTCACACTCACCTAGGGCCAGACACCCTGGAATGTGAAGTCAAGTGGGCCTTGGGAAGTATCACAATGAACAGAGCTAGTGGAGGTGATGGAATTCCAGTTGAGCTATTTCAAATCCTAAAAGACGATGCTGTGAAAGCACTGCACTCAATATGCCAGCAAATTTGGAAAACTCAGCAGTGGTCAGAGCTGGAGTAGGTCAGTTTTCATTCCAATCCCAAAGAAAGGCAATGCCAAAGAATGCTCAAACCACCACACAATTGCACCCATCTCACATGCTAGCAAAGTAATACTCAAAATTCTCCAAGCCAGGCTTCAACAGTTCATGAACTGCGAACTTCCAGATGTTCAGATCCGATCAGATCAGTCGCTCAGTTGTGTCTGACTCTTTGCGACCCCATGAACCGCAGCACGCCAGGCCTCCCTGTCCATCACCAACTCCCGGAGGTCACTCAGATTCACATCCATCGAGTCAGTGATGCCATCCAGCCATCTCATCCTCTGTTGTCCCCTTCTCCTCCTGCCCCCAGTCCCTCCCAGCATCAGAGTCTTCTCCAATGAGTCAACTCTTCGCATGAGGTGGCCAAAATACTGGAGTTTCAGCTTTAGCATCATTCCTTCCAAAGAAATCCCAGGGCTGATCTCCTTCAGAATGGACTGGTTGGATCTCCTTGCAGTCCAAGGGACTCTCAAGAGTCTTCTCCAACACCACAGTTCAAAAGCATCAATTCTTCGGCGCTCAGCCTTCTTCACAGTCCAGCTCTCACATCCATACATGACCACAGGAAAGACCATAGCCTTGACTAGGTGAACCTTTGTTGGCAAAGTGATGTCTCTGCTTTTGAATATGCTATCTAGGTTGGTCATAACTTTCCTTCCAAGGAGTAAGCGTCTTTTAATTTCATGGCTGCAGTCACCATCTGCAGTGATTTTGGAGCCCAGAAAAATAAAGTCTGACACTGTTTCGACTGTTTCTCCATCTATTTCCCATGTAGCGATGGGACCAGATGCCATGATCTTCGTTTTCTGAATGTTGAGCTTTAAGCCAACCTTTTCACTTTCCACTTTCACTTTCATCAAGAGGCTTTTGAGTTCCTCTTCACTTTCTGCCATAAGGGTGGTGTCATCTGCATACCTGAGGTTATTGATATTTCTCCCAGCAATCTAGATTCCAACTTGTGTTTCTTCCAGTCCAGCATTTCTCATGATGTACTCTGCATATAAGTTAAATAAACATGGTGACAATATACAGCCTTGACGTACTCCTTTTCCTATTTGGAACCAGTCGGTTGGTCCATGACCAGTTCTAACTGTTGCTTCCTGACCTGCATACAGATTTCTTAAGAGGCAGATCAGGTGGTCTGGTATTCCCATCTCTTTCAGAATTGTCCACAGTTTATTGTGATCTACACAGTCAAAGGCTTTGGCATAGTCAATAAAGCAGAAATAGATGTTTTTCTGGAACTCTCTTCTCTCTTGCTTTTTCCGTGATCCAATGGATGTTGGCAATTTGATCTCTGGTTCCTCTGCCTTTTCTAAAACCAGCTTGCACATCAGGAAGTTCACAGTTCACATATTGCTGAAGCCTGGCTTAGAGAATTTTGAGCATTACTTTACTAGTGTGTAAGATGAGTGCAATTGTGCGGTAGTTTGAGCACTCTTTGGCATTGCCTTTCTTTGGGACTGGGATGAAAACTGACCTTTTCCGATCTTGTGGCCACTGCTGAGTTTTCCAAATTTGCTGGCATATTGAGTGCAGCGCTCCCGGAGCGGTTCATGGGGTCGCAAAGACTCGGACACGACTGAGCGACTGATCTGATCTGATCTGATCTGAGTGCAGCGCACTAAGAGCGCCTCGCCTACCGGCTGCGCGGCGCACTAAGAGCGCCTCGCCTACCGGCTGCGCGGCGCACTAAGAGCGCCTCGCCTACCGGCTGCGCGGCGCACTAAGAGCGCCTCGCCTACCGGCTGCGCGGCGCACTAAGAGCGCCTCGCCTACCGGCTGCGCGGCGCACTAAGAGCGCCTCGCCTACCGGCTGCGCGGCGCACTAAGAGCGTGGCTGAGATGTTCAAGCTGTATTTAAAAAAGGCAGAGGAACCAGAGATCAAATTGCCAACATCCGTTGGATCACGGAAAAAGCAAGAGAATTCCAGAGAAACATCTACTTCTGCTTTATTGACTATGCCAAAGCCTTTGATTGTGTGAATCACCACAAACTGTGGAAAATTCTGAAAGAGATGGAACTACCAGACCACGTAACCTGACTCCTGAGAAATCTGTATGCAGGTCAAGAAGCAACAGTTAGAACTGGATGTGGAACAACAGACTGGTTCCAAATTGGGAAAGGAGTACATCAAGGCTGTATATTGTCACCGTGCTTATTTAACTTATATGCAGAGTATAGCATGAGAAATGCTGGGCTGGAGGAAGCACAAGCTGGAATCAAGACTGCTGGGAGAAATATCCATAACCTCAGATATGCAGATGGCACCACCCTTATGGCAGACAGTGAAGAGGAACTAAAGAGCCTCTTGATGAAAGTGAAAGAGGAGAGTGAAAAGTTGGCTTAAAGTTGAACATTCAGAAAAGTAAGATCATGGCATCTGGTCCCATCACTTTATGGCAAATAGATGGGGAAACAGTGACAACTTTATTTTTCTGGGCTCCAAAATCACTGCAGATGGTGACTGCAGCCATGAAAAATTAAAAGATGCTTGCTCCTTGGAAGAAAAGTTATGATCAACCTAGACAGCATATTAAAAAGCAGAGACATTACTTTGCCAACAAAGGTCCATGTAGTCAGAGCTATGGTTTTTCCAGTGGTTATGTATGGATGTGAGAGTTGGACTATAAAGAAAGCTGAGCACTGAAGAATTGATGCTTTTGAACTGTGGTGTTGGAGAAGACTCTTGAGAGTCCCTTGGACTGCAAGAAGATCCAACCAGTCCATCCTAAAGGAAATCGGTCCTGAAAATTCATTGGAAGGACTGATGCTGAAGCTGAAACTCCAGTACTTTGGCCACCTGATGTGAAGAAATGACTCATTGGAAAAGACCCTGATGTTGGGAAAGATTGAAGGCAGGAGGAGAAGGGGACAACAGAGGATGAGATGGTTGGATGGCATCACTGACTCAATGAACAGGAGTTTGAGTAAACTCTGGGGGTTGGTGATGGACAGGGAGACCTGGCATGCTGTAGTCCATGGGGTTGCAAAGAGTTGGACATGACTGAGCGACTGAATTGAACTGAAACTTGAGTTTTAAGAGTTCTTTGTGTATTTTGGATAACAGTCCTTTATCAGATGTTTTACAAGTATGTTCTTCCAGTCCACTTCATCATCTTGACAGTGTCTTTGGAAGAGTAGAGGTTTTTCATTTTAATGAATTCAATCTTAACATTTTCGTTCATGGTGTTTTTGTAACTGCATCTAAAAATACATTGCCAAACCCAGTGTTACCTAGAATTTCTCCTGTGTTGTAAAACTTTTAGTAGTTTTGTACTTTATATTTAGATCTATGATCTGTTCTGAGTTATTTGAGGGAAAGGTATAAGGTCAGTGTCTATATTCATTTTTTAGCATGTTGATGTCCGGTTGTTCCCACACCACTTATTCAAAAGACTATCTCTTCTCCATAGAACTGCCTCTACTCTTCTGTCAAAGAGTATTTGACTATATTTGAGTGTCTGCTTCTGGACTTTCTCTTCTGTTCCACTGATCTATCTGTCTGTTCTTTCACCAATACCACACTGTCTTCATTACAAACAATATACACAGGAAGTCAAGTTTAATGGGGAGACAGTTTTTGCTTCTTTTCTCCCCTCAAAGTATTTTAACAAATATTTTGGTGTAAAAAAAATTTTTTTAATGTCAATAAATTTGTTTACAGCAGAAACAGAAAGACTAAGAGAAAACGTGAGGAATCAGTCTCCATTTGTTGTTCTTTCAATAAATGGTATAAAAGGACTGAAATCATAAAAACCTACCTGAGTCATAGAGAATATGAAATATTAAGGAAGCATTTTATAATTTGTTTCTGAAATCTCTAGAAAAACCTTGTATACCAATACAAAATAATCTATTATGTAACTTAACAACTCCCCTCAAGTTCATCAGCTCATATTCCACTCAACTTCATCCTGCCTCAGTTTCTTTCTTTACAGAATGAGCACAAACTTTTTCACAAGAATGCTGAAAGGAATATATGTAAAGTATATCCTGCATAGGACTTCCCTGGTGGCTCAGATGGTAAAGCGTCTGCCTATACTGCAGGAGACCTGGGTTGGAGACCTGGGTGGGGAAGATCCTCTGGAGAAGGAAATGGCAACTCACTCTAGTACTCTTGTCTGGAAAATCCCATGGACTGAGGAGCCTGGCAGGCTACAGTCCATGGGGTTGTAAAGAGTCAGACACGACTGAGAGACTTCACTTCACATATCCTACATAAAATCATCCGAGAAACAAAAATGGAAAATAACTTGTGATAGCCAATCTTAGTGCTATTTTTTATAACCCTAAACACATCATTTAAGCTGTGTGACCCTAAATTAATGTATTTTCCCCCCTGTAAAATGGACAGTGGGAAGGGTTTTCTTTGAATTACTAATGAACGCAAAAGTAAAAATTTTCATATAAAATTTATGACCATGTGTTCTGAAATAAAGAATATTAATTTACATAACTGATAAACTCTTTTCAGCATCAAATCATCCTTAAAGTAAACAACTGCATTTCTGTTTAACTTCTTTTGGGATTGATGAATATAAAAATGTTAATGCAAGCTCATTTTTATTTTTATGTTACTTGAGTCTCCTATTCCTTACTTTGTACCCAAAGAATATATTAATATATTTTCAGATATAATGCAAAATTCTTTTGTGGTGGTCTTTTTCAAATACAAAAAGAACTACCAAAGCTATAAATAACTATAAGCTACTCTAGGAAAGACTGCCCCCTTGTGCCAATCAATAATATTTAACATACTAAGAAAAAAACACTAAAAACTTTCTGACACTAGAAGTAGCCAGAGTTCTACTAAAATGGTCTTGATCTTTCCATGTTCTGATTTCAACAGCTCATATTTAAAGTGGTGATCTTCAAAGAAAAGTAAATTGAACAGTACATTAAGCTTGTATGGACATGACGAATTTATGACATTCAGCAACAAAAGCATAATTCACATCATTTAACTATCATGGTTATTAGCTATTCAAGTGTTTAGAGGCCAAATTCAGAGAGTTTAAGTAATTTTCCGATCCTTAAGTTCTATTACAAAATACAAAGAAAATAATTAAAGAAACCAGTATATTTCAGAAGAAAATTAGATGAAGCAGGAATAGAGTATGGTGGCTTATTTTAAAATATATATATACATTTATATATATATGTGTATGTGTGTACATATATATACACACACATACAGTTCATCCAAGTTTTTAGGTATTTTGAGTTCCTAGAAAAGATATTTTCTTTGAATTTGATCTATGGCTAACTACCCTCTATAAAGCTTCTTGACATATATAAGTAGTATCAGGCCATTCAAATATAAGTCAGTATCTATATTATTATTAACCTACAGTAGAGACAAAGTATTAGGGCAATAGACTTGCTAAAGAAAACAAACATTAAGGTAATAAAAGACATATTACAGTTACAGCTTCCCTGGTGGCTCAGAGGGTAAAGCGTCTGCCTGCAATGCGGGAGACCCTGGTTTGATCCCTAGGTTGGGAAGATCCCCTGGAGAAGGAAATGGTAACCCACTCCGGTACTATTGCCTGGAAAATCCCATGGATGAAAAAGCCTGTAGGCTAGAGTCTCTGGTAAGTATAGTCTGCTGCTAAGTCGCTTCAGTCGTGTCCGACTCTGTGCGACCCCATAGACGGGCTCACCAGGCTCCCCGTCCCTGGGATTCTCCAGGCAGAATACTGGAGTGGGTTGCCATTTCCTTCTCCAATGCATGAAAGTGAAAGGGAAAGTGAGTCGCTCGTCGTGTCCGCTCTTAGCGACCCCATGGACTGGAGCCTACCAGGCTCCTCCGTCCATAGGATTTTCCGGCAAAAGTACTGGGGTGGGGTGCCATTGCCTTCCCCATAGTCTATGGGGTCGCAAAGAGTTGGACATGACTGAGCGACTTCACTTCACTTCACAGTTACTAATACATTGCAAATTACATTAACAAATAAGTAATGTGAATGCAGACTTTTGTGTATATATTTGATAGCATCCTATCTTTCCTAATTATGGTCTGAAAAATTGTAATTCTCTCATTAGAAGAATTAAATGAATTAGCACTGGTAAAGCATTCGGTATAATAAACAGTACAAAATGTTTGCTATATGTGTAAATAAATTAATAAGTATGTACCACACAGTATGCATCTATTCAATAATACCTACTTTCGAAGGTGGTCATGTTCTTTCAAAAATAGTTCAGTTCTCCTGTTGTTTACTCCAGACCCACTTTTATATGACCTAGAAGAAAGAAAATTTTAGAACGTTTGTTGGCAGACACTATAAAAAAAGGATTAAATGATTACTCCAGTAATATCCAAAGTGGACAAATTGAGCCTCTCCATATACAACTAAAATGTATAATCCTTTTCATCTCCTTTTAAAAATGGCATCTATGATAGATAAATATGCATGGCTTTCTAGCTTAAGAATTTATTTTTCACCAAAATAATCTAATATTCTTAGACAAAAATCTTACTTTTCCTTTTTTAAATTTTATATATACATTTGATGACTTCAAAAATGTGTATTTTGCATCAGTTGCTAAAAAGCCCAACTCACTAAAGTGCATGAAAAGAGAATATACATTCGTTCATTTGTTTATTCTTTAACTCAGCAAATATTTATTCAACATCTCTTAGGTGCCACACATTCTAACAGTAAAACATGTTACTTAGCCATGAGTTGTTCATAGTTTAGACAGGTACATAAATTATTTAATTTTAATTCAGTGTAATAGGAACTATTACTGTAATATTTATATACAGAGAGTAGTCATTACTATAGGGCAGAAGGTAGATTAGAGAGCTTGTGAGAAATACAGAAACCTTCTTAAACAGAGAAAATCCATAATGGATATCCTACAGAACAAGTGATAATTTACAGTTGTAAAAAGTGGAGGCTTATTTCAGGAAGGAAGGATCGCATGTGCAGTGTCATGGGGTGTGGAAGAACACAGTGGCTTCAAGAAACTTTGTATCGTCCATCTTGCAGAGTGAGGTTTGGGAGGATACTGTGAAAGATGAGAAAAGCAGGGGCTTTTAGAGCATTTGCCTTTCTTTCTCTATTATTTCCTCTTGTGTTTATTTTCTCCAAGTGGGAATAGTACTCCTAACTGATTACAACATAGCACATGAGGTAGGGAAGCCACTGAAATGGAATGCTTCCCTAAAAGGAAGCTACGGATCTGCCAACTATGGAGTACTTCAGGATTTCTATCCTGGCTTCAGTTCATTACAATTTACAAGAAAATGTTTTGTATCATTACTACCAACATTTTCATGTTTCAGTTCTTTACTTATAATAAAGTATCAAGAACCACAACAAAAAAATTCAAGTAACCGCACACATACTGCAGTGAGACAAAAGGGGGTCATGCCATTAAAGTGAACCATAACCTGAGAGCAGGTTCTAATGTGCAAAGCACAGCAGGAAAGAAACCACCAGAGAAAGCTGCACAATATAACCAGTACCACACTGGACTTGGAAGACTAATGTTGTTTAGTTGGCCAGCCGTGCCCGACTCTTTTGCGACCCCACGGAGCCCACTCAGGCTCCTCAGTCCATGAGATTTCTCAGGCAAGAATACCGGAGTGGGTTGTCATTTCCCTCTCCAGGGGATCTTCCCAACCCAGGAATGGGATTGAAACCATGTCTACTGCTTGGCAGGCAGATTCTTTACCACTGAGCCACCTGGGAAGTCCATGAACCAGTTAACCTCAAACAAGACTCCTAATACCTAGTTTTATAAAATGGGACTAATAATTTATATCTATATCAAAAGATTTTATGAAGCCAAAAAAAGAGAGATAATATATGAAAAAGCAGTAATTGCAGGAAAAAAAATCTTAAATATCAGTTATTACTACTATCAGTCACTCAATTCAGTCGTTCAGTTCACATCTGACTCTTGGTGACCTCATGGACTGCAACACATCAGGCCTCCCTGTCCATCATCAACTCTCAGAGTTTACTCAAAAGCCTGTTCATTGAGTTGGTGATGCCATTCAACCATCTCATCCTCTGTTGTCCCCTTCTCTTCTTGCCTTCAATCTTTCCCAACATCAGGGTCTTTTCCAATGAGTCAGTTCTTCACATCAGGTGGCCAAAGTACTGGAGTTTCAGCTTCAGCATCAGTTCTTTCAGAATATTCAGGACCAATTTCCTTTAGGATGGACTGGTTGGATCTCCTTGCAGTCTGAGGGACTCTCAAGAGTCTTCTCCAACACCACAGTTCAAAAGCATCAATTCTTCAGTGCTCAGCTTTCTTTATAGTCCACCTCTCACATCCATACATGACTACTGGAAAAACCATAGCTTAGACTAGACGGATCTTTGTTGGCAAAGTAATGTCTCTGCTTTTTAATATGCTGTCTAGGTTGGTCATAACTTTTCTTCCAAGGAGCAAGCATCTTTTAATTTCATGGCTGCAGTCACCATCTGCATGATTCTGGAGTCCCCAAAAATAAAGTCTGTCACTGTTTCCCCATCTATTTGCCATGAAGTGATGGGACTGGATGCCATAATCTTAGTTTTCTGAATGTTGAGTTTAAGCCAACTTTTTTACTCTCCTCTTTCACTTTCATCAAGAGGCTCTTTAGTTCCTCTTCACTGTCTGCCATAAGGGTGGTATCATCTGCATACCTGAGGTTACTGATATTTCTCCCAGCAGTCTTGATTCCAGCTTGTGCTTCATCCAGGCCAGCATTTCTCATGATGTACTCTGCACATAAGTTAAATAAGCAGGGTGACAATATATAGCCTTGACGTACTCCTTTCCCAATTTGGAACCAGTCTGTTGTTCCATGTCCAGTTCTAACTGTCGCTTCTTGACCTGCATACAGAATTCTCAAGAGGCAGGTCAGGTGGTCTGGTAGTCCCATCTCTTTTTTTCAGTTTGTCATGATCCACACAGTGTATTACTTTCTTTAATAGTGATCCACACAGTGTATTACTACTATATTTTATCTCATTAACTATATTTTGCCATATATTATACTAATTTGAATATGTGCTTACTCCCCTCCAGCATCTAAAGGGCCAAGTTAATCTTTTTATTTCTACCTGCTACTACAACTGACATATTGTTTAACAGTAATCAAGAAATAGTTTAGCAAATGGATGAACATGTTTCTTTCATGATAAACTTTAAGAAAACAAGTTATTACACTGGAATGTAGTCTAGCAATTCCCACAAATTGTGTGGTAGCTAAATGACTATACATTAAAGGCTGTCTGTTACACAGGTTCTCAATGCATTCTTTAAAATATATATGTAAACAGACTATAAGGAAACTAGACACAAGACCTACATGTGCCTGAGAACTAATAACATTACAAAATTCCAAATACAGCAAAAATGTTTCATTTTCTTTACTCCTATATGTTATACAAAGAACATATGACTAAATATAAGAAAACAGATAAAACAGAGACAAACAATAAAAATTAATTTTCCAAGATAATTTCTGTAGGTAAAAACATAACTGATGACTGGACAATTCTGGGTTTAGAGTTTCAGACAAAAATTTTGAATAGAATGAATATTAAGTGGTTTGTGCTGTAAAACAGTCTTACTGTTACAACAAAATAAAGGAACTCCAAGATAATGTTTGTCAGAGTACACATGATATGTACAGTTCATAAGATGGTAGTACACATCACAGTTCATGAATCATAATATCATACTTATGAAACCTAAATACCATAAGTCTATTACAAGTGAGACAAGGAAAGGTCTCAACAGATGGCCTAAAACTGGAAAGACTGCAGCTTTAATTAGACGCCCAATGGATTTGACCTTGTCAGTCAAGAACAGCTGTAAAAAAAAATTCGAAACTGTGTATAAAATGCTATATTATTAAAGGTGAGGTAAAGGGAGGGAGGAAAAGAACACAGTCAAAAAATTATGGATTAAGAGCAGCATAAAAATGCTGGGAGTCCTTAAATAATTTTACATAAAGCTATGAGTCTGTATAAAACCTGGAAGAAACAGATTTTGGATTCTGGGGCAGTAGAGGCTACTCTAATAGCTACTTAAGTATGTAACTGTTATGGTAAGGGAGAGGGTAGAGGGACAGAAAGGGTCATGAGGAAGGGAAACACAGAGAGCTTTGGTTATTAGTGATGTTATTAACATAATGTTCAAGGTGGGTAGGAGGCAATCAGAGGAAAACTCACAAAGATATCATCTAAATTGGACTCTGAATTAAGACAGGAAAGTCACGGATGGCAAGAGTCAATGATAAAACTAGGGTAAGCTGGAGATAAGACCAGCAAAGTAGATTAGGACCATATTGGAGCAGCAATGTTTAAAGAACTGTGAAATGAGAAACAGAAACCTTGAAATCTAAATCATGGTTCTGCTACTCAATTTGCTGTTAATCACGGATACACTTTCAATCTAATTCTGAGTAAACACCCTACAAAATAATATAAAAGGTAACTTACTCAATATCCTTTCGTACTGATCCCATGAGATTCTCCCTTTCCCGTATTGCCACAAAGTTTGCTTTGGTTTTATGGAATTCATGTGTATAATCCTGCAATAAATTAATATCCAGTCTCAACATAAACTTTTACCTTATGGAGCCAGTTATGTATTGTTATACGACAAATCTCTGTCAAAAAAACTGCTATTTAAGAAATCTAATTGTCAAGAGGTAAAAATACCATTATAATCAGTTTCCCGAAGAGTGACCAACTTTTTTCAAATGAAAACAGTCTGGCACCGGAGGGGTGGTGATAGTGCTATGTGTGTCTGTGTGGTGTGGTATGTGTGCGTAGTCACTTCAGTTGTATGTATGTACGTGCGTTTGTGAAATCACTTCAGTCTTGTCCAACTCTTTGCAACCCACTGGACTGTAGCCTGCCAGGCTCCTCTGCCCACGTGATTCTCTAGGCAAGAATACCGGAGTGGGTTGTCATGCCCTCCTCCAGGGGATCTTCCTGACCCAGGAATCAAACCCAGGTCTCTTCCATCTCCTTCACTGGCAGGAAGGTTCTCTGCCACTAGAGTGCCACCTGGGAAGCCTGGCACGAGGGTAATAGTGCCATTAGACCACCATCCTGTGTATCCTCTCATACCCTGTCTTACAGGGCAGAACTGTAAAGAAAAAATAATCCTCAGATAAAATAACTTCAAATAGCCTAGGATAAAACTTCGGAAGCTCTTTCTACTCATTAGTGTACCCAGTGGGGCTTATTTTCAAATTTTATCACTTTGGAACTCCTGCAGAAAGTTAATTTCTAAACCAATCAAATGAAGAGAATCGTAAAGAATAAAATAATTTTAGAATATTTCCCTTTCTTTTTTCTACCATATTTTTAAGTTATTAAGGAATATTCATTGCTTTTACAAATTCAGATAAATATATTAAAAACATAAAAAAACATAATCCCACCTCCCAGAGAGCCCCTATTGATCCTTTAAAGCAAAAATAATACATGCACATGGGGCACCATGAACTAAAAGAGCAGCAAACGGGATATAAGTAAAAGCCATTCTGTTCCACAGTTCTTAATATTATCATTATTTTCTTTCAGTTTCTTTCAGAAAATATGTTTTTGCATATACAAGTTTATTATTTCTTTCATTTATGCTAAAAAAACCTCATAGTCTGCTGTAATCTTTTAAGTTCATAAAATATCAAGTAATCTTTCCCTATTAGCAAATTGAATCTATATTTTTAAAAATATAATATATAATTTTAAAATTATGACTGCATGCTAAGTGCTAAGTTGCTTCAGTTATGCCTGACTCTTTGCTACCCTATGGACTATAGCCCGCCAGGCTCCTCTGTTCATGGGATTCTCCAGGAAAGAATACTGGAGTGGGTGGCCATCCCTCCTCCAGGGGATCTTCCCAATCCAGGGATCAAACTAGGGTCTCTTGTGTCTCCAGTGTTGGCAGGCGGATTCTTTACCACTAGCGCCACCACTACAGTAATTTAATAAATTCCCTACGATAAACAATTTAGTTGCCTTTTTTTCCTTCTTCTGGCTGTTAAAGAGCTTCAATAAACAAGCTCTTATATATTTTACTGTATATATTTTACTGTACTCTTAAATGCCTGGTAGAATAACTGGGTCAAACAATCTTACACAAAAATTTGGATAGTGCTAAAATGCTTTCTAGAAAGGCTACAACTTACATTCCCAGAAAATGGAAGAGTGCCTATTTTTCTGCACTCTTGCCATAAATGGGTTACAAATAGTTCAGTATTTGCTACTCTGACAGGTGAAAAATCGTATCTCATTTTGATTTGCATTTTTTCATTTGAGAATGTGGCTGACCATCTTTTTATGAATTTGGCCACTCATTTCCTGTAAATAAGTTTGAGTCCTTTTCCCACTTTTCTGTTGGGTTCCCTTTTTCTTATTTCTATCAATGTATCTCTGTATCACTTGTTAAAGTTTCTGGTAATAGGTCTTGCTTAGGAAAGTCCTTCGGAGAAGGCAATGGCACCCAACTCCAGGTGGGCTGCAGTCCATGGGGTCCCTAAGAGACACGATTGAGCGACTTCACTTTCACTTTTCACTTTCATGCACTGGAGAAGGAAAATGGCAACCCACTCCAGTGTTCTTGCCTGGAGAATCCCAGGGACGGGGGAGCCTGGTGGGCTGCCGTCTATGGGGTCACACAGAGTCAGACACGACTAAAGTGATTTAGCAGCAGCAGCAGGAAAGTCCTTTACTACCCCAAAATGTTTAATTTCAACCACCAAGAAATTGTATAGTTTCTTTTTCTACATATAAATCTTTGACCCATTTGGAATTTACTCTGGATAGGAGGAATGAGATAGAAATTGAGTGCTTCCCTCCTCCCCTATCCTGCCAGAAATTAGCCAGTTGTAACAACTCTATTTATTTTATAATCTCTTTTTTTCCCCATTGATTCAAAATAGTACCCTTCTCAGAAACTAAATTTTCATGCATATTTGGGTCTATATATGAACTCTGTTGTATTCTATTGATCTAATTTTTTTCCAGAATCAAATGGTCTTCATTATTCTAGATTCTTAACAGGTTTTAATATGTGGTAGAACTAGGTATCTTTTACTGCTTACCTTCATCTTCACATGTTTTTTTCTTGGTTATTTTTGTATGATTATAATCTCAAATAAACTTTGGTGGCATTTTGCCATTTTTTTAAGAAAATGAAGCAAACAAAAAAAAACCCTGTTATTTCCATTGGGATAACATTCAATGAAAGTTAAAGTCTCTGAGTTGTGTCCGACTCTTTGTGACCCCATGGACTATACAGTCCAAAGAATTCTCTAAGCCAGAATACTAGGGGTAGCCTTTCCCTTCTCCAAGGGCTCTTCCAAACCCAGAGATCGAACACAGGTCTCCTGCATTGCAGGCAGATTCTTTACCAGCTGAGCCACAAGGGAAGCCCATGAACACTGGATTGTGCAGCCTATCCCTTCTCCAGCGGATGTTCCTGACCCAGGAATTGAACCAAGGTCTCCTGCACTGCAGGTGGATTCTTTACCAAATGAGTTACGAGGGAACATTCAATGGATAGGCTGATTTAGAGAGAAATCTTTTATGATCCTCAGGAGAACTTTATATGTGTAAGTCCTTCCTATACACTCTTATTAAATTATACATAAAAACTTTTAGTTTCTTCCACTGTACTTTCTAACAGGTTATTGTTTGTGTGTGGGAAAACTGCTTGCTTTATATATTCATTTTGTAAGTCATCAACTTATTGAATTTTTTTCTAATTTTTATTTAGTTTTCTTGATTATATTAGCTATATAATCTTATCACTAGTACAGAATACAGATTTTGGTCCCCCTTTTCAATATTTATATCTTGTTCTTTTTACTGTGTAATTGAACTACAACTTCCACACAATGTTAAATATCTGTGGGGACTATGGAGTATCCTTGTCTTCTTTTTTTTTAATGGGAAAGCTTTTGCTGCTTTATTATTAAGCATGATGATAGATTTTAATCTGATGTACACATTTCTGTACTAGGTAAATAAAGTATTCTATTTCTATTTTTAACATGAGTTTTAAAAATTAGAAATGACTGGATTTTTTCAGTATTAAAAAATTTGCCTTCCTATTTGTACTACTATATTTTCAGCACCCTCCCATGTAAATCTTTTAAGAGTTTATTTGTTTCATTGGTATACTTTTAATATTTTTCTCAAACAATACATTAAATATAGCAAATTACTTCTCTTCTCTGTTATCTTCAAAGCCTAATGAAAGTATATTAGAAACTATCATGACTGATTATGTATGACCACTGGCTACTTCACTGCTTCACCTGGGTAGCAAGATCTCCTACAGCAGTAATATACTTAACTACTGATGAATATGATTCAATTTTACCAGGCAAAAGAGAGCACTAATAAACATTTTTAGAATTTTATAGTAACAAGAAAAAAAAAAAGCAAAACAGGACAAACTTCCATAGCACAGCATTCACCCTCTTGGAAGATTTTTCCCTTTGTTCTCCTAAATACATGTGTACATGTTCTCTTCATGGAGTAAAGAAAACTCAAAAGCCTCCTACAATGACATAAAAATCTCAAGCCCGATGTATTACCTGCAGTATGTCTCTATGTCGCTGTAACGTATGCATCAGTGCTGCATTCAAGGAGGGGACACCTGCACTGTTGGTATATTCTGCCATTTTATCATTTACTCCTGTAAGCTAAAACAGAAAAAAAGAAAAGAAAGAAAACCCATACAAACATTTCCGAAAGCACGATAAAGAGATAAAAGCAAGTTAAATGCCTATATGCCCTGTTAGCATTCTCGCTAACAGCAAAAAAATAAAAATAAGAGACAGCATGTAAGGATTCAGTATTTCCCCAAAATAATCCAAAAGGGCTAATAAAATAGGACCTTGGAACGGCTGTTATTAAAACTCAAGTGGCCTGGCGAGGCACACATCTTGAATGAAAGGGTAATTTCAATAAATATGTCTGCATTAATATAATCTAGTACCATACCTAACAAGTACAGTTACTAGGAAAATAATCCTTTAACAGAAGGTACTCACTCTTGCCAAAAGCTGTTCAATCTCAATTGCCATAGTTTCAAACATTCTGTCTTGGCTTGATCCATTTAAAAGGGGTGTTGTGTCAGAGCTAAAGAGAAGTTCAAATAAAGAGAATCTATTACTTAAACCTAATCCTTTAAAATATACTTAAAATGATAAGGTAATTATTTTTAAAAAGGTCAAGTGGAACCCCTGAGACATTCTTTTTGTTTCATAAAAAAATGTAATTTTTATTGAAGTTTTCCTGTAAAGATCACACATCCTGAATATTAAATTCAGTATTAAATAAAATTGAATGTACGACTGTCCCAATCTTAATAATGCAAAGAAATTTTACATGCTTGCTTCCTGTTTCCCAAACGAAAATAACTTAAGCTATGACAGTGCCTAATTAAATGCTGGATATGAAGGAACAAATTATGTGAAATAAAACTGCAGAATTACATAGTACAGCATGTGAGAGGAGCCATAAATGTATTAGAGAGATTATGTTAGATCTGTGAGAAATAATTTTTAAATTTCTTCCCTTAAGTTCTATCTTCCTTCCATGACTCTTTCCAAAAAGAAAGAAAATTGAGATTTAAACAATCCACAAACTGGATAAATAATATTAAATAATCAGGAATTGGCTTCAAGTCTAATACAGATAGTCATGTCTGGCAGGGAAGTTTTAATACCAATATTTTACATTTCCTCTTAGATTATATAATTACTTTTGTTTTGCTTTGCAAAAATGTATTGAACTGTCTTCTAAAGTCTGGAAAGTGAAGTCACTCAGTCGTGCCCGACTCTTAGCGACCCCATGGACTACAGCCAACCAGGCTCCTCCGTCCATGGGATTTTCCAGGCAAGAGTACTGGAGTGGGGTGCCATTGCCTTCTCCGATAAAAGTCTGGAAAGTCAAACCTAATTTTTACAAGTGAAACTTATGTTTGACAGATTCAAATTCTAAAACCAAATGTCTTGAAAGTTTCTGTCTCTTCTGAAAAACCATTAACTATCATTAAGTCCCCAAGTGGTATATATTATCATATGAGCAGCTGTAGCTCAATACTGGTCTTATTTACACTGAACACAGATAAATACCAGACAATGACTACGTGCTCCACTCTTACTAAGACTTTGTCTTGCCCTGTGGCAGGTGCTTCATCAGTTTGCTTCCCTGGTGGCTCGGACAGTAAAGAATCTGCCTGCAATGCAGGAGACCCGGGTTCAGTCTCTGGGTCGGGAAGATCCCCTGGAGAAGGGAACGGCAACCCATTCCAGTATTCTTGTCTGGAGAATTCCAGAGACAGAGGAGCCTGGTGGGCTACAGTCCCTGAGGTTGCAGAGAGTCGCACACGACTGAGTAACTAACACTAACACTTCTTTTTTAAATGGCAAAATTTACCTTGGCTCGTTCTCTTTTCTCCATACCTATTTACAGCAACAGTAACAAACCGTGAAATAGCCAAAAAGTAGCTAATAAGGAGGATTTTCAATTTAGGATGCTTAGGTCCAAATTTTTCTTTAAAATTTTAATTCATTCACCTTAAAATATCTCATTCTTTATTACGTGTCAGAGTCAACCCAAGGTTCCGTGGTTATCTCTTAGAATGTGCCCAGGGGAAATACTTCATACACTACTAATACAGATCCTCCCCTACCAGATATATGAAAAGGAACAATGGACCAATGATGTATGCTCCATCAGGAAGAAAACTGCCTCTATCTTGTTCACAGATATAAGCCTACCACCTAGAACAGTGCTTGGCACATGGCAGATGCTCATTAAAATACTTGCTGAATGAATGAGGAGGCAATCTCTGCATTCACCACTCTCAGGGAGGTATGAGTCCAGGGAAATGAGGGAAAACATCCTCTGAGACTCAGTTAAATTTAATTCATTTCATAAGTATGTGGTGATTCACAGACCACATAGTTCTCAAAACACAGAAAGTAAAAAAAAATAACTCCTGGAAGAAAAATTCTGGTCATCACTGAGTTTATTCATTATGACGTGCTTTCAACCTGGGCAACAAACACTTTAAGATGCACACTGGACCCCCATGGCCCTAGGTTTTTTGTTAAAAAGGACAGTGAGAGTGAAGTAACTCCACAAACTCATCCTCAATTTGTTGTAGAATTTCTGACAGAATGTTTTCAAATAGTTTCCCCTTTAAAGGAGTCATAAAAGTACAAGTATACCTCAGAGATACTGTGGGTTTAGTTCCAGACCACCACAGTAAAGCAAGCATTTCAATAAAGTGAAGCACATTAATTTTTTTGTTTCTCAGTGCACATAAAAGTTGTTTACACTTTACTATAATCTGTTAATTATGCAATAGTATTATTCTAAAAAAAAACCAATGTACACACCGGGATTTAAAAATACTTTATGGCTTTAAAATGCTAACCATCACCTGAGTCTTCAGTGAGTAATCTTTTTGCTGATGGAGGGTCTTGCCTTGATACTGATAGCTACTGACTGACTAGGGTGGTGGCTGGTAAAGGCTGGGGTGGCTGTGGCAATTTAAAAAAATCAGACAGCACTGAAGTTGTTGAATTGACTCTTGTTTTCACAAACGATTTCTCTACAGCATGCGATGCTATTTGACAGCATTTTACCCACAGCAGAACGTCTTTCAGGACTGGAGTCAATCCTCTCAAATCCTGCTGCTGCTCTATCAACTAAGTTTATATAATATTTTAAATCCTTTGTTGTCATTTCAACGATCTTCATAGCATCTTCACCAGGAGTAGAAGTAGATTCTATCTCAAGAAACCATTTATCTATAAGAAACTTAGACACACACACACACATATATCCATGCATGTGTGCACGCTAAGCTGCTTCACTCAGGTTCGACTCTTTGTAATCCCATGGACTATAGCCTGTCTGTCCTCTGTCCATGGGATGCTCCAGGCAAGAATATTGGAGTGGGTTGCCATGCCCTCCTCCAGGGGATCTTCCTGACCCAGGCATTGAACTCAAATCTCTTATGTCTCCTACACTGGCAGGCGGATTCTTTATCACCTGGGAAGCCCATATATATCCATATGTATACATGTATCTGTATCTATCAGATCAGATCAGATCAGTCGCTCAGTCGTGTCCGACTCTTTGCGACCCCATGAACCGCAGCACGCCAGGCCTCCCTGTCCATCACCAGCTCCCGGAGGTCACTCAGACTCGCATCCATCGAGTCAGTGATGCCATCCAGCCATCTCATCCTCTGTCGTCCCCTTCTCCTCCTGCCCTCAATCCCTCCCAGCATCAGAGTCTTCTCCAATGAGTCAACTCTTCGCATGAGGTGGCCAAAATACTGGAGTTTCAGCTTTAGCATCATTCCTTCCAAAGAAATTCCAGGATTGATCTCCTTCAGAATGGATCTGTATCTATATCTATCTGTAAATATATATTAGAAATAATTTATCATCTATGGAAGTTCAGTTACCTTTCAGACTCCACTTCTAACTCTAATTCTCTTGCTATTTCCACCACATGCGCAGTTACTTTCTCCACAGAAGTCTTGAACCCCCTCAAAGTTATCCATGAAGGTTGGAATCAACTTCTTCCAAATAACTGGTAACATTATTTTGACCTCTTCCTGTGATCTTAATGCTCTTAATGGTGAATCCTTTCTAGAAGGGTTTCAATAGACTCTGTCCAGACCTATCAGAAGAAGCACTATCTGTGGAAGCCATGTAATGTTTGTTCTTTTTTGAGAAACTGGTATACTACTCTTTGAACTGATGTAAATGTAGTCTTATCTTTGAACCTCACTTTAGGCCATCCACTTACTTAAAAAATATTAGGAAATACTTAAAACAGGAAGATAGATAGCGGCTTCCATTATTTATTATTTCTTCAGTAATAAGACTTGAAAGTTGAAATTACTCCTTGATCCATGGGCTACAGAACGGACACTAACACAGGGATGAAAATAACATCAATCTCACTGTACATCTCCATGAGCGCTCATGAGTACTGGCTTCAACTTAAAGTCATCAGCTGCATTAGCCCCTAACAAGAGAGTCAATCTGTCCTTTGAAGCTTTCAGACATCAACTTCTCTCTAACTATGAAAGTCCTAGATGACACCTTTCAATAGAAAGCTCTGTATCTACATTGAAAATCTGCTAGCTAATGTCACCACCTTCATTAATTACCTTAGCTGGATCTGCTAGATAACTTGCTACAGCTTCTATTAATATACCAGCACCTGTGGTTTCTCCTTGCTCTCTGACGTTATGGGGATGTCTTCTTTCCTTAAACCTCACAAACCAACCTCGACTAGCTTCTGCAGCTTCCCGTCTCAGCTTCACAGAACTGGAGAGTTAGTGCTTTGCTCTGGATTAGGCTCTGGCTTAAGGGAATGCTGTTGCCAAATTCAGACTGAAATTGAAGAAAGTAGAGAAAACTACTAGACCATTCAGGTATGACCTAAATCAAATCCCTTATGATTATACAGTGGAAGTGAGAAATAGATTTAAGGGCCTAGATCTGATAGATAGAGTGCCTGATGAACTATGGAATGAGGTTCGTGACATTGTACAGGAGACAGGGATCAAGACCATCCCCATGGAAAAGAAATGCAAAAAAGCAAAATGGTTGTCTGGGGAGGCCTTACAAATAGCTGTGAAAAGAAGAGAAGTGAAAAGCAAAGGAGAAAAGGAAAGATATAAACATCTAAATGCAGAGTTCCAAAGAATAGCAAGAAGAGATAAGAAAGCCTTCCTCAGTGATCAATGCAAAGAAATAGAGGAAAACAACAGAATGGGAAAGACTAGGGATCTCTTCAAGAAAATTAGAGATACCAAAGGAACATTTCATGCAAAGATGGGCACAATAAAGGACAGAGATGGTGTGGACCTAACAGAAGCAGAAGATATTAAGAAGAGGTGGCAAGAATACACAGAAGAACTGTACAAAAAAGAGCTTCAAGACCTAGATAATCATGATGATGTGATCACTGACCTAGAGCCAGACATCTTGGAATGTGAAGTCAAATGGGCCTTAGAAAGCATCACTACGAACAAAGCTAGTGGAGGTGATGGAATTCCAGTGGAGCTATTCCAAGTCCTGAATGATGATGCTGTGAAAGTGCTGCACTCAATATGCCAGCAAATCTGGAAAACTCAGCAGTGGCCACAAGATTGGAAAAGGTCAGTTTTCATCCCAATCCCAAAGAAAGGCAATGCCAAGGAGTGCTCAAACTACTGAACAATTGCACTCATCTCACACGCTAGTAAAGTAATGCTCAAAATTCTCCAAGCCAGGCTTCAGCAATATGTGAACCGTGAACTTCCTGATGTTCAAGCTGGTTTTAGAAAAGGCAGAGGAACCAGAGATCAAATTGCCAACATCTGCTGGATCATGGAAAAAGCAAGAGAGTTCCAGAAAAACATCTATTTCTGCTTTATTGACTATGCCAAAGCCTTTGACTGTGTGGATCACAATAAACTATGGAAAATTCTGAAAGAGATGGGAATACCAGACCACCTGATCTGCCTCTTAAGAAATCTGTATGCAGGTCAGGAAGCAACAGTTAGAACTGGTCATGGAACAACAGACTGGTTCCAAATAGGAAAAGGAGTACGTCAAGGCTGCATATTGTCACCATGTTTATTTAACTTATATGCAGAGTACATCATGAGAAATGCTGGACTGGAAGAAACACAAGTTGGAATCAAGATTGCCGGGAGAAATATCAATAACCTCAGATATGCAGATGACACCACTCTTATGGCAGAAAGTGAAGAGGGGCTAAAAAGCCTCTTGATGAAAGTGAAAGTGGAGAGTGAAAAGGTTGGCTTAAAGCTCAACATTCAGAAAACGAAGATCATGGCATCTGGTCCCATCACTGCATGGGAAATAGATGGGGAAACAGTGGAAACAGTGTCAGACTTTGTTTTTCTGGGCTCCAAAATCACTGCAGATGGTGACTGCAGCCATGAAATTAAAAGACGCTTACTCCTTGGAAGGAAAGTTATGACCAACCTAGATAGCATATTCAAAAGCAGAGACATTACTTTACCAACAAAGGTTCACCTAGTCAAGGCTATGGTCTTTCCTGTGGTCATGTATGGATGTGAGAGCTGGACTGTGAAGAAGGCTGAGCGCCGAAGAATTGATGCTTTTGAACTGTGGTGTTGGAGAAGACTCTTGAGAGTCCCTTGGACTGCAAGAAGATCCAACCAGTCCATTCTGAAGGAGATCAATCCTGGAATTTCTTTAGAAGGAATGATGCTAAAGCTGAAACTCCAGTATTTTGGCCACCTCATGCAAAGAGTTGACTCATTGGAGAAGACTCTGATGCTGGGAGGGATTGAGGGCAGGAGGAGAAGGGGACGACAGAGGGTGAGATGGCTGGATGGCATCACTGACTCGATGGGTATGAGTCTGGGTGACCTCCGGGAGCTGGTGATGGACAGGGAGGCCTGGCGTGCTGCGGTTCATGGGGTCGCAAAGAGTCGGACACGACTGAGCGACTGATCTGATCTGATCTGTGGCTGGTTTGATCTGTTCAGAGCACTAAAACTTTCTCCGTATGAGCAGTGAGGGTGCTCACTTCTTATCATTTGTGTGCTCACGGGAGCAGCAGTATTAAGCTTCCTTCAAGAACTTTTCCTTTGTGTTCAGAACTCGGGTTGTTTAGCCTAGCTTTTGACCTATCTCAATTTTCAGTATGAATTCCTCTCCAAGCTTAAAATCATTTCCAGCTTTTGATTTAAAGTGACAGACACTTTCACTTGAACACTTAGAGGTCACTGTAGAGTTACTAACTTCAATATTGTTGTGTCTCAAGGCATAGGAAGGCCTGAGGAGAGGGAAAGAAAAGGGAGAACAACCTGTCCATGGAGGAGTCAGAACACACACACTGATTAACTCTGCCATCTTACAAGGGTGTAGTTTGTGGAGCCCCCAAATGATTACAATAGTAACATCGACTAAGCCCATGTGCCACAACTACTGAGTCTCTGTTCTAGAGCTCGGGAGCCACAACTACAGACGTTCCCGGGAGCCACAACTACAGACGTTCCCGGGAGCCCACAACTAGCGTTCGAGTCCGTGCTCCACGACAAGAGAAGCCCTAGCACTGCAGTGAAGAGTAGCCCCAACTTGCCACAACTAGAGAAAGCCCATGCGGCAACGAAGACCCAGCACAGCCACAGATAAATACAATTATTTTTTTTTAAATAATGTTAAACAAAAAAGCAAGTTAAAAAGTAACTATTATGAATTGTTCAGGAACACAAATATATGTAGTAAAAACATATGGAGATTATAGGGAGGGAGAAAATGGGATGCCATCAGGGGCTTCAAATGAATTGATAATGATTATTTCTTAAAGTGGGAGATAGTCACACAGGGATCCGTTATATTATTCTTTCTATCTTCCTGTCTTAAGTATTTCCTAATATTTTTTTAAATACGTGGATGGCCTAAAGTGAGGTTCAAAGATAAGACTACATTTACATCTGTTCAAAGAGTAGTATACCAGTTTCGCAAAAAAAGAACAAACATTACATGTACACACTGCTATATTTAAAATGGATAACCAACAGGGACCTACTAAATAGCACAGAGAACTCTACTCAGTGTTATGTGGCAGCCTGGATGATGGGAGGGGAGTTTGGGGGAGAATGGATACATGTATATGTATGGCTGAGTCTCTTCACTGTTCATCTGAAATCATCACAACACTGTTAATCAGATATACCCCAATACAAAAAAAAAAAAAAAATTTAAAATAGCTTGGATCATTAACAGTGAGGACATATACACTGTATTAGATTAATTATAAAACACCAGAATAGCAGTAGGTATACTTTGCATTTGAGTAGTCCCTCAGATCCACTTAGCAATTAGAAAATATAAGAAACACAATGTGGGCAAAGCAACATTTCCTTATACGGGATGAAACAGAAATTTATTTCTGATGAACTCATTCTTAAACCTTAGCATTTCCCTCCTAATACCAACACAATATTTGCCTAAGGATTCCAAATAAATGTCAGTCTCTAGAATTAAGAATTTTTATACATCACTTTAAAAACCACCAAAAATTCACCAATAGACAAAGTTACAGAGTTCTATATTTTACATTATTTTTTTTAATGCTTTAAAAATACTATATAACTATAAGGCAAAAGAGAGAATCTGGTAGTACCTATACCTGTCGCGTCTTCCATCCCGGGCACTGCTGTGACTGTAACTCGTACACAGTTTACTGAAGGAAACTAGTTTCAGGTCAAGTTCATTTTCCAGCTGTCGAGCCTGTTTCCTGAGATCTTTAACAAAATTACAAAAGCAAATAATTAGACACAAAAAGTCCATCAGTAGATATAAACAACACAAAACTTTTCTGAAGAAAACAAACTATGAAGACGATCATACATCTAGATACTAGAAGATGTGAACCAAACACTTATCCATGAAAACAAACTGTCACTTATTAAACTTCAGATGAGGCAAAAAGGGGAGAAATAGTGGGAAATGCATATTTTCGGCTATATCCTAAAGACAGCTAGACAACAAATGTTGTTCTAACGTCCCTGAAATTACTTTTATAGCAGTAACTAAAATTTTGTAACTCAGGGGAAAACAGAAGAGAACACATCACTAAAGGAATTGAATATGGTTTATGACCAGCACTGTATCCATTTACCAACGAATTTTATAAAAAAGAAACCATCACTATTTTTGACAGGGATTATCCTCTCTCTTTAAGTGTCAAAGCTTTACTAGGCTTATGAAATTAAATTCTTAACAATAGAGTGAGTGATTGTTAAAGAGAAAAAATCACTGACAAAGATTTAAAAAACTATCTTTCGACAAGCTTACTGAAAGATATTTGAAGAGGCTGAGTTTAACAGCAAATGAACAATGTGCTACCGACAAGGTCAACTCTAAGTATGACAGAAATAAGAGCATAAGTTTGAAAAGAACAGAAGAAAACATACATGGAGAGAAACTGGCATCATGTAACAGTCTGGCATCTAAGCTGAGAGAAGCCAGTCCAGTGACCCTTATCTAGAAATGAATACTTTCATTCATGATGAAGTAGAGGTCAAAATAAAACTACTGGAATATAGAACGCATAGTATAAACATCTCATCTTTCAGGAATAAGAATATAAAACATATTTCAATTTTCAATACACTAACCAGCAACCAGATGTAGGAAGCACCATGTAGGTAATACAGTGAAGTACATTTTCCCAGAGACTAAACCTCACAATCTCAGCTCAGCCTAAAGTTCTCTGAGAACTGGCTCTGAGATTTATTCACAATCGATTTAAACCTACGAATCTCTACTTTTTGATTTATAAATCTTTACCTTCAGACTTTTTCTATGCATTACTAATCATGTATTTAAAGTACCTGGCACAGAGCAGACAGTCAATAAGCCACTATAGACACAGGGAACAAAGGTGCTGGACACAGAGGCAGGTGGCGAGGGTGGGATGAACTGGGAGATAAAGTTTGACATAAATACACTACTGAAAAAAAAAAAAAAAACAGGGCTTCCCTCATAGTTCAGTTGGTAAAGAATCTGCCTGCAATGCAGCAGACCTGGGTTCGATTCCTGGGTCGGGAAGATCTCCTGGAGAAGGAAATGGCAACCCACTCCAGTATTCTTGCCTGGAGAATCCCATGGACAGAGGAGCCTGGCGGGCTACAGTCCATGCGGCAGGACACAGACTTAGTGACTAGAGAGAGAGATGCCTAAAATAGCTAGTGGGAACAGGGAGCCCCAGCTCAGGGAGCTCAGCTCCTGCTCTGTGATGACCTAGATGGGTGGGATGGGGGTGGTGGGGGGAGTTCAGGGGGGAGTTCAAGGGGAGGGGATAGATACATCCACACAGCTGATGCACTTCACTGTACAACAGCAACTAACACAACACTGTGAAGTATACTCAATAAAAAAACAAGCTGCTATAATAATTAGAGCACGATGCTCCAAAAAAGTATAGCCTAATAACTAAAGATACCAATAACCACTTCTACATAATTTAAAAATATTTTCTAGCTAGCACACACATTTCAAATAAGCATTTTAATACGTTTTAAACTATTAGCACACTTCTCTGTAATTAGTAATTGTCTTCTCTAGTACTGAGCGACTTCACTTTCACTTTTCACTTTCCTGCATTGGAGAGGGAAATGGCAACCCACTCCAGTGTTCTTGCCTGGAGAATCCCAGGGGCAGGGGGAGCCTTCTATGGGGTCGCACAGTTGGACACGACTGATAAGACTTAGCAGCAGCAGTATAAAGTATCAAGTAAAAGCATATTGAAAGTATGACAGCCAAGTACCCAGGAACTTAGAATGAAGTATTTTAGACCAAGAGGCTGACTGTGACAATACTGTTATTTGTGGTGGTCTCCAGAGGCTTCAATGGGGAGCAAGAGGAAATAGGTTAAAAAGGAAAGGGGTTTCAGAGAGTAGTTTCTATTATATTTTGCAGAAGAGCAAAGAGACAATTAAAAAAAAAAAAAAAAAAAAAAGGTGAGCCTTCTCTGATCTCTGTTCATCATCATGGTCCAGAAATGAGTTTTACCTGAGACCACTTTATCGAATCATATTTTCAGGCATTAAATAAACGAACTTGTCAAGTCACAAGATGGTTTGTTTGTGGTTTTTTTGGTAGAAGAGGTATAGCAGATGTAATCATTACAATTCACATTTGATTCTCTCAACTTTCTCTTTTTAACAAAACCGATCTCCGGAGCAGAGGGTAAAGTTATTTCCTCTGCCTCCAGACGCGACTCGCCACCCAATCCTCGAAGTCCTAGTCCGAAGCTGCCAAGGGGACTCCATAGGAGGGAGTCACTCCGCTCACACAACTTCCCTCGATGGACCGGACCGACAAGTTCCTCCTTTCTCTTTTCCTACTCAATTGTCCAACAGCGACCTCAACTCTAAGGCGCTGACTCCTCCAGACTTCTGGACTCAACACTCGTTTCCTCTCAGAGTTCACACCCCAGACCCCTCCGTCCAAGTTCCGCTACCGCCTCAGCCCAGCTCTCCTTCGGAGAATCAGACCCTCTTCCTGTCGGCCGTGGCTCAGCCTTCTCTGCCCAACACCTGCCCCAGGTCCCGCTGCCGATCAGGTCAGCCTCCTCCCCAGACCGTACGGTTTCTACAACTCCCAGGCCCGAGGACTCTCACTAGACCAGCACTACCCCTCAACTCAGCCGCTCTGGAGGCCACGCCCTTCCCTCTGCAGCCTCCGCCAAGACCCGTCCTTACTCAGCCCCTCTGCCCCTTGGCAAGACGTACAAGGAGTTCTCCCCTCACCTTCCCAGTAATTGCTCGTTCCTGCCGCCATCTTTGTTGTCCAACGTCAGTGGGGGTAGGAGAGTAGAGGCGAGGGGAGCCAGAGAGTCACGTCCACGCCTTCTTCCGCTGGGCGCCAGGGCCGATGGGATACGTGAGCTTCCACAGACACCACCACCTGGTGGTCAATATAGCATATTACACTTTTTTTTTTTTTTTTTTCATATTACACCTTTTGAATAGCGAGATGGACAGCTTCAGATTTAGCGCCTGACACTCCCTGAACATCTTTTTGGTGTCTGTATTCGCTTTCCGCGTCCCAAACCCTTGAGCATCATCGCCTTGAGCTGGCTGGGTTTATCCCCTCTTTAGGCGATACTTACCCTGAGAAGGACATGGCAACCCACTCTAGTACTCTTGCCTGGAAAATCCCATAGACGGAGGGGCCTGGTAGGCTATGGTCCACTGGGTCGCGAAGAGTCGGACACGACTGAGGGACTTCACTTTCACTTTTCACTTTCCTGCATTGGAGAAGGAAATGGCAACCCACTCCAGTGTTCTTGCCTGGAGAATCCCAGGGACAGGGGAGCCTGGTGGGCTGCCCTCTATGGGGTCGCACAGAGTCGAACATGACTGAAGCAACTTAGCAGCAGTAGCTGCAGCAGGAGCTATCTCCCAGGCTGAGAAGAAAGTCATCCTCAGACCCAACTGCCTGTTTCCTTCACCTTCTCTCAAATGTGTTGACCATCTGGTGATGTCCCTGTATAGAGTCTTCTCTTGTGTTGTTGGAAGAGGGTATTTGCTATGACCAGTGCATTTTATTGGCAAAACTCTATTAGTCTTTGCTCTGCTTCATTCCGTATTCCAAGGCCAAATTTGCCTGTTACTCCAGGTGTTTCTTGACTTCCTACTTTTGCATTCCAGTCCCCTATAATGAAAAGGACATCTTTTTTGGGTGTTAGTTCTAAAAGGTCTTGTAGGTCTTCATAGAACCGTTCAACTTCAGCTTCTTCAGCGTTACTGGTTGGGGCATAAACTTGGATTACTGTGACATTGAATGGTTTGCCTTGGAAATGAACAGAGATCATTCTGTCGTTTTTGAGATTGCATCCAAGTACTGAATTTCAGACTCTTTTGTTGACCATGATGGCCACTCCATTTCTTCTGAGGGATTCCTGCCCACAGTAGTAGATATAATGGTCCTCTGAGTTAAATTCACCCATTCCAGTCCATTTTAGTTCGCTAATTCCTAGAATGTCAACATTCACTCTTGCCATCTCTTGTTTGACCACTTCCAATTTGCCTTGATTCATGGACCTGACATTCCAGGTTCCTATGCAATATTGCTCTTTACAGCATCGGACTTTGCTTCTATCACCAGTCCCATCCACAGCTGGGTATTCTTTTTGCTTTGGCTCCATCCCTTCATTCTTTCTGGAGTTATTTCTCCACTGATCTCCAGTAGCATATTGGGCCCCTACTGACCTGGGGAGTTTCTCTTTCAGTATCCTATCATTTTGCCTTTTCATACTGTTCATGGGGTTCTCAAGGCAAGAATACTGAAGTGGTTTGCCATTCCCTTCTCTAGCGGACCACACCCTGTCAGATCTCTCCACCATGACCCACCCATCCTGGGTTGCCCCATCAGATCAGATCAGATCAGATCAGTCGCTCAGTCGTGTCCGACTCTTTGCGACCCCATGAACCCCAGCACGCCAGGCCTCCCTGTCCATCACCAGCTCCCGGAGGTCACCCAGACTCATACCCATCGAGTCAGTGATGCCATCCAGCCATGGGCATGGCTTAGTTTCATTGAGTTAGACAAGGCTGTGGTCCTAATGCGATTAGATTGACTAGTTTTCTGTGAGTATGGTTTCAAGAAAATGCACTGGTCATAGCAAACATCCTCTTCCAACAACACAAGAGAAGACTCTATACATGGACATCACCAGATGGTCAACACCAAAATCAGATCGATTATATTCTTTGCAGCCAAAGATGGAGAAGCTCTATCCAATCAGCAAAAACAAGACCAGGAGCTGACTGTGGCTCAGACCATGAACTCCTTATTGCCAAATTCAGACTGAAATTGAAGAAAGTAGGGAAAACCACTAGACCATTCAGGTATGACCTAAATCAAATCCCTTATGATTATACAGTGGAAGTGAGAAATAGATTTAAGGGCCTAGATCTGATAGATAGAGTGCCTGATGAACTACGTAATGAGGTTCGTGACATTGTACAGGAGACAGGGATCAAGACCATCCCCATGGAAAAGAAATGCAAAAAAGCAAAATGGCTGTCTGGGGAGGCCTTACAAATAGCTGTGAAAAGAAGAGAAGTGAAAAGCAAAGGAGAAAAGGAAAGATATAAACATCTGAATGCAGCGTTCCAAAGAATAGCAAGAAGAGATAAGAAAGCCTTCCTCAGCGATCAATGCAAAGAAATAGAGGAAAACAACAGAATGGGAAAGACTAGGGATCTCTTCAAGAAAATCAGAGATACCAAAGGAACATTTCATGCAAAGATGGGCTCGATAAAGGACAGAAATGGTATGGACCTAACAGAAGCAGAAGATATTAAGAAGAGGTGGCAAGAATACACAGAAGAACTGTACAAAAAAGATCTTCATGACCCAGATAATCACGATGGTGTGATCACTGACCTAGAGCCAGACATCCTGGAATGTGAAGTCAAGTGGGCCTTAGAAAGCATCACTAGGAACAAAGCTAGTGGAGGTGATGGAATTCCAGTGGAGCTATTCCAAATCCTGAAAGATGATGCTGTGAAAGTGCTGCACTCAATATGCCAGCAAATTTGGAAAACTCAGCAGTGGCCACAAGATTGGAAAAGGTCAGTTTTCATCCCAATCCCAAGGAAAGGCAATGCCAAAGAATGCTCAAACTACTGCACTATTGCATTCATCTCACACGCTAGTAAAGTAATGCTCAAAATTCTCCAAGCCAGACTTCAGCAATATGTGAACTGTGAACTTCCTGATGTTCAAGCTGGTTTTAGAAAAGGCAGAGGAACCAGAGATCAAATTGCCAACATCCGCTGGATCATGGAAAAAGCAAGAGAGTTCCAGAAAAACATCTATTTCTGCTTTATTGACTATGCCAAAGCCTTTGACTGTGTAGATCACAATAAACTGTGGACAATTCTGAAAGAGATGGGAATACCAGACCACCTGATCTGCCTCTTGAGAAATTTGTATGCAGGTCAGGAAGCAACAGTTAGAACTGGACATGGACCAACAGACTGGTTCCAAATAGGAAAAGGAGTACGTCAAGGCTGTATATTGTCACCCTGCTTATTTAACTTATATGCAGAGTACATCATGAGAAATGCTGGACTGGAAGAAACACAAGTTGGAATCAAGATTGCCGGGAGAAATATCAGTAACCTCAGATATGCAGATGACACCACCCTTATGGCAGAAAGTGAAGAGGAACTCAAAAGCCTCTTGATGAAAGTGAAAGTGGAGAGTGAAAAGGTTGGCTTAAAGCTCAACATTCAGAAAATGAAGATCATGGCATCTGGTCCCATCACTACATGGGAAATAGATGGGGAAACAGTGGAAAGTGTCAGAATTTATTTTTCTGGGCTCCAAAATCACTGCAGATGGTGACTGCAGCCATGAAATTAAAAGACACTTACTCCTTGGAAGGAAAGTTATGACCAACCTAGATAGCATATTCAAAAGCAGAGACATTACTTTGCCAACAAAGGTTCGCCTAGTCAAGGCTATGGTCTTTCCCGTGGTCATGTACGGATGTGAGAGCTGGACTGTGAAGAAGGCTGAGCGCCGAAGAATTGATGCTTTTGAACTGTGGTGTTGGAGAAGACTCTTGAGAGTCCCTTGGACTGCAAGGAGATCCAACCAGTCCATTCTGAAGGAGATCAGCCCTGGGATTTCTTAGGAAGGAATGATGCTAAAGCTGAAACTCCAGTATTTTGTCCACCTCATGCGAAGAGTTAACTCATTGGAGAAAACTCTGATGCTGGGAGGGATTGGGGGCAGAAGGAGAAGGGGACGACAGAGGATGAGATGGCTGGATGACATCACTGACTCGATGGATGTGAGTGTGAGTGACCTCCGGGAGTTGGCGATAGACAGGGAGGCCTGGTGTGCTGCGATTCATGGGGTCGCAAAGAGTCGGACATGACTGAGCGACTGATCTGATCTCTTCTCGGAGCCAGAGGCTCTTTTCTTCCAGAGACCAACCTCTGCATCCTACCTCAGCCTTGTATCATGTTCTATTTCAAGAACCTCCTTTAGCCATTTGTTAAAAAGTAGTTCAGCTGGAGACAAATTCTATTAGTTTTTCTTCGTCTGAGATGTCTGGATTTCCCGTTCATTCCTGAAAAATTTCCTTGCCAGATTAGGAATCTGGGGCTGACAATTGCTTTTTTCCCCCAGCACTTGAAAAATGTGCCAATTCCTTCCTGATTCCAGAGTTTCTGATGAGAAATTGGCTGTTATTTGCTTTTTTTTCCCCACTAAAACTAATATATTTCTTTTCTCTGCTTTAAAAACTTTTTCATTATCTTTAGTTTTCAGAAGGTTGATTATGGTGGGTCTTAGCGTAGGTTTCTTTGGCTTTAATCATTGTATTTTTCAGATCAAAAATTTTCATTTGGTTCCTTATTATATCTTTTATTTAATTGGTGAAAGTTTTTCTTTGCAGAGATTCTTATCATTTATTCTAAGATTATTTGTAATTGCTCATTGAACTATTTCTTATTATATCCTTGTCAGAGAATTTCCATGTCTGTGTCATTTTGATGTTGGAATCTGATGTCTTTTTTCATTCAAGTTGAAATTTTCTGGGGTCTTGGTATAATGAGTGATTTTAAAAATTGTATTCTGGATATTTTAGGTATTATATTAGGTATTATAATCAATAAGACTCTGGATCTTATTTAACACCTCTGTTTAAGCAGAGCTCCTTTGGCTCTATGCTGATGGGAAAGATAGTAGAACCTTGTTACTACTAGCTGGGAGTGAACGTTCACACACACACACACACACACACACACACCTATCCCCTCCACCTTGGCCTTTGTTGTTAACCCAGGTGGGAAGAGTGACTTGTTACTGCTCCCCACGTGCCCTCCACTGACACCATGACAGGGGACTTCATTATCACTATGTGCCAGTGAGAGTCCTAGCTCCGCACGTGGCCCTCTTTGCTACCACCCAGGCAGTGGGGAAGAGTGCTAGGCTGCCTGTTCAGCCTATGCTGGCGGAGGGCAGAGGTGGCCTCGGTTTTTTCTCTTGCGATTGGCTGGGGTAGTACAACTGTTATCTAAGACTGTTCTGCCCTGGTAGGTTGCCCCTTTCCTGGTTCTTAGGCTGGAGAAGGCTTTTCTTTACTTTTTTTTGTCTGCACCCTTTGGCATTTCTGGGTTATTTGTGTCTCCAGGATCCATTATGGGATACATGAGGCAACATCTATTATGATATATGTGAGGCAAAAAAGAAAACCCAGGGAACTCACCACTGTGTCATTTCTTAGATGCAGGAAGTCACTTGGAGGTTCCTTGGAGGTTCCTGGGTGATCTGCCTTCTTCTCTCTATCTGAGTCTTCTTTATGTATAATGCATGAGTTTTGTTTTTTTGCTGTGCTTGGTAGGAGGACTAGAACTACATCTAGTCCATTTTGTCCTGAAGTGAAATTCTCCAATTTTTAAATGTTAATTATCTGCCAAGGGCTTCCCAGGTGGAGCTAGTGGTAAAGAACCTGCCTGCCAATGCAGGAGATGTAAGAGACGTGGGTTCAATGCCTGGGTTAGGAAGATCCCCTGGAGGAGGGCATGGCAACTCACTCCAGTATTCTTGCCTGGAGAATCCCACGAACAGAGGAGCCTGGTGGGCTACAGTCCATAGGGTCGCAAAGAGTTGGACACGACTGAGCGACTTAGCACAATTATCTGCTAAAATTCTTCCATCTTGTTTTACTTTCCTGAATTTATTCCTTGCCATTACTTTAAAGTCTGATTGGTAACTTAAAAATCTGTGACTCCCATGGCAGTGTTTCTATTTTTTTCCTTGATCTTTCATCATTTGAGATGGGATAATAAAAGGAACTTTTAATTGGCTGTTATACATTATAGATTAAAACTTGTAGTCATCATAGGAGACTCTAGGGGATATCTTCCTCCACACAATTTTCTGCTTCTTGTAGGCACTTCCTGTAGGCGCTGATCAGTTTACCCCAGTGTGGGGTGGGACTAATACCAAGTGGGATTCTATGTAAAATTTGGCCTGTTTTCAGTTACTTGTAATTACTGCTACTCGTAATATGTAGTCATGCAAGTGTCCTAATTGAAAGTCTGATGACCAGTAGTGCCCCCTTCCTTGACAGGTGCTGAACTCACATTACCTGCCTAAAGCTTCTGTGTGGGTTCTCTGCTACTGTCTCTCTCTCACTCACCACTTACGAGTCAACAAATGCCTTAAGGTGAAAACTTCATCATGTTCACCTCTGAGCTCCCTTTGCTAGGGTCTTGACCCTTAAGTCCTTGTTACTTTAGTAACTTTCCAATCCTTCGACAGGTTTTATCTTTTTAAAAAAAATTTATTTCTGTCTGCACTGAGTCTTCCTCTAGTTGCGGTGAGCAGGGGCTCCTCTCGAGTTGGGGTGTATGCGCTTCTCATTGCAGAGGCTTCTCTTGTTGAGGTGCACAGGCTCTAGGTTACTCAGGCTTCAGGAGTTGCAGCATGTGGACTCAGTCATCGTGGCTCACAGGCTTAGTTGCCCTGTGGCTTGTGGAATCTTTCCAGACCAGGGATTGAACCCGTGTCCCCTACATTGGCAGGCAGATTCCCCACCACTGAGCCGCCAGGGAAGCCCAGTGTTCATTTATCTTGCAGGACTCTTAAATTGTCCTCTTTCTCTTTTTGTTCTCATCACCCAATTGTCAAAGGGTGCTTCTTCTTTTGTACTTTTCCCTGTGTGTCCAAGACTGACTCGTTATTGTTTATTGTTATTGTTCAGTCACTTGTGTCTGACTCTTTTCGACCCCTTTAAGTTACACTCACTCCAAAGCCTCTTCTACATGGTTTGTGCTCTGATCTGATCTGCTTGGACATGTTTGTTTGTTTTCTTTTTTAGACCATTCAGACTTAAGATGCACTTCCAGAAAGACTTTTCTGGAAGTAGTTTTACACTAACTTTAGGCCCAGTGCTGAAATTCCTCTTCTGCCTTTCTCCACAAAGCCTTGAACTGTGCTAGAGCTGGGGCAGGGCATGTGAGAGTACATGCTGAGATTTGGTTATTTTTCTCATCTTAGTGTTAGTTTGGAGTTTTGAAATTCTCTGGCTTCAACTTACACTGAGGTTTCTGTATATTTACTTTTTCCTTCTTGTTTTTTGCATTATTTTCCAGTGAAATAATGGGAGACAGGTAGCTTAGGCTGCCACCAATGTTTTCAGTGATCTGGATGTTCACCTAAATGTTTATGACATAAACCAAAAGGTTCTTGTTCTGATTAAACTCCAAAAATCCAGGAAAATACTTCAAATATTGGGGGACAAAGAACCATCATTACTGTTCATTTCTCGCAGCAGTTAAGTAAGGCTGTTTTCACTGAGTAAGCATAATCTAATTTTACTTAAAACCAAATATGAAGCATTTGGCATAATTTAAAATTGTACCGCCATTCCCAGGTGGCGCCTGCCAATGCAGGAGACTTTAGAGATGCAGGTTCAATCCCTGAGTCAAGAAAATCCCCTGGAGAAGGGCATGGCAACCCACTCCAGTATTCTTGCCAGAGGAATCCCATGGACAGAAGAGCGTGGTGGGCTACCCAGTCCATAGAGTTGCAGAGAGTCAGACATGACTGAAGCGACTTGGCACAGCACAAGCCATGCTATATACAACTTATGGAACCACATAATGGAAGTTTTTATTTTTAGTATTCACGTCTAGGGATTTCTTCTAAGTTAAAAAGGCCACCTGTAAACTGATCTTTTGTTCATATATGTGATTAAAATAACTTTCTTTCAAAGTAATCAGAAAACAGCAAAGGATACTGGTTACCAAGGTCATTCAATTTCTGAGTCACATACAATGTTGGGCCCTTTGCTAGTATCATTTTGCTTCATTCCCACTACAGTTCTATCGGGTATTATTCCTTAACCAGTAGAGAAACTGAGAGAATGTTAAGCTTGTACAAAACAAAGGCACAGAGGAAGCAAGTGGCAGAGCCAAGAGTCACTGGGAGACTGACTCAGCTCTGAAGTCCGTGCTCAACTCTGTGTTGTGCCGCTTCCACAGCAGACTTTCTTTTAGAGGAACCAGTCACAACAGAAGTACAGCTTATTTCCATTTCTATCTCTCTGGCCTGGAGTATGAATTCCTGCAGAGCTCCCCCCCCTTTTTTTAAATATAACTTTGTTTTCTCAATTCCTGTTACAGCAACAGTATCAACAAATCATTGCTAAGTGAAAAGGGGCTTTTAAGTTCATTACCACTGTGTCTAAAAGTGCCAGAACATATTACTCTAACTCTGCTTATCTATGAAAAGGACCAAATTTAGAACAAGCAAGCTTGAGATGGATACATAAACCTTTCCATGGCCAGTTTTATTATGTTCCTTGTGGAATGACTAGACTCACACATCAATCTAGCTGACCTGTGGCTATTATGTAATTATTCCAGAAACATAGTTTTATGTTAAGCCAATTCGTGAAGACAGAAACACTGTGCAGCTAACAACCTGTATTCTTTGGTACTATTTTTCCCCTCGAATAGGTAGAAACACTAAATCCATAACTTTTGAATTGAGACAATAACCTTTTCTGGTCTACTGCCTTTGAAAAAAGATTATGAGACAAAACACAAAGAAAGACAGACATCATAAAATAACCTTTATACAGGATTAGTATATCTGTTTACATATAAAAAACAGAAAGGACCTCATTACAGTTAGATTTCACATAAATTACACAGATTGACTTTTTTTTAACTACTATTCAGCTTCAAAGTCCCTTTTAAAAATTTCGTTTTGAAGGCACAGTGCATGATAATAAACCAAAGACTGAAGCACTTGAGATGAAGGAGTCTTGGGCACCTCATGTAAATAGCTATAAATTGTTCTGGAGCTAGGGAATGTCACTCTGAAAAAGTAGAGAGGTGAAAAGTTGATTTTTAATCTGAGAGTAGAAAAATACCACTGTCATACCTCCAGAAAATCTGCAGCATGGCCAGCAGAGAATGTAGCTTGTACACTCATGGTATGCCATTTATAAAAGCCAGAGTCATACACATTTATAGAATTTATATCCAACTGCCTCAAAATGGTAGCCTGTTTTCAAATTTCACAATAGATTCTGCCAAATCAAAATCAACTAGGATAATATTCTGAAAGTCAGGTGAAATATTCATGAATTATTGCTAAAAACAGGAGAATTGGGTATTGGGAAATATTTCTTCCTGAACTGGAAATCCAAGTTTAGCTGACATTAATCAAGGGCTCTAATTACACCCCCCCCCCAATCTGCTTTAATTACAGCAAATCAGAAATCCAAATACTTATCAAAAATTTGCTAGCTAGAAAATCACCGAACATTGACCGTAGTGAAATTTTGGTAGTAACATTAAAGTTGTTACTGTTAAAAATGATTCTGCTGGAGAACCATAATGTAGGGCACTATGATGGCATTTGCAGCCAAGAAGCTTTTAATACAGCAAGGACAAAACCTGGCACAAGTGCATTTCTGGCCACAGGAAAATAAAATGATTTACTGTTGAGAATAAATGGAAATAGAAGAACAGGTCATGGTTATACTGAGTAACCTGGTGTTAGCTCAGAAACACAATAAGCTCAGTCATCAGCACTACCTTTTATTTATTTGCCAACTCATAGTTAGTTTTACGTTCAATACTCATTAATTCAGCAAATCTCATTCAGGTGAAAGTTACCAAAGGTTAACCAGTCAATCACACTGGGCCAAATATACATTCTGTTTCCTTTCTGGAGGATGACAAAGTCCCAAAGCACATTCCCTCCAAAGAGAATTGTAAGCATTCCTCAACTGGATGGGGACCCAACCACTACTCAAATGTTCAGCAAAATACATCAAAACCAAAGGGCCTTTCCTTCTGAAATTAACTTGAGTTCTTCTTATTGAACTGTATAATCAGTACAAGTGCATTTACACAGGCAGACACTTTGAACATGACCTACTCAATCACTTTGCTTTTATTAAGGAGTTGCGAGGGAAGAAGGCTTACACACTGATCACCAGGACAAAAAATAAAAAATCGCCTTGTGAGTAAAAAAAGGCACAACTCAGGTTTTGGGCAAATTTCTTAATACTGTGATACTTACTTGCCTCCATGACTCCAGGGAAATGGAAAGTCTCTAGGAGAAATACTGAAGAAATGCATTCCCCATGCCGTATGGCTTCAATGCCTTAAGCAGTTAATGTGGTCTAATATTAATTACATTAGATCCACAAATAAAAGACCAAGCAGGCAGAGAACACAGTCTTAGTAGTCATGATCCTGTACATTCATGTGAACAGGTAACACAGGCTGAGAAGGCCTTGTTTCCAGAGCAATGCATCATTTAGAAATTCATTAGAGGTTCAAGATTTATAGCAGAATTTGGCTTTCCTTTCAGGAAACATTGTTAAAAGAACTATTTGTATGTTCATCTCTAAAAATATTTTACATATGCTGAAAAGGCATGGACTCCAGTCACTGTGATGTACAGTGAAAGATCTGTTTCATTCAAGAGAGAAATGAATTTAAAAGGTAGCCTCTAGTGAAGACCAATGTTAATAAAGTTGAAGGTTGTCTCATCAACTTTGTTTCACTTCTACCTGCAGTTGTCCCAGGTGGAGCCAGCCACTCACAGGCCCTTTGTGGGTTTTCTGACTTTGCACTCTTAAAAATAAAGCTGAAAAGAGCAATGCCACCACATCATCCCCTTAAGGAAAATGTAAAGTATTATCAGAAGAAACTAAATTATGTATATTTCATTAAGTTCCAGAACCTCATGACCTCTGTTCTGTGCATGTGATGAACTAAGAGTAGGGTGGCAAGGGCTCAAAATTGAGTTGTGTTGATAACAGAGTTAATACCAGAAGGGCTTAACCCTGAACCACCCAAATTAGACTACAGTTACTCAGTAATAAATGTCATGACCATTATTCCTGCTAAACCAGATCTCTCTGAGTAAAGCTATACTTTGGGTACATTTCTCAGGAAAGTGGTTTGAATGACCTAGGTGGGTGGTAAACCACTCAATGTGAAAGCTTTGGGATGACTGATACATGAATGGATATAGAATTCAACTTGAAAAGATGAGAGCAAGTTTTTTGATCCCCTGATTTAGCACAAGTTCAGCAGCAACTTGGCCATTAAAATATTCCAAGGTATTAAACTGTTAGATCATTGGTAAGACTCATACTCACAAAAAAGCATCATTTCCATTGGATAGCATATCACAGACACAGTAAAATGCAAATCTTTTAGGCGTTTGCAATAACTTCAGTGGCACTGAAGATGATACTTTCTCACTATGGTGTTTATGTTTGTTTGTTTTTTAATAGAGGGAGCCATATTTAAGTGCTTTCAACTGAACTTTCAACAAAATTGGTTGATCAGGAAGAGACTGCCAAATGAAACATTAGGACAAAGAACCCAATCACTTGCAGAGGCCTTTATGAGTAAGGCTGGCCAAGCTATTTCAGTAACAGGATGCTATGAGAGGGTGCCGGCCTGGGCTGCACATGAAGTGTAGATATTTTGTGTTCAAATGTAGGTTAAGAATGTGCAAGGAGGTTTCTTCCATACTTCCGGGTATTTTCAGTAGAATTCAGATCTTGTCGATTGCCAGGTCATCTGAAAACCCTAAGTGTACGACATAGAAAAAAGGTTCGAATTTAGGAAGTATTAGAGAATTAGGCATCCCTAGAATAAACTAGTGCTTCACAGATAAAAGCAACAGCACCTGTGGGTTTTTACCGCATTAAAGGATAGGCAACATGAGTTTTAGCTTCTGCTAGATCTCCTTCTTGGCTCTACTCAAGTGGACACTGAGATCTTTTTACAACAGAGTCAATGAGTTATCCCTTAAAATGGGATGTTTAGAACTTTGCTAAACCTTAAAGAGAGGTAGAGAAATCCTCTGTGCTTAGAGCACAGCCCACCAGTTCTGATCTAGCCTTGGAACAGGTAGAAAGCCCAATACAGAAGCCCATTTATTCATTTCCTAATGCTCTATATAAGTTTCAAAATCAATTCAGCCTCCATTAAACCTGAATAATAAGAGAAACTCCAGCTATTCAATAACTAGAGAGACGTACTTCTCAATAGGTTTAAAAAAAAAAAAAAGTGAGTTTTTAAAGCTTTATGTCAGATTCTGACTGCTGTCCCTGCCTTAATGTTTCTGGATTCTTTTGGCCATTTAAAATAAAGAGAAAAAGCTAAAGCCACTAGTAAACCACCTGATGTGCAAAAGATAACATCCACTAGTTGGCTTTGTGCAGTTGCAACATAAGCTCCAAACAGCTCATCTTAAATTATAAAATAAAAACGAAGTGGCTGTCCCATCTCTGCTGCATAAATAGAAAGCAGATTTTTTTTTTTTTTAAAGGTAAGAGTACTTTAAGGAGGGGAAGTTCAAAACTGCAGCCAAATTCACAGAGAATACAAATTTAGCAAGTTAACTTCCCAAAGCTCTTTGAAGAAACAAGACAGTCTCTCTCCTTGATGCAGTGTCTCCCAAAGAGAACCATAACTTTGCTTGGTACTTATGCTGGGAGAGATGCCAAGGCGTGTGTTTCAATGTTTGCTGGAGTATAATGTTTCCTCCTCAGTGTCTGTTTCGTCCTGGAACTCATGGCTTAAGAGAGACTTCTTGGAGCCAGTTGACATCATGCGAATTTCATCTTCATACTCATCGTGATGCTGCCTGAGCCGATGAAAGCCATCCTTGTGTCTGTTAGACTTGATTGAGCAGATGCACCAGATAATGCAAGCTGTTAGGATCAATGCTGACATGGTGGCACCTGTCAAACAGAACCATCATGTGACTGGAGCTCCAGCTGAAGGATGCAAATAAGCAGCTGCTTACAATGGCACTTTTTAGCATATTCCCTTCATTTATTTATTTCATGCACTTAAAAACAACCTTTTATTATTATAGAAGTAGTAACATGTATTATGCACAAAATTAGAAAACTATAGATAAGCAAAATACTAAAAACCCAAACCCCAAACTCTACTTCCTCACATTTCCATTATCCTGAGATCATTTTTAACAACCCTAGTGCATATTTTTTCTGGATTTTCCTTCATGCATGTGTATATGTATACAAATATATTTTTTTATTTTACCACAATGCAGAACTATGGCTAATGCTGTGCAACCCACTTTTTAAAATCAATGACTTCTACTTTTCCTTTCCAGTAAATTTTCATCTCATTCCAAATCTCTCATTTATGTAAAATATTTTTACATAAGGTTATCTGAATAAGAGTCTAAGGACCATAAAATACAACTAATAAAATCATAATAAAAATTAAGAGCACAATAGCAAATAGGTGGCAGAGTCAGATTTAAACTGGATCCCAGCTTCTGTCTTTCTAAGCACTTAGTGATTCACGCTTTATCTGGTTCATGTTTCCAAAATACCACACTCTCTCAACCAAGGATCTCTCCCCAACACACCCTATAATAAAATTTGGTCCTTTTCTAACAGGTTCAAGCTCTCCTTAGAAATAAACCAAGGTTCTTTGTGCCCAAAGATACAATACAGCAGAGTATTTGTTTTACCACATTTTTTCCTTCTTAAACTTTCAGTAATTCAAGCAACGGCACATTAATCCTGGAGGAAACAAATATTCCCTCCTTCCAGGATCATGGGAAAAACAGAACTAATATAAGTCAAAGTCCAAAGGACTCATGATCTTTGCAAGTCATTCATTCAACCAACAGTGAAGTGGCTCTTCCTTAAGACCCACTACATGCCACCCATGGTTCTAGGCACTGGGGAGGCAGATAAAAGCCCTTTCCTGTCAGAGCTCATGTTTTAGTGGGGGAGATCAAATACAGACAAATAAATGACTAAACATATAATGTAATGGCAGCTAATGAGAAGTATTTTAACCCAAACATGTTAAAGGCAGAGACAGTGATAGGGGTATTATTTTAGTTAGGGTAATCAGGGAGGAAGGCCTCTCTGTGGAGATGACATTTGAGTATAGACCAGAAAATGGGGAAGGGGCAAGCTGTAAGAACATATGGGAAAATATTCCAGGAAAGTATTCTAGGAAAATCATGTTTAGGTAGGAGACAGTAGAGGAGAAGGTTCAAATGATTGTGGAGCTGATCCACTCTCAACCTGAAATGTCAGGATGAGTTTTTAAGTTTGACTACCGAAAATTTACCTGATACAGTTACCACAAGCTCCCTTGGCAAACCAAAGATCCGGTTATCTGTGTCAAAGACTATTACCACAGAACTTGCAGCATCATGACGCACAAAGACCTAGGAAGATAAAGTGCAAGAATGAGGAAAAAGTTTACTTAAGGTATATTATATCCACTCTATGTTCCTAGGGTCTTTACAGCAAACCAAGGAGATGGTTGGTTGTCAACCAAAGTATACAAAATGCTACAAAAATTTCCTTTTGTTGCTAAAGGATAGAAAGATAACTATCATAATCAGGAGATGGTCCCTTTTCCTTTGTTGCCTACAAGCTTCCTAACAAGAGTTTAATGTTAAACAGAAGTTTAATCCCTGGTAGCTCAGCTGGTAAAGAATCTGCCTGCAATGCAGAAGACCCTGGCTCGACTTATGGGTCAGAAAGATTCCCTGGAGAAGGGATAGGCTTCCCATTCCAGTATTCTTAGGCTTCCCTGGTGGCTCAGCTAGTAAACAATCTGCCTGCAATGTGGGAGACCTGGGTTTGATCCCTGGGTTGGGAAGATCCCCTGGAGAAGGAAATGGCAACCCACTTCAGTATTTTTGCCTGGAGAATTCCATGGACAGAGGAGCCTGGTGGGCTATAGTCCACGGGGTTGCAAAGAGTTGGACACGACTAGGCAACTAACATATGTATCTAACATATATATGTTCCTGTTAGAAGTATTATGAAAAACAAGAATTTACGTTATACCACTCAAGTTGAGTTTCTTACCTGTGAATGTTGTTGCTGATACCCATCAGCGATGGCGTTGATGTTATGGACACCTGGGGCTAACAGTACGTGGAAATAACCTCCGTCTTTTGTGTGTACCTTTATTCCTTCATTGAGCACAATGACTGCTTTAGAGATTGGTTTTCCAGTCTTATCTTTAACAAATCCATGAACTCCCTTATGAACCTGAAAAAAAAATGTTTAAAATATAAATTTGTGTTTTTGATAAATGGAAATATTGCCTGCCATATCAGCAAACAAAGAATGTCACAGTCATCAGCGATTGTAGCCACAGCAGATAGTGAGCTGCTAAGCCCTGAGGGAACTTAGGAAACAGAAGAATACTTGCCTTCTAGCAGCCATCAGTACACTCCTGCCTGGAAAATCCCAAGGACGGAGGAGCCTGGTAGGCTGCAGTCCATGGGGTTGCTAAGAGTCGGACATGACTGAGCCACTTCACTTTCTCTTTTCACTTTCATGCATTGGAGAAGGAAATGGCAACCCACTCCAGTGTTCTTGCCTGCAGAATCCCAGGGACGGGGGAGCCTGGTGGGCTGCCGTCTATGGGGTCGCACAGAGTCGGACACGACTGAAGCGACTTAGCACAGCATAGCATAGCAGCCATCAGACTGCAGCCACTCCCCATGGTGAGCCCTGAGAAAACTCAGAATGTGAAGACTCAGTATTCTGGCCCCAGACAGCTGAGGCGCATATCAAGGGAATGATCTCAGTGGGCTCACACTCTCACATCTTCCCATGTATAGAAAATGGCTAATTTCCTTAACTTGAGATATTTGGTTTTCTTTAATTAACAACAATCTTTTGATGTTAAGACTACCTGCCCTTTGTTGCAAAACTCCTATATATCCTGGCTCCTCCCCAACTTCCTTGGAGTAGTTCTTTCAGGGTTACTGGAGATGCTGCCTCCTGGGCTTTAAGTCCTAAAAGCTCTCAACGAATAAAACACAGCTTGCAACTTTTAGGCTGTGAATAATTTTTTAGAAGACATTTTCATGATGCCAGATATCCGAGGGACAATAGCTTGAGACATGACATAAACCCCAAAAAAACCTCCAGAAGGCTGGCTTATTCCTCCCTCCCCACTGACTCTGACCTTGTTTGCTATTCATTCACTGCTGCAGAGGCACAGAGATGGAAATAAGTGAAAAGAGGACTCTGATATAGTCAAGCCTAACATGTTAGAACCCAAATCTCCTATGCCTTGAATGCTTTACTTCCCACCTCAGGAGTAACGCTGTGTGATATTCCAATGGAAGAACCTGGGACATCTCACAGGGTTAAATTACCTCATCATACAGCAGATATATGAACTCATGGCACCTGTTTAGGCAATATAAAAGGAATAAAACTCTCCTTTCTACGTCACTTAAAATAAATAATATTGAGGTTTCCCTGGTGGCTCAGTGGTAAAGAATCCACCTGTCAATGTCAGAGACATGGGTTTGATCCCTGATCTGGGAAGATCCCACATGCTGCCAAGCAACTATGCCCCCATGCCACAACTACTGAGAGCCTGTGCTCTAGCGTCTGGGAGCCACAACCACTGAGCCCACATGCCCTAGAGCCCTGCTCCACAACAAGAGAAGTCCCTGCAGAGAGAAGCCTGAGCACCGCAAAGAAAACAAGTCTCTGTTTGCCCCAACTAGAGAAAAGCCTGCACATCAATGAAGACCCAGCACAGCCAGAAATAAATAAATAAAAATAAATAAAATTATTAAAAAATAAAATCAGTAACACAAAAATTTTGGTAAGAGATGAGGAAAATGTTTTGATAAAAGTTTCCATTGAACATACTCCTGGCAATTTGCTTCTAATAGAGGATTACTCACCTCCACCAACATGCTGAGAAGAGATTTCTTATTTTCTGCCCACAACGAAGGGAGTTGTGCTGCACTAGGAAAGTAGCAGCAACTCGTATACACTGTGATCTCCGGACAGTGGCCATAGGTGACACTATAATCCTGGAATATAAAATTCACAAACAAATGTAGGAAGATGAGTAAGCAAAAGAATGGGGCTTTGTAATGCTCGAATGCAATGAACGGAATAAAGACAACTTGGCTGATGTAAACAAAGAATCTGTAAAGCATTTCACAGCAAATATAAATAAACCCCTTGGTATTATAATCAGTCACAAACACATCAACTCCTAAGAGAATTCTTAAGACCAGGAGTTATGTCTAATTCATTTTTACATCTCCAGTGCTTCCTACAGTGCCTGGTTGGTAGAGGGGTTGTTGTTATGCTTTGTTGAATAAATGAAAAGTACATGCAGAGTGTCAGCTTCCCTTTAAATCCTAGAACTTCATTGCTGTTACTGCTGTTTTCAAAGTTCTTAGAGGCAGAAGCACAAGTACTTGCTCTCTGATACCTGCAACCTGGAGGCTCAAGCCTACATAGAGCAATATAGCAAATATTTAGGTAGGAACTACTTGTGTGGACAAGTTCCAAAACCTAACTTTCCACCTTCCCCCGACTACCAAAATTCTTCTTCCTAATTCAATTCAGTTAATGACAATAACTCATTTTATCACACGGATATGAAATCTTTGTCTTTCATTTCTTGCTATCATCTAGAATTTGCCAACTCTGGTGAATTCCACCTCTACAGTATCTTTGAAACTTCATCCCTTGATTCCACTCCCATTGCAACTTTTCTAATCTTGGCCTTCAGTTGTTCTTGTCTAGGCTATTCTAAACCAGTCTTCCTGCACCACAGTTTCTCCTTCCTCCAAGCCATCTTAACCTATTGTTAAGAGATTGATTTTTCTATAGCACAGCTCAGATCGTGTCACCATATCCCTGTTCAAAAGCTCAATGGCTTACCATTCCTTACTAAAACAAAGCATTCAAAGCCTCAAATTCTTTTTCCATTCTTATCCTCTGTTGCTCTCCATTACAACTCATATTCTAACTAACTTAGGCTGCTTCTCTTTAAAAAAATCTTTATTTTATATTGGAGTAGGGCCGATTAACAATGCTGTGTTAGTTCATGTATACAGCAGACTGATTCAGCTCTACATATACATGTATCATTGCTTTCACAAATTCTTTTCCCTTTAGGTTATTGGAGAGTATTGAGCAGAGTTCATTCACTTCACTGTATCAGAAAAGCCACCTATTCTTTCACTCCATGTCCAGTACGTATTTACAATCCCACTCTCACTGTATTCTGTAAAACATACCTTCATGCTGCCCAGGTGACTGTGCCATTCTGCTCCACGCATTACTCCTCCTGGAATATTCTCATCTATAAAAGCAGTGAGAATTGTAGTGTCAATAAAATCATATAAGGCAAGTCCTCGCCCTCTCTCCAAACAGCAACAACAGTAACAAAGGGTAGGGAAAATACCTACCTGATTTATTGGGGCAACTGGGCTGACCCATATGCATCGATGGATGGTTATTTGCATATAGAGATGCCAGATGCTTTAGAGTCTCTTTGTTTTCCACTACAAAAAGAAAAATTCAGAAGTTAGCAGAGAAATTGAAAGGATTTTTCTCCAAGTTCAACTTCATGGACACAGAAATCACATTCCTTTGAGTAAATCTTGTGCCTCGAGGAAGTTGATTAAGGAGTTATTTTAATTAAGTACATGGTTTTGTTCACCCCAAATAGGGAAAGGAGTACATCAAGGCTATGTATTGTCACTCTGCTTATTTAACTTATATGCAGAGTACATCATGAGACATGCTGGGCTGTATGAAGCACAAGCTGGAATTAAGATTGCCAGGAGAAATATCAATAACCTCAGATATGCAGATGATACCACCCTTATGGCAGAAAGTGAAGAAGAACTAAAGAGCCTCTTGATGAAAGTAAAAGAGGAGAGTGAAAAATCTGGCCTAAAACTCAACGTTCAAAAAACTAAGATCATGTCATCTGGTCCATCAGTTCATGGCAAACAGGTAGGGAAACAATGGAAACAGTGAGAGGCTTTATTTTCTTGGGCTCCAAAATCACTGCAGGTGGTTACTGCAGCCATGGAATTAAAAGGTGCTTGCTTCTTGGAAGAAAAGTTATGACCAACCTAGATAGCATATTAAAAAGCAGAGACATTACTTTGCTAACAAAGGTACACATAGTCAAAGATATAATTTTTCCAGTAGTCATGAATGGATGTGAGAGTTGGACTATAAAGAAAGTTGAGCGTTGAAGAATTGATGCTTTTGAACTGTGGTGTTGAAGAAGACTCTTGAGAGTCCCTTGGACTTCAAGGAGATCAAACCAGTCAATTCTAAAGAAAATTAGTCCTGAATATTCATTGGAAGGACTGATGTTGAAGATGAAACTCCAATTCTTTGGCCACCTGATGTGAAGAACTGACTCACTGGAAAAGACCCTGATGCTAGGAAAGATTGAAGGTGGGAGAAGGGGATGACAGAGGATGAGATGGTTGGATGGCATCACTGACTCAGTGGTCATGAGTTTGAGCAAAATCTGGGAGTTGGTGATGGACAGGGAAGCCTGGTGTGCTGCAGTCCATGGGATTGCAAAAAGTTGGACACAATTGAGAGACTGAACTACTCTAGTCTGTTCACCGCAGAATAATCTGACCAGGAAGAGAAGCAACTTTCTTATATTAAAAGGCACTGTGAGTTTAACAAGACACTGCAGAAAAATACAAACCTATTTTGGTATGTTTTACTACATTTGGAGGCAACTGTGGCCTAATTACAATATTCCTTGAAAGCCTGAAAATGTATTGAAAATGACACAAATTATCTCCACATACAATGGCCTCAGGCAGATTCAACAGGCAACTGTTTAACTCCCCACAAGGTGCAATCAGTCAGGCAGTTTAAAGCAGGAGAGGGGAATTCAGTACTACTGCTTCCCAGATAGCTCAGTTAGTAAAGAATCCGCTTGCAATGCAGGAGGACCCTGGTTCGATTCCTGGGTCAGGAAGATCCACTGGATAAGGGAAAGACTACTCACTCCAGTATTCATGGGTTTCCCTTGTGGCTCTGCTGGTAAAGAATCTGTCTGTGTTGCAGGACAACTGCTCCAGTATTCTTGCCTGGAGAATTCCATGGACTATATATAGTCCATGGGGTTGCAAAGAGTTGGACACAACTGAGCAACTTTCACTTTCAATGTTTGGTTCAGTTCAGTTCAGTCACTCAGTCATGTCCGACTCTTTGTGACCCCATGAATTGCAGCACACCAGGCCTCCCTGTCCATCAACAACTCCCGGAGTTCACCCAAACTCATGTCCATCGAGTTGGTGATGCCATCCAGCCATCCCATCCTCTGTCGTCCCCTTCTCCTCCCACCCCCAATCCCTCCCAGCACCAGAGTCTTTTCCAATGAGTCAACTCTTTGCATGAGGTGGCCAAAATACTGGAGTTTCAGCTTTAGTATCAGTCCTTCCAAAAAACACCCAGGATTGATCTCCTTTAGAATGGAATGGTTGGATCTCCTTGCAGTCCAAGGGACTCTCAAGAGTCTTCTCCAACACCACAGTTCAAAAGCATCAATTCTTTGGCACTCAGCCTTCTTCACAGTCCAGCTCTCATATCCATACATGACCACAGGAAAAACCATAGCCTTGACTAGATGGACCTTTGTTGGCAAAGTATGTCTCTGCTTTTGAATATGCTATCTAGGTTGGTCATAATTTTCCTTCCAAGGAGTAAGTGTCTTTTAATTTCATGGCTGCAGTCACCATCTGCAGTGATTTTGGAGCCCCCCAAAATAAAGTCTGACACTGTTTCCACTGTCTCCCCATCTATTTCCCATGAAGTGATGGGACCAGATGCCATGATCTTAGTTTTCTGAATGTTGAGCTTTAAGCCAACTTTTTCACTCTCCTCTTTCACTCTCATCAAGAGGCTTTTTAGTTCCTCTTCACTTTCTGCCATAAGGGTGGTGTCATCTGCATATCTGAGGTCATTGATATTTCTCCCAGCAATCTTGATTCCAGCTTGTGCTTCTTCCAGCTCAGCGTTTCTCATGATGTACTCTGCATATAAGTTAAATAAGCAGGGTGACAATATACAGCCTTGACATATTCCTTTTCCTATTTGGAACCAGTCACATGATATGAATTTCTTGGGGCAAGCACTGTGTCTTATTCACTTTTGTATTTCCAATATCTACAGATATAATAACTGTTCCATAAATGCTTATGGAGTGAACTGAACAGGTGTGACAAGATGGCTATAAATAAAGCTAGGCTCCCTCCTACAAGGAACTGTTTGAACTGTTGACGGGTGTACAGTCTTCTTAGGATGGTTATCCATGCAGTGTGCTCAAAGGCTCACCATTTTTAAAAGTTTCAGAAGGGACATTACCTAATTGAAATTTGAAATTTCCTATCTAAGCTTAAATGCTATATATGTAAACTGACATTCAACATACCTGTTTGCACTGGCTTGTCATATGGGTATGTGACCAGCACTGAACCACCATCTAGAGCAATAGAAAGACTGAAGTCCTGTTTCTGAATCAAGTTTTCAATGATGGCTTTAGTCTCAGGTTGGGAGGCATTACCTAAAAAATAGAAAAGTCAAACATAAAATACCGAGTTTTAAAACTTTTAATATGAGCAGCTAAGAAAATATTCCCTACTTGAACGTAGCCAAAAGGTTAACTTACAAAATCTGTAAATACTTTATTACACCATAAGCCACTATCTCAAGAAAGAAAGATATATCCTAGGAGGCAGGTTATTTTGAATTTTACATATTTTAGATAATGTTGAAAGGTCAATGACTCTTAGCAAGTTTAAGAAAATTTTTACTGGAAACAAAAAGAGATAGATACATCCTCTCTTAGAAAATGATAACCTGTTTTTGAAAGAAAATAAGATTTTCAGAAATTTTCTGCAGCATTGTTTGCAAGAACAAAAAATTAGAACGAAATTAAATGTCCATCAGCAGGGAAATTGTTGAATAAATTAGAGTACTACCATACATTAATAGCATACTAAAATGCCATTAATAAGAATGTTAGAGATGTGTAAGTATTAAAATAGACAGATATCAGTGATGTATCCAGTAGGAAAAGTTGCAGAATATCTATAGCTGATGATTCTTATATTTAAGTAAATAAGAAACAGGCCCTTTCAAATCAACATACACATACATCTCGTGTGTGTGTGTGTGTGTGTGTGTGTGTGTGTACACACATATATAAGAGAATAGAGAGAGAGAATATCCATCTCTGTATGACTAGTGATGGAAACTTCTCCCCAATATTGGATTTCAAAGAAAAAACTTGAATTACCTTTGCAAATGAAAAACAAGGAAAACCTGCAAAGTTTTCAAGATGTCTCTATTCATTTATACTGTACATCCTAGACAAGAAAGCACCCCTTACTCATTTAAATAATAAGATCAACCAATCTCCTAGCAAAGAGAAATAAAATTATCTGCAAACTACTTTAATAGCCTAAAAATAAGTCTTACTTGTGAAGTCTGTATCCAGGTCTTTGCCACGAGCATTTGTCTGTCCTGTCTTGGAAGTACAGTCTTTCTCTTGTGCTTTCTCTCGCCCATCTGGATTTAGAGAAGGGACAATCACAATTCTAGTCCTGTCAACCAACTAAAACAGAAACAGAAATAAATGGGTTTATTAGCTCTATGTGAAATCAAAAGATACCTTGCCATGCCTCAAACAGAAAGTCTTCATTATTTGTTTTAAACACAGATTTAAAAGGCAGAATTGAAAAATAAATAAAATTCTTTCTTGCTCCAAATAAATTTAAAAAAAAATCAAAAACTGTACAACTAATGTTCCTAGAGACCTCCTGATAACTTACATCAAGGGTTAGAAACCACTGCCTATAGACTAAAATCCCCTGGAGGAGGAAATGGCAACCCACTCCAGTATTCTTGCCTGGAAAATCCCATGGATAGAGAGGCCTGGCAGTCTACAGTCCATAAGGTTGCAAAAGAGTCAGACATGACTGCAACCACCCACATAGGCTAAACCCAGACTGATGCTTGTTATTGTAAATAAAGTTTTACTGGCACACAGTCTTGCCCATTCATGTGACTGTTTTTGTTTTGCAATGGCAGCGTTGAGTAACTGCAACACAGAACATCTGACCCACAGAGCCCCAAATGTATATTATGTGACCCTTTATAGAAAAGATTTGCTGACCACTGGCTGGCTTAGGTCAATAATGGCAATATGGTATTTCCAGATTAAAAACAAGAACATATAATGTCCCAGTTGACAAATATCAATGTACATCTGGAAACAATGAGACAGAAGAGTTGAAATCAGCATATCAAAGAAATATGGGGTAGGATATTTGTCTAATCCAAATAATTTCTCCTTCAGATGATCCATAATATCCATATCCATAATACTATATGTTAATATAGTATTAACACCTATATTTATGGCATGAACTTCTCATTTAATTTATCCTAAATATTTCTAATAGTGAATCAAAATAAGTGATCCCTGGTTTATTTGTTCTGGTAAAACAGTCAATAGCTTGAAATATATTTGCAATCCTTTAATTAATTTATTCTAGAATCTTTCCCCTGAGGGAGATTTTCTTCCTAAAGTATAGGGCTTAACCACAAGTCTCTGGTTATGTATTTGTTTCTTTGAAGTCTCCAGACAATTCTGACACTTAGCTCAAAACAAATGGCAATCTAAAGCATTGTTGTTGTTTAGCTGCTTAGTTGTGTCCGACTCTTTTGCGACCCCATGGACTGTAGCCCACGAGTCTCCTCTGTCCGTGGGATTCTCCAGGCAAGAATACTGGAGTGGGTTGCTATTTCCTTCTCCAGGGGATCTCCCCTCCCAGAGATCAGACCTGTCTATTGCACTGCAGGTGGATTATTTACCAGTGAGCTACCTGGGAAACGCAATCTAAAGACTAATTAGACCAGTGAGGCAAAATCTTATAAACTAGGAGTTTTGAAATTCATGGTAGATGTTGTACCTTTCATAACCATAAGATCAGTAGGTAGCAATTGTGGCCAAATAATAGAATAATCTGAGGAGCTTTTAAAGGAATATTGTTGCTTCTGGGGATGGAGCCCAGCCACTGAGATTTTTAAAAACTTCCCAGATTTTTCAATGTGTAGCCAGGGTTGAGAACCACTCTCCTAGGTAATCTCCTATTTTGAAACAACATCAACAAAATCTCTGAAAACAGGAAGAAGTCAGTGGGATCTCCTTTTTTGAAAGTTTTTTGATCAAGTCTGATTTACATTCACTTCACTTAATCCCACATCATGGGATCCTAATTGTGACATTACTTCTTTCCAAATTTCTCCCAGTGGAGGCAGTAGAGTAAAACAGAATAGCACAGGCTTTTCAGTGACACACACCTGGGCTTAAATCCCTGTTTTACCACTTAGCAGCTGTGTGACCTCCTGTAAGTTATCTAATATCTCTGCCTCGGTTTTCACATCTATTAAATGGAGATAACATAATTGCAGGGTTGAGGATTAAATTATGATATATGTAAAGTACCTACAACATAGCAGGTATTAAACAAATACTACTTCCTTTTCCCTTTCCTAAGTTCTATACAGTGAGTGTTCTAAACAGAGGCCCACTCTTTCCTTCCTTTCTCTAATATAACACAGAAACTAGGCTGTTTAGTCACATATAAGCAGCTTCTGGACCAGCAGTATAGTCTGTAGTCATGGATGACTGAAGTTGGCACTGCTGTATCACTTTTCTAAAATCTCTTAGTATTCAATACTTTCATCTTTCTTACATGAAAAGAAAAACTATTTCTCTTCCACCTCATGTTTCAATATAGTACCCTAACTGTAAATAACTGGCAATGGAAGTCCCTCAAATTAGAGTGTATAGCACTGTGAGTAAAGAATGGAAGAGTAAGGTAAAGGAACAGAGGACTGACTGCAAATCTTTATTATTTCTTTTCCTCTATGGCTCTTAATATATACAAAGAAATATAATAGACACTATTAACAACTATATACCAAGGTCCGTTTTTAAAGCGTAAGGTTTATAATGATATTAAAAGTACCACTGTATAAGAATCTAACAGGAAATTAAATTTTTAAAAAAATGATGCCTTGATATCAGTATACAATCAGTAAGTCACTGAGCTTTATCCTTTTAAAGCATGTCAAAACAGGTTATTCTCTTACTTGTGTAACAGCTGGGTTCTTTTTGTAGTTTAGACAGAGAAATTCTGCCAGAGCCAAAAGAAGTTCAGTTCCAACTGGAGCATTGCCATGGATACCAGCAACAAAACGAATCTTCGGTTCTTCAGGCTCAGATACATTGGGCTTATTGGAGATTTCAAGGGACCAAATGTGACGATATTCAGCACTCTGTCCCAAACTGTCGAAAACCAGAATCAAAAAGTCAGTAAGTAATCAACTTACTTACTTGATTGCTGTCTTACTTGATTACTGTTAATGCTGCCTTACAGATTTTAAAAACATAAATGAGAACAAAATTTGAAAAGTCTTAAAAAATCTTTAAAGAATAAATCTCTGTGTCAGAATACTTTAAGAAAATTAGGTTCCCTTGATCAAAGAAAATCAAACAAGATGTGAGATACTATCAGATTTAGGAATGACTGTGATTGAGAACTGCATCCCTTCAAGTTCAGTCATTCCTCGATCATCTTTGTGATGTTTACCCAATCTTCTATAATCTATATTATTTCTTTAGTTAGCATATGTCTCTTAAGTTAACTCACTTAAATATTTATTACTGAAATCTCTAAGTATACACAAATGCATAAAATCTTACTTTACGATCTAAATGAATTTATGTAAATAAGACATTTTATATTTTAAATGCAGTACCAGAATCACAGCAAAACTAATTTTAAAGGCCTGCTTTCTCTAATATAAAGAAAGACTTATTAAGAATTAGATAGAAAAAAAAAATTGGCACTAAACTGAGGATTAATAGAATAGACAAAGCACTGCTTTCGCATGAAGGTATTCAATGATACTTAGTAACCGTTGGAGGGCCACCTAAAACTGTCTTGTGTCCCACCCTGGGCAGATGTTGTACATTAGGGGGGACTATTTAATAAACGGGGAAGGCAATGGCATCCACCCCAGTACTCGTCTGGAAAATCCCATGGACGGAGGACCCTGGTGGGCTGCAGTCCATGGGGTCGCTAAGAGTTGGATACGACTGAGCGACTTCACTTTCCCTTTTCACTTTTATGCATTGGAGAAGGAAATGGCAACCCACTCCAGTGTTCTTGCCTGGAGAATCCCGGGGACAGGGGAGCCTGGTGTGCTGCTATCTATGGGGTCGCACAGAGTCAGACACGACTGAGGTGACTTAGCAGCAGTAGCAGCATTTAACAAAAAATGCATGCTCAATTGCATTTAAAGGTTAAACGGAAAGCAAAACAATGTCCCATTTTATTTTAAAATAAGAAAATCTTTAAACTCTATATGGCACTAAGATGGACCATATTAAAACATGACCTGGGCAGAAAGAGCACTAAGAGCGCGGCCGAGAGGAGCTACCCCATGACCGAGGTCAGGAAGGGCGGCGGTGAGGAGATATCCCTCCTCCAAGGTCAGGAAGGGCGGCAGTGAGGAGAGACCCCTCATCCAAGGTAAGCTGCGATGGCTGTGCTTTGCTGGAGCAGCCGAGAAGAGATACCCCACGCCCAAGGTAAGAGAAACCCAAGTAAGATGGTAGGTCTTGCAAGAGGGCATCAAAGGGCAAACACACTGAAACCATACTCACAGAAAACTAGTCAATCTAATCACACCAGGACCACAGCCTTGTCTAATTCAATGAAATTAAGCCATGCCCGTGGGGCAACCCAGGATGGGCGGGTCATGGTGGAGAGATCTGACAGGGTGTGGTCCGCTAGAGAAGGGAATGGCAAACCACTTCAGTATTCTTGCCTTGAGAACCCCATGAACAGTATGAAAAGGCAAAATGATAGGATACTGAAAGAGAAACTCCCCAGGTCAGTAGGGGCCCAATATGCTACTGGAGATCAGTGGAGAAATAACTCCAGAAAGAATGAAGGGATGGAGCCAAAGCAAAAAGAATACCCAGCTGTGGATGGGACTGGTGATAGAAGCAAAGTCCGATGCTGTAAAGAGCAATATTGCATAGGAACCTGGAATGTCAGGTCCATGAATCAAGGCAAATTGGAAGTGGTCAAACAAGAGATGGCAAGAGTGAATGTCGACATTCTAGGAATTAGCGAACTAAAATGGACTGGAATGGGTGAATTTAACTCAGAGGACCATTATATCTACTACTGTGGGCAGGAATCCCTCAGAAGAAATGGAGTGGCCATCATGGTCAACAAAAGAGTCCGAAATGCAATACTTGGATGCAATCTCAAAAACGACAGAATGATCTCTGTTCGTTTCCAAGGCAAACCATTCAATGTCACAGTAATCCAAGTCTATGCCCCAACCAGTAACGCTGAAGAAGCTGAAGTTGAACGGTTCTATGAAGACCTACAAGACCTTTTAGAACTAACACCCAAAAAAGATGTCCTTTTCATTATAGGGGACTGGAATGCAAAAGTAGGAAGTCAAGAAACACCTGGAGTAACAGGCAAATTTGGCCTTGGAATACGGAATGAAGCAAGGCAAAGACTAACAGAGTTTTGCCAAGAAAATGCACTGGTCATAGCAAATACCCTCTTCCAACAACACAAGAGAAGACTCTATACATGGACATCACCAGATGGTCAACACCAAAATCAGATCGATTATATTCTTTGCAGCCAAAGATGGAGAAGCTCTGTACAATCAGCAAAAACAAGACCAGGAGCTGACTGTGGCTCAGATCAGGAACTCCTTATTGCCAAATTCAGACTGAAATTGAAGAAAGTAGGGAAAACCACTAGACCATTCAGGTATGACCTAAATCAAATCCCTTATGATTATACAGTGGAAGTGAGAAATAGATATAAGGGCCTAGATCTGATAGATAGAGTGCCTGATGAACTACGTAATGAGGTTCGTGACATTGTACAGGAGACAGGGATCAAGACCATCCCCATGGAAAAGAAATGCAAAAAAGCAAAATGGCTGTCTGGGGAGGCCTTACAAATAGCTGTGAAAAGAAGAGAAGTGAAAAGCAAAGGAGAAAAGGAAAGATATAAACATCTGAATGCAGAGTTCCAAAGAATAGCAAGGAGAGATAAGAAAGCCTTCTTCAGCCATCAGTGCAAAGAAATAGAGGAAAACAACAGAATGGGAAAGACTAGGGATCTCTTCAAGAAAATCAGAGATACCAAAGGAACATTTCATGCAAAGATGGGCTCGATAAAGGACAGAAATGGTATGGACCTAACAGAAGCAGAAGATATTAAGAAGAGGTGGCAAGAATACACAGAAGAACTGTACAAAAAAGAGCTTCACGACCCAGATAATCACGATGGTGTGATCACTGACCTAGAGCCAGACATCCTGGAATGTGAAGTCAAGTGGGCCTTAGAAAGCATCACTATGAACAAAGCTAGTGGAGGTGATAGAATTCCAGTGGAGCTATTCCAAATCCTGAAAGATGATGCTGTGAAAATGCTGCACTCAATATGCCAGCAAATTTGGAAAACTCAGCAGTGGCCACAAGATTGGAAAAGGTCAGTTTTCATCCCAATCCCAAAGAAAGGCAATACCAAAGAATGCTCAAACTACCGCACAATTGCACTCATCTCACACGCTAGTAAAGTAATGCTCAAAATTCTCCAAGCCAGGCTTCAGCAATATGTGAACCGTGAACTTCCTGATGTGCAAGCTGGTTTTAGAAAAGGCAGAGGAACCAGAGATCAAATTGCCAACATCCGCTGGATCATGGAAAAAGCAAGAGAGTTCCAGAAAAACATCTATTTCTGCTTTATTGACTATGCCAAAGCCTTTGACTATGTAGATCACAATAAACTGTGGAAAATCCTGAAAGAGATGGGAATACCAGACCACCTGATCTGCCTCTTGAGAAATTTGTATGCAGGTCAGGAAGCAACAGTTAGAACTGGACATGGACCAACCGACTGGTTCCAAATAGGAAAAGGAGTACGTCAAGGCTGTATATTGTCACCCTGTTTATTTAACTTATATGCAGAGTACATCATGAGAAACACTGGACTGGAAGAAACACAAGTTGGAATCAAGATTGCTGGGAGAAATATCAATAACCTCAGATATGCAGATGACACCACCCTTATGGCAGAAAGTGAAGAGGAACTCAAAAGCCTCTTGATGAAAGTGAAAGTGGAGAGTGAAAAAGTTGGCTTAAAGCTCAACATTCAGAAAACGAAGATCATGGCATCTGGTCCCATCACTACATGGGAAATAGATGGAGAAACAGTGGAAACAGTGTCAGACTTTATCTTTCTGGGCTCCAGAATCACTGCAGATGGTGACTGCAGCCATGAAATTAAAAGACGCTTACTCCTTGGAAGGAAAGTTATGACCAACCTAGATAGCATATTCAAAAGCAGAGACATTACTTTGCCAACAAAGGTTCACCTAGTCAAGGCTATGGTCTTTCCTGTGGTCATGTATGGATGTGAGAGCTGGACTGTGAAAAAGGCTGAGCGCCGAAGAATTGATGCTTTTTTTTTTTTTTTTAATTTTATTTTTTTTTTTTGCAGGGGAAAATGGACAAAGGAAAGGATCAATGAGGGTGGGAGGGAAATGGGAAGAAAGAAGGGGAGTGATGGTGGGGAGGAGTATATGTAATTTCTTAACTAATGGCTTTCTGTTTTTAATCACAAAGAACACTTAAAAAAAAAAAAACATGTTGAATTCATCCTATATTAGGAGGTTTGATCTGGAAATGAAAAGTTCAGAAATCTAAAAGTCCAGTTTGGGTGTCCTCATCTTAGGCACATCTTGGTATTTTGTATTGGTAGGTCTATCTTTACCACAATATATTATTTAGGACAGGATCACATTTTTCACTTCTTCCTCCTTACTACCCAAAGTGGTACCAGTCCCATAAAATAGTCAATAAAGCTTTACAGAATGAACAAATAAGTCAATATTTCTTTTTTTAACTCTCCTGAGTGAACTGAATTTTTGGAGGCTCATAAGTGAATATGTTTTCCTCTTTACTTTGTCTATTACAGCCAGATTATATAAGTATGAGTGGGGTATTAAAGTCTCCCACTATTATTGTATTGTTGCATATTTCTTCTATCATATTAATTAATGTTTGTCTTAGATATATCAATGCTCCAATGTTGGGTGCATGTATATTTATAATTGTTATAACTTCTTTTTGGATTGTTCCTTTAAGTCGTTGTGTATAACCTTGATTGTCTCCTTTTCAGGATCTTTAAAGTCAGTTTTATCTCATATGAGTATTGCTACTCCTGTTTTCTTTTGGTCCATAATTGCATAAAAAATCTTTTTCCAGCCCTTCATTTTCAGTCAGTATATATCCCCTATTTTAAGGTGGTTCTCTTGTAGACAACATATATAGGGGTCTAGTTTTTGTATCCATTTGACCCATTTTAGTCGTTTGGTTATCTCTTGTAGACAAGGTATGTAGGTGTCTTGTTTTTGTATCGATTCGGCCAGTCCCTGTCTGTCGATTAGGGCATTCAGCCCCTTAACGTTTAAAGCAATTATTGATAAATAGGATTTACTTTATTGTTTTGGGTTCGAATTCATACACCCTTTTAATGATTCCTATCTAGAGAATGTCCTTCAGTTTTTGTTGGAGAAATGGTTTAGTGGTGCTAAATTCTCTCAACTTTTGCTTATCTGTGAAGCTTTTGATTTCTCCTTCATATTTGAATGAGATCCTTGCTGGATACAATAATCTAGGCTGTAAGTTATTTTCTTTCATCACTTTAATTATGTCTTGCCATTCCCTCCTGGCTTGAAGAGTTTCTATTGAAAGATCAGCTGTTATCCTTATGGGAATTCCCTTGTGAGTTATTTGATGTTTTTCCCTTGCTGCTCTTAATATTTGTTCTTTATATTTAATCTTTGTTAATTTGATCAATATGTGTCTTGGGGTGTTTCGCCTTGGGTTTATCCTGTTAGGGACTCTCTGGATTTCTTGAACTTGAGTGGTAATTTCCTTCTCCAATTTAGGGAAGTTTTCAACTATTATCTCCTCAAGTATTTCCTCATGGTCTTTCTTTTTATCTTCTTCTGGAACTCCTATGATTCGAATATTGCAGCGTTTAATGTTATCCTGGAGGTCTCTGAGATTGTCTTCATTTCTTTTGATTAGTTTTTCTTTTTTCTCCTCTGATTCATTTATTTCTAGGATTCTATCTTCTAATTCACTAATCCTATCTTCTGCCTCTGTTATTCTACTATTTGTTGCCTCCAGGGTGTTTTGGATCTCATTTATTGCATTATTCATTATGTGTTGACTCTTTTTTATTTCTTCTAGGTCCTTGTTAAACCTTTCTTGCATCTTCTCAATCCTTGTCTCCAGACTCTTTAACTGTGATTCCACTTTGATTTCGAGATTTTGGATTAATTTCACTATCATTATTCGAATTCTTTATCAGGTAGATTCCCTATCTCTTCCTCTTTGGTTTGTTTTGGTGGGCATCTATCCTGCTCCTTTAGCTGCTGGGTATTCTTTTGTCTCTTCATCTTGTTAAACTTGCCAAGTTTAAAGTGTCCTTACTATATTCTGGTAGTTTGTTGAATTTTCTTTCTTGAGGTGGTTTATTGGTCTTTTCAATATCTGATCTCTGCCCTGTTACGGGGGGCGGAGATGAACACCCAAATCTAAGCCGGCCAGGTTCAGGCACTTGGATAATCCTCAGAAGCACAGACTTGGTTGAGTCTGCGTTTTATGCCCTTCCCAGATCCGAGTAGCGCAGGTGATGAAATGTTCAGGGAGCGCAGCTGCTGGGACTTATCGCCTCTCCGCCGCTCAGTTTTCTGGGTATACAACCGGCGCACTTTCTCAGGCAGATGTTGACCATCCAGAGCCCCAAGAAGCGTGAGTCAGCACAGAAACCTACCTACAGTTCTGTAGACAGTGTCTCTCTAGGGCTGTGATTACCCGCCTCCGGCCCTGGCTGCCTGTCACCGGAGTGGGACGGCGCCGGCTATCTCCGTGCAGTCCTTTGTTCTGTAGGTAGTCCTGGTGGTGTCTTAAGTTAGGGCTGGCTTTTGATGTAGTAGATAACCGATAGTCTGGTTATTTCGCTCAGATAGCGCTTGAGATAGCCAGGCCAAACCCTTTCTCAAAGCAATGCAGGCCCCGCCGCTCCTCCTAGCCCAGCCCCCGCTTGCCAATAGCAAATGCTGGTGTCCGCGCCGCTTCTCTGCAAAAGGAGTTACCGCAGGGCTCGTTTTCTCGTTTTGAAGACAATGAATTGTCTTTCTAAGTGCCTGATGACCTCTGCCGGCATTCAGAAATTGTTTTGTAAAATTTATTCAGCATTCAAATGTTCTTTAAATGGATTTGTGGAGGAGAAAGTATTCTCCCCGTCCTACTCATCTGCCATCTTAGCTACTCCAGAATTGATGTTTTTGAACTGTGGTGTTGGAGAAGACTCTTGAGAGTCCCTTGGACTGCAAGGAGATCCAACCAGTCCATTCTGAAGGAGATCAGCCCTGGGATTTCTTTGGAAGGAATGATGCTAAAGCTGAAACTCCAGTATTTTGGCCACCTCATGCGAAGAGTTAACTCATTGGAGAAGACTCTGATGCTGGGAGGGATTGGGGGCAGGAGGAGAAGGGGACGACAGAGGATGAGATGGCTGGATGGCATCACTGACTCGATGGATGTGAGTCTGAGTGACCTCCGGGAGTTGGTGATGGACAGGGAGGCCTGGCGTGCTGTGATTCATGGGGTCGCAAAGAGTCGGACACGAATGAGCGACTGATCTGATCTGATCTGGGCAGAAAAGTTCAAGATCAGTTGAGGAAGAGTGGTATTTGGTATCTTCCAATGGAAGAGAGGTAATTTCAGTTCAGTTCAGTTCAGTTCAGTCGCTCAGTCGTGTCTGACTCTTTGTGACCCCATGAACCACAGCACACCAGGCCTCCCTGTCCATCATCAACTCTGGGAGTCCACCCAAACCCATGTCCATTTTGTTGGTGATGCCATCCAACCATCTCATCCTCCGTCGTCCCCTTCTCCTCCTGCCCTCAATCTTTGCCAGCATCAGGGTCTTTTCATATGAGTCAGCTCTTTGCATCAGGTGGCCAAAGTATTGAAGTCTCAGCTTCAACATCAGTCCTTCCAGTGAACACCCAGGACTGATCTCCTTTAGGATGGACTGTTGGATCTCCTTGCAGTCCAAGGGGCTCTCAAGAGTCTTCTCCAACACCACAGGTAATTGGTAATTGCTAAGGTAATTATGTGCAATTTATGTGCAAAAGTAAAATCCGTTGTAATCACAAACACTATAAACCAGGATTTGAGAAACTAAATTTACTGGTAAAATTAAAAGAAACAGTGAAGGAAAAAAAGTGAAAAGTAAAAGGCTAGATAATGTTCATTTGGTTTGGAGTAGAGACTTGTTAAGGTCAGGGAAAAATGTAAAGGAAAGACCCTACAATAGGCAAACAATAGGAATCAACAGATGAAGGAAATAATTTTGAAACCGTGAAAGTGAAGCAGAGAAGCACAATGAAATGAAGGTAAAGGTTATCTCCGTCATCAGTTTCACAGAAGCCAGTACCGCAGGTTTTCGCAGAACCCTTAATCACGTGAGCCCCTAAGGCTTCAGGGAACAGTGAGTAGAGACTAAAGTATAGAAAATGACAGCCAACCAAACTTCATTTTCTAATTTGAAGAAAAAGTTACACATTATTCCTGACAAGTGAGCTCACAGTTCTAAACCTATCCCTTGCCCCTAGCAAAATAAAACTAAATAATATTTACTCGGAACATAAAATCTGCAGCTGAGAAGTGGAAAGAGTTTTGAAATCAAAGTAATCATTAGAAAGAGTGGTTTTACGTTTTTCTGGAGGTACAGGCCACACATTACTGAACTAACAAGTAGCTCTGCTCCAGTGTTTCTTGTAAAAGTTTCGAAGATTCATTGCTAGAAAGATCTCCAAGCAAATATCTGTTTCAAAATAAGTTAATGCCAACTCTATACATTCAAAGCAGAAATAGATGTTTTTCTGGAACTCTCTTGCTTTTTCCATGATCCAGCGGATGTTGGCAATTTGATCTCTGGTTCCTCTGCCTTTTCTAAAACCAGCTTGAACATCAGGAAGTTCACGGTTCACATATTGCTGAAGCCTGGCTTGGAGAATTTTGAGCATTACTTTACTAGCGTGTGAGATGAGTGCAATTGTTCGGTAGTTTGAGCACTCCTTGGCATTGCCTTTCTTTGGGATTGGGATGAAAACTGACCTTTTCCAAACTCTTGTGGCCCCTGCTGGTTTTCCAAATTTGCTGGCATATTGAGTGTAGCACTTTCACAGCATCATCATTCAGGACTTGGAAGGGCCCCAGGAAAATCCCCTCCCCTCCACTAGCTTTGTTCGTAGTGATGCTTTAGGGGCCCATTTGGCTTCACATTCCAAGATGTCTGGCTCTAGGTCAGTGATCACATCATCATGATTATCTGGGTCTTGAAGCTCTTTTTGTACAGTTCTTCTGTGTATTCTTGCCACCTCTTCTTAATATCTTCTGCTTCTGTTAGGTCCACACCATCTCTGTCCTTTATTGTGCCCATCTTAGCATGAAATGTTCCTTTGGTATCTCTGATTTTCTTGAACAGATCCCCCTCTCTTTTCCCATTCTGTTGTTTTCCTCTATTTCTTTGCATTGATCACTGAAGAAGGCTTTCTTATCTCTTTTCTTTTTTTTCTCTTTCTCTATACATTTTTTTATATTTTTTTTTTTTTTTTTTTTTTCCTTTTCTTTTTTTCTCCTCTTTTTTTATAACCCCCCCCCCCCCCCCCATTCCTTTTTTTTTTTTTTTTTTTTTTTGGCCGTGGGCTTTGTCTCTCTCCCCCTCTCCAGTATATTGAGACCATCTTTATTCATTCATCCACCCTCTATCTATCAAATCCTAACCCCTAAAAAATATTTCCCCCCCCTTCTATAAAATAAGATGCAGAAAAAAAAACAAAAAAAGGTAATGGAAGAAAAAACAGGTTGTAAAAAGAAAAAGAAGGAAGTTAAGGCTGCATATTGTCACCATGTTTATTTAACTTATATGCAGAGTACATCATGAGAAATGCTGGACTGGAAGAAACACAAGTTGGAATCAAGATTGCCGGGAGAAATATCAATAACCTCAGATATGCAGATGACACCACTCTTATGGCAGAAAGTGAAGAAGGGCTAAAAAGCCTCTTGATGAAAGTGAAAGTGGAGAGTGAAAAGGTTGGCTTAAAGCTCAACATTCAGAAAACGAAGATCATGGCATCTGGTCCCATCACTGCATGGGAAATAGATGGGGAAACAGTGGAAACAGTGTCAGACTTTGTTTTTCTGGGCTCCAAAATCACTGCAGATGGTGACTGCAGCCATGAAATTAAAAGACGCTTACTCCTTGGAAGGAAAGTTATGACCAACCTAGATAGCATATTCAAAAGCAGAGACATTACTTTACCAACAAAGGTTCGCCTAGTCAAGGCTATGGTCTTTCCTGTGGTCATGTATGGATGTGAGAGCTGGACTGTGAAGAAGGCTGAGCGCCGAAGAATTGATGCTTTTGAACTGTGGTGTTGGGAAAAAACTTTGAGAGGCCCTTGGACTGCAAGAAGATCCAACCAGTCCATTCTGAAGGAGACCAGCCCTGGGATTTCTCTGGAAGGAATGATGCTAAAGCTGAAACTCCAGTATTTTGGCCACCTCATGCGAAGAGTTGACTCATTGGAGAAGACTCTGATGCTGGGAGGGATTGAGGGCAGGAGGAGAAGGGGACGACAGAGGATGAGATGGCTGGATGGCATCACTGACTCGATGGATGCGAGTCTGAGTGACCTCCGGGAGGGTGGAGAGAGGGAGGGGCGGGTGGGGTGAGTTTATGGGGGGGAAAAAAGAGGGAAACAAGAGCGACTGATCTGATCTGATACATTCAAACCAAATATTTCTAAATGAATTACAAGAACCATTTAATGTGGTTTAGGCTGAATGTAACCTCTGTAAAAAGAATAAAGGAAGGAAGGAAGGAGAAAGAAAGGGGAAAAAAAAGTCAGTAAGAAGGTGACACTTACTTGGTAAGATTTGTAATAAGTGGATAGTTCATCACAAGCCCTCTCAGAAACTCTGACAAGTCCTTGTATGAATGGTAACGATACAGAGCCAGATTTGAGGAGGAGCGTAACATGAGGCGTTCCAAACCATTCTCAGCTGAAAGGTCTTTAATTAAAGCTTCAAACTCTTTAGTGGTCGGATCGCTGACATCATCAGTGTTGGCACTGTCCCCCTTGCCTTTCTTTGATTCATTGTTTGAATCTGTTGAAGATCGGACAAGTGTGAAGTTGACCTGAACAGCACCTTCACTCTTTACGGTCACATTCTTGGTGACCGGGTTATACCTGCAATAAAGTAGACAGATCAGGGTCACACATTTGCAGCTGGAGTACCCAAGCCCTGGCAAGACAGGGTAACTCAAGGTTGCTTAGCCTCTATAGGGCTTTCTGGCGATAATCTTCCAGAATAGAGTTGTTTCTTTCATCCTCAAGCACTCAATTTCAGAGCATTCAGTAACTCACCCTCGAGCAGATGCGGTGATTTTATAAGTTCCTGGAACCAAGAGACGCCAGTAATCTCCATTTTTGTAAGTAGTTACTGGGTGATTAATTTCAGCAACACTAATGGTGGCATTTAAAATACCTCTGCCATCTGTGGCATCTAGGACGAATCCTTTGACACCCTGATGGACCTGGATAAAGCACAAGGATACCCAGATTTTATTGATAAAGATTATCATCTAGATATTTTGGGAGTTCACAACCAACATAACAGATTCTTAAATAATGTAAATATGTGGAACAAACAGGAATTCAGGACTTCAGAGTAAAGCTAAATGTCACCATCCATTAAATAAAACATTTGATTTTCTGAAAGGCTAATTTTTCATAAGTTATATTTGTCTTTACCATGAGGAATATAAACAACTGTTTAAACTTCAGCACCAATTTCAGAATATAGGACATTCAACAAGAAAACTGACCTGACTGCTTTAAAAAGGAAATGTCATTTAAAAAAATAGAGGACTACTCTAGATCAAAGAGAGTAAAGAGATGTAATAATCAAACCAAATGCAATGCATGAATCTTGACAAGATTGTGGTTCTAAAATACAGCTATAGAAAGACATTTTGAGGACAATAAGGAGGAAATTTGAATGTGGATTAAGTATCAGGCAGTGTAGGGAGTTAGTGTTAATTTCCTCCGGTGCTCTCTCTCTGCTCTGCTCAGTCATTTCAGTCGTGTCTGACTCTTTGAGACCCTATGGAGTGTAACCCACCAGGCTCCTCTGTTCATGGGATTTTCCTGGCAAGAATACTAGAGTGGGTAGCCATGCTCTCTCCTCCAGGGGATCTTCCCAAACCCAGGGATCGAACCTGTATCTCTTGCATCTCCTGCACTGGAGGTGGATTCTTTACCATTAGTGCCACCTGGGAAGCCCTTTTCTTAGGTGAGATAATAGCAATTGGAGATGTCAGGTAGGAGAATTAACTCTATTTTTAGACTACTTTTAAATATTCTGAAATACTTAGAGATAAATATCATAACACCTGCAATTTATACTGAAATAGTTCAGCAAAAATATGTGTATGTGTATATACATGTGTGTGTGTGTGTATAAAAAATACAAATGCAGCAAATGTAAAAACTGTTAAACCTAGGTAAAAGAAGAGTAGTATTTATTGTGTTCGTCTTACAATTTTTCCTAATGTTTAAAAAATTTCAGAATAAAGTGTTCCAAGATATTAGTATATAAAGTTAAAGTCACTCAGTTATGTCTGACTCTTTGGGATCCTCCAGGCCAGAATACTGGAGTGGGTAGACTTTCCCTTCTCCAGGGGACTCTTCCAAACCCAGGGATTGAACCCAGGTCCCCCACATTGCAGGCAGATTCTTTACCAGCTGAGCCACAGGGAAGCCCAAGAATACTGGCATGGGAAGCCTATCCTTTCTCCAGTGGATCTTCCTGACCCAGGAATTGAAGCGGGGTCTCCTGCATTGCAGTAGTTGGTAAAGATTCTTTACCAACTGAGCTATCAGAGAAGCCCATTAGTATATAAACTCACACCCTTTATGCCACTTTACTCAGAAAAGTACTGGCACAAAGGAGTACTCAGATCATCCTAATAATTTTCATCATGATTAGCATATTTTTACAGTCTTTACCTATTGGCTACCGTGCACATCCAAACAAAAGAAAATTAATCATTTCACAGTAAATCTATAGCAAAAGGAAAAAAAAACACATTTACCCCATAGCCCATCTTTTGCTTCCTTAGTCAGTCGGTTGAAACTGGCCCTTTGTGACCCCATGGACTGTAGCCCACCAGGATCCTCTGTTCACAGGATTTTCCAGGTAAGAATACTGGAGTGGGTTTCCATTTCCTTCTTTATGGGATCTTCCCCACCCAGGGATTGAACCTGGGTCTCCTGCATTGCAGGCAGATTCTTTACCAGCTAAGCCACCAGGGAAGCCTAAAATGCTGAGCCTGCTTATCACTTGACAAATTTTTAGGTGTGTATCCAATTTATATTAGCCTTTTATAAAGACAAGGGTAAAAAGTGACACTATCCATTAAGTGTAAAATATCATCCCTACATCATTTTATCATTTCAAACTTTTCTCCACACATAAAAATAAACTTATTTACATCCATAAATCTTCTAAATAAATTTACTAAAACATGAATAGGTCAAACTGGAATTCCAATGAGGTGTATTCCAAAATCAATGCATGAAAACCACATGTACACACAAAAATCTTGCTCTTGGGAGAAATTTCCCATGTCACTCCTGAATAGTCACCTGTTTCATAAACTGGATTAGGGATCTCCGATTCTGTGCCCAAAATTTTGGCAGGTCTTTCTCAAATGGGTATTTCACACAACCTAGTTCAATAGTCACTTCAAAGCAATTTGTTTGCAAATAGTTCCAGTCCTGCATACCACCTGAAAGATAAAAACTTTAAATTAGTTACTCTGAAGAAGTTCTAACTAGCTCAGATCCCAAATGGTAAGCAACATTCCTAGTAAAAAGTCAAATTCGTTCTTTTATCAGCATAGTTGAACACTAATAATGTGTTCAAGCGCTTCTGTGCTTGTGGTACAGGTAAAAAACATTTGTACGCTTGAAAGAATTCAAGTGTAGCTCACACTCTTCTAATTAGCACATCTAATATTCTTTATAATAGCCAGAGGGAAAATATAACATTTTCATCAAGTACAATAATTTTACTCAAAATTCAAAGTGCACCAAATATAAAAAATTGTTGAAAAAGTAATTTGAATGTTTTAAACTAATTATAAAATATTTTTAAAAGAATGATTATTTCTCAAAACTAAAAACTCAGTAACAAGCAGTACCATTGGGAGGACAGAAAATCCATCAAGTCGCATGGCTTTGATATAAAAGAATGTTTTACCTGGGACATTGTACCAACTGGCTCCATTTGTTATTCCATGAGGAAAATACTCATTAGGGTACATATTCTTACAAGGTCTACCTTGAAACATCTGCGAGTTTTCCTTAAAAAAAAAAAAAAGAATCGTTACTTGTATTTGTTTGTATCTGCATCAAAAAAAACATGAAGGGGATAAGGAAAGATAATAAGAGTGGTTACCAATAAGGTATATGTTGGGGTGGATGGAGTCATGGAAGCAGAGACTTTTCAATGTATAGCTTTCTGTGCCACTTTGATTTTTTACTATATGGATTTATTACCTACTTTTTAAAACCAAAATTAAACAGTTTATGCTCTGTTTAAAAAAAAAATGAAGACTTCATTTATTACTTGTATTTACAAGTAATATAAAAATCCAACCCAATACCTCTCAAGAGCAAAACCAAACTGTTCATATTCATACATTCATTTCATGATCTCAAGAGGCTTAACGTCCCTAAAAGGTAGTTCACAAACAAGGACAGGTAAGCGTCTTTCTCTGACTTGTTAGGGACCGAGGCAGCCCTTCTGTTCTTTGTAGTTATTTTATTCTTACAACTGGTTGCACCTTTTTCTTCCCTAAAGACAATACCCTGCTCCTTGAAACAGTTTGTGTCTCTGTGTCCTCAGTCTCCAGCAGTGTCTAGCACAGCATGTGTGCAATTGTTTGCTCAATACAGAGTAAAAAAAAAAAAAAAATTCTATAAAGGCACAAATAAACACTATTGAAAGCTAGAGGAGAGAAAGACTATTTCTGACTAGAGTGACAGGGGAATTTTCCTGAAGAAATTAAGCTCTGGAAGATGGTCAAAACTTCCTCTCTCTCTTTTGTAAATAGAAAATAAAAAGTACAGAAAAGTATAAAGAGAGAAATAATTTCTTACTTTCCCATCACTGAGAATTAACCATTTAACTTTAAAATATACAAAACAATCCCCTTTCATAAACTTAACATACCATTTACAGGCTTACCATGTATACCACTCTACTATCAAATGACAGTTATTACTTTAGATTACTGGAATATTTATATACATGTTGTATATGTGTATAAAGGGAGAAGACAAGAGTGTCAAAGTTTAAAACAGGCTTCTGGGGACCTTTGAGGTGGCACTTCCAGGTGAAACAGTGTAGGTGGAAGATTGATGACAAGAAACGGAGGCATGAGAGAACAATAAGGAAATAGAGACAAGTGGAAACTATTCAGGTTTCTTATTCTTTTGAACTAATTTTAGACCTGTAGAAATGTTGCAAAAATAGTACTGAGTTTTATACATCTTTGATCCACTATTTCCTATGTTAGCATTTTATATAATCATAGCACATTGATCAAAACAAAAAAACTAATTGTGTCCAACTCTTTGCAACCCCATGGACTGTAGCCTATCAGGCTCCTCTGTCCTTGGGGATTCTCCAGGCAAGAATACTGGAGTGAGTTGCCATGCCCTCCTCCAGGGAATCTTCCCAACCCAGGGATTGAACCTAGGTTTCCCACATTACATGCAGATTCTTTACTGTCTGAGCCACCAGGGAAGCCCTAATATTGGCATGATATTATTAACTAAAATGACCTACATTTTATTCAAATACCACTAGTGTTCCACTAATGCCTGCTTGAAATTTTCTCTTCCCTTGAGATCTGTCACATCGTATAGCTGTTTTTTCACTTTCACTTAATTGAATTAAAATTAAATTTCATTATACTTAAAATATAATAAAAGTTATTGTGGAAAATTAGAAAATTGAGGCAAGCAAAAAGAAGGAAAATATAAAGCCAGAAATCACCAATCATTTCCTATTTTGACATATAACATTTGACCATATTTTGACCCTTTTCTCTTTTCTCTTCACTAATTGTCAAAGGGCAGGCACTCCTTCATTTCTTTTTGCTTTTCTTCTCTCCCAGAAGCTATGCATTTGGAAGATTTTCCTTTAAATCCACCTGCGCTTTTAAATTGTGCTTATCCCTTTAAATACACCAGATCCTTTAATTTGTATGTACTTTGAAACCTCCTCCATGTATTCCACTGCTTTCACCTGCCCAATTATTATGTTAGTATTTTCAGCTTTAGGTTTCAGATGAAGGGCACATTCACTGCTTGGTGGTCATTCTGAATCATCTTAACGCCTGCCTTTCCTTAAACTTCCCTCTTTTGTCTTCATTGATTTTTGGAAGGTTTTATGCTAATTTGAAATAAATCATACAAAGAAAAACAAATACTGTATGATATCACTTATACGTGGAATTTAAAAAATACAACAAATTAGTGAACATAACAAAACAGACTCAGAGATACAGAGAACAAACCAGTGATTATTAGTGGGGAGAGGAAAAGGGAGGGGAATACAGGAGTAGGGGATTAAGAGGTACAAATTACCATGTATAAAGTAAGCTACAAGGATATACTGAATAACACAAGGAAATAGCTGGTATTTTATAATGACTATAAATGGAGTATAATCCTTAAAAATTGTGAATCACTATATTATACACCTGTAACATATAATATTACACATCATATGTACTTCAATTTTTTAAAAATTAGGAGAAAAAATGAAGAATATGAGTAAAACAAACAATAATTGAGACGACAGAATCAGAATGAATGCATGTCAGATTATTCACAGTTCTGTTTTAGTTCAAGGCAAAGTGATCTACACAGAGAAAAGACAAACAAAGCTGGGATTAGAAGGCAAAAGTAGAGGATAAAGGCTTAGAATCACCATAGTGGGAAATGAGCCAGGGAGTCAAGTTGCTTGCTGGGGAGAACTGAGGGCTAGGCTGAAGTTAAAGTGCACTATATATACATATTGTAGTCAACTGCCATAACTGTGTGACTTTTCTGGGATGTATCAGAGAAATGACTATAATTAATAAGGGTTGGCCATTGGCAAGGCAGATATGTCAAAAGGGCATAAAAGATCCTAAGACCCATCACTGAAAGGTATGTCCATGGGTCTAGGCTGGGTAGAAAAGAAACCAAATCAAAAGGGTTAAAGGTCAAAGAAAATAAAGAGAGGCTAAGGAATGCAAAGTTACAAAGAGGGTGAAAAGTGGAACGATAATAATGGGCAGAATGTGATGGGGACACGTATAAAATTTTATCTCTTAGTTTCTACTTTGATGATTTGGAAGTTATCTCATTTTTAAAAAAATTATTTCAGGTATATCCCTCTAAAATGGCATGTCCAAACCGAAGACAACTATACTTTAAAGTGAAATAAGACACGTACTCCCTGTTAGAAACTCTGAACAATCTCACAAGTTCACCTTGTATAGAATGAAGGAGTGGGAAAAGCAGAATGACAGAAGGGTCTGACTAGAGAGCGCAGAACTGCAGTAATAAGTTTCATTTATCAATGACCAATAACATTACAGACTGAGTCAGTAGTAAGACCAAAACCAGAAACTAACAAGCCTAGTATGTTACTACTGGGTGCTTAAATACCTTAGACTATAGGTTGGCAATTTTTTTCCTGTAAAGAGCTAGACAATAAAAATTTTAGGCTTTACAGACTCAAAAGGTTCTGTTGCAATGACTTGATTCTGCCCTATGCATCTATTGAGATGACTGTAGTATTTGTCTTCTTTAGTCTGTGAATGTGGTGAATTACACTGACTGATGTTCAAATGTTGACTGAGAAAGCAGCAACAGACAATAGTTTAAAGAATGGATGTGGCTGTGTGTCAATAAAACTTTATTTACAAGAACAGGTTGTAGGTTGGATTTTGTCCTAGAGCTGTAATTTGTCAACCCCACCATAGACTACTTTATGAGATTTATAGTTAAGTATTTGTCAAATGAAATAAACTAGCAGTTTATTAGTTTATTACGTTCCAGGTACTGTGCTAAAAGCTATAGATGAAAAGACATTACGTGAGCTTAAGGGCTAATGGGGAAACACGCTAAGTACACTTAGACGAGACCAGGAGCGTTCAGGGTGGTATGGCTGTAGACCACATGCAGCACATTTAAAAGTGAGGTGGGAAACAAAGAAGAAAAAGAAGTAAAGGAAAAAAGGAAGGCTTAACAGAGAAGAAAGCACTTGACCTGAGACTTGTAGGGCTTTGTCTTAATGCATCTTCTAATGAAAAATTAATTTTTATAACATTTTGTTTGAGCACAAGCCTACCTTGGAATAAGAAAGTGCTATTTGTTGAAACACGGCATCATCTGGTGATTTACTATATGTGGCAATGCCTTGTTCATCATCATCAAAAGGGTAGTTAACCACCAAAGTACCTATAAGGGAAATGAGGAAAATGTATTGTGTTATTTCTTGCAAGATGGAGCATTAACAAAAAGTAAGCTTTTCACAATACTGCCAGGGACAGGACACCAATGCAATTTTCCAAGACTAATTTCCTCAACAGATATGAAAAAGGTGTTAACTTCCTTGGGAGAAAATCAAAGTAGATAAATAAAATATTAATATTAAACAGCTGTGCATGACACTTAAAGGCTGCATTAACTGGAAAGGTCTTGGGAGTTTACCTGAACTTACAGGCATAATTTACACATTAGAACTGAAATCAGAAGTATACAGGCTTAATTAAACAATTTCACTTTCGTAATACTAAGGATCAGAAAATGTGAGCAAAACTTGATTTTTTTTTGGTAAATTCAGACATTTATAAGCTCAAAGAATTTTAAAATAAGAAAGAACTCTTAAAGTCCAATTAACCCACCCTCTTCATTTTGTAGATGTGGAGTCTAAATTGGAGATGCTAAACAACTTATGTTATGGATAGGAGAACTAGTCCCGACCTTCACCCAGAAACAAATGCTAAAAATTTCTTTTATGTTCATGTTATAAATTTGTCAACTGGAGTTATATCATATGGTTTTTTCATGACCTAAAGTACAGAGAGTGTGTTTTAAAACATATAGAAAGGATGTCAACTTCCTTCATGGTACCCATAAGAAATGAAGCAATTAGGATGCTTCTCTGGCAGGAGCCCTGAGCCTACTCCCCCACCAAAGAATCAAACCCCTTATCTTCCTATTATTCACATCAATTTCATTTGTCCATGTGCCCATTTATTCTGCCTTCATTAGGCCATTCATTTTGCCTTTTTGTCATGCCACTTCCTGCACGTGGAAGTGAAGGAACATACTCAACTTGAATCCAGATGAAGTAATCCTGTGGTAACAAATACCAGCAAACATTCATCTGTTTTAAAAAATTTTCTTTAAGAAACAAGTATGAACACTCATTTTATTTCTCAAAACAGTTCTAATAAGGTAAGTGTACTTCAACACCTGTTTTTAGACAAATTACTCCAAAAATTCTTTAAATTTCACCCTGAATTGATGACTCAGGTTTAAAAATTACAACCGAAAAAAGTCAACTTCTACTTAATATCGCCTTTCAAATGGTTAATTTTCTAAGGCCAAAAAAAAAAAAAGTCATAAAAGACTTAGGATATTCCTACAAAAGTTTATTTTAAAAAAATTAGTATCAACACAAAAAGCATAAGCTTTTTATAAAATTTACAAAAAGATAAATTTGACTTCATCAATATTAAAAAAAGTGTGCATCAGAGGTCATTAAGAAAGTTAAAATATAGCCTATAAAATGGGAGAAAATATGTGCAAATAAGCAATTTGATAAGGGTCTAGAGCCAAGACTATGTCAAGAAATCCTGCAACTCAACAAAAAGATGAAAAACCCAATTAAAAATGGGTGGAAGACTTGAACTGGAATTTCTCCAAATAAGATATACAAATGACCAAGAAGCACACAAGAACATGCTCAGTATCATTAGTCATCAGGGAAATACAAATCTAAATTTCAGTAAGATATCACCTTTCAGCCACTAAAATGGCTGCAATCAAAAAAACACAAATTAACAAGGTAGGTGAGGATGTGGAAAAACTAGAACCGTCATATATTGCTGATGGGAACATAAAATGGTTCTGCTACTGTGGAGTAGTTTGGCAGTTCATCAAGAAGCTAAACATGTTGGCATTTCCATCAAAAAGCCAAACATAGGTTAACCTCAAAGAATTGAAAACAGGAACTCAGATATTGTATGCCAATGTGCACAGTAGTACTATTTGTAACAGAGAGAAATAAAAACAACCCAAATATCCATCAACAGATACACAGATAAACAAATTATGGTATATACCTACAATGGAATATTATTCAGCATAAAAAGAAATAAAGTAAGAATACATGCTACAACAAGAATGATCTTTGAAAACATTATGCCAAGTGGAAGGAGACAGACACAAAGGGTCATATATTGTATGATTTCATTTCTATGAAATATCCAAAACAGGCAAGTCCATAGCGACAGAATGTGGATTGGTGGTTACCAAGGGCTTGCGGGGCATGGGGATAGGAACAACTGCTTCATGGGTAAGGGGTTTCCTTTTGGGGAGATGAAAATGTTTTCTAACAAAATAGAGATGGTTATGGCACAACATTGTGAATGCACTAAATGTCACTGAATTATTTACTTTAACATGGTTAATGTGATATGAATTTCACCTAGATAAAAATTAACATAAAATTTACAAAAGGAAATCTTACTTTTCTCTAAATTCTTTCAAAATCCTTCTAAATTGTTGAGTTAGCAGCAAAGAATTCCTCTGTTAAATTTCTTTGCCAAGATTTCAAAACTCATTTAAAGATTTTAAAGATGAGAAAATGAAATATGTCATGCAAAGAAACATATCTACATGATTAAAGATGTATCCCCACCATGCCAAGGTCTTGATACCACATGTGTACATATGTAAATTATTCTCACTGGAATGTAACTAGAATTATGCTTTCAGATTTAGTCAACATGACATCTGTTGTATTCTGAGAATATTTTTAAAAGCTCAAAACAAAAAAATATTTTCTGTCACACATGGTATGCAATCAATACAGTAAGAAAAAAGCAAAAAAAAAAAAAAAAAAAAAAAATTGCTAACCAGGCTGTAACTTCATAATTCCTATTTGGGTCTTTGAGAATTGTCCATGATTACCAGTTATAAAAGACTTTTATCTTCCTATTGGCAAACTTTCAAAGCCATTTTGGGGGAATCTTGATTTACTTCTTAAATACAAACATCCTTAAACATATACTGTCATTTCTAAAAGGCAGGTTAATCTGTACACGCTATCAAATCTCAACTGATACTTTCTTGTATGGTCTAACAAATATTGACAGTAAATTTCTTACCCATTTCTTGCTCCTGGTGTTAATACTTTTATTCTTCTTTTTTTAAATTTACTGAGATATAATTCACATACTATACAATCCATCCATTTAAAGTATAAAATTCTATGTTGTTCCACATATTCACAGGGTTGTACAACCATCCCTACTATCTAGTTATAGACCATTTCATTACTTAAAAAAAAACCAAAAACAAAATCCATACCCATTAGCAGTGACCCTTTCTCTCCCACCTCTAATCTATTTTCTGTCTCTATGGGTTTGCCTATTTCTGAGTATTTCATTAAAATGTAATCATATAATATATGGCTTCTTATGATTGAATTATATCACTTAACATGTTTTCAAGGCTCATTTATGTTGTAGCATGCATCAGTACTTCTTCCCTTCTCATTGCCAATTAACATTCAATTGTATAGCATATTTCATTTAATCATCAGTAAGTCAACATTTGGGTTATTTATATTTTGGTGATTATGAGTACTGCTATTATGAACATCCACATACAAGTTTACATGCAGACATAAGTTTTCGGGTCTCTTGGGTACTGACACTTATTTACACAACCATAGTTGGACATTGTAATGATTTTTAATCTTGACCTCTCATCCTATTCAACTGATAAATTCCGGCTGAATTATATGGAAGTGTGTAAACTCAGGTACTACATAAGAATGAGGTCACTGTGTTGTAGTTAAATACACAGCAGATGAAAGAAAAGAGAATGTCAAAATCTAAACCTACATAAAAGGGCTTATTGAACTTTAGGGAGAAGTAAAACTAAACATTTGGATCTGCTAGTGTTTAATTTTTATGAATGACAAAGAACATGTTACCAAATTCCCAGGAAAAGGGATAAATATAAAACATGTGTGAGGGATAAATATAAAACATTTGTGAGGGATAAACATAAACCACTTGAAGAACTAGGTGAGAGAGAAATGGAGGAAGGGAGAAGGAGGAAAAGGGAAGCAGAGAGAGAGTGAGAGACAGAAAGAGGAAAGCGGGGGTGATGGAAAGAGGGAGTACAGAGGAGTATGGGGACAGGGCAGAGGGCAGGAGGGGAAAACAGCCAGGAAACTGGCTTAAAAAGTAATGAGAAAAGACCTTTGTTGTTGTCTGCCATAAAAGCAATAACAGGATACCCACTTTAATAGAGCCTAAGATAATAAACCAGAGAAGGCAATGGCACCCCACTCCAGTACTCTTGCCTTGGAAAATCCCATGGACGGAGGAGCCTGGTGGGCTGCAATCCATGGGGTCACTAAGAGTCAGACACAACTGAGAGACTTCCCTTTCACTGTTCACTTTCATGCACTGGAGAAGGAAATGGCAACCCACTCCAGTGTTCTTGCCTGGAAAATCCCAGGGACAGGGGAGCCTGGTGGGCTTCCATCTATGGGGTCGCAGAGTCGGACACGACTGAAGTGACTTAGCAGCAGCAAGACAATAAACACATAAAACTCCACCAGGATTTTCAAATGCTCTCAACAAGAATTAATTAGTGGACTATCAAATCTTTGTTACCTCCATGCAGGTTTGCTGATAGCACAAATGGATAGGTCTTCATCCAGCTCATTACAGCAATAGTTTCTGGTTGGGTGGGCTCTGTGATCTGAACGAACTGGTCCGGGAAATTCCGGTTCAGGTCAAAGTTGTTGCTGTTGTTTCTGCCGATTACACTTACTAGATCTCCTGCATGATAAAAGATTCAAATGTAAGCTATAGTTCACTTAAATTTTAATCCAGCACAAACAACTTCAGCTATCTTAACTCAAAGCTAAGTATGAACACATCAGGCTTCACTATGATCTATCACACTACAACTGAAACTGAGCAGGACCCTGTGAGGCCTTCCCAGGTTCAAAAGCTCCTCTGCGTGCCCCGATTCTTGTTTGCAGAAAAAAGACTTTCATTTCTGAGGTCTTCTCTGAGATCCACAAGCAATGACTGATTAGGGAAGTGAGGAAATTCAGAAACAAAGGAAAAGAAGCTAAGCCAAAAAAGTAATGACAACAGTTCAGGATAAAACTGTCCTAGTTCCTCCTCCAGGATACATATAATCTGACACATCTCCTTGAGTTGTTCAACAGGAACTAAGGCCCCTACTTAGTAGGGGAAGATGACTCTGCTGAGTACAAGCATGTAGACCCCAGACTGGTTGAAATCAACTTGTCAACCTTCAACTGAGATGGCTGATAATTAAGATTCATGAAACATCATCCTGCTACATCACCATCAACCTGAAGAAAGTCATGCACCGTGGACCGTCACCCCAAATGTTGCCTTTAAAAACCCTTCCCTGAAAGCCATAGAGGAGTTTGGGTCTGTTAAGCATAAGCTACCCATAATCCTTGTTTGATGTCCGCAAATAAAATAAGTCCTGTACTTTACTTCACGGCAACCTGGTGTCAGTAAACTGGCTTTGCTGTGCAGCAGGTGAGTGGACCCAAGTTCCGTTAGGTAACATGATTAAAACACACTGTTTTTATGTTTTAAAAAAAATGTACCTCTTCCAGATCTTTTGAATAGGAAGGTAAAACCATTATCCTTTCATTTCTGCCTTTCATCGTACTTTGAGGGGGAAAAAGTCCAATCATACGAATTCTATGAAAATATTGCTCAACTGTCAATAATCCACATACAACAATGTGATCACAGTATTAAGTCGGCAGGACTGATATGAGGGGGATTTTATTGTACTGATATACAGGTTACTAAACAAAGTTTAAAAAAAACAACAGACCAAATGAAAAGAAAAAAGTTGCAGTAAGCTTACTGAAGTGATTACTATTAAAAGGTAAAGTTAGGAACACAGTTGGAAGTTTAACCTGATGGAAGAGAAAGAGTTCAACTTGAGCTTATTCCATTTTACTAAGGGATAAGAAAATGAATGCGAGTGAGTGAAGAAAGCCTACTAGAGGGATCACTAGTAGTAAGCCTGAGTTCCATCTTTCGGGAAGATCTCAAGGGAGGAATGTGGAAGGGATCTGGGAGGCTGACAGGGAATGAGGTCCTAAAAAAAAGAATCTAAATAATATAAATATATAAGGATTAACCTAGTCATTCACTAATCCAGTCTTAATCCAGTCTCTCAGTGTTCAGTCAGTGACAGTAACAAACCACGTGGCTGCATATTCCTATTGTGGGATCTATTCTATTCACTGGTATCACTGTCTGGAAGGAACCACAGGTTAGGAAAAGACGGATTCTCACTCTGCAGTGTTCTGCATAAGGTGGCCCGTGTAATAAAATTGCTCTCCTTGCCCTTACTGTGATGCCCCAGCAGAGACGGGCTAGCCCAGGGAAGGCAGAGGAATGGGAAATCAGTAACTTAGCAGGTTTAGACTACATATACATGCAGAGTAGAACTGGGAGTCAAAAAAAATTGCTTTGAGTTTTCACTTATTAGATAAGGTTCCCAACAAAATAATTTAACAAAAATTAATGTTAAAATGGAGCAATTTATTAAAATCTTACATTATTTTAGTAAATAAGAACCATTACCAAAGTGGAGACTTCATTAAATATAAACTTGATGGCATAATTGGTGAATAAACTAGCCTATCTTAAAAGAACAGGAAAAGGAGTACGTCAAGGCTGTATATTGTCACCCTGCTTATTTAACTTATATGCAGAGTACATCATGAGAAACACAGGACTGGAAGAAACACAAGCTGGAATCAAGATTGCCGGGAGAAATATCAATCATCTCAGATATGCAGATGACACCACCCTTATGGCACAAAGTGAAGAGGAACTAAAAAGCCTCTTGATGAAGGTGAAAGTGGAGAGTGAAAAGTTGGCTTAAAACTCAACATTCAGAAAACGAAGATCATGGCATCCGGTCCCATCACTTCATGGGAAATAGATGGGAAACAGTGTCAGACTTTATTTTTCTGGGCTCCAAAATCACTGCAGATGGTGACTGCAGCCATGAAATTAAAAGACGCTTACTCCTTGGAAGGAAAGTTATGACCAACCTAGATAGCACATTCAAAAGCAGAGACATTACTTTGCCAACAAAGGTTTGTCTAGTCAAGGCTATGGTTTTTCCCGTGGTCATGTATGGATGTGAGAGCTGGACTGTGAAGAAGGCTGAGTGCCAAAGAATTGATGCTTTTGAAGTGTGGTGTTGGAGAAGACTCTTGAGAGTCCCTTGGACTGCAAGGAGATCCAACCAGTCCATTCTGAAGGAGATCAGCCCTGGGATTTCTTTGGAAGGAATGATGCTAAAGCTGAAACTTCAGTACTTTGGCCACCTCATGCGAAGAGTTGACTCATTGGAAAAAGACTCTGATGCTGGGAGGGATTGGGGACAAGAGGAGTAAGGGGACGACAGAGGATGAGATGGCTGGATGGCATCAATGACTCGATAGACATGAGTCTGAGTGACCTCCGGGAGTTGGTGATGGACAGGGAGGCCTGGCGTGCTGCGATTCATGGGTTGCAAAGAGTCGGACACGATTGAGCGACTGACCTGATTTGATCTTAAAAGAATACAAAAGCTAAAACCAATGATAAATTATAAGAATAAAACAAGAAGAAATTTTAGGGAAACAACCAGTTCAAATTATTTTCTATGCTCAAATAATTATGCCATATTATAAACAATGGACATGAGTAAGCAAACTCTAGGAGATGGTGAAGGACAGGAAGCCTGGCATGTTGCAGTCCATAGGGTCACAGAGTCAGGCATGACTTAGCAAGTGAACTGAATTGAACTGAACCGAATGATAATCAAAATGATTAAGCATTAATAGACAACTATTCTTTACCTTCCTGGGCCTTTTCATACCCATCAGGATTCATGGATGGCATAAGGTGAATTCTAGTGTTAAGAACCAAATCTGTTACTTCAGGATCTGTACCAAAGTTCTTACAAAGGTATTCAATGAGGTTCAGTAGCAGTTCTCTTCCAACCACTTCATTTCCATGCATATTTCCAATGTACTTAAATTCTGGTTCACCTGAAAACAGAATTACATGAAAGACCTTTTTTCCTCTTCATTCATCCTAGACTTGCTCACTTTTCACCCAATACACAAAGACCTTGAACCAAAAATGTAAGCTATATTTTGACAAAAGAAACAGGAAAAAGCATCTTATAAAGCAGCTTTGTTACTACTACATGTCAGGTAACAAGCTCAAAGTAAACATATATTATATATATATATGAATATGTATATATACATAGAAGGGCTTCTCTGGTGGCTCAGTGATAAGGAGTCTGCCTGCCAATGCAGGAGACACAGGTTTGATTCCTGGGTCAGGAAGATCTCCTGGAGAAGGAAATGGCAACCCACTCTAGTATTCTTGCTTGGGAAATCCCATGGACAGAGGAGCCTGCTAGGCTGCAGTCCATGGGGTCGCAAGAGTCAGACACGACTTAGCAACTAAACAGCATATATATATAACTATATATATATATAGTTATATTATACACACACACACACACACACACATACATATATCATATGCTACAAAAATAAAAATACTATTAGCAGGAATAATCTAATCTGTGTGTGTAGTATGCTAAATATGCTGCATAATACATAAGTCGCTCAATTGTGTCCAACTCTCTGTGACCCCATGGACTATAGCCTGTCAGGCTCCTCTGTCCATGGAATTCTCCAGGCAAGAATACTGGACTGGGTAGCCATTCCCTTCTCTAAGTGATCTTCCCAATCCAGGGATTGAACCCAGGTCTTGGTTTCCCATATTTCAGGCAGATTCTTTACCATCTGAGCCACCAGGGAAGCCCATGGTACATAATATGGATTATCAAATGCTTTTTTTTTTTTTTCTAGCATAAGATGGCACCCCACTCCAGTACTCTTGCCTGGAAAATCCCATGGGTGGAGAAGCCTGGTAGGCTGCAGTCCATGGGGTCGCTAAGAGTCAGACATGGCTGAGAGATTTAACTTTCACTTTTCACTTTCATGCATTGGAGAAGGAAATGGCAAGCCACTCCAGTGTTCTTGCCTGGAGAATCCCAGGGACGGGGGAGCCTGGTGGGCTGCTGTCTATGGGGTCGCACAGGGTCGGACATGACTGAAGTGACTCAGCAGCAGCAGCAGCAGCATAAGGTTGGTTCCATTTTCTTCAATCCAGTTATAAATACTACAGGTGACCTTTCTAGATGAAGCAAAGAAATACAGCCCACAGCTCTGAGAAGCAGTACTGAAATTATGTATAAAACTACACCAATTACCTGGTTCATGGACACCTGGGTTATCAGATATTTCCATTACATAAAGTTCTCTTGACTCTACTGATTTTCCCAATGAATAAAGTCGGGTGATGTTAGGATATTCATTGGCAAACCTTCTCAAGAAGATTTCCATGTCAGGGAAATGGTGGTGGTGAAAGTCCTGTGGTTGGATTGGCTGGTGGGTAGACTGTGTTCCAAGAGGACTATTAAGTGTAGCAACTGTGCTAGCTGGTACTACAGCCTCAGTTGTGTCAGGGATTACTGAAGCCACAGTTGGTCGTAGGGGAAAATTCACCTTTGTGGCTGGTCCTTCTTTCACTATGATATTATTAACAGTTAGTGGTATATATCTGAAAAGAAAAATTTGAAAAAGTAGATGGGCTTGGAGTTAAACTGAAACAGACAATGCTTTAACATTATAAAAGCACAACAGCCTTTTCATACTCTTGCACTATCTCTCAAAAATCAAATCAAATACAGAGAAATGTGCAGATTCAAGACTTTTAGGATATTATTTCACAAAGCATCTCAGATTAAGTCTTTAAAGAACTATTTCTCTTACCATCCTTTCAGGTTCCACACATTAGAATGCTTATAAAAAGTTATATTCAAAGAAGAGAATACAATGAAAAATGGAGGTTGTTGATCCATTTGTAACCATTACTACAATACTCAAACTAGGGATAAATGATCCAATTCTTCATAGCACCTTATCAAACTGACATTCCAACTACTTTACCAAATAGGAAAGTTCAAAATTCAAGGTAATTTATTTGCTACAGGTAAATCCTTAGCAAAATGAGCTTATAGAAAGGCTTCCAGAGGGCGTAGGTAACCACTCATTTTGTGTATTAGAAACCTGATGGTAAGACAGCTCTTCAAAGTGGCTTTTGTAGAGTCCTGAGTTTTTCTACCCTGGTTTTCAATTAGCCTTGAGCTTTTAAAACTCCTTCCTCCCAATTTTACAACCATGCTTCATATCCAGTTGTATAGTTAATGGGACAAAAGACTCTTCTGTAGTATTTTCTCATTACAAAAGGGGGAAAAAAATCAGAAAACAAGGAAAAACAAAAGCCAGATATAGTAAGATCTCCCTGAATGTATTCTGTGTAGATATAAATAGAAGCTTGACATTTTAAGAGTCTAGTTTAAATTCGTCTCTAGTTATGTTTAGAGAATAGCTAACATCCATCCTGCTCAAACTCTTCCAAAAAATTGCACCGGGAGAAACACTCCCACATTCATTTTACAACCATCACCCTGATACCAAAAGCAGAAAAAGATATCACACAAAAAAGAAAATTATAGGCCAATATCACTGATGAACATCAATGCAAAAATCCTCAACAAAATTGTAGCACAGAGAATCCACCAACACATTAAAAGGATCATACACCATGATCAAGTGGGGTTTATCCCAGGGATGCAAGGATTCTTCAATACACACAAACCAATCAATGTGATACACCCTATTAACAAATTGAAAGATAAAATTCGTACCCAGTTAAAACTGCTGTAATGTTATAAGTTCCAGGAACAAGTAATCTGTGGAAATCACCAAATCTTCCTGTTGTGATATTATGATTAATACCAGCCACTGAGATAGTTGCATTCTCTAAGCCAGCTCCTGTTACTGAATCTGTAACAAATCCTTTAACGCCAATGTGGACCTAGAAAAACAAGAATCAACATAGACTGCTCAGAGAAAGTCAGTTTGGAAGGCAAGAGAGAATAGCCTCTCTGCATTGATGCTAGAATTTCTCAAAAATAAAGTTATTCCTCTAGCCTTCTGAAACATTTTTCAATCCCTCCAAGTTAAAATAAAATACAGACCAGAAAGATTAAATCCTGAAACTTAAGTCATTTGAAACCTAGGCTGGTAAAGTACTTTTGAAATTCCCTCTTCTCAAAGCTAGACTTCTGCTTTTCTCAACGAGATACAATTGATAGTATCTGGGATGCATGCATGCATGCTAAGTCGCTTAAGTCGTGTCTGACTTTTTGAAAACCTATGGACTGTATCACGTCAGGCTCCTCTGTCCACGGGATTCTCCAGGCAAGATTACTAGAGCGGGTTTCCATGCTTTCCTCCAGGATCTTCCCAACCCAGGGATGGAACCCATGTCTCTTAGGTCTCCTGCATTGGCAGGCGGGTTCTTTAGCACCACCTGGGAGGCCTCAATTTCTGACATATGCATAGTATATTAGCCTGCCTGATATGTAAGTTAAACTTATGTTGTGGTTCATATGGTGGTAAAGGTTCTCTAGCAAATATGCTCACATGGTGTTGTAAGAATCTGGTGATACAACTTTTGCTAGTTATTTATTTATTTGCTAATTATTTCAAGTTGTAGAGGTGTTGTAAGATAGACAAAGGAAGCTCTCCAGAGGGAAAGAGCTCAGGGGAAGGTTAATGGAGGCTTAGAGTATGTTCCAGGGAAGGCAATGGCACCCCACCCCAGTACTTTTGCCTGGAAAATCCCATGGACGGAGGATCCTGGTAGGCTCCAGTCCATGGGGTCGCTAAGAGTCGGACACGACTGAGCGACTTCACTTTCACTTTTCACTTTCATGCATTGGAGAAGGAAATGGCAACCCACTCCAGTATTCTTGCCTGGAGAATCCCAGGGACGGGGGAGCCTGGTGAGCTTCCGTCTGTGGGGTCACACAGAGTCGGACACGACTGAAGCGACTTAGCAGAGTATGTTCTGATAGATTCTAATACTTTCTAAAGATTATCATCTTAAATAATAAAAAAAGACAAAGGGTATCTAGCATAGACTTATTCATATACACAAATTTCCCCCCTATTTAATCAATTATTTCCATACCCACCCTTCCATATAGCTGCTTTTACCTTTTCAATCAATGTGATCAAAGACTCACGATTGTTCTCCCATTCCTGTCGAAGCTGTGAAGCAGGTGGGTACTTGCAACAGGATAGTTCTAATGTGATCTCAAAACAATTGGCCCATACATAATTATAATCTTGCATACCGCCTGAAACATGGAAGAAAAAGTAAGTTTATTCTCAGGATTCTACTCTCAAAAAGACCAAAGCCATCTCTGCTTACATAAAATCTCTTTCATTAAGTTGTTTGAAATCAGAGAAGGCTCTTGAATTACAGAGGAGACTAACAAGGAAGGTAAAAGGAATACACACTGGAAAGGAATATATATAAAGGAAATGTGTCTGACAGGTAAAGTTATAAAGAGCATGAATATAACAGTTAATAATAACAGTAATAATGATAACAGCTCTATATTTGAATGTTTACGATATGCCAGTGTTACTGAGTCCAAGCTCCCTCTGCTCCCTCTGCCACATGACAGACCAAAGTTGAGGCAAGGAATACAACTTTATTTGAAAAGCTGGCAGGCCGAGAAGATGGCAGACTAATGTCTCAAAATAACCATCTTGCTGGGGTCTGGATGCCAGGTTCTCTTACATAATCAGAGAAGCGGTGAGGAACTAAAGTCAAAGGCACAATAAAGAGGGACAGGCAGTGAAGAAGTAAAGTTTTTAAAAAGGGCCATCAGTCTTGCAAAGTATCTCTAGGAATGGGCCAGCCAGTGAAAGGGATATGTTAATTTCTGTGGACAGGGTCAGATTATCTGATAGGGTTAGAGCTGAACAAAGGCACTTTAGGTTTTTTTGGGTTTTTTTCTTAAGTTTAAGATTTTATTCATTTATTTATTTTTATTTTTTGGCTGTGGTGGGTCTTCATTGCTGCGCATGTGCCTTTGCTAGTTGCATTAGGCAGGGGCTACTCTTTGTTGCAGTGCCCAGGCTTTTCATTGCAGTGGCTTCTCTTGTGGAGCACGGGCTACAGGCACTTGGACTTCAGTAGTTATGGAATGTGGGCTCAGCAGTTGCGGTTCATGGGCTCTAGAGTGAGTGGTGGCTCAGTAGCGGTGCACAGGCTTAGTCGCTCCAGGGCATGTGGGATCTTCCTGGGTCAGGGATCAAACCAGTGTCCTTTGCTTTGGGATTCTTAACCACTGGGAAGCCTGGCACTTTAGTTTAACAGTCAGAAAGAGGGACAGGGTCCTTTGAGGCAGGTCAGTATGTATGATTATAATAACAAAAGCAACAAAAAGCAAGTCAAAGAAACAGTTTCAACAAGGAGTCAGAACTGGTTCTTCCCTGCACCCCAGCTCTGTTCTATGACCTTTACGCATATTAACATTTAGTCTTTACAACAACTTTATGATGCAGGTATTGTGATTTCACCCATTTTACAGATGTGAGAAGTAAGGCACAGATAGGTTAAGATTTCTGACAGAATGAATATGAAAGATACTCAAGTGATCTTCAAGTTATGAAGGTCATTCATGTCAAAACATTATTCAGTTGAGTTCAGTCGCTCAGTCGTGTCTGGCTCTTTGCAACCCATGAATCGCAGCACGTCAGGCCTCCCGGTCCATCACCAACTCCCAGAGTTCACCCAAACTCACGTCCATCGAGTCAGTGATGCCATCCAGCCATCTCATCCTCTGTCATCCCCTTCTCCTCCTGCCCCCAATCCCTCCCAGCATCAGGGTCTTTTCCAATGAGTCAACTCTTCGCATGAGGTGGCCAAAGTATTGGAGTTTCAGCTTCAACATCAGTCCTTCCAATGAACACCCAGGACTGGTCTCCTTTAGGATGGACTGGTTGGATCTCCTTGCGGTCCAAGGGACTCTCAAGAGTCTTCTCCAACACCACAGTTCAAAAGCATCAATTCTTTGGCGCTCAGCTTTCTTTACAGTCCAACTCTCACATCCATACATGACTACTGGAAAAACCATAGCCTTGACTAGATGGACTTTTGTTGGCAAAGTAATGTCTCTGCTTTTCAATACACTATCTAGGTTGGTCATAACTTTTCTTCCAAGGAGTAAGCGTCTTTTAATTTCATGGCTGCAATCACCATCTGCCGTGATTTTAGAGCCCCCCAAAATAAAGTCTGACACTGTTTCCACTGTTTCCCCATCTATCTCCCATGAAATGATGGGACCAGATGCCATGATCTTCATTTTCTGAATGTTGAGCTTTAAGCCAACTTTTTCACTCTTCTTTTTCACTTTCATCAAGAGGCTTTTTAGTTCCTCTTCACTTTCTGCCATAAGGGTGGTATCATCTGCATATCTGAGGTTATTGATATAAGGGCTTACTATTTTAACTGTACTCTTCTGTACCACAAAGGTGACAATAAGAGTCTGAATCAAAATGGTAGAGTAGAGGGACTTCCCTGGTGATCCAGTGGCTAAGAATTCACCTTGCAATGCAGGGGACAAGAGTTCAATCCCTGGTTGGGGAACTAAGATCCCACAGGCCGCAGAGCAACTAAACCTGAGTGCCATAACTACCGAAGCCCACACATTGTAACTAGAGACTCTGTGTACCACAGTGAAATATCTCACATGGGATAACAAAGATCCCGCCAACTAAGACCTGATGCAGTCAAATAAAAAAAAATTTTTTTTAAGGTAGAGTAGAAAGATCCTGAGCTCTCAACCTCAAATAGGCAAAACAACTTACAGAACAACTATCTTGGAAAACAACCTGAAAAAGAGCAGAAAAGATTTTCCACTAAAGATATAAAGAAGGAACCACAATAAAATGGGTATGGAAGAGGCAGAGATGCTCTAGAGAGGACCCACATGCCTGGAGCAATGGCTCACTAGCAGGAAGACTATCAGCATTGTGGCAGTCATCCCTGGGAGCAAGGAGTCTAAGATCAACACCAGGATCCCCAGCCCTGGGTCCCACAGTAGGAAGACAAACCTCCAAGAAGTCTGGCTTGAAAACCAGTGGGGCTTATGTACAGGAGCATCAAAGAGTTGTAGGAAGTCAAGACTCTGCTCCTAAGGGTGCATGCAAAAATACACTCCCTTCACGTCCCAGTACAGAGGCAATGGTTTGAAAGGCATCTGAATCAGACACACCTGCTGATTTTAGAGAGCCTCCTGGAGAGGCAGGAGGCAGCTGGGAGTCCTCTGGGGACTGAGATGCTAGCAATAGCTATTTTTGTGATTTTACTCTATCATGCTGAGATGGGCTCCATTTTGGAATCTTCCCTTGAGTCTGTTAGAGCTGGAGGCCTGCCTCACCAACCAGTAGTCAAACAATGCTGAGCATCACCACCAGTGTGCCCAAGCAGTTGACCCTGCCAAAACTGAAAGGAACAAGCAGCCCACATAGGGAATACCCATGAAGTGTCTAGTTTGGGTAGCCAGAGAGGAGCATGCTGCTGAGCCCATAGGACTTCTCCAAGATTGGGAGACATCAGATCAGATCAGATCAGATCAGTCGCTCAGTCGTGTCCGACTCTTTGCGACCCCATGAACCGCAGCACGCCAGGCCTCCCTGTCCATCACCAGCTCCCGGAGGTCACCCAGACTCGCATCCATCGAGTCAGTGATGCCATCCAGCCATCTCATCCTCTGTCGTCCCCTTCTCCTCCTGCCCCCAATCCCTCCCAGCATCAGAGTCTTCTCCAATGAGTCAACTCTTCGCATGAGGTGGCCAAAATACTGGAGTTTCAGCTTTAGCATCATTCCTTCCAAAGAAATTCCAGGATTGATCTCCTCCAGAATGGACTGGTTGGATCTTCTTGCAGTCCAAGGGACTCTCAAGAGTCTTCTCCAACACCACAGTTCAAAAGCATCAATTCTTCGGCGCTCAGCCTTCTTCACAGTCCAGCTCTCACATCCATACATGACCACAGGAAAGACCATAGCCTTGACTAGGCGAACCTTTGTTGGTAAAGTAATGTCTCTGCTTTTGAATATGCTATCTAGGTTGGTCATAACTTTCCTTCCAAGGAGCAAGCGTCTTTTAATTTCATGGCTGCAGTCACCATCTGCAGTGATTTTGGAGCCCAGAAAAACAAAGTCTGACACTGTTTCCACTGTTTCCCCATCTATTTCCCATGCAGTGATGGGACCAGATGCCATGATCTTCGTTTTCTGAATGTTGAGCTTTAAGCCAACCTTTTCACTCTCCACTTTCACTTTCATCAAGAGGCTTTTTAGCCCTTCTTCACTTTCTGCCATAAGAGTGGTGTCATCTGCATATCTGAGGTTATTGATATTTCTCCCGGCAATCTTGATTCCAACTTGTGTTTCTTCCAGTCCAGCATTTCTCATGATGTACTCTGCATATAAGTTAAATAAACATGGTGACAATATGCAGCCTTGACGTACTCCTTTTCCTATTTGGAACCAGTCTGTTGTTCCATGACCAGTTCTAACTGTTGCTTCCTGACCTGCATACAGATTTCTTAAGAGGCAGATCAGGTGATCTGGTATTCCCATCTCTTTCAGAATTTTCCATAGTTTATTGTGATCCACACAGTCAAAGGCTTTGGCATAGTCAATAAAGCAGAAATAGATGTTTTTCTGGAACTCTCTTGCTTTTTCCATGATCCAGCGGATGTTGGCAATTTGATCTCTGGTTCCTCTGCCTTTTCTAAAACCAGCTTGAACATCAGGAAGTTCACGGTTCACATATTGCTGAAGCCTGGCTTGGAGAATTTTGAGCATTACTTTACTAGCGTGTGAGATGAGTGCATTTGTTCGGTAGTTTGAGCACTCCTTGGCATTGCCTTTCTTTGGGATTGGGATGAAAACTGACCTTTTCCAATCTTGTGGCCACTGCTGAGTTTTCCAAATTTGCTGGCATATTGAGTGTAGCACTTTCACAGCATCATCATTCAGGACTTGGAATAGCTCCACTGGAATTCCATCACCTCCACTAGCTTTGTTCGTAGTGATGCTTTCTAAGGCCCATTTGACTTCACATTCCAAGATGTCTGGCTCTAGGTCAGTGATCACATCATCATGATTATCTAGGTCTTGAAGCTCTTTTTTGTACAGTTCTTCTGTGTATTCTTGCCACCTCTTCTTAATATCTTCTGCTTCTGTTAGGTCCACACCATCTCTGTCCTTTATCGTGCCCATCTTTGCATGAAATGTTCTTTTGGTATCTCTGATTTTCTTGAAGAGATCCCTAGTCTTTCCCATTCTGTTGTTTTCCTCTATTTCTTTGCACTGATGACTGAAGAAGGCTTTCTTATCTCTTCTTGCTATTCTTTGGAACTCTGCATTTAGATGTTTATATCTTTCCTTTTCTCCTTTGCTTTTCACTTCTCTTCTTTTCACAGCTATTTGTAAGGCCTCCCCAGACAGCCATTTTGCTTTTTGCATTTCTTTTCCATGGGGATGGTCTTGATCCCTGTCTCCTGTACAATGTCACGAACCTCATTCCATAGTTCATCAGGCACTCTATCTATCAGATCTAGGCCCTTAAATCTATTTCTCACTTCCACTGTATAATCATAAGGGATTTGATTTAGGTCATACCTGAATGGTCTAGTAGTTTTCCCTACTTTCTTCAATTTCAGTCTGAATTTGGCAATAAGGAGTTCATGGTCCGAGCCACAGTCAGCTCCTGGTCTTGTTTTTGCTGATTGGATAGAGCTTCTCCATCTTTGGCTGCAAAGAATATAATCGATCTGATTTCGGTGTTGACCATCTGGTGATGTCCATGTATAGAGTCTTCTCTTGTGTTGTTGGAAGAGGGTATTTGCTATGACCAGTGCATTTTCTTGGCAAAACTCTATTAGTCTTTGCCCTGCTTCATTCCGTATTCCAAGGCCAAATTTGCCTGTTACTCCAGGTGTTTCTTGACTTCCTACTTTTGCATTCCAGTCCCCTATAATGAAAAGGACATCTTTTTTGGGTGTTAGTTCTAAAAGGTCTTGTAGGTCTTCATAGAACCTTTCAACTTCAGCTTCTTTGGCGTTACTGGTTGGGGCATAGACTTGGATTACTGTGACATTGAATGGTTTGCCTTGGAAACGAACAGAAATCATTCTGTCATTTTTGAGATTGCATCCAAGTACTGCATTTCGGACTCTTTTGTTGACCATGATGGCCACTCCATTTCTTCTGAGGGATTCCTGCCCACAGTAGTAGATATAATGGTCATACAGACTTATTATACAAAGAAATCAACACAGAAAATCAGGCAAAATGAGGAGACAGAGGAATGTGCTCCACACGAAAGACTAAGACAAAACCTCAGAAGAAGACCTAAATGAAATGGAGATAAGTAATCTACCTGATAAAGAGTTAAAGGTAATGATCATAAAGATGTTCACTGAAGAATGGATGAACATGGTGAAAACTTCAACAAAGAGTTAGAAAATATAAAAAAGGACCAATTACGGCTGAAGAATACAATAAATAAAATGAAAAATACACTAGAGGGAATCAACAGTATTATATGCAATGGAATATTATTTTTAAACTTTTAAAATTGTATATATACAATAGAATATTACTCAGCCATAAAAAGGAACACATTTGAGTCAGTTCTAATGATGTAGATGAATCTAGAGCCTATTATACACAGTGAAGAAAGTTATAAAGAGAAAAACAAATATCATAAACTAATACATATATATGGAATCCAGAAAAATGGTGCTAATGAACCTATTGGCAGGGCAGCAATGGAGATGCAGACGTAGAGAACAGACAGGTAGACATGGTGGGGGCCGAAGAAGGAGAGGGTGGGAAAAATGGACAGAGCAGCATGGAAACACATATACTAGCATATGTAAAATAGAAAGGCAGTGGGAATTTGCTATATGACCCAGGCAGTTCAATCAGAGCTCTGTGACAACGTAGAGGGGTGGGATTGGGTGGGACGTGGAGAGAGGTTCAAGGGGTAGGGGACATGTGTATACCTATGGCTGATTCATATCGATGTATGGCAGAAACCAACACAATATTGTAAAGCAATTATCCTTCCATTAAAAATAAATAAAATGTTTTTTTAAAAAAGATAATGGGAAAAAAAAAATACACTAGAGGGAATCAACAGTAGATTAGATGATAAAGAATACTAGATCAGTGATCTGGAAGACAGAGTAGAGACAAATCACCCAAGCTGAACAGGAAAGAGACACGTGAGGACAGTTTAAATGACCTCTGGGACAACATCAAGCATACTAACATTTACAGTATAGTGTCCCAGAAGGAGAAGAAAGATAAAAAAGAAAACTTATTTGAAGAAATAGTAACTGAGAACTTCCCTAACCAGTGGAAGGCAACAGATATCCAGTCCAGGAAGCAAGACAGTCTCAAACAAGGTGAACTCAAAGAGGGGCATACCAAGACACATTATATTTAAAGTGCCAAAAATTAAATATAAAGAGATTCATAAAAGCATCAAGAGGAGAAACAACTAATTATATACAAGGAAACTCCCATAAGACTATCAGCTGACTTTTCAGCAGAAACTTAGCAGGCCAGTAGGGAATGACATGATATATTCAAAGTGCTGAAAAAAAATACAACCAAGAATACCCAGCAAGGTTATCATCTGAAGGAGTGATAAAGAGTTTGACAGATAAACAAAAGCTAAAGGAGTTTATCACCAATAAACCAGCCCTTCAAGAAACGTTAAAGGGACTTCTCCAAGCAGAAAAGGTCACAACTAGAAATAAGAAAATGATAAAAGAAATGAATCTCAATGGCAGAGACAAGCATATGGAAAAGATAGTGGATCAACCACTTACAACATTAGTAGAGGCAAAAGTACAGAAGGTAGAAGACAAAGTAGTAAAATCTATTACTATCTTCCAAGATAGTTGTACCATTTTGCACTCCCACCAATAATGAACGAGAGTTCCTGTTGCTCCACCTCTTCACAAGCATTTGCTGTTGTCAGTGTTCTGGACTATGCATGGCTTTTCTGATAGGTGTGTAGCGGTAACTTGTTTTAATTTACATTTCCCTGTTGACATATGATGTGGAATCTTTTCATGTTTATTTGCCATCTGTTTATCTGTTGGTGAGATGTCTGGAGGTTTCTGGCCCATTTTTAAATGAGGTTGTTGTTTTATTAGAGTCTTAAGTGAAAGTGAAAGTCGCTCAGTCCTGTCCGACTCTTTATGACTCCATGGACTATACAGTCTGTGGAATTCTCCAGGCCAGAAAACTGGAGCGGGTAGCCTTTCCCTTCACCAGGTGATCTTTCCAACCCACGGATCAAACCGAGGTCTCCCTCGTTGCAGCAGGATTCTTTACCAGCTGAGTCACAAGGGAAGCCCAAGAATACTGGAGTGGGTAGCCTATCCCTTCTCCAGTAGATATTCCCGACCCAGGAATCAAACCAGGGTCTCCAGCAATGCAGGTGGGTTCTTTACCAACTTGAGCTATCAGAGTTTTTAAATATATTTTAGACAATAGTCCTTTATCAGATGTAATTGCCTTCCTTTTTTAGGCTGAATAACATCTCACTGGATGTAAATACCACATTTTCTTCATTCATCTGTCAATAAACATTTAGGTAGCCTCTTGGCAACTGTGAATAACACTGCAGTGAACATGGGTGTACAAATTTGCAAGATCCTTTTTCCAGTTCTTTTGTATTTATATCCTTAAGTGAGATTGTTGAATCATACGGTAAGTCTATTTTTAACTTTTTGAGAAAGCTCCATACTGTTTTCCATAGCAACTGTACTATTTTATATTCCTACCAACTGTGCAAAGGAATTGAAATTCTCCACAACTCCATCAAACTTGCTATTTTAATTTGGCTTTTTTTTTTTTTTCTTAGTAGTGATCATCCTGAGAGGTAGAAGGCGTTATCTCTTTGTGGTTTTGATTTGTTTTTCCCTGATAATGCTATTAAGCATCTTTTCATATGTGTGCTGGTCATTGATTTTTTTTAAAAAAAATTTATATTCAAGTCCTTTGTCCATTTACTAATCAGATTACTTGTTTTCTGTTGAGTTGTATTCTGAATATTAACCCCTTATCTGATAAACAGTTTGCAAATATTTTTCAGTAGGCTGCCTTTTCACTATTTATTGTTTCCCTTGCTGCACAGAACATCACAGGTTTTTGAGTAGAGGTGTGATATAATCTGAACTGCCTTTTTAAAAGATCATTCTGACTGCTGGGTGAAAAGTGGTGGTAGAGGAACAAAAAGAAAAGCAGGGAGATGAATTAGAAGAGAATGATGGCTTCAACTAGGTTGCTGGTAAAGGAGATGAAGCAGAGAGATCTGGGTGTGAGAAAATATTTGTTTAAAAGGAATCAAGGATGACTTCTTGATTTTCGGCTTGAGAAACTAGGGAGACAGTGTCATTAGTGTAATTGACTGAGAGGATGAAGGAGAACAAAGGAAACAGATATGCAAGCCTAAGGTTTTGTCTTTGATCCTCTTCTCTTACTTCACTTATTCCCTTGGTGTCTCATGCAGCCCCACAGGCTTAATATTATCTACAGGCTGACAATTCTCAAATTTCCATGTCCAACCTACACCTCTTTCCAGAATCCAGGCTTGTCCATCCAATGGCCTATTCAATATCTCTACTTGGGTATCACAAACCTACCAACAGACTCATCTTCCCTAAACCTGTTCCACCTGCAGTCTCTCCCACAACGGTCAATAGCACTGGAAGAATCTAGTTGCTCAGGGTCAAAAGCCTTGGAGTCACATCTCACATCTAAAGCATCAGGAAACCATGCTAGTTGTAACTTGAAGATATATCAAGAATCCAAAGATTTCTCAACTCTATTGCTGCTGCCCGGATATAAGCCATGATCCTTTCTCCACCAGGGTTTCTGCAATCACTCTTAAAAGGTCTCCCTGTTCCTGCCCTAGCATTTCTGTGTTCTTCTCTCCAGAGATGCCAGCATAATTCTGCTAAAATGTAAGCCAGAGGCTATTCCCCTATACAATGACTTTCTGTTGCATTCAGACTAAAAAAGCCAAAGCCTAAGGCGCTGCATCATTTGTCCACTCCCCTCCCCTCTCTAACCATCTTTTACACTCTCCCCATCATCATCTCTCTGCACCAGCCACACTGGCCACCCTGCTGTTCACAGCATACACTAGGTACCTCCTGACTTTGGGTCTTTGCTCTAGCTATTCCCCTTGCCTGGTGTGCTCTTCCTCCAGATATCCCTACTTGACTCATTCCCTCACCTTCAGGTCTTTGCTCCAATTTCAACTTGACAATGAGGTTCACCCTGATCTCCCCACTTAGTTTCTAGTCACTTCTCCCCATCACTGTCCCCAAGCCCATCTCACAAACACTCACAATTCCTCTCATCCTTTTTTTTTTCTATAGCACTTTAAAATTTACCTACTATGTTTATTACTTATTGTCTGTTTCTCTTTGCTAGATTATAAGCAACACAAGGGCAGAGATATTTATACTCATTGACAGATAGTCCAAGCACTAGAACAGTACCAGGCACATGGTATTCCTTCAATAAATATTTGTTGAAGTAATAAAAGTAAGTAGGCTAGGACAGTGAGAAATTAAGATTTCTATTTTGAATGCATTAAATTTGAGATTCTCATTGATCATCCATGTGGATATGTCAAATAGATTGTTCTCCTAAAAGACATGAGCAGGTTTACCATAACTGCAAGCCTGGTAACTTTGTCTTAACCTTTTTTTCTTAGAAGGCAAGCTATCCACCTCTGGTTTTCTCTTATCTCCCAGCATCTTGGTACTCACTTTGGGTCTGGCAGAAAAGGTGAGAGGATTATTTTTCATCTCCCTACCAGTCATATTTTAGGGCTTCCCTGGTGGTTCAGACAGTAAAGAATCTGCCTGCAATGCACGAGACCTGGGTTTGATTCCTGGGTCAGGAAGATCCCCTGGAGAAGGGAATGGCTACCCACTCCAGTGTTCTTGCCTGGAGAATCTCATGCACAGAGGAGCCTGGTGGGCAATAGTCCATGGGGTCATAAAGAGTCGGACTCGACTGAGCGACTAACACTTTCACTCACCAGTCACATCTAGTCATTTAGTGATGTTAGTCACTTTCGGTCAACTCTGACATGCATGCACATATGTGGACTGCTGCTGCTGCTGCTAAGACGACTCAGTCATGTCCGACTCTTAGCGACCCCATGGACTGCAGCCCACCAGACTTCTCCATCCATGGGATTTTCCAGGCAAGAGTACTGGAGTGGGGTGCCATTGCCTTCTCCAACATATGTGGACATATGTATGCTATTCATCATAAATCATATTTATTAATCTCTAATATTTACTACTATATTGGTCACAGTACAACGGTCACTGTGTGTAAGTCATCAAACTAAGATTATAGGGATTTATAAATAGAAGACATATTTCCATTCCAGAGATTGGAGTCTTGAGGAAAACAAACACAGAACACTAAAAATAATTTCAGAGCAATACAAGTGTGAACTAATCTGTTTTTCTGCATATGTAAAACCTAACAGGGAAAATTATCCTCAACTAAGGAAAAAAGAACTTATAGCTGTATTAAATTGCAAACACAGTCAACTCACACTTTAATTATGCCAGAAGGCAGTGAAGTAGACTCTTATAATACTATAATCACCAGGCTTCATCCTGGCACTCTTTTGTCAACCCCTTAACTGTCTTTCTTCAGCAGCAATTTAAGAAATACTAGCTAAGAGCAGTTTTTCACTTTCATGCATTGGAGAAGGCAATGGCAACCCACTCCAGTGTTCTTGCCTGGAGAATCCCAGGGACGGGGGAGCCTAGTGGGCTGCCGTCTATGGGGTCGCACAGAGTAGGACACGACTGAAGCGACTTAGCAAGAGCAGCAGCTAAGAGCAACAAGAAGACAAAGTTACATGAATTTCTGTGTTAAGGTCATGCCTATTTTAAAGATTTTATGCACATGTGCTAAATTGTCACCCAGATATAGTCTCTATGCCTTTATTTTTATCCTTTTTTTAATCTTTTTTTTTTTTTTTTTTTTTTTTAAGGCAGTTTTTTAATCAAGAGATATTTTACAATTTTTAGGTAGCTAAATTTATCATTCTTTTCCTTTTATGGCTTCATAATACTTTGCTGTCTAGAAAGGCTTTTTTCATTCTGAGTATAAAAATACTTGTTGGCTTCTGGTTTTGTTTGTTTATGGCTACATTTTTACATCATGTTCCATATGGACTTAAGACTTTATCTGGTATGATCTGAGGTAAATTTTACCTATATTTTTGTCTCAAAGTTAACCAGTTATCCCTATAATTCTTTCCCCATTGTTTTAAATGTCATTAATTATATCCCAAATGCTTTTGTTTTGTTACTATGCTTTCTATTTTGTTCTGCTGGTCAATTTATTTTGATATCTTAATTACACTGATTTAGTAAGCACGGTTTTATAACACATTGTTCAGTTCAGTCGCTCAGTCATGTCCGACTCCTTGTGATCCCATGGACTGCAGCACGCCAGGCCTCCCTGTCCATCACCAATTCCTGGAATTTGCTCAAACTCACGTCCACTGAGTTGGTGATGCCATCCAACCATCTCATCCTCTGTCATCTCCTTCTCCTCCCGCCTTCAATCTTTCCCAGCATCAGGGTCTTTTACAGTGAGTTAGTTTTTTGCATCAAGTGGCCAAAGTATTGGAGTTTCAGCTTCAGCATCACTCCTTCCAATGAAATTTTCAGGACTGATTTCCTTTAGGATGGACTGGTTGGATCTCCTTGCTGTCCAAAGGACTCTCAGAGTCTTCTCTAACACCACAGTTCAAAAGCATCAATTCTTCAGCACTCAGCTTTCTTTATAGTCCAACTCTCACATCCATACATGACCACAGGAAAAACCACAGCTCTGACTACATGGACCTTTGTTGGCAAAGTAATGTCTCTGCTTTTTAATAAGCTGTCTAGGTTGGTTATAACTTTTCTTCCAAGGAGCAAGCATCTTTTAATTTAATGGCTGCAGTCACCATCTGCAGTGATTTTGGAGCCCCCAAAATAAAGTCTGTCACTGTTTCCACTGTTTCCCTATCTATTTGCCATGAAGTGATGGGACTAGATGCCATGATCTTACTTTTCTGAATATTGAACTTTAAGCCAACTTTTTCACTCTCCTCTTTCACTTTCATCAAGAGGCTCTTTAGTTCTTCTTTGCTTTCTGCCATAAGGGTGGTGTCATCTGCATATCTGAGGTTATTGATTTTCCTCCAGGCAATCTTGATTCCAGCTTGTGCTTCATCCAGTCCAGCATGTCTCATGATGTACTCTGCATATAAGTTAAATAAGCAGGGTGACAATATACAGCCTTGATGTACTCCTTTCCCAATTTGGAACCAGTCTGTTGTTCCATGTCCAGTTCTAACTCTTGCTTCTTGACCTGCATACAGATTTCTCAGGAGGCAGGTCACATGGTCTCATATTCCCATCTCTTTCAGAATTTTCTAGTTTGTTGCAATCCACACAGTCAAAGGCTTTGGCATAGTCAATAAAAGCAGAAATAGATGTTTTTCTGGAACTCTCTTGCTTTTTCAATGATCCAATGAGTGTTAGCAATTTGATTTCTGGTTCCTCTGCCTTTTCTAAAACCATCTTGAACATCTGGAAGTTCACGGTTCACGTACTGTTGAAGCCTGGCTTGGAGAATTTTGAGCATTACTTTGCTAGTGTGTGAGATGAGTGCAATTGTGTGGTCAGATCAGATCAGATCAGATCAGTCGCTCAGTCGTGTCCGACTCTTTGCGACCCCATGAACCGCAGCACGCCAGGCCTCCCTGTCCATCACCAGCTCCCGGAGGTCACTCAGACTCTCATCCATCGAGTCAGTGATGCCATCCAGCCATCTCATCCTCTGTCGTCCCCTTCTCCTCCTGCCCTCAATCCCTCCCAGCATCAGAGTCTTCTCCAATGAGTCAACTCTTCGCATGAGGTGGCCAAAATACTGGAGTTTCAGCTTTAGCATCATTCCTTCTAAAGAAACTCCAGGATTGATCTCCTTCAGAATGGACTGGTTGGATCTTCTTGCAGTCCAAGGGACTCTCAAGAGTCTTCTCCAACACCACAGTTCAAAAGCATCAATTCTTCGGCGCTCAGCCTTCTTCACAGTCCAGCTCTCACATCCATACATGATGGTCTTTCCTGTGTTCATGTATGGATGTGAGAGCTGGACTGTGAAGAAGGCTGAGCGCCGAAGAATTGTGCGGTAGTTTGAGCTTTCTTTGGCATTGCCTTTCTTTGGGACTGGAATGAAAACTGACCTTTTCCAGTCCTGTGGCCACTGCTGAGTTTTCCAAATTTGCTGGCATACTGAGTACAGCACTTTCACAGCATTGTCTTTCAGGATTTGAAATAGCTCAACTGGAATTCCATCACTTCCACTAGCTTTGTTCATAGTGATGCTTCCTAAGGCCCACTTGACTTTGCATTCCAGGATGTCTGGCTCTAGGTGAGTGATTACACCATCATGAATATCTGGGTTGTGAAAATCATTTTTGTATAGTTCTGTGTATTCTTGCCACCTCTTCTTAATATCTTAGGCTTCTGTTAGGTCCATACCATTTCTGTCCTTTATCGTGCCCATCTTTGCATGAAAAGTTCCCTTGGTATCTAATTTTCTTGAAGAGATCTCTAGTCTTTCTCATTCTATTATTTCCCTCTATTTCTTTGCATTGATCACTGAGGAAGGCTTTCTTACCTCTCCTTGTTATTCTTTGGAACTCTGCATTCAAATGGGTATATCTTTCCTTTTCTCCTCTTCTCCAGACTATACAGTTGAAGTGACAAATAGATTCAAGGGGTTATATCTGATAGACAGAGTGCCTGAAGAACTATGAACAGAGGTTTGTGACACTGTGTATAGGAGACAATGATCAAGACCATCCCCAGAAATGCAAAAAGACAAAACGGTTGTCTGAGGAGGCCTTACAAATGGCTATGAAAATAAGAGAAGCAAAAGGCAAAGGAGCAAAGGAAAGATATACCCATCTGAATGCAGAGTTACAAAATAATACGTTGTAATATCTGGCAATTAAAGTCTCTACTATCATTATCATAGAAATTCTCCTTTTCATTACTGTAGACCCCATTGTATGGATGTAGTTATCGCTTAGTGGCTAAGCCGTGTCCTCTCTTTTGTGACCTTTTGTGGTCTTTTGTGACCCCGTGGATTGTAGCCCCACCAGGTTCCTCTGTTCATAGACTTTCTCAGGCAAGAGTACTGGAGTGGGCTCCCATTTCCTTCTCCAGGGTATCTCCTGGATCCAGGGATCAAACCTGCATCTCCCGCATTGCAGGCGGATTATTTATGGCTGAGCAATCGGGGAAGCCCTCTATTTGTTTATTCAATCACTATGTGGTGGGTATTTGACTTGGTTTCAGCTTTAGGTGATTATGAATAAAACTGTGCCTAAGTCTTAACATGGACAAATTATTTCATGTCTTTAGGGTAAATACCTAGGAAAGGTGTGGCTAAGTGAAAATTTAACTTCACAAGAAGCTGTTTTCCAAAGTGGCTGTACTGTTTCACATTCCCACATCAAGATATGAATGTTCCAGTTGCTCTCCACCCTTAGCTAACAAGTTGCTCAAGCATCTGGTCAGCCTTTTGTAGTTTTAAGCATCCTGGCAGGTGGATAGTGCTATCTCATGGTGGTTCCAACCTGTATTTCCCTGACAACTAATGACAGTTAACACCCTAAGGTAACTTTATTCACAATCTATTTTGGGAGACCTTAGAAGTGACTGTAGACAGGACAGAGATCAAAAAAGGGATCCTATAAAGTTTTCTATGAACTCCTGAGCTCAACTCTGAATTGCACATGTGAGGGTCTGACCCTGAACAGCATACCAAAGTCACTGAGGACTGATCTACACAGCAGACCACTGCTCTCTGGGTGGTACTCGCACAGGACAGGTCTGAACAGGCAGGACAAAGGTGTTGAAAACTGAACTGACATTGGAATCACAGCCTACTGAAGGCAAGTAAAAACTTGCAACTGAACCTAAGTGGGTCATTCATTACCAGAATGAATAAACAAAAAGTTACCATTTTTGTAGGGTTTAAACAAGGCTCCAATCTTATATGATTCAAAATGTCCAGAATGTAATCTAAATTATTTGACATTTAAAGAACTAGTCAAATGTCAACAGCGTGCAAGGAAAAAATAATGCACACCAACTCCAAGATGACCCAGGTATGGGAATTATCAGACTAACCTTTAAGTAATTATTATAGCCAGGTAAATATTAAAGAGGTAAGATTAAACAGTCTTGAAATGAAATAAAAGAAACAAACAGAAGAGGTTAAAAAAATAGATTTCAGAAGTAAAAAATATTTACTGGATGAGTTCAACAAAAGAATAGAAATGACAAAGGGGAGTCAATTTGAAGACAAATAAATAGAAATTACCTATTCTGAACAACAGAAAAAAAAATAAAGTAAAAGATCAGAGTTTTAGGGACAGTATCAAAATGTCTAATATTTTTGTTACTAGAGTCTCAAAAGGGGAGGAAAAAAGAGTGCCATGCTGGAAAAAAATAAAAAGTTGAAGAAACAATAGCTGAAAACTTCCCAAATCTGGCAAAAGACAAAAACTTATATTTCAAGAAGCTTCAGATCAGATCAGATCAGATCAGTCGCTCAGTCATGTCCGACTCTTTGTGATCCCATGAATCGCAGCACGCCAGGCCTCCTGGTCCATCACCAACTCCCAGAGTTCACCGAGACTCACGTCCATTGAGTCAGTGATGCCATCCAGCCATCTCATCCTCTGTCGTCCCTTTCTCCTCTTGCCCCCAATCCCTCTCAGCATCAGAGTCTTTTCCAATGAGTCACCTCTTCGCATGAGGTGGCCAAAGTATTGGAGTTTCAGCTTTAGCATCATTCCTTCCAAAGAAATCCCAGGGCTGATCTCCTTCAGAATGGACTGGTTGGATCTTCTTGTAGTCCAAGGGACTCTCAAGAGTCTTCTCCAATACCACAGTTCAAAAGCATCAATTCTTCACAGTCCAGCTCTCACATCCATACATGACCACAGGAAAAACCATAGCCTTGACTAGACAAACTTTTGTTGGCAAAGTAATGTCTCTGCTTTTCAATATGCAATCTAGGTTGGTCATAACTTTCCTTCCAAGGAGTAAGCGTCTTTTAATTTCATGGCTGCAGTCACCATCTGCAGCGATTTTGGAGCTCAGAAAAATAAAGTCTGACACTGTTTCCCCATCTATTTCCAAATCTCAAACAGGAGAAATTCACATCTAGATACATCAGTCAAACTACTGAAATCCAAAGACAATGGGAACAATCTTGAAATTCGTCAGTGAAAAATGATACATTTATATAGGAAGACAATTTAAATGACTGTGAATTTCTCATCAGAAGCCATGAAGGCCAGAAGGCAATGACATACACACACACATTTTTTTTTAAAGAACAGTCAATCCAGAACCCAGAGTTTTATATCCAGGGAAAATATCCTTTAGGAACGAAGGCAGAAATAGATAATGTCTGTGATGGAAAGCTAAAAGAATCCCCCACAGCCAGATCTGTTTTAAAAGAAATGTTCAAGAAGGTTTTCTGGGTAGAAGAGAAATGATAGCAGAGAAAACCTTGGAACTTTAGGAATGAAAGAAGAGAAATGGCAAATATTTGGATAAATATAATAATTTTTTCCTCTTAAGTTTTCAAAACTATGTATATCAGTTGAAAGCAAAATGTATAACACTGTCTGGTGGGAGTTTATAGATATAATACATAAACCACAACTGCAACATAAAGTGGGGGAAGATAAAGAGTATGGTGGCAAGATTTGTATGTTCTTCTTGAGGCGGTAAAATACTATTTCTAGGTAGAACTGTAAAAAATTATGTTTACTGTAACTCCCAGAGCAACCACCAAAACAAACTTTACAAAGAAATACAGTAAAAAATATTATAGTTAAAATTATATAATAAACATCCATACAATACAATGGAAGGCAGGAAAGAGGAAACAAGGTAATAAGAAACAGAGGGACAAAAAGAAAAACAATTAAAAAGCAGAGCTTAATCCAAACATATCAACAATTACATTCAATGTAAATGATGCAAATACACCAACTAAAAAAAATTGTCAATCTGAATCAAAAAACAAGTCCCAACTATGTGCTCACTTTAAATAGAATGGTATGGGTAAGTTAAAACAATGGAAAAAATATACAATGCAAACATAAATCAAAAGAAAGATGGAATGGCTATATTAAGATTAAAGTAGACTTCTGAGCAAGGAAAAATACCAGGTAGAAGGAGGGATAGTTATTGTTCAGTCACTAAGTCATGTCTGACTCTTTGTGACCCCACGGACTATAGCACGCCAGGCTCCTCTATACACAGGGATTTCTAGGCAAGAAGACTGGAATGGGTTGACTGGAATGGGTTGCCATTTCCTTCTCCAAGGGATCTTCCCAAATCAGGGACTGAACCCATATCTCCTGCACTGGCAGGAGGATTCCTTACCATTGAGCCACCAGGGAAACCCAAGGAGGGATAGTCCATAATGTTAAAAGAATCAATTCACCAACACAATATAACAATCCTAAATGTGACATCTAACAACAGAACTTCAAAACACACAACAAAAACTGTTAGTACTGAAAGAAGAGACGAGCCAATCTACAGTTATAGGTACAGACTTCAATATTCCTCTCTCAGTAGTCAACAGAACAAGTAGACATAAAATTAGCAACGGATACACAAGAACTGAAAAGTGTCACTTAACCAGATCTAAATGACATTTATCGTAGATCCTACCCAACCACAGCAGAAAACATTCAAGTACATGTGGAACATTTAAACAGACTACATCCTGAGTCATAAAACAAACTTAATAAATTTAAAAGAACTGAAATTATTCAAAATACGTTCTCTGACAAGATGAAATTCCATAGAAATCAATAGCAGAAAGCTATCTACAAAATACCCTTCTCTCAATGAAACCTCATAAAAATTAAGCACATTTCCTCTGAGTCTATAATAATGAGCCATCCTCAGGAGGCAATTTGTGAGCCATGATATATCTCTTTAGAATAATCTATCTCTTTAGAACCCCATAGGAGTCAATGTCAGAAAAGAAGCAAACTTTTAGTTTGCAAAACAAAAATGACAAAGCTCTCCTACTTTTAGAACATCAAAAAGTCTTTATTCACCAACTTCAAGCTTTTTAAAAATTTACTTAAAAAACAAACTCATCTAAAAAGCTGGAAACAAGTAGAGATAATAACTGAGTAATGAATAATTTAAGAATTTTTGCGAGATACCACAAATAGGCATTATTTGCCATCTGTGTTAAACTTCACATAATTTTTCCAATACTAAATATCAAAAACTGCAAGTAAGTAATCTTAACTAAGTAGCTGGTTCAGATTCACTGTTTTTTTTTTTTCCTTAACAGAAAACCTACATTTACAAAATTCACTGTCACAGAGAACATTGATCTGCAGATACGCCTGACATTACTGACTGCTGCAACTACTGTCAGATTCAGTTAATACATTTGTTTATTTTTCAAGCTGATATGTCGTATGACTCAACATAGACTAAAGGACAAAATGTCTGATATCAGAACATTATCTTTATCCAGTCAAAGAAAAATATTATTTTGGGGATGAAACACATACCACAGGCATACCTCAAAGCAATAAAGCACTTTACTAATAATATAACTGAGAAATCATTCAACACCACATATTTTAAAGTTGGTACCTAAAAGATTTGATTTTAAGTTTAAATAGTTTCTAACACTGTGATTTCTTGCATAATGTCAATTTTTATTTCTTTTTTATTTTTTTTATCTTTTAGCTGTGCTGCACAGTTTATGAGATCTTAGTTCCCTGACCAGGGATGGAACCTGTGCCCCCTGAATTGGCAGTTTGGTGTTTTAAACATTAGATCACCAGGGAAGTCCCAATTTTTATTTTTTAAATAAAATTTTTACACTGTTTTTTTTAGGTGGAGCCAAATAGAATACTATAGAGATTTGATTCCCAGAATCAACTTTTAAAACCTGTATGAATACTCTTCTTAAACAGAAGGAATTTTATAGCTTCCCTTTTTCTTCTTGAACTTTTATTCCATTCCATTTGCTCTACAGATTGCTACTCAAATGGGATATACTTTTATGCTTGAAAGTCCTTCATTGATCACCCTATAATACTTCAATCTATAATAATACATATGTATGCATGTTTAAATTAATTTCCATTACTTAATTTCCATTACCTTAATGCCCTATTACATTTTTGAATTCTAGATTGAATTAGCACAATAACTATTGGTATACAATTTACCAATAAAGGCATAGTTTTATTACTGCTGCTGCTAGGTCACTTCAGTCATGTCCGACTCTGTGTGATCCCATAGACGGCAGCCCACCAGGCTTCCCCGTCCCTGGGATTCTCCAGGCAAGAACACTGGAGTGGGTTGCCATTTCCTTCTCCAATGCATGAAAGTGAAAAGTGAAAGTGAAGTCGCTCAGTCGTGTCCAGATTTTGATAAATAAACCTAAGTAATAATTACTGAAAATATATCTTTTAATGAGATGTTTGAGTGATGCTTTTATGATACCATTAATCACCAAATTGTCCCTTCTGTTTTTGGTACACTGGAAGTTTGTAAAACTTCAAGCTATAGTGTGATTCAGATGGACAGAAAAGTATGCCTTTCTTCAGTAAAGTGGGAGAAGAGGATGTGAGATTGAATCTCCACTGCCAGCATCTTTCTCAGGCAGACCAGTATTAAGAATAGGTATGGAAGACCTGGAAATTTATTTCCTTAAAGTTATCCAAACTAACTGTTCTCTTCCTTCTCCCCAGATATACCATTTGAGGGCTTCCCTTGTGGCTCAGCTGGTTAAGAATCCACCTGTAATGAAAACCACTGATTTAGAATATTTCCTCTACTCCTAAGGGGAACTGGCAAAGAAAGATAAAAGGCTACATTTTGCTTTTAAGCCTACCTACCAACCCAGTTTTCTATGCTTAGAAAAAATTGAATGCAATGTACTGTTACCCTATGTTTTCATTCCTTTACCAATACTAAAGAATAAAATTGTAACCGTTAGGAATCTGTCCAGAACTATAACAAATTGTGATCAATACTAACTGTATGGGTGGCTAGATCAAAGGATCTCTTCATACTCATTCAATTCCTTCAATCCATTTGTCTCACACTAACCTTCATATGCTTTAAGATGCTCAGTCCATCGTTATCGTATCATGGAACCAATCCCTATTAGTGTTTTCACTAGAGAAGTCTAGCTTTAAGAAGGTGGAGTGTATTTAAATAAATTCAATTATTCATTCAAATGACTCCCTCTAATGCCTCATGCAGAAAGTCAATGTAAAAGAATACAACCAATGCTACAATGTTGAGGCTTAAACAGAGCAAGTTGTTTTTTTTTTTTTTAACTTGCCTTCAGTAGGCCAGCTATAAAGTATCAAACTGTATGATACAAGAACCCCATAAATCTTTTACAGAAAAAAAAATGCTTTAGGAAAAGTATTTTAGAATGTGTAAATATAAGCAATTTCTATTCTATATTTAAATTTGGCGCTTACTGTTATTTCTTTAATAAAACTACTTCACAGGATCATGAGCAGTTCTCATAATTTTTACTTTTGTGAACAACTTATTTACAGATAGTGAGTTATTAAATGATAATTTTGCAGTCCTTGAGATATTTTTAAAAGCTAATGAGCTTGATGGTCACACAAAATTTTAAGTGAAAGATCTAGGTCAAATGAATGGAAAAAAAACAGAGAGCCCTTGAAAAAATTTTCCCATATTCCTGGTCTTTAAATTCAAGTTTGCTTTGACCAAATCGTACCTGAACTTGGTCTTTGTATTCTGAACAACTTATCTTATGAAAATCTATTTCCTTCACCACTCCCATTGAATATATATTTGCTAATGATATGATTCTACAAAGTTAAAGTACACAGTCCTGAATCTGTTTTCAGCTTTGTCTAATTTGGCCAACACTTGATCTCACATAATTCTTTGAACGCATTTTCCTTTTTTAAGATTTTTTTAAAAATATAAATTTATTTATTTAAATTTCAGGCTAATTACTTTACAACATTGTAGTGGTTTTGCCATACACTGACATAAATCCACCACAGGTGTACATGTGTCCCCCATCCTGAACCCCCCTCCCACCTCCCTCCCCATACCATCCCTCTGGGTCATCCCAGTGCACCAGCCCCAAGCATCCTGTATAATGCACGGAACCTGGACTGGCGATTCGTTTCACATATGATAATATACATGTTTCAATGCCATTCTCCCAAGTCATCCCACCCTCGCCCTTTCCCACAGAGTCCAAAAGACTGTTCTATACATCTGTGTCTCTTTTGCTGTCTCGCATACAGGGTCATCGTTACCATCTTTCTAAATTCCATATAAATGCATTAGCATACTGTATTGGTGTTTTTCTTTCTGGCTTACTTCACTCTGTATAATAGGCTCCAGTTTCATCCACCTCATTAGAACTGATTCAAATGTATTCTTTTTAATTGCTGAGTAAGATTTTTTTTTAATTTTAAAAACATTTTATTGGCTAATGGTACTTATTTTTAGTTAAAGAATTTACTAAGTAAAGTGAGGGCAGGAACAAATTGTTGTGTTCCTGTGTCATTCTGAAAGTAATTCATTTTCTGATCTTTTAATCCATTTCTTCCTGTTTGGTCTTGTCTATTTCTGGCCAAGCTTCCAGAGGCAGGTCAGGAAACATGGAGGACAGAGGCTGCATGGGGAACACTGGGGGCAAGGTGGCTCTGGCAGCAAGGGCTGTGTTGGGTAGCTGGGGTGGCAGGGGGCTAGTGAGCCTGTGGCTGGATGGACTGGGGCCAGAAGGGCTGCTGCATGAGCAATGGAAAGTTTGGCTGGTGCTGTTGGGTTGGATTCATGGAGTGTTGGCCAGGGATTGGCACCATTGGTTTCTGGGGGACCATGGGCTGTTGAGTTGACACCATGGTGATGTGATGAGACTGCAGGGTGAGATTCTGGGGAGTCTGCTGGGACATCACAGGAATGATTTGGTGGTGTAGCCAATCACCCATGGGTTAGTAACCATAGTAAGGGTATGGGTGTCTTATCACGTTCTGGTACCACTTCAGAGGGGTAAGCACTTCAGAGCTGAAGTTAATACAACCAGGGTGCCCAGGATGAGGTGGTAGCTTTTATAGGGAGAGGGAAAGGAAAAGAAAAAGAATGAGGGAGGGGAAGGCAAGAGGGATAGGAAGAAGGGAGAGCAAAAAGGGGAGAGAAAGAGAGAGAGTGGTTTTTTTAAAGTACTTTCTCATTTTCTACCATCTGTGTTTTAAAAAAATAAAAACATATCTAAGTTTTAGACATTGTATCTGAAGATTTAGGGGCGACATCCTAAAGTGGTATTTAGCATTTGGTTCTCAACCTTCATGAAAGCCTATTACTACATTACAAAATACGCAAGCACGCTGTTCCTAAAGGTGAGATTTTTTCTTATGAGGCTATACTTCTGTTTGCTAAAGCAAACTGGTGACTCAAACAGAAGCAAATATCCTGTTTGAGTATCATTTTACATCTTTGCTTTCCTTTTAAACGAGGTGCCACTCAGGTTAATAGAGAGAGAAAAAAAGGAAGAGGTCCAATGTACAAAAGCTCCTTAATGTACAAAATCAGATAAGACCAAAAGTCCTTTACTAATGCACATTTGATTATCGATAGTATTCTTAACATATGAACAGGGTGAGAATATCTAAACTGTTGGCATTCCTTAAAGAAAACATCCCAGTACAAAATGCCAGAAGTATATTCACTTTGGAGATGAAAAAGCATCCATCTGTTCATATATATATATATATATATTTTTTTTTTTCCCCAGTTGAATTTCTGGCTCCAAGCAATTAAATGATGCCAGGAAATAATATCAATTCAATTTTCAAAATCAAGTTCACTGACATATGCTTTCCACATGTCTCATAACTCCTAAATGTCTTTATCATCTTGACCTCTTTCCTAAGCCCCAGAGCCTATCTTCCAACTGTACATTAGGTACTTATAACTGGTACATCCAGTACCACCTCCAATTTCACTCCTCTTCCATCTAAAGAGAAAACACACACACTTCTTCCAAGTAGTTTTTTTTCCCATTTCCATGATCATTCTTACTAATACAGGCTCAAGGTCTCAAAGTTACGCCTTGCTCTGCCTAGATACTCTGTCCTACTGTCTCACTGTTAATTCTGCAACTCTTCTCGCACAATTTCTCATATATCTCATACTCCCTTTTCATTCCCATGGCATCCCTCTAGATAAAGCGCCTATCTACCAAAAAAAAAAAAAAAAAAAGATCTTATTCCAAATAACTGTAAAAACCTCCCCAGTCTCACTTCCTGTAGGACTCTCCCTGGTGATACATTTTGTATGAACAGCACCACACTGTCCTTATCAAGGGCTTCCCGGGTAATTCAGGTGGTAAAGAATCTGCCTGCAATGCAGGAGACCCCAGTTTGATTCCTGGGTCAGGAAGGTCTCCTGGAGAAGGGATAGGCTACCTAGTCCAGTATTCCTGGGCTTCCCTGGTGGCTCAGACAATAAAGAATCCACCTGCAATGTGGAAGACCTAGGTTCCATCCCTGGGCTGGGAAGATTCCCTGGAGGGCATGGCAACTCACTCCAGTATTCTTGCCCAGAGAATCTCCATGGAGAGAGGAGCCTGGCAGACTGTATACAGTCCATGGAGTTGCAAAGAGTCAGACGTGACTGAGTGATAGGCACAGCAAGTTCTTATCAAAGAATTCACACTCTAGCAGAAGATACAAAAAACTAACAACAGAAGTAGATAAACATTTTACTGATGTTAAACAAAAAGCTCTAGGAAGGCAACAGAGTGACAGTTACTGTAGCAAAGGTTTCAGAGGAGGTTACAGCTGAACTGAAGAAATGCATACCAGACAGACAGCAGCCTAGTACCTGAAGGTTCACATTTTTGGAGAAGGACAAATAGCTCAGGGCTTCCTAGGTGGCTCAGTAGTAAAAAAAAAAAAATCCACCTATCAATGCAGGAGATGCAAGAGAGGGAGGTTCAATCCCTAGGTCGGAAAGCTCTCCTGGTGTAGGAAATGGCAACCTGCTCCAGTATTCTTGCCTGGGAAAATCCATGGACGGAGGAACCTGGTGGGCTACCAGTCCACGGGTACAAATAGCCAGACATGACTGAGCACAGCACAGCACAAGTCGTTCAGTGGTGGGTGAGAGGTAGGAGAGAAGGCTAGAAACGTGTACAAGGCTAGAAGGCTAAGTGTCAGACTGAAAAGCTCAGACTTGATCCTATTAAAATGTGAAATAAGCAAAGACATAAGAATGCTTTAAGTTTAGTATGTTTTAGTATGCTTGTTTTTAATATATACTTTAGAACAAAGTAACAGAAAGCACTAACAGAACTAGACACATCTACCTTAAGTGGGACCAATAATAAACTCCTTATCGTATATACTTTGGATTATAAAAAGACTGCAGGAAAATTAAATATAAGGACAGTATTTTGTACATGTTCATTAGATCAGATTGGTTTATGTTATTTAAATCATCTGTGTCCTTACTGATATTTTTGTCTTCATGATCTAAAAATTACTAAGAAAGGCATGTTTAAAATCTCCTACTCTAATTATGGATTTGTCTATTTCTTAAGATCAGATATTTTATTTCTAGACTGTTCATTTGATTCTTTTTTATTTTATATAGATTCCAATTTTCTGATGACAAAAGAATTATAACATAATGCCCTGCTTAATGACACAGAAAATGCTACTCAAGAATAAGCTTTTCAAAAAAAAAAAAAAAGAATAAGCTTTTCAGTCCATTTTTGGACCAAATCTAACTTTGTATGCTGTTCAAAACAGCTTGGTTTTATTTCCCCCATGCTCCTTCCTTTGTCAGCAATCTACTTCAAGCCAAACATACCTCAATATTTAGAGCACATTAGTGCGGCTCAGTCAGACCTTCACTTTATGCAGAGAATGGCTGCCCACATGATCAAAGGAGTTTAAATTCACACACACACACACACACACACACACACACACACACACACACACAAAACCTGAATTAGTTACAGACACATTATCTGGTCACATTTCATACCTCTCTTCTTTTTATAGGTGGTTACTTGCCCTTTTAAAAATTCCTGTCAGTTCAAAGAGGGCAATTCTTAAAGTTGACTGAAACTATAATTCAGTTTCATTAAGTTTCCTTTAGGATAAACACACTAAACCATCAGAGGATTTTTTTAAATAATGTCTTCAAAACCATGAAGAAAGAAAAGAATAAAGAATGGTAAACAAAAGGCATACAAATTAGCACACTGTGGTTTAAAAAAAAAGATAGAAAGAGGACTGCTGCATGAATAGATTGAGCTTAGGCTGTCACAATAACAGGCTTTAGCAGAAGACAACGACTATTCACAGGCCTTATTAGGATAGTCATTCCCGGGATGGAGCCTGAGGTTTGAGAGACATGCGGAGAGAAGCAAGGCCACCCACGTAGGTAGCTAGACATACTGAAGCAATCCTGGCAAGGAAGGTGAAGGTTCTGGAGGCCACACTGCCTCACATCCCCGCTACTAATGTACTTCCTCACCCCCAGGAGCAGGAACTGTTCGTTTTGTTCACACCGTGTCTTTAATACAGTATATAGGATGTGGCAAAGACTCAGTAAATATCTGCTCGGTAAATAAATGATGCCCACAAGTTATTTCACCACTAAAGCCTTGATTTCCTGTAAAGCGATAGAGTTGGACTAGATCAATACATTCATTTTCAGCTCTAAAAGTCTCTACTTCTTTGAGCTAGAATTTCTCAATACATCACATAAAGTGTCAGTAAAGTTACTCCAGGACATCTGGGTTTGAATATATGCCTAGTCACAAGGTTTCACAACAACTTACTCACTACAGTCCAGTGTAAGATAAACAACGAATTTGCCCTGTTGAAACTACTGCAACAATATGTATGTTTCATGGGTACACACATACGTTGAAACGCACCAAACTATACACTTTAAATTTGTCCAGTTTATTGTATGTCCATTACACCTTGATAAAGCTGTTAACATACACACACACACACTCACACTCTCAAGAAACTACTGAAACTGCTCAATATTGCTAAGGCAGTAAGAGATACAAGCTAGTTATTGTAGAAATAACATAAAATATGTCTGACCACTCAGCTAAAACAGCAGAGAAGTAGAGGCTCACAAAAACAAGAATAGGGACTTCCCTGGTGGTCCAGTGGCTAAGACCCCAAGCCCCCAATACAAGGGGCTGGAGTTCCATTCCTGGCCAGGAAACTAGATCCCATGTGCTGCAACTAAGACTCAGTGCAGCCAAATAAATTAATGTTAAAAAATAATAATGGCAGCAGCAAAACTGAGCTCCTTTAGATGCTTGAAGACTCAGAAAAACCTGTTGCCCGGATTAACCAAATAATCTTACTTACTGTGAAGGAAACACACTTACTTTTTAAATAGTATCACATGTATTTATCTTCCTTAGTCAACTGTCAATTAGAAATTATTTTCTAACCTTTAACAACATTCTCCAAAAAGGAAAAATTCGTTTTAGTCCATTATTTTAGATAGAATCTCAAATAATGAAGCAACTTGACAACATCACAAAACCACTAGTTCAAGAAATCTGGTTTTATTAAATATACTTGCTAAAGGGAATTCCCTAGCAGTTCAGTGACTAAGACTCCAAGTTTTCACTGTGGAGGGTGCAGGTTCAATCCCTGGTCAAAGAACTAAGACTCCTCAAGCCCTGCAGAGTCTTAAAAATAAATATATTAATATTTGCTAAAGACTGAAATGAAATTAAACATTAAAGTATATCCCTTATCTTTAAAATTTATTAATGGTTTTCAAACCACCTCTAATTGTTACAGGCAGAAAGTCCGGCTTATATATATTTCATACCCCTTTCTAAATAGTTCAACTTGCTGGTTATATATAAGAAACATGGGTAGAAACTGTAGGAGAATCAGAAAAGTATAGAAAGTATCAAGTCCTGAAACTTAGTACCCAATTTGGGTATTCTTGGCTTGACATAAAAATTCACAGAGTTATTCAAATATTTTAAAGAAGGCACATTAAGAGAAATGCCATAAGATAATTTATAATGTGACTGACTGCCAATAAAAATAATAGGGTAAGCGAAAACCCAAGGCAGCAGTCCCCAACCTTTATGACACCAGGTACCGGTCTTGTAGAAGACAATTTTTCCATGGATGGTGGGGGGATGGTTGTGGGATGATTCAAGCACATTATGCTTATTGTACACTTTATTTCTATTATTATTATTATATCAACTCCATTTCAAATCATCAGGCATTAGATTCTGGAGGTTAAAGACTCTTGACCTAAGGCATTCACCATGGGTAGATTCTAAGAAGAGAAAAAAGTTTTACACTGATAACATTTTCATGGATTGACTGTTTCTTCTGATTACTCTTAATTAAATTGTCTAAGCCTGTGCATAAAAACAAAAAGTTGTTATTCAAAGGATACCAAAGTTTAAAAAGAACAATAGCTGTTTTCATAACACTTAAGAGAAATGGTAAACAATTCAAGCTGACTGATTTTATGTGCCTCTTCATGTGATCAATGTAATGGTCTTGCTGGAAATTTGGACCTGATAATCTTATCGTGAAGAAATAGACAAATCTAGAATATGGGCTGTTCTGTGGGACAACTGGCCTGGACACTTCAAAAGATTCACCATCATTAAGAAAAGAGACTGTTAACATGACTGTTGTAGATGGGGGAAACGAGAAAACACAAGCTGCTGCTGCTGCTAAGTCGCTTCAGTCGTGTCCGACTCTGTGTGACCCCATAGACGGCAGCCCACCAGGCTCCCCCGTCCCTGGGATTCTCCAGGCAAGAACACTGGAGTGGGTTGCCATTTCCTTCTCCAATGCCTCAAAGTGAAAAGTCAAAGTGAAGTCGCTCAGTCGTGTCCGACTCTTAGCGACCCCATGGACTGCAGCCTACCAGGCTCCTCCATCCATGGGATTTGCCAGGCAAGAGTACTGGAGTGGGGTGCCATTGCCTTCTCCAAGAGGCACATGCAAAATACTGGAGCCTTGACTGCATCGGATCAGGAAGAAAAGGAGCTGTATGGGATATGTTGAGGGGTAATACAGGAAATTTGAGTTACATGCACACAGCATGTAGGATGATAGCACTGAGTTACTGATGATTTCTCAACTACAGTTATGGTACAAGGGTTATATAAGAGAATGTCCCTGTATTTAGGAAATACATACTTGAGAGGTATTTACAGGTGAAGTGTCATGAAATTTGCAACCTACTTTTGGATCATCCGACAAAAGAGAGCAGAGAGAGAGTGTGTGCGTGTGTGTGTGTGTCTGTTTAGGGGAGAGGAGCAACATTTGTGATAAGATAACTGTTGGTGAATTTAAATAAAGGATATACAGGTGTTCGGGCTTTCTTGGTGGCTCAGTGGTAAAGAATCTTCCTGCCAGTGTAAGAGATGTGGGTTCGATCCCTGGTCCAGGAAGAGCCCCTGGAGAAGGAAATGGTAACCCACTCCAGTATTCTTGCCTGGGAAATCCCATGGACAGAGGAGCCTGGCAGGCTACAGTCCACGGGGTCACAAAGAGTCAGACATGACTTAGTGACTAAACAAAACATCCAAGTGTGTTCATGGAGTTTTCTTTCAATTTTACTGTGGGTTTGAAATTTTCAAGATTTAAAAACATCATAATTCCTTGAAGTTTATTTGCTCTTTTCCACCCAGAGTATACTCAGAAAAGTTAAATGAACAAGGAGGAAAATATAGCAAATTCAGGGCTTTACATACCTTCCACATCATACCAGTGCGCACCATTCGTGATCCCATCTTTAAAAGTCTCATCTTCATCTCCAGGACAACGAGGGGCACCAGTTTTCATTATGGGATGGTGTGAAGCATAGGCTTTTGCCAGATATCTAAATACTTCATCATCTGAAGTTTTGCTATAGACTCCAGTGGCCTTATGTTCTGGAGAATCATCAAAGGGATAGCTTGCTACCACCGAGCCACCATGCAGGTTTCCGGAAAGCACGAACCTTGGAAAATCAAAATCACACATCACTTTTTAAAAGGCACAGAAAACATATATTCTAAAATTCTACATCTTTTATCAATGAACTTAGATATTCCTCTTGAGACCTAGAAAATTCTACCAATGGTTATAATTTGACCAAACATAGAAGGAAAATGGAAAGAAAGCATTATCCATTCAACAAATTTCAAGCAGTTTTTACAATTCCTTAACTTCAAATAACTTTAAAGAATTTTCCAATCATTAAAAAAAAATAGCTTAATAACAGAGTGGAAATTAATGTTTTAGGAGATGTCTTATTCAGGGACCTCAATTAGGTTGAACAATATGAACTTGTCAATATTCAACCATGTTTTGACCTACAAAAATGACAATTTCATAGAGTTCAATCTAATTCTTGTACTTCATAATGTGTCAATCTCATAGAAAGTGTGGCTTATAGAAATAAATATTTGTTGAATACATGAGTTGGGTTAATAAGTTTCATGCTTTTTATATTACTGTCCAGAGAGAATTTTTGAGATTCGGAGACAAATAAATTAAAACAGGATGTGTTTTGCCTCATTCCAGTTTCACAATACACTAAACTCACATTTTCGAGAGAGACACCATAGTTGAGAAGCTTGGTGGTGGGGTTGGGGGAGAGACCTGACACAGTGAGTTGCTTTCAGAGAAACACAATACAGAACACTGTATCGCTGCAAAAGCAGCTCTCTTTTTAGGACCAAGGTTCCTGGTTGGGCCATTAAAAAATAAACTGACATGAAGATAAGGCTGCTTCTATAAAAAGAAACATTTTAATTTGTGTTATGTTTTTACTTTTAAGTAAACCCACTTACAATCCAGTCACATTTATAGATACAGAAATACTGAAGAACTCCTTTTATGGTAAAAGCTAAAGGCAAAAACATGCTGCAGCCCTATTTATACATTTTCCACTCATGTAACAGCTCAACCTATTTCTATGGCTGGAGATTAAACACTTTTTGCAGTTGAAATTGGATTTTTTGCTTCTGCCTTTTTGTGACTGAAAGAAACTGACCTACAGAAATTCTAAAGGGGGTTGATTTTATATGCTTGAAAGAGAATTAAGTCTATGATATGTTTAATTTGAAAAGTTAAATACGATTAGTACCTCCCAGAGGACGTCAAACAATAAAAATTACTTATAACACAGAATCTGTCCTCAGAAGACAGAAATGAGCTGATAAAGACAGTGAATAAATACCAGAATAGACTATGAAAAAAGTCAAGTTTAATAACGAATATAATTACAGTTAGCACAATTCCAGACACCAGAGGAGAAGACCATTTGGTGTCGTGGCAGTAGCACAGGCCCTGAAACCAGGCAAATATGGGTAAGAACATTTGGTTTCCCAGACAGGTCACTCACTACTAACAAGATCAGGTAAAGTTGCTGCCTCTAAATCCATTGAACCCTAGTTTTTCTCTCACATGTAAAATGGGGATTGATGCTACCTGCTTCCCAGGGTGGTTACGAGAATTAAATAAGGTAATACGTGTACAATGTCTTCCAGCACAATGACTGCTTTCAAGCATCTGCTCAACAAATGTTCCCTTCTTTGGAGATATTTGCATCCTGCTCAGGGAATCACTGCCTTACAGACTATCAATCCACCCCCAACTTCTAATGCCAGAAAGAATGATACAGAAGCAAAAACTAAGTGTATATTCTAACACTCTAACTCCACCTTACCCAACCCTCCTCCATAGCAAGGTATTAACTATTCACTTTTTGGCTTCCATGCTTTAAATAATTTAAGTACCTTTCCCCCCAGCAATGACTTGGGGAAAGTTATAAGAAGGCCAGCCCAGTTCAGGCAATCCATTCAGCAACAAATTTTCTTGAGCGTCAACTGTAAGCCAAATGTTCTAGACACTAAGGAATACATCAGAGACAAAACAAAGATGCCCTCATGGCATTCGTATTCTAGTGGGAAAAAAGTGGATAACTGAATATTCTAAGGAAGTGAAGCATGCTATTTTAACTATATATTTTCAATTAAGACTTTAAATTCCAAGATTCTCTGCTAAAAGCTGTTTCTCACTTTGTCATTTCTTCTAACACTTCTCAGAAATACTATTAAAGTAGCCTAACCGAATACCTTTAGAACAATGAAATATTTGCAATCTACTCCAGTGATAAATTATTAGATTTTCCTTACTCTACTTACATAGTTTTAAAAGTACCAGTGCCACTTGAGTAAGGACAATTTCAAGAGAAAGTGATATCTATTACAGTGGCTATAAGATTATTGCTTTTAGTCTTTGTCAAACCAACTTTGATATCAATCTAATTTTATTTGAAGGGCATTTTAGTTTCCATTCAAATCAGTTCTCTTAAGTGTTTCCCCCACTTGACTTCAATATCATATATCATTTCTTGCATAAGATTTAAAGTAGCTGCTTAATATATCATAAAAATTATAAATAAGTCTATAGATATTAAAAAAATCCATCGCTAAGTTAACTCTGTTATGGTCCCCAGATAAATCTGTAAATAACTGTAAAAAATTAAGAAAACTTGATGTCTGATAAACTAAATTCTAAAGGTTTCAGGGAAGTGTACTCACCCCAATAATACAATGCTTTTCACAAACATATCCCAAAAATCATTTTTGCATAATCTACTAAAGTCTAAGAGGCTATATTTAAGTAAAGAAGTGTGCCAAAAATATGAGGGTCAAGTAAACTATAAAACATTTTAATGATGGAGTTAAAATCTTGTATATTTTCCTAAGCATATGAGTCAACTGTCAACAGTACAAAATCACTGAATGGGTGAAGTATAAAGTGAAACAAAGAAAATAAACTTTACTTTCCTAAGCAGGACAAAATGGGTTTTAAAATCTTACATATCCAAAGCAACAATGAGAAAAAAATCTATTTCTAATACAGCTGGGTGACTAGGATATCGAGAAATTATGCAAATAGAATACATTGAATACAATGAATAGAATTATGCAAATAGAATACACTGAATAGAATTCACAGAATACACTGAAAAAGGTACTTTCCCTGTACTGTCTGTGGTTTTAGAATTTCCTCTCCATAAAGCTGACTCTATATTTAGGAATCAATCTCAGATCATGCATGTGCTCGTTTTTTTCCTTTATTCACGTATCCCTTGTTACTGAATAATCATTAAATAATACACATTTTGAGTTATTTATGACTGAGGATGGATGGGTATACTTTTACCCTAAATACTCACCTATTTTTCCTTCTGATTTAGAGTTACATTTGAAAAGAGGGAGGATATGACTAGGGTAGTCCATAGCCACAAAAGAGAGCAACTTTCTGTGTAACACCGACCAACACAGATGAGCTTTTCAAATCTTCACAAGCACCTACCACTGAACTACCCAGCCTGGACCATACCTTGTAATCGTTAAATACTGGTGGTGTGAAAGAGTTGTCCAGAGAGCACATTTTTGCTTCTAAATTTAAAGTTCAAAGCTTTCAGTATAGTCTCAAGGTGACTTGCACCACGATAGAGCTTATTTTTATTTTTGGTCATAGCAGAACTAATACTGAACAGAAATATCTACCCAAGGAATTTACATCCTTGTAAAAAGGTCATGATGGAGCATTTTAGACTGTTTGCATTGCGTAAAGTCATACTTCTTATGCAACTGTTCAGAGAGCCTGACATCATTATCTCTAAAAGAAAAATCTTCCCCGAAAGTGTATGTGAAGTTAATGCCTCCCAGGGATTAATGCCTACTCCTCTCAGAAGGAGTAAAGTGAAAGGTGAGGAGGGAAAACAAATCTAGAATTGTCATAATGTCCATGAATTTTTCAAGGTCTGCTCATACATACTGAATGTTGTAGAAGAGATGATTCTAAACCCTACAGGAAAACACCTGAGTTCATTATTGCTTTTATCTGTCACTTAGAAATCTTCAGATCAGGATAGAAAACTTAAATGCTTCACAAGCCTATGTCATTGTTGTTTGGTCACTAAATTGTGTCCCACTCTTCTGTGACCCCATGGGCTGTAGCCCACCAGGTTCCTTCAGTCCATGGGATTTCCCAGGCAGGAATACTGGAGTGGGTAGCTATTTCCCTTCTCCAGGGGATCATCCCCACCCAGGGATCGAACCCATGTCTCCTGCATTGGCAGGCAGATTTTTACTGCTGAGCCACCACGGAAATCCTCTACAAGTCTCAGGAAGACACAAAAAAGAGGATATGTTGGCAAGGCCAATAGCTGAGAAAGGGAAGAGGTGCCTGGTCACTTTGGACATGATTCCATAAGTTCCCTCTTTCTCTATTCCTCTCCTCCTTTTTGCCGAAAATCCTACCCATCTCTCAAGACTAAAGTTCTCCCTCTTTCACAGAGACGACCCCTATTATAGCAGCCCACACATGTTTTGTCAGTAGGAGCAATTCCTGTAAAGCTTAACTGGGTACATAAACACACCTCCTCTATATTTAGCATAGTCTCTTGTCATACACCTATTTCTTGAGGTCCTCATGCTTCTTTTAATATTTTAAATCCCACGTAGCACTTACTAACACCTAAGGTGTGTTTGTGTGTCTTGTGTATAAGTGTGACAATTAGCCATTCGACTCTGGTCCACTAGTAATGTGCATAAATGGAATCAGAAACCCTTCAGAGTCTAAAATGAGGCTGCTCCCAGGTGAAGGTTCCAGATCTGGAGTTCTCTGGCCAGCCATATCTATAGGCTCCATAGCTGAGTCAGAGGCAAAGACTGGAAGAGAATCAGTTTTTAGCAAATAACCAAGAGAAAGACCCCACGGGTGTCATCTGTGGGTTACACGCTGCCTTCAGGGCTCAGAACACTGACTAAATGCCTGAGTCCAGTTCCAGCTACTTCCGTAATATATCAATGATTTTCATACTATGTAAATTATTTACAATCTGACTCTTGATGTCCCCCACATGCAAAACAAGGATGAGAATGCTGCCTGTCTGATCAGGTTGTGTCCAACATAAACTGAGATCATGCAGTCCACGGGGGTTAGCATAGTGCCTGTAGTCATGACAGAACCGCAATTTTGTCAGTTTATCTATAAAATAAGCGAGCTGACCGAGGTCATCCTGAAGGTCTCTTCCATTGCTTATTCTACTGTCCTGCGAGAACAGGGACCCGAAAGCCAGCAAGGAGTCTCCCCTCCAGCCAAACGGCGGCTTTCTGCATTTTTTGAATAAATGACATCCTCCAGGCAGCGCTTCTCCGACAATTATCAAGAGGACAGAGGCTAAGCGGCCTGGGCCCTAGTTCCCCTTATGGGGTGTCGCCCTTCGCCCTCACTACCCTAGTCCCTTAGGCCTGCGACCACTGTTAGAGCGCCTACGGAGTGAGGGACCCAGCCTGTGCCCCGGAGGGATGCGTGGATGGGGAGGTGAGTGGAAGATGGGCGGTACTCACTTGTTCCTGCGGATCCACTCGATCAGGGCGCGCACCTCGGGCACGTCGTCCAGGGACGGGGGCTCGCCGGTGCTGAACTGGTCGGGGAAGCTGCGGTTGAGGTCGCGGCCGCGGCTGTTGTCGCGGCCGCTGGCCCCGGGAGGGTCGCTGTCGCCGAGGCCGCAGTCACCCTCGCGGGCGCGCTCAAACCCGTCGGGGTTGAGGCTGGGCAGCACGTACACGTCAGTGGTGTTGAGCAGGCGGACCAAACGCGGGTCCCCGCGGCGGTAGCCGGCCGCCAGCTCGCGGGCCAGGTAGACGAGCACCTGGCGCGACACGGTCTCGTCCCCGTGCATGTTGCCCACCAGCTTCACCTGCGGCCGGCCAGGCAGTAGCGGCCCCGCCGCGTCGGGCCCCTGGTCGCCGTCAGGAGGCGGTGACCCCAGGCCGGCCGTGAGGCGCAGCACCCACAGCGGCCGGCCCTCCACCGAGCTGCCGATGCTGAAGAGGCGGGCCAGCCCCGGGGGCCCCGCGGCCGCCGCCTCCCTCAGCGCCGAGCCCAGCTCCTCTTCGTGGTAGTAGCGGTCAAACTGGCCCTGGTCCTCCTCGGCGCCCGCGCTCGTCGTCGTCGTGGTGGTCGCCTCCGCCTTCTTGATGTGCGCGGCCCGGGCCGGGCTCCGCAGCAGCTGCAGCAGCAGCAGTAGACACAGCAGCAGCGGGAGGCGCCCGGGCCGCCAGGGCGGCCGCGCGTCCCAGCCACTCGCCATCTTCCAGCAGCTCCGCTAACCCCAGCTCCGTTCCCCCGGCTCCGCGCTCCGGGAGGCCGGGGCCCGCCGGATCCCCTCCGCTCCTAGCAACCCCATCCCGCCCTCCGGCCGCAGCCAATGGTGGGCGGGCCTGCCGTCGCGTCACTCCGTGGGCGGGGCCGTCCTTAAAGCAGCAGATCACCCTCTGGGTGTGCCTTCCTCCTGTTTGGGTGGAGTTTGGTCACTCTCCTCTTCGGTCAGGGTTCCTGTCTCTTTCTCTCCCTCCTCCCCGTTTCCTTTTCTGCGTTTGCTCCGCTTCTCCTCTACTCGCTCATTCCCTTCATTCTCACCTCTTTTCCTCAGTACTGTCACCGGCTTGGTTCCGATCTTTGTTGCGGCTTTCTTCAGCTGCGCTTTTACGCTTAGAACCGAGAATAGAAAGAATCAGAAGGTTCGAAAAGAATCAAAGGACTTGAAAAAAAACCTCAAAGGTTCGAAAGAATCTACCTTAGAAGAGACAGAAGACGTCGCAGCCCTTCCAACCCTGCACCCTTTCCATCGGAGTGGGTCTGCCTTAACTGGAGCCCAGCGCCCCGCCAACCATAGGTTGAAGGGACTGGGTCACTTGGAGTGGCAGAGGGTTCACTACCTCTTTTCCAATTTTTAGGCATTATGTTGAAAGAAGATGTCTCCTTTAAGTCTAGTGAAAATCTTCTATGTAGTAGGCTGTCTTTGTGTTGATGGATTTATTTCCTCGATGTTACCCCAGTTTATTTCACTGCCACAGGTTCCAGTGTGGGCTGGTCTCAGCCCTGTAGGCGGAATTCATTTCATGGTTCATGTGCCCACCTTTCACACTTCTCCGGAGCGAGTTACTTGTTTAACTGTGGACTTCGAGTGACATTTCAAAAGCAGCAGGTATGACATTTCTGGAAACACTTGCTTGGTGAGTATAATTCCCAAATGCCTTAAAGCTGGCAAATACAATGTGTTATCATCCAGAGAAGAGGCCTTTAAACTGGTCTTTAAAGTAGGCTTAAATCACTTTAGCTTGAAGAAGCACAAAACCTCCTAATTCTTTTATCAAGTGTGAAATTTTACCCATCAAAGAACATAATTGCAATAACTGTTGTAGTTCCTTCTTTCAAAGCCAGACGTTTCCAAGCTCCTTCCTTGAACTATGATTGAACCCTAATGTGAATGAAAAGTGAAAGGGAAGTCGCTCAGTCCTGTCCGACTCTTAGCGACCCCAGGGACTTCTCCATCCATGGGATTTTCCAGGCAAGAGTACTGGAGTGGGGTTCCATTAAAGGGGTTAAAGGGGTTCTTCTCCAAAAGAGTTAATTCGTTTATGTATCAAATATTTATTGAGCAACTATTGTGTGCCAGAGCTATGGTGCTGGGAAAGCAGTTCACTCTGCTCAGAGACTGGATACAGTTTGTGGTAAGTTTATAATTCAGTTCAGTTCAGTCGCTCAGTCGTGTCTGACTCTTTGCGACCCCATGAATCGTAGCACGCCAGGCCTCCCTGTCCATCACCAACTCCTGGAGCTCACTCAGACTCACGTCGGAGTCAGTGATGCCATCCAGCCATCTCATCGTCTGTCGTCCCCTTCTCCTCCTGCCCCCAATCCCTCCCAGCACCAGAGTCTTTTCCAATGAGTCAACTCTTCACATGAGGTGGCCAAAATACTAGAGCTTCAGCATCATTCCTTCCAAAGAAATCCCAGGACTGATCTCCTTCAGAATGGACTGGTTGGATCTCCTTGCAGTCCAAGGGACTCACAAGAGTCTTCTCCAACACCACAGTTCAAAAGCATCAATTCTTCGTCACTCAGCCTTCTTCACAGTCCAGCTCTCACATCCATACATGACCACAGGAAAGACCATAGCCTTGACTAGATGAACCTTTGTTGGCAAAGTAATGTCTCTGCTTTTGAATATGCTATCTAGGTTGGTCATAACTTTCCTTCCAAGGAGTAAGCGTCTTTTAATTTCATGGGTGCAGTCACCATCTGCAGTGATTTTGGAGCCCAGAAAAAGAAAATCTGACACTGTTTCCACTGTTTCCCCATCTATTTCCCATGAAGTGATGGGACTAGATGCCATGATCTTAGTTTTCTGAATGTTGAACTTTAAGCCTACTTTTTCAATCTCCTCTTTCACTTTCATCAAGAGGCTTTTTAGTTCCTCTTCACTTTCTGCCATAAGGGTGGTGTCATCTGCATATCTGAGGTTATTGATATTTCTCCCGGCAATCTTGATTCCAGCTGTGTTTGTTCCAGTCCAGCGTTTCTCATGATGTACTCTCATGTATAAACTGTGGAAAATTCTGAGAGAGATGGGAATACCAGGCCACCTGATCTGCCTCTTGAGAAATCTGTATGCAGGTCAGGAAGCAACAGTTAGAACTGGACATGGACCAACCGACTGGTTCCAAATAGGAAAAGGAGTACGTCAAGGCTGTATATTGTCACCATGTTTATTTAACTTATATGCAGAGTACATCATGAGAAATGCTGGACTGGAAGAAACACAAGCTGAAATCAAGATTGCCGGGAGAAATATCAGTAACCTCAGATATGCAGATGATACCACCCTTATGGCAGAAAGTGAAGAAGAACTAAAAAGCCTCTTGATGAAAGTGAAAGTGGAGAGTGAAAAGGTTGGCTTAAAGCTCAACATTCAGAAAAGGAAGATCATGGCATCTGGTCCCATCACTACGTGGGAAATAGATGGAGAAACAGTGGAAACAGTGTCAGAATTTATTTTTCTGGGCTCCAAAATCACTGCAGATGGTGACTGCAGCCATGAAATTAAGAGACGCTTACTCCTTGGAAGGAAAGTTATGACCAACCTAGATAGCATATTCAAAAGCAGAGACATCACTTTGCCAACAAAGGTTCGTCTAGTCAAGGCTATGGTCTTTCCTGTCGTCATGTATGGATGTGAGAGCTGGACTGTGAAGAAGGCTGAGCGCCGAAGAATTGATGCTTTTGAACTGTGGTGTTGGAGAAGACTCTTGAGAGTCCCTTGGACTGCAAGGAAATCCAACCAGTCCATTCTGAAGGAGACCAGCCCTGGGATTTCTCTGGAAGGAATGATGCTAAAGCTGAAACTCCAGTATTTTGGCCACCTCATGCGAAGAGTTGACTCATTGGAGAAGACTCTGATGCTGGGAGGGATTGGGGGCAGGAGGAGAAGGGGACGACAGAGGATGAGATGGCTGGATGGCATCACTGACTCGATGAATGTGAGTCTGAGTGACCTCCAAGAGCTGGTGATGGATAGGGAGGCCTGGCGTGCTGCAGTTCATGGGGTCGCAAAGAGTCAGACATGACTGAGCGACTGATCTGATCTGATCTGATCTGACTCTCATGTAAATTAAATAAGCAGGGTGACAATACACAGCCTTGACGTACTCCTTTTCCTATTTGGAACTAGTCTGTTGTTCCATGTCCAGTTCTAACTGTTGCTTCCTGACATGCATACAGATTTCTTAAGAGGCAGGTCAGGTGGTCTGGTATTCCCATCTCTTTCAGAATTTTCCACAGTTTATTGTGATCCACACAGTCAAAGGCTTTGGCATAGTCAATAAAAGCAGAAATAGATGTTTTTGATCCAGTGGATGTTGGCAATTTGATCTCTGGTTCCTCTGCCTTTTCTAAAACCAGCTTGAACTTCAGGTTCACTGTTCACATATTGCTAAAGCCTGGCTTGGAGAATTTTGAGCATTACTTTACTAGCGTGTGAGATGAGTGCAACTGTGCAGTAGTTTGAACATTCTTTGGCATTGCCTTTCTTTGGGATTGGAATGAACACTGACCTTTTCCAGTCCTGTGGCCACTGCTGAGTTTTCCAAATTTGCTGGCATATTGAGTGCAGCATTTTCACAGCATCATCTTTCAGGATTTGAAATAGCTCAACTGGAATTCCATCACCTCCACTAGCTTTGTTCGTAGTGATGCTTTCTGAGGCTTGTAGTAAACTTCATTCAACCCAAGGAGGGAGGAGCACAGGAGGAGAGAAATTAGGAGAGGAAGTGGATAGGTATTCTGGGCAAAAGAAGGAGCAAACACTGAAAGCTTAAGAGCAAATACTGCAATCCTAGGAACTGCATACAGGTCAGAAGCAGAGAAGCAGAATCAGAACTCAAAGAGCTTCACAAGATGGGCTCTGGGGACCACTTGATCCATAAGACCATGGAGAGCCAATGACAGATGTTAAGCTAGTTTAGAAAAAATCCCAGGACTTCCCTGCCAATCCAGTGGCTAAGAATCCGCCTTCCAACACAAAAGACGCAAGTATGATCCCTGGTCAGGGAACTAAGATCCCACACCCTACAGGGTAGCTAAGCCCATGTGCCAGGACGAGGACCCAGCGCAGCCAAAAATAAATTAATAAAAAATAAAGTGAAGGTGTTAGTTACACAGTCATGTCTGACTCTTTGCGACCCCATGGACTGTAGCCCACCAGGATCCTCTGTCCATGTAATTCTCCAGGCAAGAATAAAGAGCCCCTTAAAAAAAAAAAAAGTAACAGTAACAGTGGAGAATGAAATGGAAGGCCTAGGACTTGAGGCCGAGAAACCTGTAAAGAAGATATAATCCAAAAAGACATGATGAGGCTCTGAACACTTGAGGACAGTGCCAGTGGAGATGGAAAGGAGGAAATGGATTTGAAAGATCTTTAGGGGAGAACGTAGACAGGAAAGAGAAGGTGACAGAGAGAAAGAGAAGCTGTAGGATGACTTCAAGTTACGGCCAAAGCAACTTGCAAGCTCACTGAGGAAGAGGACAGGAGAAGGCCCAGGCTTAGGTGAGGATGATGAATCTAGCACAGTCACTGTGGTCCTGTGAGCCTCTCTTCTCCTCCATGCCCATTTGGTTTCATATGCCTCTTACACACCAGCTGCAACTCATCAGAAGCAAAGCCCCAACTCTGTACAGAGACCACCAACCCCCCTACCCCAGGGAGTACTTAATCATTACTCTGTGCACTTTTACAATAATCCAAATCAAAGCGGCCCCAGGGGGCATGTTAACCTCTAATCAAATATTTCCTTTTCTACCATTTTCACTCTCCTTGGAAGCCTCTTCCTGCCAACTCACTCCTGCAGCCTCACCTAGGGAGGCAGTAAATAAACGTGTGAGGCCTGTGAAATAATGTGATGTAACTTGAGCCAGCACCCTCCCGAGAATCCCTGGGCCTCCCGCCTTGCAATTGCAACCTCTTTCTGGTCTGGGGCCTCCATCCTAAGCAGGTATTCTGTGCTGGTGGTTCGAAGTGAAACCCAAAGCTCCTGACCCGGTCACTGCTCACTGGAGGGAAGGCCTCCAACTAAATAACTCCAGCTGCCCCTGAGAAATCTTAACCTATGACAGGTGTCCCTTTTCTCCTTCCCACAAGGAAAGTCCTGGCTTCACAAGTGAAGGAACTTGGGAAAAAGTTTCCAGTTCGCAGAAGCTGAGTGGTAATGACCTGGCTTTTGAAAAACAAAGCAGAGCTTGTTAGATGGCCTGATGGTCTTCAGTAATGACTTTTTCTAAAAGACTCATAGGTAATTGAAACACAGCATAGATTATGAACTTGTAAATGTCACATGGTCTGGCAGAAACACCCACAAACCGACAAGTTCAATTTGACAAATGGTTATGGAGCATCCATCTAGCTAAAGGTCTGCTCTATGGGTGTTGGAGGATTGGGGGATAAATAAAGGATTGTCCTCTGCTAGAAGGCCAGAGTCTAGTGAGAGAGACAGAACACAGGCAGACCGGATGCATCCATGGGGCCAGCGCTATGTAACAGCCACTGCACTAAACCTTTTCATTGGTTGATGCATTTAATCCTCACAACAATCCAGAGGTAGGTACTATTAACTCTCCTGTTTCAAAGATAGATACACTGAGGCACAAGATCTCACAGCTGGCAAATCACAAATCCAGGACTCAAACGCACGGAGTCTGGCTCCAAAGTCTGTGTGTTTACTCCATAAGACTGCTTCTATGGAATGAACTAAAACAAAACAAAATGAAACAAAAATGGAAAAACCTCGCTATTGGAACCCAGAGGAGAAAGCAAATAATTGTGATGAGGCATCAGAGAAAACTTCATCAATACTGAGTTCATGAACTGAGTTCAAATTCTAGATCAACCATTTTCTAGCTGTTTTCACTTGGGGAAGTTATTTCATTTTTCTGAGAATTAAGTGAGATAATACAGGTATAATATTTAATGTAATTCTTGGTACTTGGCATATAACAAGCTTTCAGAAATCATCGTTATTTTTGTGTGTGTGTGTGTGTGTGTGTGTGTGTGTGTGTGTTTAATAAGAATTCTCAAACAGGGAAGAAAATGGAGAATAGAGCAGTCAAGGCAGAGGGACCAGTGAGAACAGAGGGTAATGGTGACCGGAATATAAGGTGTGTTGGGAGGAGCAGCAGGAGCCATAGCTATGAAAGAAGAATGGTGCTAGGTGATGAAAGGCCTCAAATATGCTAAAGGAGTTTTGCTTTATTCCACAGCAAAAGAAAAACTTACAGAATTGTTTATGAAGAGAGTGGTATGGATCATATCCGTGTTTCAGCAAGAGAATTCCAGGGGCTGTGTGGGGCAGACTTAAAAGTAGTTGCCCTCTAGACAAGAGCTGATTCTGGCAATATTAGAGAGGATAGAAAGGAGAAGATATGTTAGAATGATGTTTGGGTTATTGGATTGACAAGATTTAGCAACTACTTGGGTAAAAGGGAAGAAGTAAAAGACAACTTCACAGGCTAGTGAAGGTGACCAGGTAAATGGCCTTGTCAGTATCCAAGACAAGGAAGGGCATAGGATCAAATACACCAGCAGAGGCTTGGTCTTAGGTAAGAACACAGACACTTCCCTGGTGGCTTAATGGTAAACAATCCACCCTCCAATGCAGGAGACTCGGGTTCAACCCCTGGTCCAGAAAGATCCCCTGGAGAAGAAAAAGGCAACCCACTCCAGTATTCTTGCCTGGGAAATCCCGGGAATAGAGGAGCCTGGCAGGCTACATTCCATGGGGTCGCAAAAGAGCTGGACATGACTTAGTGACTAAACAACAACAGACACTTCACCTGTATTCACAAATGGAAAGGCAGAATGTGTGCATGTAAGTACAATTAAGTGAGTAGACGACATGTTGGGAGCTGGTAGATATTCTCTGCTGATTGCCTGTATTTTCTAAATGAAATGGGATGTTGCAGCCATCAGTTGAGGGTAAGGATGTTGTAATAGCTGTTGGAGGTTTGAGGAAAGAGAGAAAGATGTGAAATATTCATCACAAGGAGTGGGAGAGAGAAATGGAGAGTAATAGTTTTCAGCCACTGACCATGGGGACCAGCAGTGTTTTAACATGTCATCAAAACATGGGATATGGGACAGAGGGGTTTGTTGGCTTGTTTTGTTGGTTTGTTTTCATTTTTATAGCATTTGCTCTTACTTCCTCAGAGTCCTTATCTTTCCAGGCCAAAGAGAAATGAAAGATGTTTATTGAAATCACTTTCAAAAATTGCCCTTGGTTAGGTCAGCCCCTTCTATCTTAGTCAGGCCTGATTGTAGGGCATAGATAGGCTGCTGCCCAAACATGAGGCCATAATAATGATTTTCATCTGTATTTCAAAAAAAAAAAACCCTCTCTATTTGCCAGCACCAAATGGACAGCAGTTCTATTCTCATGAGGTAGAGAGGGAGGGAAGCAGGTATCAGTTACTTTCAGTTGTACATATCAGAAAACCTGACTCATTCTAGTTTGAATAATAAATGGAATGTATTGGCTCATGTAACTGAGAAGTCCAAAGGAGAATTCTGGATTCAGGCATAGCTTTATCCTGTGGCTAAATGGTCACCAACCACCTGCTTTCGTTTTGTCCTTGACCCTTGCCTTCTATAATACAATGTTCACTTTATTCTGATTCTCTTTGTGGTCCCAAGAGGGCTGCCAGAAGCTCCGAAAGCCACATGCTTTCTTATTCACGGGCTGTGCTTAGTCACTTCAGTTGTGTCAGACTCTGTGAGTCCATGAGCCTCAGCCCACCAGGCTCCTCTGGGTGGACATCCATGGGACTCCAGTCTCCTGGAGTCCATGGGATTCTCCAGATGAGAATATGGGAGTGGGTTGCATTTCCTTCTCCAGGGGATCTTCCTAACCCAAGGAGTGAACCCACGCCTCCTGCATTGCAGGTGGATTCTTTATTGCTGAGCCACCTAGGAAGCCCCTTCTTATTCATACTCAGCAACAGAAGATGCCCTTGTGCAATCAGTTTTGCTGATCACTTGAGGTCACATGTCTAGGTCTGAACCAATACTATGGCCAGTCAATACCAAACTGTTTCACCAACCAAACCTCAGCAGCAGCAGGTTTTATTTATTCAACATTATGAAGTATGTCTGCAGGCACTGTCCTGGGATGGGGGTGGAGGCATGTGAAGGAAGAAAAAAGGGATAAGGAAGAGGAAGTGCTGTAACACAGTGAAATAAGTAACTATGTACAAAGTGCCGGTAACTAATCCCTGTACAGGGCTTTAGTGTTTACAATAGGCAGTTTGTCTCACTAATCCTCTTAATTTAGAAAAGGAATATTTGTCCTTATTTTTGACTGTCCAGCATCTGAAACCCTTCCCCCTCATTTGGGGAACCCTCCACCTTTGGGGTCTCGGTGGAAGGCAGGGTCTGAAAATGCCTTCTGGAACATGGGCCTCAGTTTGGCCAAGCAGATGAACCTGTGATGTGCTTTGAATTGGGAGCCAGGCTTCCTTGGCAGTTTAGTCGTAAAAGAATCCACCTGCACTGGAGGAGATGTGGGTTTGATCCTTGGGTCAGGAAGATCCCCTGGAGAAGAAAATGGCAATTTCCACTCCAATATTCTTGCCTGGGAAATCCCATGAACAGAGGAGCCTGGCAGGGTTCAGTCCATGGGGTTGCAAAAGAGTCAGACAGGACTTAGCCACTAAACAACGATGGCGCAAAGAAGCAGAGACTGTGGATGATTCTTTTTAGCTGTGATGGGTAAGGGTGGCGGCAACATACAATCTCTGGGGTGACACAGGAAACAGAACATCCATCCAGCTCTCAGCGCCAGTGGCGGGGGAGGGTGGGTAATGGGGGAGACAAGCTGCAATGGTTGGTATTGGTGACAGTGGGAGCACTTTCCCAAGTTCTGCCACTCACTTTGGGGCATTGTCCCTGGGCTTCCCTGGTGGCTCAGATGGTAAAGACTCTGCCTGCAATGCAGGAGACCTGGGTTCAATCCTGGGTCGAGAAGATCCCCTGGAGAAGGAAATGGCAACCCACTCCAGTATTCTTGCCTGGGAAACCCATGGACAGAGGAGCCTGGTGGGCTACAGTCCATGGGGTTGCAAAGAATCGGACATGATTGAGCAACTAACACTTTCACTTTCTGATTTTCCAACCCTTCTAGCAATTCTGTGAGTCAGCCAATATCTTTCCAATAAACCAATTTTCAATCAGAATCAGTTTCTGAGGCTGCAATTTATTGAAATATTAGTACAATCCTTTGAGGTCAGTATCATCATCCTCATTTTTCAGATAAGAATACAGGCTCTGAGAGATTAAGTATCTTGTACCTAGCAGTCCACGGGGTTGCAGAGTTGGACGCAACTGAGCACACACACACACACACACGCCTAGGATCATTTGTTTGGTGTCTAAGTCGTGTCTGATTCTTTGCGATCCCATGGACATGTAGCCCACCAGGCTCCTCTGTCTATGGGATTTCCCAGCCAAGAGTACTGGAGTGGGTTGCCATTTCCTTCTTCAGGGGATCTTCTTGACCCAGGGCTTGAACCCGCAGTTCCTGCATTGGCAGGCCGATCTTTTATCACCGTGCCACTTAAGAAGCCCTTAACAAATGTTTAAGCATTTATAAAATGAGCCAGCAGGGAAGACCAACCGCATTATCTTCCAATTTTAAACCCCATAGTTGTTTTAGTAGCTGCCTTTTTCATAGGTAACAGAGAACCTGAGACTCATTCATTCCTGAAACAGTCCTTTTCTCTCCCATCTGTATAGTACCTAAAGGGTACCCCTAGACAGAGGTTCCTCTGTATCTAAAAGGCTAAATCCTCAATTTAAAGGCAAACACACCAGGGATCTTCAGAGTTTTGTCAGCTGACACCAGGATGGATTTTGTGTAATACCTGCTTGAGGGTATGGACCCCTGAGAATGGCATACAGGTGGAAGGGACAGGAGAGAGAGAGAAAATTGCTGAAAGGGGAGGAATAGGGTTGCATGGGACTGGGACTAAAAACAGAACTTGCCCCCACATTTCTTTGGCTTGACTGCTTAGCCTACAGGGTAGAGTGGGGATGTCAGTAGGGGAAGTTCCCGGAGAGATAAGATTGTATCAAACTGATGAAAATCAACACCACTTACCCTTTAAAATCACCCAGGGAGGCTGTGTGTGTGTTTCTGTGTGTGTTGCCATACATATAGTTGCTTCACAATGTTGTGTTGGTTTCTGCTGTACCAGGAAGTGAATCAGCTGTATGTATAGATATATCCCCTCCCACCCCCACATCCCACCCCCTAGATCATCACAGAGCGCCGAGCTGAGCTCCCTGTGCTCTACAGCAGTTTCCCATGAACTATCTATTTTGCACGTGACAGTGGATATGTGTCAACCCCAATTTTGAAAATACAAGTGCAAGGGGGAATGGGAGGTACTTGATGGGCACAGGGATTCCTTTTGGGCAGTGAGAATATTGTGAAACTAGATAAAGCTGATGGTTGCACAATATTATGAATGTACTAAATGCCTCTGAACTGTACACTTTAAAATAGTTAATTTTATCTTATGTGAGTTTTATCTCAATTTTTTTTTTTAAAAACTAGCACTCTGTCTTCCATAAGAGTGGGGAGAGTAATAAAGAGTATGCATGAGGAAGGAGGAATTTCATAAAGAAGTTGGAGGAAGGTCTTGAGAAATGTGAGACTTTAAGAGAGACACACCTTAAAGATAACTTCTGTAAAGACTTACTGTGCTTTACTTCTCAGGTGTTTTATGGGAGTTCCACTTGAATTTCTTTGGATGTGACAGTGCTGAGATAGGGCTGAGTATAGCTTAGTTTTATTTGGGTTACACCTTCTTTTCTTTTTTTTAAATGATTTGTTTACTGGCTGCACTGGATCTTCATTGCTGAGCATGAGGGTTCTCTAGTTGCAGTGAGCAGGGCCTATTCTCTAGTTGAAGTGCATCGGCTTCTCACTGGCGTCTCTTGTTGAAGGGCATGGTCTCTAGAGTACAGGGGGCTTCAGTATTTGCAGCGCACAGGCTTAGCTGTGGACCAGGGATCCAGCCCATGTCCCCTGCATTGGTTGGCAGATTCTTCACCACTGGACCACCAGGGAAATCCTTATACTTGTTTTCTAGTTCTGCCCAAAGCTAGTCTGAGAGTCTAACAACAAATTCAAATGGGACTAAGCACTCTCTTGCCCAGATGTAGTCAGGTCTGCCCAGATCCAAAGACATTCTCCAATATAAACAGCAATAAACTGAGACTGTGAGCTCTTGCATAAAGGCCCCAGAGCACAACTCACACCTCCCAGCCAGAAAAATATTCAGTTACCAGGGATGCTCTGGCAGTCAGCAATTTTGATGAAAATACTTGCCGAGACTGAATTGGCACAAACAGAGCACATTCACACCCAGCCAGCTGGACTGTATCTCAAAAGTACAAGATGAAGCTCCAGAAGGTGAAGAGACTGATACTATTTATGGGAACAATTTGCAGTCCTCTCTCTGTTATAGGTCTGGGTGGAAACGGGGCAGGAGAAGGATATCAGTGACAAGGAGAAGGCCGCTGCTGAAATGCTGCAAGCCCACACAAAAGCCAAGGCTCCCCAGGAGACCCCAAGTGCCAGGGACACAGGATAGAGCAGTGGGTTTGCAAAATGGTCCTCATAAGAAGCAATTACTAGCTCCTTTGCTCAATAGAGAAGGGAAACACTTTACACCAAAAGGAAAGAACAATGAAGTCAGATAAAAACAAGTTGAAAAGGGGACTACCCTGGCGGTGCAGTGGTTAACACTGCATGCTTCCAATCCCTGGTTGGGGAACTAAAGTCCTGCATGTTGCACAGCAGGACCAAAACAGACAAACACACAAAATAATTAAAAAACCAGGTTGAACCAATGCAACCAAAGACAAGACAGAACAGATGGAAATTATAGCAAATCTCTGGGGGCACCAGAGCAGATGTTCCAGCAGGTTCTCTAATGCTGCTTCCCAATGCAGCGGTACACCCACTCCCAAAACTTTTCTCGCAGTTCATTCTACTCTGTGGGTCTTCCATCCATTTATTAATCCATCCAATAGAACTTGACTAAGCACTGTCTCTATGCCAGATCCAAATCCAAGCTCCGGACATAGAAGTAAGGAAAACACAATTCAGGCCAGATTAAGAAAAGCCTCAAGAACTAAAGAAATTATGGTTTCCTATTCCAAAATAAAATTCAAATTCAAATTTTATTTTTCAAAATGACACAAACCTTGCATATGTTCTACAGTCAAAATAGCTTCCTTCTGGATTTAAGGATTACAAAATTCAGATGACATGAAAGATGAATGCTTCTCTCATTCTGATGTTCCTGCTTTGCTGGTGCCTTAAGGGGTGCCCTAGCTGTGGGCACCTTCCCAACCCTTAAAAAGCCCTTAAGAGGAAGGATGATATTTGCGTTTCTCACTACCATGGCAGCTTTTCTCTCTCCCAATTTCTGGTAACTTCAGTGGTTGTTAATGAGTAGAAGGAGGATAATTTAGCAACAGGGAAAGGAATTTTTTTTTAATGTTTATTTATTTATTTGGCTGTGCCAGGTCTTACTTGCAGAATGCAGGATCTTCAATCTTCATTGCAGCATGCAAATTCTTAGTTGAGGCCTGTGGGATCTAGTTCCCTGACCAGGGACTGAACCCAGGCCCCCTGCAGTGGGAATGTGGAGTTCTAGCCATTGGACCACCTGGGAAATTCCCCAGATGGGATTTTGGCTACCGAGCACAACAGAATGTTGCTTAAGTAGCACTTCTCTCCCAGTTCCTAAGTTTGCCTAAAAGGACACATAAGCCATGAAATTAAAAGATACTTGGTCCTTGGAAGAAAAGTTATGACCAACCTAGACAGCGTATTAAAAAGCAGATGACCTTTGCCAACAAAGGTCCATCTAGTCAAAGCTATGGTTTTTCCAGTAGTCATGTATGGATGTGAGACTTGGACTATAAAGAAAGCTGAGCACCAAAGAATTGATGCTTTTGAACTGTGGTATTGGAGAAGACTTTAAAGAGTCCCTTGGACAGCAAGTAGATCCAACCAGTCCATCCTAAAGGAAATCAGTCCTGAATATTCATTGGAAGGACTGATGCTGAAAGTAAAATTCCACTACTTTGCCCACCTGATGTGAAGAACTAACTCATTGGAAAAGACCCTGATGCTGGGAAAGATTGAAAGTAGGAGCAGAAGGGGACGACAGAAGATAAGATGGTTTGATGGCATCACCAACTCAATGGACATGAGTTTGAGTAAACTCCAGGAGTTGGTGTTGGACAGGGAAGCCTGACGTGCTGCAGTCCATGGGGTCACAATGAGTCAGACACGACTGAATGACTGAACTGAACTGTACTGAAGCCAAAACCTAAATAGAATTGGTTCATGGATGGTTAGATACGCCCATGGCTGAGAGGTACAACAAATTGAGTGAGATTAGATGTGCCTGGGCTCCACTCCTGAGCACATATCCAGAGAAAACTCTAATTCAAAAAAATATATGCACTCCAGTGTTCATAGCAGCATTACTTAGTAATGCTATTAATTACATAGTAGTCAAGACATGGAAGCAACATAAATGTCCATCAACAGACGAGTGGATAAAGAAAATGTGGGGTGGGTGGGGGGTGTGTGTGTGTGTGTGTGTGTGTGTGTGTGTGTGTGTACAGTATACTACTACTCAGCCATAAAAAAGAATGAAATAATGCATTTGCAGAAACATCGGTGGACCTAGAGATTATACTAAGAGACATAAGTCAGAAAGAGAACCACAAGTACCATATGATATCAGTTGTATCTGGAATCTAAAATATGATACAAATGAACTTATTTACAAAACAAACAGATTCACAGACATAGAAAACAAAGTAATGGTTATCATAGCGGAAAAGGGGTGGGGTGGGATAAACCAGGAATTTGGAATTACCAGATACAAACTACTATGTATAAAATACACAAACAGCAAGGTCCTACTGTATAGCACAGGAAACTAGATTCAATATCCTGTAATAAGCCATCATTGAAAAGAATATGAAAAAGAATATACCTATGTATGTATATATACCTGAACCACTTACTGTACACCTGAAACTAATACAACATTGTAAATCAGCTATACTTCAATTAAAAAAAATTTTTTTAAGTGTGTGGGCCATATCATTGATTTGTAGTTTCAGTGAATTGAAGAATGAGTGTTCCAAGACATTTGTATTTCATGGAAATATAGATTTTCCTTAAAAGTCAGGCATATATATATATATATAGCCATTTATTGTTTTATCTGTCTTAAAAGGTACTCTGCTCCTCTGGAAGCTGTCCTTCCCCATTCCAAACATACCTATGGCAGGGTTGCCCAATCGCAGTTTCTCCAATCCCCAGCCCTAGAGCAGGCACACAACCCAGATCTCCACCATAAATATGATGATTGGTTCAGGGATGGCATGAATCCCAAACCAGGATTATCAGAGTTCTCTAACTGCAACTAAGGGGAAAGTGCTTTCTTCTCTGCTCAGTTGCAAGGCTATGTGGATGGAAGCCTAGACTTGCTTGAAGACAAAGTTCTGATTTCACAGGGAAAATGGAATTTCAAAAATGAAGCCAGCACGCAAAGAGAGGCAGAGAGGAGAAGATATTCCAGAGAGTGATCTGAAGAGAACCAGTCACTCCTGAGGGCAGCTCCACATCTCCATCCATCGTTTGCTTGCAGGAGGTTATACTTTCTGCTTCCTGCTTAAACTGGTTTAAGTTGTGTTTCTTAAACTTTTATCTAAAGAAATCTGTCCTAGCAAAGCCATCTGGTAGAATATTCCTGAAGGAAGTTAGGTTGCACAGGTACTACTGAAAAGGACCGATGTCATTTCAGAGGGGCTCCGAAGAGCTCTGGTCAGTTCGATTCAGTCACTCAGTCGTGTCCGACTCTTTGCAACCCCATGGACTGCAGCACACCAGGCCTCCCTGTCCATCACCAACTCCCACAGCTTGCTCAAACTCATGTCTATCAAGTCTTTCCCAGAATTAGGGTCCTTTCCAATGAGTCCATTTCTTCACATCAGATGGCAAAGTGTTGGAGCTTCAGCATCAGTCCTTCCAATAAATATTCAGGACTGATTTCCTTTAGGATTAACTGGTTTGATTTTGTCGTCTAAAGGGACTCTCAAGAGTCTTCAGTACCACAGTTCAAAAGCATCAATTCTTTGGCACTCAACTTTCTCTATGGTCCAACTCTCACATCCATACATGACTACTGGAAAAACCATAGCTTTGACTAGATGGATCTTCTCAGCAAAGTAATGTCTCTGCTTTTTAATATGCTGTCTAGGTTGGTCATAGCTTTTTTCCCAAGGAGCAAGCATCTTTTAATTTCATGGCTGCAGTCACCATCTAGAGATTTTGGAGCCCAAGAAAATAAAGAGCTCTGGTATCATAGTCCTTTATGTCTCAGTGCAGAGCATTCACCGAGAACAAAGTGGTAGGTAAGAAGTGAATGCTTTATTAGAACAGAATGCTTGTGAGGCTCACAAGAAGGTGAGTGAGAAATGCTGCACCCTGAGAACTTTGTGGGCTACAGTTTTATAATCAAAGGAAAAATGGGGAGAGGGAGAAGAACTTTGTCTTTCTTGAATAGACATCACGCTTCCATCATCAGTTCCTCCCCCAGGTAGGGCAGGGAGGTTTACTTGTCCCTCTCCATATGGTCAGGCCAGGACTGTCATAGCACTTTGGAAAAATATTTTTAGGTCTCAGTAAAATGAGGGTCTTTGATTTTAAAAAGTCACCTTCCCATAAATGATAGATATTTTGTGGGCACAGAGCCTATTTTGGGGGTCATTAACTTGATAACACCATTGGGCAGATTGTAGGCCTTATTTTCTACTATTGTTTTATTGTTTGGGGGGTATTGTGCAAAGAACATGTTTTAGGGGCCAAAGAACATGTTTTGGGGGTACTAACTCACTGTGCTCACTGGCAGGATGCAAGTCTTATGTAAGCATCATTTTATTATCTGGGGGCATGTCTCACGCTTCTGTTGCATGGTTTTGTTGCTAAGCAAGCCTGCTTGGTTTTGTAGTTAAGCAAACCTGCTTTCTTGAATAATCATTAACTTTCGGGGTCTCCCCATATGTTTTTACTTACAATCTCCTAGTGAGATTAACTATTTAATCACCTATTTTGTCCCTTCATTCTCCCCCTATCACTACCATACATCAATTAGAATGGTTAAAAAAATTTTTTTTTAATTTTCTCTTTTTTCCATCAGTTTAATTGTGTGAGGGAGGAAAAGCTGGTATAACTGCCAAGTCAGGGTAGGTTTTTAAAAAATTTATTTTAAATTGGAGGATAATTGCTTTACAATGTTACATTGGCTTCTGGTATACAACAATGTGAATCAGTTATAAATATCCATATATCCCTTCCCTCATGAGCCTCCCTCCCACTCCCCACCCCCATCCCACCCAGCTCTGGTCTGGGCTCCCTGTGTTACACAGCAGCTTCCCACTAGCAGTCTATTTAACATACGGTAGTGTAATACATCGGTGCTACTCTTTCAATTTATCCCACCCTCTCCTTCCCCTGCAGGTGTCCATAAGTCCGTTCTCTGTTAAAATAATTTTATTTGGCAATACCAAATGGTGAAAATGTGGAAAAACTGGGACTCTCAGACATTGCTGAGGGCCAAGGGGTAAAATGGTAAACTTAAAACAAAACACTTAGGAAAATGTTGGCATTTTCTAATAGTTACACATACAACTCTCCTATGAGAGAGATTCCATTTCTAGGCCTTTACCTAAGAGAAATGAAAATATATGTCCACAAAAAGATACAAGATACCCCATACAAGAATGTTCTTAGCAGTTTTATTCATGATAGCTCCCAACTGGAAGCAACCCAAATGAGAATGGATAAACAAATTGTATATATTTATACAATGGCATGACACTTAGCAATGAAAAGTAATGAGTTACAGTAATGTGGCTGAATCTAAAAAAACTTTCTATTGAGCAAAAGATGTCAGACAAAAGGAATACATACTGTATGATTCCATTTTTATTAAACTCTAGAACAGACAAAACTAATTGATTATGGTGATAAAGATCAGGAGAGTGGGAGGAGTTTGTTTGGGAGGAGACACTGATGAACTTTCTGAGGTCATAGAAATGTTCTATATAGTGGCAGCTATATTAATCAATCGGAGAAGGCAATGGCACCCCACTCCAGTACTCTTGCCTGGAAACTCCGGTGGACGGGGGAGGTTGGTGGGCTGCAGTCCATGGGGTCGCTTAAGAGTCAGGCACGACTGAGCGACTTCACTTTCACTTTTCACTTTCACACATTGGAGGAGGAAATGGCAACCCACTCCAGTGTTCTTGCCTGGAGTATCCCAGGGACAGAGGAGCCTAGTGGGCTGCCGTCTATGGGACTGCACAGAGTCGGACACAACTGAAGTGACTTAGCAGCAGCAGCAGCAGCATATTGATCAATATGTTTGTCAAAGCCCATCAGACATCATTAAAGTCTGTACATTTTATGTAAATCATACATCAATTTAAAAAGGAATATTGTACACCCGTATTTATAGTATTATTTACAATAGCCAAAAGGTGGAAATAATACAAATATCCACTGATAGAAGAACGGATAAACAAAAGTGATGTTTACATACAATGGAAGATTATTCAGCTCTCAAAAGGAAGGAAAGTCTGACACTCGCTACACCATGGATGAACTTTGAGGACATTATGCTAAGTGAAAGAAGCCAGTCACAAAAAGACAGATACTGTATGATTTCACCCACATGAGGTACCTAGAGTAGTCAAATTCATAGCTGCTAAGTTGCTTCAGTCATGTCCGACTCTGTGCGACCCCATAGACAGCAGCCCACCAGGCTCCCCCGTCCCTGGGATTCTTCAGGCAAGAATACTGGAGTGGGTTGCCATTTCCTCCTCCAATGCATGAAAGTGAAAAGTCAAAGTGAAGTCGTTCAGTCGTGTCCAACTCTTAGCGACTCCATGGACTACAGCCCACCAGGCCCTCCGTCCATGGGATTTTCCAGACAAGAGTACTGGAGTGAAGTGCCGTTGCCTTCTCCGCAAATTCATAGAGGCAGAAATAAATGACAGCAGCCAGAGGCTGGGTAGGGGAGGAGGGAATGGGAGTTAGAGTTTAATGGGTAAAGCAAGACAAAGAGTTCCAGAGATGGATATTGGTAATGGTTGTACAACATTGTGAATGTACTTGATACCACTGCACTGTATACTTAAAAATTATTCAGATGGTAAATTTCAAGCTATGTGTATCTCAGTACAATTTTTTAAAAAAGAGAGTATTGAAACAAGTTGCACAGAGACTATGATTGTCTCCTTTTTATTTTTCCAAACAAGACACACACTAAAAACAATAAACAATCCACCATTTACTATCACCTGATTTCACAAAAGGAGGGATATTTCTGAAACTATAAAGAAAAATGTAAGGGGACTTAGCTGGTGGTCCAGTGGTTGAGAATCCGTCTTCCAGTGCAAGGGGACACAGGTTGAATCCACGGTCAGGGAACTAAGATCCCACATGCCTAGGGGCAACTAGAGAAAGCCCTTGTGCCTCAACTAAGATCCAGTGCAACCAAAAACAAATGAAAACAAACCCCAAAACTTAAGGACATAGTCTCAGGGTAAACAGTTCTTTTCCCCAAAACATCTAGACATGTTCTCCCACGTTTTTCTTACTTGTTTTATTTCATTACAGATTAATTTTTAAAAATCTTCTCATGTCAGTACCAGTTTAGAGGCCAGAGTTTGGAACTGCTGCTGATGGAGCTTGATAGCACTGAAAGCCATAATAAAAACCCCGAGCCCACCGAACCATTATTCTGATCCTGAATGGCACTTCTGGTGTCCTGAACACAAGTTTTCATTCATGTGAAGACACTATCACCCCCCAAACATCTCCAAGACAGTTGTGAATGATGAGAGATCAGAGAGACCTCAACGGAGGCCAACAGTGAGAGCTGGAGGTGCAAGACTCTTCACATCCCAACATCATCAGAAAGTGCCCTTGTGGCTTTTCTGCATCTTTTGTGTGCCTTATGTAGGTCACCTGCTTAGCCTGCAAAGCTCTTACAGCTGTAGCTTCCCCGAAGCCAGGAAGTGAAGCAACCCAAAGTTGATACAGCCAAGAAGGCTAAGTCTGCGTGGGTAGTGGCAAGGTGAGAAGAAAATGCAGTAAGTGTGAAACCACAAGGAAATTCAGAACCGATTCCAAAGCTCAAACCTTGCAGTGGGTGGTGTCCCAGAAAACCCTGAATGCTGACTGAGCTTCATGGGGCTATTTAGGAAAGAGGTGAACAGAGCATTGCAAAGTGAGGTGGTCCAGGAATTTTCAGGGTCTATATGCAGCCTACTCGGAGAAGGCAATGACACCCCACTCCAGTACTCTTGCCTGGAAAATCCCATGGATGGAGGAGTCTGGTAGGCTGCAGTCCATGAGGTCACTAAGAGTCAAACACGACTGAGCAACTTCACTTTGACTTTTCACTTTCATGCATTGGAGGAGGAAATGGCAACCCACTCCAGTGTTCTTGCCCGGAGAGTCCCAGGGACGGAGGAGCCTGGTGGGCTACCGTCTATGGGGTCGCACAGAGTCGGACACGACTGAGGCGACCTAGCAGCAGCAGCAGCGTGCAGCCTACTAAGTTTACAGTCTTTAAGTAGTGTTAAAATATTTTATTATTAAATTAGCACAAATTCCTTATTGATACACCAAGAATTATTTATGTGTTGAAGATCATGGCATCTGGTCCCATCACTACATGGGAAATAGATGGAGAAACAGTGGAAACAGTGTCAGACTTTATTTTTCTGGGCTCCAAAATCACTACAGATGGTGACTGCAGCCATGAAATTAAAAGACGCTTACTCCTTGGAAGGAAAGTTATGACCGACCTAGATAGCATATTCAAAAGCAGAGACATCACTTTGCCAACAAAGGTTTGCCTAGTCAAGGCTATGGTCTTTCCTGTGGTCATGTATGGAAGTGAGAGCTGGACTGTGAAGAAGGCTGAGCGCCAAAGAATTGATGCTTTTGAACTGTGGTGTTGGAGAAGACTCTTGAGAGTCCCTTGGACTGCAAGAAGATCCAACCAGTCCATTCTGAAGGAGATCAGCCCTGGGATTTCTTTGGAAGGAATGATGCTAAAGCTGAAACTCCAGTATTTTGGCCACCTCATGCGAAGAGTTGACTCATTGGAGAAGACTCTGATGCTGGGAGGGATTGGGGGCAGGAGGAGAAGGGGACGACAGAGGATGAGATGGCTGGATGGCATCACTGACTCGATGAATGTGAGTCTGAGTGACCTCCGAGAGCTGGTGATGGATAGGGAGGCCTGGCGTGCTGCAGTTCATGGGGTCGCAAAGAGTCGGACACGACTGAGTGACTGATCTGATCTGAAGGCAAAAAAACACAGTGAAGAGGAGCTAAAAAGCCTCTTGATGAAAGTGAAAGTGGAGAGTGAAAGTGTTGGCTTAAAGCTCAACATTCAGAAAACGAAGATCATGGCATCTGGTCCCATCACTTCATGGGAAATAGATGGAGAAACAGTGGAAACAGTGGCAGACTTTATTTTGGGGGCTCCAAAATCACTGCAGATGGTGATTGTAGCCATAAAATTAAAAGACGCTTACTCCTTGGAAGGAAAGTTATGACCAACCTAGATAGCATATTAAAAAGCAGAGACATTACTTTGCCAACAAAGATCCATCTAGTCAAGGCTATGGTTTTTCCTGTGGTCATGTATGGTTGTGAGAGTTGGACTGTGAAGAAAGTTGAGCACTGAAGAATTGATGCTTTTGGACTGTAATGTTGGAGAAGACTCTTGAGAGTCCCTTGAATTGCAAGGAGATCCAACCAGTCCATTCTAAAGGAGACCAGTCCTGGGTGTTCATTGGAAGGACTGATGCTGAAGCTGAAATTCCAATACTTTGGCCACCTCATGTGAAGAGTTGACTCATTGGAAAAGACTCTGATGCTGCATTGGGAGTGGGAGGAGAAGGGGATGACAGAGGATGAGATGGCTGGATGGCATCACTGACTCGATGGACATGAGTCTGAGTGAACTCCGGGAGCTGGTGATAGACAGGGAGGCCTGGCGTGCTGCAATTCATGGGGTCTCAAAGAATCCGACACGACTGAGTGACTGAACTGAATTGAACTGAAGTCAAGAAAGGAGTCAGTGTCATGTGATCTAATATGTTAATCCCACCATTTGTAGACATTCAGTAATAAGACTTTAAATCTATTTTCTGTGTTGTTTGCTCCCAGGTAAGTAGCTGCAATATCAGGTGGGGAAAAAAAAAATCTGATGTGTTAAAGCACATTTAAAAAACTAAGAACCTACTTTCAGAAAAGTCATAATAAAAAATTTTATGTCCCTCTATTGGGGATTCCTCCTCACCCTGCTCTCACAGGATGCCAGTCTCACAACCTATGCCAGTCTGTGCACCCCTAGGGAGGCCCTCCTCCACCCTATTTGGGCTTGATACCCTCACTAGGTCACCCCATGCATGGACATTTTCCTCGTCTGGCTCAGAGTCTAAACCCTGCCCTGAGCCTTCACCACCACCACCATCACCACTCCATGTGGACACCCTTCGTCCCTCGCTCAGGCTCCAACTCCTTGCACTCCAAAACAGGCACCCTGCTTAGATTCGGGTGGACACCCAATCCTGTGCTAAGTTGTTCCCCTGAGGGAAGGCTCTCCTTGCTCCACCCGGCTCTGACACTCCATACTGAGCCAGCCCACTGCGTGGATGTCCTTCTCCCTTTGCCGGCCAGCTTTCTTCCTTGTTCAAACACGTAGGTCGTATGTTGCGATGCCTGCAGTTCTTTTGCCTTACTTTTAAATGTACATAGATTCGACTTCGTGACTAGTCTTGCTATATCCTATTTTCCCTGTCCCCTAGTTTTTCACTGTGAAATGTCTTAATTGGCTGGATTTCTTCATTTAGGTAGCTTTTCTGGGAAGTAGTGAATGGGACTTCCCTGGTGGTCCAGTGGTTATGAACCTGCCTGGCAGTGCAGGGGACATGGGTTCGCTCCCTGGTCTGGAAACTATAAGATCCCACAGGCCATGGGGCAACCAAGCCTGTGCACCATGACTACTGAGTCCACATTCTGGAGCCCATGTGCCACAGCTAGAGAGTAGCCCTCACTTGCCACAACTCAGCATAGGCAAAAATAAATAAACGACAACCAAGAAAAAAATTGTTTATAAGTATTTCCATATGCCTTACCTGAGCAGGCCTTTGCATATTTGAAACTATTTGTTGGCTGCCTTCATACATGGAATTTTGATCAGGTATAAAATTCTTGGATCACCCTCATTTTTCCTTAGAACTTTATAAATATTGCTCTAACATCTTCTAACATGGATCATTGCTGTGAATATGTCTGAACCCAGATTTACCTCTTCCTTTACAAGTGACTCACGTTTTTTTGCCTAGATATATGAAGGATTATTCACTTTATTATTCACTAAATTATTCACTAAATTATTCATGAATTTAGTCATTGTATGTGGCCATGTCACATTTCTGTGCATCTGTGCTAATTTTTCCTACAACAGAGTGTATCCTTTAAATTTGTAGATTCTGCTCTTCATTTCAGCAAAGTATACTTTTTTTTGCTTTGAACACTTTATTCTCCACTTTCTGGGCTCTCTACTTCAGGGACTTATGGGCTTCCCGGGTGGCTCAGTGGTCAAGAACACGCCAGCCAATGCAGGAGACTTGGGTTCATTCCCTGCGTCAGGAAGAACCCCTGGAGAAGGAAATGTCAACCCACTCCAGTATTATTGCCTGGGAAATCCCACTGACAAAGAAGCCTGTCAGGGTCCAGTCCATGGGGTCACGAAGAATTGTATGTGACTGAGTGACTGAGCACGCATGTACTACCTCAGGGACACTAAATGTATTTATATAGTAGATTTCTCTTGTCTCTTATTAATGTATACAATTTCTATAACTGCAAAACTCTATGTAGATGTAAGATGTCTTAGTTCAGGCTTCCACAACAAATTGTCAGAGACTAGGTAGCTCATAAACATCAGAAATTTGTTTCTCATGGTTCTGGAGGCTAGGGAGTCCAAGGTCAAGGCACCAGCAGATTTAATGTTTGATGAGATCTCACGTTCTGGTTCATAGATGGTCATCTCTCTGTGTCCTCACGTGGCCAAAGGGGTCAAGAGAATTCTCTGAAATCTCTTTTATTTTTATTTTTAAAATTTATTTGGTTATGCTAGGTCTTAGTTGGGCTTCCCAGGTGGAGCTAGTTGTAAAGAACCTGTCTGTCAATTCAGGAGACATAAGAGTTGTGGGTTTGGTACCTGAGTCAGGAAGATCCCTCAGAGAAGGAAATGGCAACACACTCCAGTATTCTTGCTTGGAGAATCCCAAGGACAGGGGAGCCTTGCGGGCTAGTTCATAGGGTCGCAGAGTGTGGAACACTACTGAAGCTACTTAGCGCTCACGGGTCTTAGTTTCGTCATGCAGGATCTAGTTCTCCGACTAGAAATCTAACCTGAGACCCCTGCATTGGGAGCAGAGTCCTAGCCAATGGACCATCAGTCCCCTGGAGTCGCTCTCTTTTTATTTTCCTGGAGTCTCTTTTATATGAGCATTAATTCCACTCATGAGGGTTCCACTCTCCTGACCTAATCACCTCCCAAAGGCCCCACCTTCTAATATCATCATATGGGGGATTAAAATAACAACATATGAATTTTGGGGAGGAGACAAATATTGAGTTCAGAACATAAGCATACTAATTATTGTTATAAGTATAATCCAAATATGGGAATTTTTATGTTCATTTTCAGTTCAACTCTCAAATATCAAAAACTTTGTGAGTGACCTTTAGGTGTGTGTCTTCAAGTATGTGTACACACTTAGGCATATAAGTATATGCATTTCTTATGAAACAGTAAAAAATATCAAACATATGCTACAGGGGTGCCACTGTTTACAGCAATGTTGAAGGGGAGAAAATAATATTTATTTAGGAACAGACATACCACAAGGTCCAGGTTTTACAAGCACGTGAATGTGTAGATAATGATAAAGTAGACTGAGATAAAAGATATCACAGTAGTCCGTTTGTTTTCCAAGAACTTCAGGGACCAAGCAATATTTAGAACTAGTTTTTATTTAACCTTAATGCTTCAGAACTGTACAAAGCAATGACATAAGAACTTTATTACACATTAGCTCATTCAGTGCTCACAATAACTATGCTGCTGCTGCTGCTGCTAAGTCGCTTCAGTTGTGTCCAACTCTGTGCGACCCCATAGACGGCAGCCCACCAGGCTCCCCCTGTCCCTGGGATTCTCCAGGCAAGAGTACTGGGGTGGGGTGCCATTGCCTTCTCCCACAATAACTACACAGACAAATATTATTTGACCATCACTCAATAAAGGTGAGACCAAGCCTCAGAAGAGTTAAATGAATCCCCAGAGTTGCCTCACTGCTATATGGTAGAGTGGGTTTGGAACCAAAGTTTCCCAAAGCAGTGTTTCTACGTTAATCCTCTCTCTCACCCATCTTTTGCTATAGTGGGAAGTTCTGAAAAAAAAAAAAAAAAGAGCTGTGTGTGTCTTAAAGGGTATTCATATTTTAAGAAGTCAAATCTGTTGGTTCCCATGAATGCATATTATCTTTACAGCAATATATGTCAGAATTTTAAAACATATGGACTGTAAAACTTCTCTAAAAAGTCATTTTTAGTCACTGTCACTTGTCTTTTCTCAACTGCTCCTTAGATCCTTTAGTACATGTTCCAAAAGGCACTCAAGCTCAACGTATTTAAAGTGAAACCCATTGTTTCACCCCCAAGAACTTTTTCTTCCTCCAAGTTTAGTCACTGACATCTCAGAGCTTCCTTCCTTTCTACTTTCTATGACTTATCAAAATTATTGCTTCTGTCTTATCATTCCCTCGTTTTCCTGGATCTGTTCCTTTTCATTCAAAATGTCACCTCTAGGGACTTCCCTGATGGTCCAGTGGCTAAGACTCCACACTCGCAATCCAGGGGACCCAGTTTCAATCCCTGGTCAGGGAACTAGATCCCATATACTTCAACTAAGAATTTGCATGCCACAATTAAGACTTGGTGCAGTCACTTTTCACTTTCATACATTGGAGAAGGAAATGGCAACCCACTCCAGTGTTCTTGCCTGGAGAATCCCAGGGACAGGGGAGCCTGGTGAGCCGTCTATGGGGTCGCACAGAGTCGGACACGACTGAAGCGACTTAGCAGCAGCAGTCAAATAAAGTATTTTTTTAAAGGGCAAGGTATTATAAGTTTATGTCTGGAATACTAATAGGTTAGAAGATTCTGTTTCCAATTTTTTAAGCATATGAATTAAATTTTTCATAGGCAATGATACAGTTGTATTAATTTCAGGAATAAAATAAAAATGGAAACATTTCCAGGCATTTTAAATGCAATGCTGTCTCAATAAAAAAATGTGTCTTTGAAAAAGCAGTAACATTCATTGTTAACACCATCTTATCTTTCAAGGTACTGGCTAAATAAATGTATTTATTATTTTAATAGCTGCTAGGTAGCACAGTCTTTTGTGGCTCAGACAATAAAGAATCTGCCCACAGTGCGGGAGACCCTAGTTTGATCCCTGAGCCAGGAAGATTCCCCTGGAGAAGGAAATGGCTACCCACTCCAGTATCCTTGCCTGGAGAATACCATGGACAGAGGGGCCTCGAGGGCTACAGTCCATGGGGTAGCAGAGAGTCAGTCACAACTAACATTTTCACTTTCACCCTCAAATGACTGGTGAATCTATTTTTTTGTTTGTTTTTGCTTCTTTTATTTGGCTGTGTCAGGTCTTAGCATGGGCTCAGTAGCCCCGTGGCATGTGGGATCTCATTGCCTGGATCAGGGATCAAGCCCACATCCCCTGTATTGGAAGGCAGATTCCCAACCACTGGACCACCAGTGAAGTCCCACACCTATTTGATACAGTTGATTTTTACTGTTGCTCCCCATCTCTTTACACAATATAATAAGGAGTCTATCACTTAAAAATTGGGGGGCTTGGGGTTTTTTAAAACCTTTTTTAAATATTCATTTATTTGGCTGAGTCAGGTCTTAGTTGTATTTTGAAGCATGTGGGATCTTAGTTCCCAAACCAAGGACCAAATCCACATCCCCTGCATTGAAAGCAGATCCTTAACTACTGGACCACCGAGCAAGTCCCTGTTTTTGTTTTTATGAAAATGATGCTAACAGTGCTAAACTAGAGCACACAAATTCCTCTCCGATTTCTCTTATCATTAAGACACAACTCATGTACAGAGAAGTTAGCTACCAGCATCTGGCTACCAGCATCAGTCCACATGTTAGATATCAGTAAAGTTTAATTTTAAAAAAATTGTATTTTTTCTGTACCCTAGTGCAGCATCTATTGCACCCCCAGGACAGAGCACACATGCCCTTTGAAGATCACTGTAGTAAAGCATTGCTCTGATCCTGATCCTCTCCTGCCAGGAGGCCAATGGCAGTAACTTAGTGTTTGGCCTGGGCCATTCTTTCTATAGGACATGGCCTGACCTTAACAGCTAAGTTGCCAGTTATGGCTCTCCTACCTTGTATTCTCATTCATCAATGCTTGGGTTTGAGTCTCAGATTTAAAATAAATTGATAGATAAATGGATAGATAAAATAATAACAATAAAAGCAAATACTACAGAGCTTACTTCTTCCTAGTATTGTTCTGAGTTTTTACATATATTAATTTAATCTTCATTGCTTTCTGAAATAATATTATTATCCCCTTTTCTTTAGAGAAGATAAAACTGAGACACAGAGATTATATAACTCCTCCAAAGTCACTCTCTAGTAAACGGTGGAAGTGGGTGGATTGGAGTCTGGGTGATTTAACTCCAGAGCTTGTTCTTAGAGCACTTGATTATTCTGCCCTGTTTCATATAACACATCATGGATTATTATAACGGCTGGAGAAGCAGTGCTAAACTAGACGGCTTTCAGCCAATCCCAAGTTCAATATGAGGCAGTTCTGCTTCTGACTGCTTCTGCTTCTGACAGAAACACTGGCACTGGTTGGGGGCTGAAATAGGAAAGAAGACTGGGAACCAGAAATGGCTTAAAAGCTACAGCAAAAAACAGAGTTTTATGACTGATTCCAAGGAAAAGGAAATGAAAATAAGGAAATAGTTTTCATTTCCATGGCATCAAAAAATTAAAACAATTAGTAACTGATTTAACAAAAGAAGTGCAAGAATTGTACACCAAAACTACAAAATACTGAAAGAAATTAAAGACAATCTAAATGACTGGCATGACATCATACTCATGAATAAAAACGTTTAATATTGTTAAGATGGTATTACTCTGAATTGCCTTACAGATCCAATGAAATTTCTATCAAAATATCAGCATCCGTTTTTGCAGAAATTGGTGAGATGATCTTAACATTCATAAGGAAATACAAGGGACTTAGAATAGCCAAAACCATCTTGAAAAAGAAGAACAAAGCTGGAGGAATCATGCTTCCTACTTTCAAAACCTAGTCAAAAACTATAGTAATGAAAATAGTGTGGTAATGGCATACAGATAGACACATAGCTCAATGGACTAGAACTGAGTGTCCAGAAATAAACCTTCTCATTTTTGGCTAACTGATTTTCAGCAAGGGTGCCAAGACTGTTTGATGGGGAAAAAATAGTCTTTTCAACAAATGGTGCTCAGACAACTGGATATCCATATATAAGTGAATGAATTTGGACTCTGATCTCACACCGTAGTATGCAAAAAATTAACTCACAGTGGATAACAGGCCTAAATATAAGACCTAAAACAGTGAAACTCTTGGAGGAAAGCATAGGAGTAATCTTTCTGTCTTAGATATGATACCAGAAGCACAAATGACGCAAGAAAAAAACAAGTAAATCAGACTTCAGCAAAATTTTTAAATTTTGTGCTTTAAAGATGGAGAACACATGTATACTTGTGGCGGATTCATTTTGATGTATGGCAAAAGCAATACAATATTGTAAAGTTAAGCAAAATAAAATGAAAAAAAAAAAAAAGAACACTACCAAGAAAGTGAAAAGGCACCCTCCACGTATGTCTTGGCAGAGATGGCGCTTGCAGTCCTTGTTCCCGTAGTGTTTGGAGTAGAAGGAAAGGGATAAGACTCTGGTCCCCTCAGCATCACTTCTTTGGTACTGGTGGCTTCTGGTCTACTGGTTCTGTTCTCAGGTACCAGAACATGGCGGGAAAAGAAGCAGAAAAAAGAAAAATAAGTAAATAAATATAAGTGAAAAGACAACCCACAAAATATTTGCAAGTCATTTATCTGCTAAGGGATTTGTGTTTAGGATATACAATCTAACAACTCAACAATAAAGAGAAAAATAACTCACTGAAAAATTGGCAAAAGACTTGAATAGCTATTTTCCAAAGAAGATGTACGAATGGCCAATAAGATGAAAAAATGTTCCACATTATTACTCATTAGGAAAATGCAAATGAAAACCACAGAGAAATTGCTAAAAGGTACTCCAGTACTCTTGCCTGGAAAATCCCATGGATGGAGGAGCCTGGTAGGCTACAGTCCATGGGGCCGCTAAGAGTCGGACACGACTGAGCGACTTCACTTTCACTTTTCACTTTCATACATTGGAGGAGGAAATGGCAACCCACTCCAGTGTTCTTGCCTGGAGAATCCCAAGGACAGGGGAGCCTGGTGGGCTGCTGTCTATGGGGTCGCACAGAGTCGGACACGACTGAAGTGACTTAGCAGCAGCAGCAGCAGCAGCACAGTGTTTCTTTGAAGGATGACAAAAATGTTCCAAAGCTGATTGTGGTGATGGTTACGCAACTGTGAATGTACTAAAACCCACTGAATTGTGCACTTTAAATGGGTGAATTATAGGCAGGTGAATTATAAGTCAATAAAGCTGTTACCAAACACCCACAATGAGATGCCACTTTCTACCTACCAGGATGGTTAAAAGAGGAAAAATAGACAGTAATAAATGATGACTAATAAGTAGAAAAATTACAACCCTCATACTGGCTTGTGGGATTGTGAAATGATGCAGTCACTTTGAAAGTTCCTCAAAATGTTGCTGCTGCTAAGTTGCTTCAGTCGTGTTCGACTCTGTGTGACCCCATAGACAGCAGCCCACCAGGCTCCCCGGTCCCTGGGATTCTCCAGGCAAGAACACTGGAGTGGGTTGCCATTTCCTTCTCCAATGCATGAAAGTGAAAAGTGAATGTCAAGTCGCTCAGTCGTGTCCGACTCTTAGTGACCCCGTGGACTGCAGCCTACCAGGCTCCTCTGTCCATGGGATTTTCCAGGCAAGAGTACTGGAGTGGGGTGTCATTGCCTTCTCCACCTCAAAATGTTAAACAATGTTAAACACAACCCAGCAATTCCCCTCTTTGGTATATGCTCAAGAGAAATGAAAACATACTTCCACACAAAAACTTTTACATCAATACTCAGAGAAGCTCTAATCACAATAGCTAAAAAGTGGAAACAATCTAATTGTGCATGAACTGATGAATGAACAAACAATATGTGGTATATCCCCACAGAGGAATAATATTTAACCATGAAAAGAAAGGAAGTAATGATACATGCTACAACATGGATGAATCTTGAAACCATCATACAAAGTAAAAGAGGTCAGACATAAAAGACCACGTACTGAGTGATTACATTTATAGGAAATGTCCTGAATAAGCAAATCCATAGAGACAGAAAGTAGATGAGTGGTTTTCAGGGGCTGGAGGAAGGGGGAACTAGTGAGTGACTGCTAAGGCACACAGGGTTTCTTTTGGAGTGACAAAAATACCCTAAAATTAGAAAGTGATGGCTGTACAACTCTGTGAATATTCTGAAAACCACTGAATTGCACACTGTTTTAAAATATTTATTTATTTGGCTATGCCGAGTCTTAGTTGCAGCATGCAAACTCTTAGTGGCGGCATGTGGGATCTAGTTCCCTGACCAGGGATTGAACCTGGGCCCCCAGCACTGGGAGCATGGAATGTTAGCCACTGGACCACCAGGGAAGTCCCTGAATTGCATACTTTAAAAGGGCAAATTTTATGTGAATTATGTATCAATAAACCTATTATTAAAGTTTTTTTAATCGTTAATATAGTAATTGTGATACCACGAATCAAAATAGAATTAAAAAGTCAAATAGTGAACAGGACTCTCATGAAAATATAGGGTATGACTCTGTATATTATAGAATAAGCATCTGAAAATATAGTTAATTTGCACAAGTAAGCCAAAGGTAACAGTGTGTATCGTAGAAAAGAATGAGTGTATGAAATTGGTTATTTCTGGGCTAGCAAGTTACTTATCTTTATTCTCAGTGTACTGTTTATGAACTTGTTCATATCTGAGCATAAAGCCACCTTTTATTTCTTTCTTGTCATTTTCAAACAAATGTGACCTCTCTAGTAAAGAAATAATACTTCTTTTCTAGAAGAACTTTTCAAATTGAAGAATTTTGGTTCTAAAGGCAGACAGAAAATATCAGAACTATGGCAACATCGTTTCTATAGCAATGAAATCTACCTTTCTTCAGCCAAACAAGGCTATAAATCATTTTATTGCCAACTAGATACGAATCCAAACCTGACGCTAATGACACATTTCATGCTTGAAGAGAAAGTAAACAAAAGTCCTTTATTGTGTCTTTGTTGTGTTCAACTGCTAAGTTGTGTCTGACTTTTTTCAGCCCCACAGACTGTAGCATGCCAGGCTGCTCTGTCCTTCATCATCTCCTGGAGTTTGCTTAAACTCATGTCCACTGAGTCTATAACGCCATTAATATCCAACCATCTCATCCTTTGCCTCCCCCTTCTCCTTTGCCTTCAATTTTCCCCAGCATCAGAGTCTTTTCCGATGAGTCAGCTCTTTGCATCAGGCGGCCAAAAAAAATTGAAGCTACAGCTTCAGCAACAGTGCTTCCAAAGAATATTGGATCAAACCAGGATGGACTGGTTTGATCTCCTTGCTGTCCAAGGTATTCTCAAGAGTCTTCTCCATCACCATAGTTCAGAAGTATCAATTCTTTGGTGCTCAGCCTTCTGTATCGGAGAAGGTAATGGCACCCCACTCCAACTCTGCCTGGAAATCCACGACAGAGGAGCCTGGTAGGCTACAGTCCATGGCCGATCGCTAAGAGTCGGACACGACTGAGCAACTTCACTTTCTCTTTTCACTTTCATGCATTGGAGAAGGAAATGGCAACCCACTCCAGTGTTCTTGCCTGGAGAATCCCAGGGACAGGGAGGCCTGGTGGGCTGCCGTCTATGGGGTCACACAGAGTCAGACACGACTGAAGTGACTTAGCATAGCGAGCCTGCACAGCCTTCTGTATGGTCCAACTCTCACATCCTTACATGACTACTGGAAAGACCACAGCCTTGACTATACAGACCTTTGTTGGCAAAGTGATGTCTCTGCTTTTTAATACTCTGTCTAGGTTTGTCATAGCTTTTCTTCCAAGGAGCAAGCGTCTTTTAATTTCATGGCTGCAGTCATTACCTGCAGTGGTTTGGGAGCCCAAGAAAATACAGTCTGCTGCTGCTGCTGCTGCTGCTAAGTCGCTTCAGTCGTGTCTGACTCTGTGCGACCCCATAGATGGCAGCCCACCAGGCGCCCCCATCCCTGGGATTCTCCAGGCAAGAACACTGGAGTGGGTTGCCATTTCCTTCTCCAATGCATGAAAGTGAAAAGTGAAAGTCAAGTCGCTCAGTCATGTCCAACTCTTAGTGACCTCATGGACTGCAGCCTACCAGGCTCCTACATCCATGGGATTTTCCAGACAAGAGTACTGGAGTGGGGTGCCATTGCCTTCTCCAAAATACAGTCTAGGCTGTTGCAAAAACTCAACAGCATATGATGTGAAAGAACAATTACTGTCATCTGTGCATCCTGGAAGCTATTTCCCATCACAAAGGAAGGAAACAGCTGGTGTGCTGTGTACAAATCAGCCTTTGACATATATTTGCTACATATATGAGGGGAAAATGCTCCATGACATTTAATTCTATTTATCACTCCAGATGCATGCTATTGGAAAGAAACTTTTCATCTATAATACTTATCTTGTGAGAAAAAACATGGTGGAGTCGGTACTGATGGAAACCTGGCCGTATGTTTAGCAAAGAAAGGTGTGACGGTAGGAACAAATGGTTGCACTTGAATGCCAATCTTCTGCTTCATTCCCGGAGAACAATGAACATACAACATGCACCCTGACCCTGAATCAAGGCTAAAGGGAAGAGTGAAGATTGCAAATATGATCAGGTCACACCACTGAGTGAATGTCTTCTTAGTGAGGAGGAACAAGATTCTGCTTTTCTAAATGGAGGCATGTTGTCTGTTGAAGGAAGGCACTCCCACACATTTTTTTAAATAAAGGAAGGGATTTACAGTATTTCTTCCCGACAACGCTCATAATGCCTGCAGAGATATTTCTCTATTTTCAAGTGGATTATCTGAGCTCTGTGTTCACATTCTTGCAAGGCCTGAACCTGCCACTTCAAGATGCATATAGCAACAAGTTTTAAAAGTTAAGAATAAAGCAGCAGAATTTCTTAAGAAGATCCAAACAAGCTGTATGAATTATTTATTGCCACATAACAAATCACCCCAAAGCTTAGCAGTTTAAAACAATAAGCATTTATGATCTCACAGTTGCTGTGGGGCAAGAACTTGGGTGCAGGCTGGCTGGGCGACTCTGACTCAAGATTGCTCATGAGGTATTGGTCAAGTTTTTCACTGGAGTAGTAATCTCAAGGCTTGACTGGAAAAGCATCCATTTCTAAGCTCACTTGGGTGACTGTTGGCAGAACTCAGTCATCCCTGCCTGTGGTGTGGAGATGGCAGTTCATTCACTGCCACACGTTCCCTGCCACAACCTGCCCCGTCCCCTCCACAGGGCATCTCACAACAAGGTGGCCGTCTTCCCTCAGAGCAAGTAAGAGACTGAGAGAAGGCCAGCAAGACAGAAGCCAGAGTGTTTTTGTAACCTAATCTCAGAAGTGATGTCCATCCCTTTTGCCCTAATCGCTTTGTAAGAAACGTGTCAGGGGACTTCCCTGGTGGTCCGGTGGTCCACGGGACTTTGAGCTTCCACTTCTGGGGGGCACAGGTTCAGTCCCTGGTCGGGGAACTAAAGGTCCCACATGTCATGTGTGCATACGTGAGTGCTAAGTGGCTTCATTCAGGTCCAATTCTTTGTGACCTCATGGACTGTAGCCCACCAGGCTCCTCTGTCCATGGGATTCTCCAGGCAAGAGAATACTGGAGAATCCCATGGACAGAGGAGCCTGGTGGGCTACAGTCCATGGGGTCACAAAAGAGTTGTATGCTGAGGGATTAACACTTCACTTCATGGAGACCAAAAGAGGTTTGAATTAGGCCAGTGAGTCTTTTATTGATCTGCTCTACCAGGTATGAGAGACTGTTGTTTGCCCTCCAATATCTATTTCCCTCTTTGTCCTTAGTAACAAAATTCCCATTTATTAACTGGGCACATGGCTACCTGGAGTAAGGACAGCAGTGATCTGTTTTCCTGCAGTTAGATGTGGTCATGTAACTGTTCTAGTCAATGAAGTATGAGCAGTAGTTGGTATAAGCAAAGTAAGGAGTTGGTGTGAGCAATTTTGAGGAAGCAGCCCTATGGGAAAGCAGTGCACCCTTCTATAGGCTTTTGTGTTGACTAGAACACGCATGTAATGACTGAAACTCCAGCAGCCAAACCGAACCATGAGGTCACCCTGAGAGTAGAATTCATGAACAATGAAACATGAAAGAAGGACACTCTGAGAGTCCACACCAATCCTGGGATGACTATTTTTGGATTTTGTATGTATGGAAGAGAAATAAATTTGCCTTTTTGTTGGAGTCATGCCTACTTTTTCCTGTTACTCCTAACTGACGACGTGACTTGTATGTTCATGTCCAGATCCTAAACATGTACAATTCACATTTAGTCCTGCTATGACCTGAGCTGCAGTTCAGGTCATAGCAGTGAATTGCACAACGTCTCTTAAGTACAGGGCAAAAAGCTTTAGTGAACGTTGCCAGGTTCCCGGTGGTAACGGGTGAGGACCTAGGATGGCTGTGTCTTGACTGGCTGTGTCTAGATTGAGGGGGTAATTTATAGCGAGCTGGATGCACCTGTTGAACTACAGAAGCAGAGCCAGGTTAGGACAGGAACTAGACTTTTTTTCTCGAATTGTGTCTTCTCATTCATTTCTTTTCCTTTTGACATGTACACACTGCTTTATTTATTTTTGGCTGTGCTGAGTCTTCCTTGCTGCCCACAAGCTTTCTCAGGTTGTGGAGAGTGGGGACTACTCTTTAGCTGCAGTGGGCTTCTCATTGCTGTGGTTCTCTTGTTGCAGAGCACAGGCTCTCGGCACACGGGCTTCAGTGGTTGTGGCACACAGGCTCAGCTGCTCTGTGTGGCATGTGGGGTCTTTCCGGGCCAGGAATCAAACCCATGTCCTCTGCTTTGGCAGGCTGATTCTTATCCACTGGATCACCAGGGAAGCCCAGGGCAAGGACTAATGTTTGGGGTTCTCTTCAGGTCACTGAACGAGCGGGAGACTGTTGGACCCTGAGCACTCCTGCCGTCTGCCATGGGGGCTGCCTAAGTCCAAAGGCCTGACAGGTTTACGATCTGTAGGTCAAATGTCCGTCTGACTCAGATATGCAGAGCCAGCAAAGACCTTTAAGAACAGGGAGTGGGAGCTGCCGAGGACAAGGAAGTACAGATAAAAGCAAATCTGTCTTCTGAAAATAGGCAGGGAAAAGACACAAACAAAAAACCCGTATCAAGCACCAATGTGGACAGTGTTTGTGTTGTGTGGGTCAATGCCAAACAGAGGCCCCTGGGAAACAAAGGCCACGTCTGTTTTCCTTTCGCGGCCTCTGCTCCACGGTATCAATGACCTTCTCTAGTGAAACCCACACCCAGGCTTATGCCAGGGCTATGCTTAGCTCCCACTCTCCTTTTCATGGCATACCAAGAAATAACTTGCCTCAGGACATGTGTATAGGGTGTTTCTGGGGCATTCTGTGCCAAGGAGAGCAGTGGAGAATCCAAGATGCCCACCAGTTTCTTAGGCTCAAAGTATCCCTATTGTGAAATGCAAGTCCAGCCTTGTGGGAAAGTCAGGAATTCACCTTAAGGAACAAGAAAGTTTCAGCAGTTTTATAACCTGCCATCAAAATTCTGGATTGTGCACATTTTTTGGAATGCTTCTGAACTAAGCAACTTTAGTTTGATAGACTTACTCCACTATCTTCAGACTGTTCTATCCCGGTATACACTGGTTCAAGAATGCCTGTAGATAAAAATACATTCCCAGTGCCAATTATTTTAAAATATATTCCCCCAAACAGGCAGAGACACTTTCACTGGTCCAGAAGGAGTGAGTGTGGGAGGCTCAGTGTGGATTGCAAAGTGTTTGGGTTTTCAAGTCAGGCAGATCTTCTTTGAGATCAAGACTCTCATGATGGAGTCCAAAGATATGATCCATAATTATGGAACAAGAAATGAAGGAGTACACACATTACTTAATTACAAAGATGATCAACTAAGGAGTTATAAATATTGATAAAATCTTAGCGAGTTGCTGTATAACACAGGGAACTCTGCACGGTGCTCTGTGATGACCTAGAGGAGTGAGATGAGGGGTGAGGGAGGGCCAAGAGGGAAGCGATATACATGTACTTATGGGTTGATACATGTTGCTACACGGCAGAAACCAGCACAACATTGTAAAGCAATTATCCTTCAATTAAAAATAAATTTAAAAATAAACGAATAAAAACTTGCACTCCTAAAAAGAAACCTTAGCAGGAAGCAACTGGGGAGATGAAAAGGAAATGTTAGTGCACTAAATCCTTCTCTCTCACAACAGGAGATCAATTAATAAATCAAGAAATGGTGGTATACATGCATTGTTGGTGGGAATGTAAATTGGTGCAGCTGCTATGGAAAGCAATATGAAGGTTCCTTAAAAAACTGAAAATTGAGGGACTTCCTTGGTGGTCCAGTGGTTAAGAGCCTATGTTTCCAATGCAAGGAGTGCCTGTTAGATCCCTGGTCAGGGCTAAGATCCCACATGCCTAGTGGCCAAAAAAACAAAACATAAAACAGAAACAATATTGTGACAAATTCACTAAAGATCTTAAAAATGGTCCACATGGGACGACCTGGAGGGATGGTGTGGGGAGGGGGGAGGGAGGAGGGTTCAGGATGGGGAACACATGTATACTGGTGGCGGATCCATCTCGATGTATAGTAAAAGCAATACAATATTGTAAAGTTAAGCAAAATTTAAAAATAAAAATAATTAAATTTAAAAAAATCTTTAAAAAACTAAAAATTGAGTTACATGAAAGTGAAGTCGCTCAGTCGTGTCCGACTCTTTGTGACCCCGTGGACTGTAGCCCACCAGGCTCCTCCCTCCATGGGATTTTCCAGGAAAGAATAGTGGAGTGGGTTGCCATTTTCTTCTCCAGGGTATCTTCCCAACCCAGGGATCGAACCCAGGTCTCCCAGATTGCAGGCAGACGCTTTAACCTCTGAGCCACCAGGGAAGTCCAAAATTAAAAATTAAAAATTGAGTTACATACGATCCTACAATTCCACTCCTGGACATATATCTGGAGAAAACTCTAATTCAAAGAGTTGCATGCACTTTTTACAGCAGCTTTTTTTTTTATAGCAGCACTATTTACAACAGCCAAGACATGGAAGTAACCTAAACATCCATTAACATGAATGGATGGATAAAGAAGATGTGGTATATATATGGTTGTGTGGAATATTACTCAGCCATAAAAAAGAATGAAATCATGTCATTTGCAACAATGTGGATGGATCTAGAGATGATCATACTAAATGAAGTAAGCCAGAGGAAGACAAATACATGACATCATTTATATGTGAAATCTAACATATGATACAAATGAACTTATTTACAAAACAGAAAAGACTCATAGGCATAGAAAACAAATTTATGGTTACCAAAGGGAAAGTGGGGAGATAAATCAGGAGTTTGGGATTGGCAGATGCAAGCTACTGTGTATAAAATAAACAATAAGATCCTACTGTTATAGCACATGAAACTATATTCAATGTCTTATAATAAACTATAATAGAAAATAATTTTTTAAAAAGAAATGCTGGTATTTTTTGACAAAAATTTATGATATGCTATGATGCAGTGTTCTAGGTATTCATGATACAATCAGATCAGATCAGATCAGTCGCTCAGTCGTGTCCAACTCTTTGCGACCCCATGAACTGCAGCACGCCAGGCCTCCCTATCCATCACCAGCTCTCGGAGGTCACTCAGACTCACATTCATCGAGTCAGTGATGCCATCCAGCCATCTCATCCTCTGTTGTCCTCTTCTCCTCCTGCCCTCAATCCCTCCCAGCATCAGAGTCTTCTCCAATGAGTCAACTCTTCGCATGAGGTGGCCAAAATACTGGAGTTTCAGCTTTAGCATCATTCCTTCCAAAGAAATCCCAGGGCTGATCTCCTTCAGAATGGACCGGTTGGATCTCCTTGCAGTCCAAGGGACATCTCAAGAGTCTTCTCCAACACCACAGTTCAAAAGCATCAATTCTTCGGCGCTCAGCCTTCTTCACAGTCCAGCTCTCACTTCCATACATGACCACAGGAAAGACCATAACCTTGACTAGGCGAACCTTTGTTGGCAAAGTGATGTCTCTGCTTTTGAATATGCTATCTAGGTTGGTCATAACTTTCCTTCCAAGGAGTAAGCGTCTTTTAATTTCATGGCTGCAGTCACCATCTGCAGTGATTCTGGAGCCCAGAAAAATAAAGTCTGACACTGTTTCCACTGTTTCTCCATCTATTTCCCATGTAGCGATGGGACCAGATGCCATGATCTTCGTTTTCTGAATGTTGAGTACAATATAAAATACTAAATAAAAAAATCACTGTCTTCATTATTCTATAATAATAAGTCTATTGGTTAAAGACAGCAACACTATCAGAAGAGACAGCAAAAATCTGAAAGCAATCACTACCAGAAGAAACTGCAAAAGTCTGAAAAGAGTTGCTTTGAGGAGTGGATTTAGGATATGCATGTATACACACATTCTTAGATATAAAATTTTTAAAATTATCAACAAAATATTCTACTACCTACTAGCTATGTATCCTTGAGTAGATTAAATCCCCCAGGTCTCTGTTCTTTTTGTCCAGAAATTGGGAATAATGATGATTTAATTACAGAAATACCTAATATAAAGCAGCCAGAAAAATGTCAGTCCCCTTCCCTCTGTCTCACATGTAATATTTTGTAGCTCAAGGTCTACAGGCTGACAAGTGACATCCATTCTTGGGTCTGGCTGGCCTGAGAAAGCCGCATGACTTTTCTCTGCCTGCATCTGTCCATCTGACACAAAGCTTCTCATCTTCAATTTCTCCAAGCACTACAAGAGCAGGCTGTCTGTTGGTGAGAACTGAGCATCCCAAAAGAACACTGGCCACATATTAACACGCTTTTCTCTTGAATGATGCTGTGCAGTCATTGATGTCATGTTTACTGCTCACTTAGGGACCGCTTGGGAAAATCTGTTTCCTGACTGTATTATTGCCTCAGAACTTTCACAGTTGGGCCTCATGATGTAAGAGAGAGAACAATTGTGAATTCGAGAGAGGGAGAGAGAGAGATCACTGTCTGGGATCAGGAAGTAATTAGTAGAAAAGTGCTAAAGACGTCAGCATGACAGAGCAAGGGGGATCGCTGACGTCTAACCTGCCTGAAAAGGGGAAAGTGTACACATGTGATCCTTTGTGTGTCTACACACGTACACAGACGGATGTGCCTGCTAGTAGCTTCTGTGATGTATGAGTGGGTGGGGCGGGGCGGGGGAGGGGGAGAGGAGATTAAGGGTTGGGTGCGTGCTCGGTCACTCAGCTGTGACCCACTTTTTGCAACGCCTAGACTCTAGCCTGACAGGCTCCTCTGGCCATGGAATTTTCCAGGCAAGAATACTGGAGTGGGTTGCCATTTCCTACTCGACGGGATCTTCCCAACTCAGGGCTCAAACTCATGTCTCTTGCATCTTTGGCATTGGCAGGCAGATTCTTTACCACTGTGCCACCTAGGAAGCCCTCAGGGATAGGGTTCAGGTAGTGATGTTCTGGTAAAGAATACCAGTCCTGGAGAGAAGAGCCCTGATTTATAATGGTTGTTAATTTCACTGGTGTAAATGCTCCCAGTGGGGCCAATTTCAGGCTACCAAGTTGAAGTCATTGAATGCAGAGTTGAAAAGAGAAGCGCAGTGTCAGCTCTGCTAGTTGGTACTAGCAGTTCCAGCACATTCTGGCTCAGGTTTTCAGAACATCTCTTTCAGAAACAAAAAAGCTCCTTACACTCATCTGCTTCTAAAGTTGTAGATATTGCTTTGCCTTTTATTACCAAATCCAATCCGTACATCCCAAACAGAATTGTTCATTCAACCCTCGTTGATTATTTAATCCTTTGTAAAGTTCATGGCTCATCGCAACTCACAGAAATTCTGGAACCGGAGTTTTGCTTGGTTGGGTTTTTTTCTCCAAAATCTAACACAATGGTTGGCAAGAGCATTTGTTTATTCAGAAATCAGCCAACAGGATGCTACAGGTCTGTGAGTTCACCTAAAGATTTGGCGAGCTTCCGCAGGCCAAGGAAAGCTCTGAGCAGGCGAGAGGGAGCTCCCTGACTTCAGGTGCCTTCACAGTTACAATTCTTTGGAAATTAGGAGGCTATCTGGTTTTTGGCATGTGTATGAACCTCTTCCTCATCCCACAGGAAACGCTCTCTCATTAGTCTCTAGGGAAACATCCCTTTGAAACTCTGCCCCACCTCCTTCCTCCCCGAAAATCTGTATCCGGGAGCCAGACAGCACTAGATCCAAGCCCTATGGAGCCTAAATGTTTATATACTTGGGGCCTTCCTTTAAGGAAAAGAATACAAAATTACAACTATAAAGCTACTGAGGTCAAGGCCTTTATAGAATGAGCCAGTACAAATGAGGGTCTCTTGCAAAAGCATCCCTAACTTCCAGTAAATATGTCCCTGGAGCCAGACTACACTCAGAAGGAAATTGGATGTTTGCCTGGTGTGGGTGAGGGGTGGAATGCTCTGCATTTTCCCCTTTTGGTTGAAGAGGAAGCTCCAGGCCCCTGTTTCTGTTTAAAACTCTGCCTTCAAGCCTGACACTGGAAGACACTATCCAACTTCTTAGGAAACCATTTTATTCTGCATCACTTGTGCTGGATCACATGGCTTCTTCCCACTGCTTGATACAGAATACCCCAATTATGCTTGTAACAGGCAGAGATCAGCCCCACTAGTCCGAGGAAATTTCTTCTCTCCCTGGTGGTTCAGATGGTAAAGAGTCTGCCTGAAATGCAGGAGACCCAAGTTCCATCCCTGGGTCAGGAAGATCCCCTGGAGAAGAAAATGGCAACCCACTCCAGTATTCTTGCCTGGAAAATCCCACGGAGGGAGGAGCCTGGTGGGCTCCAGTCCATAGGGTCGCAAAGAGTCAGACACTACTGAGCGACTTCACTTACACTTATCTTTCTGTCAACCTCTGGCAAAGTCTAACTTCAGGATCACTGTGGATGAGAAGGGCCCTCTAGTGGTCAATCTCAAAGGTCACATCCCTGCTCCCTTCTACCTGTTCTCTGAAAGGTGTTCTGACCTGTCAGCTCTGGGTTGCCAGTCTACAAAGTGGAGGGAGGAAAATACAAGATGCAGTTCAGTTTAGTTCAGTCGCTCAGTCGTGTCTGACTCTTTGCAACCCCATGGACTGCAGCACGTCAGGCCTCCCTGTTCATCACCAACTCCCAGAACTTGATCAAACTCATGTCCATTGAGTAGGCGATGCCATCCAACCATCTCATCCTTTGTCGTCCTGTTTTCCTCCTGCCTTCAGTCTTTCCCAGCATCAGGGTCTTTTCTAATGAGTCAGTTCTTCGAATCAAGGTGGCCAAAGTATTGGAGTTTCAGCTTTAGCATCAGTCCTTCCAATGAATATTCAGGACTGATTTTCTTTAGGATGGACTGGTTTGATCTCCTTGCTGTCCAAGGGACTCTCAAGAGTCTTTTCCAACACCACAGTTCAAAAGCATCAGTTCTTTGGTACTCAGCTTTCTTTATGGATACATGATAGATAGGAGGAATTGGGCTTCTTTGGTAGCTCAGAAGTAAAGAATCTGCCTGCCAATGCAGGAGACGTGAGTTTGATCCCTGGGGAGGAAAGATCCCCTGGAAGAAGGAAATGGCACCCCACTTCCAGTATTCTTGCCTGGGAAATCCCATGGACAGAGGAGCTACAATCTAAGGGGTTGCAGAGTCAGACACAACTTAGCGACTAAATAACAACAAGAGGAATTTGGGGTTTTGATATAGGTAGGTTGTAGAGGGTGGGATGCTGTGCCACTGCATGACACATAGAAGATGTAGTGGAAGGACTTCCCTGGCGGTTAAGACTCTGCTTCCACTGCAGAGGGTGTGGGTTTGATCTCTGGTTGAGAAACTAAGATCTTGCATGCTGCGTGATCTTGCATGCTATGGCCAAAAAAGACGATGTAGTGGATATTTTTTCTGTATACTTGTACCCAAAATCTACCCATCTCCTAGAATGTTTGGACCCAGTGCTGTGCCAAGGAATGAAGGGAGGGCAAGGGATGAAGGGACATAGGGTAAGCAGAAATGCAATTTCAGCCCAAAGTCATAGATGTTCTGCATTTTGAAAGCAGAAGGTCCGGTGAAAGAGCACAGTTTAATATTTTATTAAAATCATGACTCTTGAGAAGCTAATTGAAAGAGCAGACTTCTTGTCTGCAGAGATCATGCACTCTTAACTGCTCTTAGTCTCTAAATAGGCATAACAGGAGAAGCCTTGCCAGTGTTGGCAGGAGGTATCTGGTGGAGTACCATCTTTAGAGGTGCAGCAGTACCTCTCATGGGATGGGGATCTCTTCTGATTCTGAGGTTCCTTACTGGAAACCCATTTGCCTATAAATAAAAGCCACATTTCCCAATACATTCTTTTTCAGTAATGAAGTTGATATTTTGGTAAATAAATAAATAAAAGCAGAGACTATATCCCCAGAAAAATACCCACATGCACTTGCACACACACACACACGTTTTTGCCTAAAATTCAAGGACTTTACAAACACTCTAAAACTCATCCCTAGTGAGTCAAGAAGACAAGCTGGGAATTCCTTGATGGTCCAGTGGTCCACTCTGCACTTTCACTGCTGAGTCTGGGGTTCCATCCCTGGTCAGGAAATTAAGATTCCGCAAGCCATGCTACATAGCCAAAAAACACCCCAAACAAAACAAAAAAGCAAAGAAGCAGTGTAAAGAAACTCTAAAACAAGACACTGGGAAAAGGAGCCTTGTGGCAGCGAGGAATCCTGAACGGATTCTAACCCCGTGTCACTTTGGACAAGTCACTTTATGTCTCTGAACTTCACTTCCTCACCTATTAAAAAACAGGAGGATTAGCCAGGAGTTGCCCAATTAAAGACAGAATACCTAATTAAATCTGAATTGCAGATACACATGACTTTTTTTTAGTGTAAGCATATTCCAAACATTGGCTTTGTCATAAATTAACAGATGGCAGTTGCCCAGGACATACTTATACTAAAAAATTATTTGTTACTTACCTGAAATTAAAATGCAGTAGATGTCTTGGATCTTTATTTGCTAAATGTGGCAACCCTAGACAGGCAGCCTTTCAGGTCTTAATTTAAGGTCTAAGATTCTCGGTGGTGAAGGAATGTAATAGAGGATGAGAAGCTAGAGGATCACTAATCACTGTTTAGAAGCTGGAAATTCTGAAGTTCCATGACCAGTTTTAAGCAGTTTGGTAAATACTGTGTCAAATTCTGGATGAAAAAGCACCACGCTGGGTCCCTGAGTGGCTCAAAGAACCACTCTATCATTGCAAGGCTGTGACGACTAGATTTCTCGTTTTTCTGTTACATTAAAGCCCTCAGTGGTATTCCCAGCGACCTGGCCTGACCCTGCTGACCTGTGACCCTCCTGCCATTTGCTGAGCTGCTGCCTCTGTTGCATCAAGCTTGGTGACAGCAGATGCGGATGCAGCTCGAAGGCCTTTGGGGATGGGATGGTCAGCACCCATCTGCGCTGCACCTTGTCTTCCCTCCTGGTTGTTTTCTTCCCTGTTCTCCATCCCCACATGGCAGAAAGTACTGTGAGGTCTGTGCCCCGGCAGGGTCAGTTTCCCCCAGGGCAGTCCTGTGTACACATTCTCTTCCGGGCCAGAGCACTCAATTCATCTCCAAGTGAGCACCCTGCCCGTTTTTCCCCTTCTCCTCCCCTCCTTCCTGGTTCCTTCCTCCCATCTTTTCTTCCTTCCCTCCTTCCTTCTTTAATTACTGTTTCTTTTTTTCCTTTAAAAAAATTTTTTTTTTAATTTTTAATTGGAGGATAACGATTTACAATATTGTGACAGTTTCTGCCATGCAGCAACACGAATCAGCCATAGGTACCCATATGTCCCCTCCCTCTTGAACCCCCCTCCCACTACTTTTTTTTTTTTTCACTTTTTGGCCACGCTGTATGGCGTGTAGGATCTTAGTTCCCCAACCAGGGATTGAACCCACATCCCTTGCACTGGGAGCATGGAGTCTCAGCCGCAGGACCACCCGGGAATTCGCACTACTGTTTCTTGAGTACCCACCAAGCACTAAGCACTGTACTAGGCACTTATCCTGAGCTAAGGCACTCCCACCTTCATCACCCTCATCAATGCTTAGTCTCATAGGCCATGGTTCTCAAAATGGGACCCCTGAACCGTGGTGTAAGTCACCCTGGAGCTTGTTAAAGATGAATCCTGACGAAGGAAAGCTGGCCGGAGACTCCCCAGGTGCTTCTCGATGCTCTTTTAGTTCAGACCCCCATGGATGCCCGATCTTGGACACCCTTCTCTGACCAGAGTATGAAAGTCTGATGTGGAGTGAATTGTTTCTACTCCTGGAAATTTCCATATTCGAGGTTGCCTGTCTTTTCTCCCTCTGGGCCTGAGCTACTTGCGGAGGACATGGAATATTGGACTCTGTTAATATTCCAACCAGCTGAACTACTTAGGCTTAATGGTTAACTATTAAGCTTAACTACTAAGGGCTGAATGATTTCTTCTTGCTTGTCAGTCCTAGGAAAGAAAGAGGAACGTTCCAGGGACAATGTACATGGTCCTGGACAAAGTATATCACTTCTTTGACTCTCCAGAAGGGGCGCCATGATACCATTTTTTAATCTGAAAAAGCACCCTAACTGGTTCCTGACCATAGTTACCTTTCCCCTCTAGAATGGAAGAGCCTAGAAGATCAGGAGCCTCTTTGTATCATCCAGGGTACCCATCTAATGCCGTGCAATTAAGGGGGTACCATTCATTTTATAGACATCATTGATTTGTAGTTATTAAAACAGTTCTCCACAGGGGCAGTTGAGTGACTTAAAAAGCCAAGTCTTACTAAATCATAACAAAGAAACCCATCTTGGTTTGGATGGGACAGGCATCCCCAAGGCTTAGAGTACTCAGCATATAGTGGACACTCAGTAAAGTCTGCAAAATACTTTCCTTCAACATTTCAGTTATGAAACTGTGAGGGACTTCCCTGGTGGTCCAGTGGTTAAGAATCTGCCTTCCACTGCAGGGGATGTGGGTTCAATCCCTGGTTGGGGAACTAAGATCCCACATGCCACAGGGCATCTAAGCCCACGAGCCACAACTAAGACCTGACACACACATAAATAAATATTGAGAAAAAAGAAAATGTTAAACATACAGAAGAGTTGAAAAGAAGAATAGTACAATGAAGATCTATATACCCCAACCTGGACTCTAGATTCAATAAATGTTAACATTTTGCTGTATTTGTTGTGTGTGTGTCTTTACTTTTGCTGAATCATTTGAAAATTAGCTGCAATCATAATGACACTTAACTCATAAATATTTCAGCAGACATCTCTTAAGAATGAGGACTGCTGCTGCTGCTAAGTCACTTCAGTCATGTCCGACTCTGTGTGACCCCATACATGGCAGCCCACCAGGCTCTCCTGCCCCTGGGATTCTCCAGGCAAGAACACTGGAGTGGGTTGCCATTTCCTTCTCCAATGCATGAAAGTGAAAAAGTGAAAGGGAAGTCGCTCAGTCATGCCCGACTCTTAGCGACCCCATGGACTGCAGCCCACCAGGCTCCTCCGTCCATGGGATTTTCCAGGCAAGAGTACTGGAGTAGGGTGCCATTGCCTTCTCCATAAGAATGGGGACAGTCTCCTATATAACCACCAAAGCATTATCACATCTAAGAGTAAATTAATCATTATTTCCCAACATCATCTAATACCCAGTTCTAGAAGTTGATGTTGTTACCTTTCTCACATCCCTTTGGCCTGCCTAGAGGTCACCTGCAAACAGTTCCCATATGGCCAGTGATTTTCTGTCTGCCTGGACATTCACAACCAGACCAGGAGAGTGCACTGTACCTTTACAAAGTGGGTTGGAAGTGCTGGGGAGCCAACACCAAGAATGCCCCTTAACCAATGATGGAGAGAAGTTGGTAGATAAATACTCAAGCTTCCTCTCCTTCAGTTCAGTTCAGTTCAGTCCCTCAGTCATGTCCGACTCTTTGCAACCCATGAATCGCAGCATGCCAGGCCTCCCGGTCCATCACCAACTCCCAGAGTTCACCCAAACTCACGTCCATCGAGTCAGTGATGCCATCCAGCCATCTCATCCTCTGTCGTCCCCTTCTCCTCCTGCCCCCAATCCCTCCCAGCATCAGGGTCTTTTCAAATGAGTCAACTCTTCGCATGAGGTGGCCAGAGTATTGGAGTTTCAGCTTCAACATCAGTCCTTCCAATGAACACCCAGGACTGGACTGGATCTCCTTGCACTCCAAGGGACTCACAAGAGTCTTCTCCAGCACCACAGTTCAAAAGCATCAATTCTTCGGTGCTCAGCCTTCTTCATAGTCCAACTCTTACATCCATACATGACCACTGGACAAACCATAGCCTTGACTAGATGGACCTTTGTTGGAAAGTATTGTCTCTACTTTTGAATATGCTATCTAGGTTGGTCATAACTTTCCTTCCAAGGAGTAAGCATCTTTTAATTTCATGGCTGCAATCACCATCTGCAGTGATTTTGGAGCCCAGAAAAAGAAAGTCTGACAGTTTCCACTGTTTCCCCATCTATTTCCCATGAAGTGATGGGACCGGATGCCATGATCTTAGTTTTCTGAATGTTGAGCTTTAAGCCAACTTTTTCACTCTTCTCCTTCACTTTCATCAAGAGGCTTTTTAGTTCTTCACTTTCTGCCATAAGGGTGGTATCATCTGCATATCTGAGGTTATTGATATTTCTCCCGGCAATCTTGATTCCAGCTTGTGCTTCTTCCAGCCCAGCGTTTCTCATGATGTACTCTGAGAGGATTCTGAGGTGTGTTCCCTAGAGCTTGTCAAAGGGTCCATAGCAACAGTTGACCACAGTAACCTGTTCATTAACACATCCTTTATTTGTTTTCTTTCCTTTCTCATCTCACTTCCATTCTGTGCTTCCTAAGATCACCTTTAAGTAAACTAATTGCAAGCAAAGTTTTATCTTCCGGTCTGCTTTGGAGGGACCCAGAACCAAGACATCAATTCTCTGTTAAGTTCTAAATGATAACAGTAAAACCCAGTGCCCTTAGATCCATACAGAAACAAACTCAAAACCTGCTTCAAGACTTCCCTGGTGGTCCAGTGACTAAAGACTCAACGCTCCCAATGCAGGAGGCCCAGGTTCTCTCCCTGGTCAGGGAACTAGATCCAACATGCCACAACTAAAGATCTCGCATGCGGCTACTAAGACCTGGCACAGCCAAATAAATAAATAAATATAGATATAAAACCTGCTTAGACAGTGCTTGCAACCCAGCCAACAGGAAATGCTCTTAGTTATGATTCTTACTGAAACAATGCTACAGTGTGGCTCTGTTTATTACGCCTTGCCCAGACTATGTTAATAATAATAATAGCTACTGCTTAATAAGAGCTTATTGTGTAGCTACTTTGAATGCTTTGTCTCACGTAATCCTCAAATGACCCCGTAGAGAGGACACTATTATTAATCACATCATATTGACAAAGAACCTAAGGCCCATAGAAGTAAAATAACTTTAGAAAGTCACACAGCTAGCAAGCAGCAGGTCTCTGATGTTCTTAACCAAAGTTTTTAAAATGTACAGATAACCATAAATATTTTTTTATTCTATTCTTGTATGAATGGAAACAATAGTACTTGCCAGATAAAATTCATGGTGGAATAACACCATAAACGAGTTTTGTTTTTTTTTTTTTTTAAATTTTTTGGCCATGCTGGGTCTACACTGCTGCACTGGTTTTTCTCTAGTTGTGGCAAGTGGAGGCTACTCTTTAGTTGCCGTGTGCAGGCTTCTCTTTGCAGTGGCTTCTTTTGTTGCGGAGCACAGGTTCTAGGGCATGGGGCTTCAGTAGTTGTGGTGAATGGGCTTAGCTGCTCTGGAGCATGTGGGATCTTCCTAGAGCAGGGGTTGAACCCATGCCTCCTGCATTGGCAGGTGGACTCTTTACCATTGAGCCATCAAGGAAGCCCCCTAAATATGTGTATTTTTAAAACTTTATTTTATCGAAGTGTAGTTGATTTACAATGTTGTATTAATTTCTGCTGTACAGAAAAGTGATGCAGTTACAGATAAAAAATACATTCTTTTTCATACTCTTTTCCATTATGGTTTATCACAGGATTTTAAATATAGTTCCCTGTACTGTACAGTGGGACCTTGTTCTTTATACATAATAGTTTGCATCTGCTAATCCCAAACCCCCAATCCAGCCTCCCCCCACCCTTGGCAACCACAAGCTTGTTCTCTGTGAGTTTCTTTCTGTTTTGCAGGTAAGTTCATCTGCATCATATTTTAGATTCTGCATTTAAGTGAGATCAGAAACATACATATTTTTTTCATAAATATGTGAATTTTATTATAAACATATAAACATGAATTTCATTAATTATATAATAAAATTATAAAAATGCATAATTGCTTGCTTTTATGTCCAATTTTATAATACATGAAAATAAAATTAGAAGTTTATTTTTAATTATTATTTATGTAGGTACTAACAGAAAAAAAAAGTACAACTATATTAAATTTTAAAGTCATTTTTGTTTTAAACTTTCTGAAATGAATTCTTGACTTTATTATCACCCTGATTAGTTTCCATATGTGAATCAAACAGAAATGAAATGAGAAAGCCTTAAGTTTGCTAGATAACTTACAGAAATTGTTATATAAGTGTCACAGTACAATGTAGCTATTTAATTTTCTAAATTCAGATACTATTACACAATATATTTGAGCCAAATAACTGAAATTGTTCCTTTGTATTCTTCTAGTTCAGATTTCATAATCTCAGAGATTGTTATAAATCAGAGATAACATTTTTAGAATAAAATATTGATTAATATGAAAAAGGAAAGCAATTATATAATATGTGATAGTTAATAAAGATAAAAACTATTTGCAGATTCTAAAAGCAGTATTTGGTGCTGATTATCTCTTTGTTAGAGGTAAATCTGAAGTCTGGGGGGTTAGGTCTGAGGTAAAGGGGAATTGAAGAAAATGTCCAAAGAAAAACAATCTATATATTTCCCATTTTATTCTTCTGTCCTCTATGAGCTTTCCCTCACACATATTTTATTAAATACACAAAATGCCTCTATTTTTTTAACTTTCTCAGTTGAACATCATACCTTATCTAACACAACATTTTTAAATTACAGTTTTATAATTTTTAACACACTAAATACAATGTTCTTAAGTACCATACACTGATTTTATCCTTTATGATATCTGTGGGTTTTATTGTTTCAATGGACCAGGCATGAGTGAATTCCATCTACATTTTTTACTGGTGTAAAATACCAATGTAATTTATTTTAATCAAGGTAGCCCTCAGCCATTTCAGGTTCTTAAGGGAAGGGAATGGAAATCTCTAGAGAAGAAGAAAACTGAAAAGTGTGAATCCCCTACATTTCTCATTTACCCGTGCTAATTAAGACCAAGCATTTGAAAGTTACCATCTGAAGGAAAATTAAGCCTGGAAAAGGAAAAATAAACCACTGATGAAGATAATATTCAATATTCTATCAGGAGGCAAAAGTCTTCACCAGCCCTTCTTATTCCTACTGTGGAGGCAATTTCCATACCGTCTCTGAGCACTAAGAACAAACCAGTGTCATGCCAGTTCTGGTGGTCCTAATTATAACTTTTATTTAAATCCTGATTTGCTGCCCCACAGCTTGATTTCTGATTGGCTGGACCTGATGGCTTTCAGACCTGATCACATTTTATTTTTAGGCCCTTGGAAACTTGCATGGATGAACATTCTCTGAGTTTAGAGGGAAATCCTCCCAAGATCTAGCTTTCCATGTCAACTGGAACATAAGAACCACTAGAGGTTCTTTAGGGAAGGGGTTAATTTGGGAGTATTAATTACCAAATAATTATAGCCTATGTATAAGTTAGTCATGAAGATGTATTTCTAGATTTAAAGCTGTTTCTCAGATGAATACATTTCTTTTTAATTTTAGCATATGCAGCATTTCGTCTTTAACTGCTTTTCTCTATGCCTGCAGCCAGCTTGTATGACTAACATAAAAGACATATTACAGTAAAAATGCCTTTGCTAACCAAAATTGAGCAAGTTGCTTTACCTGTTTCTCTGCAAAATCTTTCCTTGTTTTGGGGAGGGGAGATTTCAAGAGTTAAATGAGATAAACAGATTATCTCATAAAAAACCTGGAGTCTTTTAGACATAAATGTTGTAATTACTATTTATCTAAATATTTAAACACCTTTTATCTTCCAGACAACAATGAACTAGCTTGCACAGAATAAAATTAAATTTAAATTGTCATTTTATGTGTGGCCCTGTTATGCTTTTAAATGATCTGCAGACTGAGTTCATGATCCTTGCTCTGGGTTCTCCATCACCAGCATATATGTCCATTCAGCCTTGCTGGTTTCCAGCTCAAACGCTTTTGGAAAAATATTATTAACCCTACTCAATAAGGACAATAAAGCAACAATATCTAAGATTCCACTAACACTAAACCATCTTAAACCGCCCTCAATGTAAGCGAAAAGAGATAATACTGCTATGAGTCTCTCCAGAGACAGAAGTGGATATTTTAGGATGATTTTTTTTTTATACAGCAAAAATTTGATTTTTTTTCACAATATTTTTATACTAGGCTTCCCTGGTAGCTCAGATGGTAAAGTGTCTGCCTGCAATGTGGGAGACCCGGGTTCAATCCCTGGGTTGGGAAGATCCCCTGGAGAAGGAAATGGCAACCCACTCCAGTACTTTTGCCTGGAAAATTCCATGGACAGAGGAGCCTTGTAAGCTACAGTCTATGGAGTTGCAAAGAGTCAGACACAACTGAACGACTTCACTTCATTTAATATTTTTATAATACACTTTTAAAAATAAAACTTCAAGAAATTTGACTATAATACTACCACATCAGAGATGTTCAAATAGCCTTTAGGAAAACTGTTTTTCCTAATCAATCATTATGATCATGCGTCAATGGAAATAACTGAATATTTATCCAGTTGTTATAGAAACAGACATATTTTTAACCAATTAAAAAAAAATGTTATCTTCAAACAGATAATTCTTGAAAGTGCAAAGCAAGGATTCCCAGTCAGTTGAGAGCCTCAGAGGGATAAGACTTTCCTGGCCATAGCTGCCTCAGTATGGCTTGTCCTTGCGTTGCCAATGGTAAGTAATATTTTTCCAGCATTATTTAAGTTGTGTGGAATCTTTAAATGTTTTAGCTACTATGAAAATGAAACCTCCCTTTGGACTTGCTCCATTACAATTCTGAAGTTGTCGATTATCAAGTACAGCCACCTAACTCTGAGCATGACAACATCAATGAGATGTGCTATACATTTTTGCACAAGGTCAGGCTTTCTTGGAACAATTACATCCCTGTTAGTAATATCTTGCCCCACCCAGTAATGTAACTACACAGAAGAACTTAGATCTCAAAAAGATGCCTTTCCCAATTACTGTCTTCTCTAAGAACCCACAAAGAGAAACAGACTTTGAACCCAATGTATCTGACATACTGGACCCTACTGTCATAAAGTGTTCAAATTCAAGTATTATAAACATGGCAACAGGAAAAGAGGTCAGGGTTCCCAGATGGAGGAATGACTGGCCACGGAAGTCAGTTTTTCAGAGCTCAGCAGGTAAGTGGTAAGACTTTGCCTTGTATAGAAAGTAGGGTGTCATGAAAATTAAAATTAAAAACAAGTCAAGTGGGGGAAATTCATTTTGAAAAGTTGCTGTCTTAATGGGGCAGGAGGGAGAGGGAGACAGCAGCCTTCTTCCTTAAAAGGGTAGAGTGAGGTCTTCCCAGAAGCCCACACTCTAAGTTTTTATTAAGTACCTATAGTGGGTAGTGCTTGAGAAAACTCTATTAATGACCAGATTCTGAGATCATCACTGTTAAGAGTGCCGCGATAGAAATCTTACTGGAAAATTTTTTAAATGACCAAAGAATCAATATTAGTTCTAATATCATCTTACTGAAAGATTGATGCAAGCTTGCCAGCTTGAACCTGGCAGGAACGAAACTTGCTCCTGTCAGGACAAGCCTGGGATGGGCAGGAGCAGAACCAGCCCCCAAGTGTCATAACCTTCCAGCTCGTGAAGGTTAATATTTGTGTAAAGAGAACAAAACAAGTTGCTAAGACCCGTGGAGTGGCTAGGGACCAGAAAGGATTAACAGTGGCCTCTTTTTATTTTCATTTTTTGGCCACACAGCATGTGGGATCATAGCTCCCCAACCAGGAATTTAACCTGTAGGCACCCCCCGCCACATTGGAAGCACAGAGTCTTAACCACTGGACAGCCAGGGAAGACCCAACAGCAATTCCTTTGATTTTTTAAAAACAATTTTTTTAAAAATTTGAGGATAATTGCTTTAAAATATTGTGTTGGCTTCTGCCATATGACAACATGAATCAGCCATCAGTATACACATGTCCCCTCGCCTTTGAACCTCCCTCCCACTCCTCATCCATCCCACCCCTGTGGCTTGTCACAGAGCATTGGATTGATAATGTGTGTTATACAACAACTTCCCACGAGCTATCTATCTTACATATGGGGATGTACATGTTTCAGTGCTACTCTCTTAATTTGTCCCACCCTCTCCTCTGCCTTAAAGGAAGAAAATATTCACATTGGCAGCAGAGTGGTTAAGAACATTGCCTTAGGAGTTCTGGGCTAGAGTCCTCACCCTAATATTTACAGATGATATAATTTTACCAAATGTCAAGTTATATGATCTCTCCAGACCTTTAGAAATGACCTCAAAAAGGTTGTCAGGGGCTTAGCTGAGATTGAAATACTGAAATAAATGCATGTAAAGTGTTTAGCACAATGTCTCTTGCTTAGAAAACATTCCATGTATGTTGCTACTGTATTTTTAGTGGCCCTCTTGTAAGGAAGTGATAAATACATGTTTCTCCCAGATGGAAGCAGGGAGTATCTTTAGGCAAGGGATGACAGCAGCAAAAACACAGAAGGGAGAAAAGAGAACTTCGTTGCTTATTATTTTTACCCTATACTGGGTCAAGAGGGAGGGGTGGGAAGACGGAGGGAAGGAAGCAGGAAAACAGATGAATGTGGTTTAAAACTAGAAGCTGTGTCGGAATTTAGTCTTTCCTAAGGCACAAACCATTTGAATCTACGGGATCTGGAAAGTCTCAAAAGCCCTCTATTAGCAGAGAGCAACTTTACCAAGAATGAGCCAAGAAAGCCTTTCAAAATCAGACTTTGTGCAGTAGGGCCTATCTGAGAAGAAAGTAAATTTCATTTCTCTTTGTGTTAAAATGACATTCTAACAGGAGAGGGTGAGATGTATGGAAAGAGTAATATGGAAACTTACGTTACCATATGTAAAATAGATAGTCAATGGGAATTTGCTGTATGGCTCAGGAAACTCAAACAGGGCCTCTGTATCAATCTAAAGGGATGGGATGAGGAGGCAGATGGGAAGGGGATTCAAAAGGGAGGCGATATATGTATACCTATGGCTGATTCAATGGCACCCCACTTCAGTACACTTGCCTGGAAAATCCCATGGACGGAGGAGCCTGGTAGGCTACAGTCCATGGGGTCGCTAAGAGTCGGACATGACTGAGCGACTTCACTTTCTCTTTTCACTTTCATGCATTGGAGAAGGAAATGGCAACCGACTCCAGTGTTCTTGCCTGGAGAATCCCAGGGACGGGGAAGCCTGGTGGGCTGCTGTCTATGGGGTCGCACAGAGTCAGACACAACTGAAGTGACTTAGCATAGCATAGCATAGCATGGCTGATTCATGTTGAGGTTTGACAAAAACCAACAAAATTCTGTAAAGCAATTATCCTTCAATAAAAAAATAAATAATTTTTTTAAAAAAGACAGTCTATCTAGGGAAGACTAGTTTTTCCTTCCCCAGGGCTTGCTCTGTAGCTGCCCTCTATCCCATAGCCTATTTCCTTGTGGTTTCCTTTTTTTGCTGTCTTAAAAAAAAAAAAAACCTGAATACTAGAAGTACTTTGAACTTAGTAGTCAGAACAGGATTGTTTAATTAAAAACTAGAAATAGTACCGTTATAACTGGAATGACTCATCTGGGACTTTTTATTTTAAATATATAATAGACAAGAGGAAGGTTCATAAGCTCAGTGTAGACCAAAGTGCAGAACCAACTGCTCCCTTTTCCCCCTGGCAGATCAGACGTAAATTCATTAAAGATGGCACAGAAGACCAGCGGCCTAATACAAAGATGCAGATTTCTTCTCTTAATGATTCTATTTCTGCCACGTGTGATGACAAGTAAGTTAATATTCTTTGGGGCCTCTACTTAAGTAAAGAAATTTTCAGATTATAAAATGATCAAGGGAATTGGGAAAAGAGAAAATCCAAACTGGAAGGATTGCACAGATGGTATGTTTCAGAGTAGAGAAGTCAGATAAAATAGTGAAAAATTAAATGGAAAACTGTTTTCATGGTTCTAACAGTAGAAGACTGGGTGAAATATTTTCTTCTCTTCAGAGTCACAGCCAGAATTTTCCCACATTTTAGTGTATTTCATTACTAATTATATTTGGGCTTCCCAGGTGGCTCAGCTGGTAAGAATCCACCTGCAAGGTGGGAGACCTGGATTTGATCCCTGGGTTGGGAAGATCCTCTGAAGAAGGGAACAGCTACCCACTCCAGTATTCTGGTCTAGAGAAACCCATGGATTGTATACTCCATGGGGTCGCAAAGAGTAGGACACAATTGAGTGACTTTCACTTTCTTTCACTAATCTTATTTAAAATAAACCTCTGCTGTTTATTTGGGCATACCACTTACATGAAAATCTTTTCTGCATTTGTTCCCCACCCCATCCTGAAAGAAAACTTTTCCTTCCTGATTTAAAAAGTAATAAGCAGTTATTGTAACATAAGTTAGGAAATATAGAAAAGAATAAAGCAAAATAAAATCCCATCATTAAGAGATAACTACTCAATGTTTTGATGTGTATTTTCCCAGGTTTTATATATATGAAAGAAAGAGAGTGTGTGTATGTATAAATGGGACAATTCCATGCATATTGTTTTCTATCCCAGTGGTTCCCAAACTACACTGTATATTAGAATCATCTGGAGACTTTTTAAAACCCCCCAATGCCCAGGTTACACTAATATTAATTAATCAGAATGTCTAGGGGTGGCAGCTAGGTAGATGATTCCCATGTGCAGCAACATTTGGTAACCATCATTTCAACCTTTTATTTTTTTTAAATTATAGTTCATTATCAATCTTTTTCCTTGTAAAATCACATAGATCAATATGGCTGTTTTTAATTGTTGCAGAGCATTTCATTGTACCGATGTAACAGAATTTATTTAGCCAGTTCTCTAATGATGGCCATTTAGATTGTTCACTCTATCTTAATAGTCTCTTCCTGCACTCCCAGGTTCTGTTTTAAGTGTGAATGGTAAAACTGAAAACTATATTCTGGACACCGAGCCTGGCCTCCAAGCATCTTTGAAATGTGCTGTTCAGAACCACATCCGAGATGAAGAACTTCTCTGGTACCGCGAAGATGGGAGAGTGGATTTGAAGTCTGGAAACAAAATCAACTCCAGCTCTGTCTGTGTCTCGGGCATCAGTGAAGATGACAACGGCATCACCTTTACCTGCAAGTTGCAGAGGAATCCGTCGGTGTCCATCTCAGTGGTGCTGAATGTCACTTGTGAGTGAGGGGAAAGAGACGGCTGATCAGCCTGTGTGGTCTGTACTACACTCCTAGTGGATGAAACTTCTGTCTAAAGAGGATGTGCGTGTGTGTGTAAACATATTGGCTGCACTGGTCTTGGTTGCAGTGCCTGGGCTTCCTCTAGTTGCCGTGCACTCACTCTTGAGTTTGGGCTCAGTAGCTGCAGGCGCATGGGCTTATTTCCCCCTGGCATGTGAGATCTTAGTTCCCTGATCAGGAATCAAACCCGAGTCCCCTATATTGGGAGGTGGATTCTCAACTGCTCAACCACCAGAGAAGACCCTAAGAGTATGCGTGTTTTAACATTTGCTTGATATTGCCAAACTGCCTTATTTATGACCCCAAAACAACGCGGAAGAATACCTATTCCCCATACTGTCATGAGCCTGAGCATCCTCAAAATCTAAGAATCTGCCAGCCTGATCTGAAATTTTACTTTCATATTCTAACTTAAAAATGAGGGTGTTCACCTTCTCACAAATGCATTAGCTTTTCATGTCTCTTTCCTATGAAATGCCTGTTAATGTACTCTACCCATGTTTTTATTTGGTTATTTGCCTTTTTCTTATTGATTTAAGGGCTTTGTATTCGATTGGCCAAAAGTTTCGTTTGGGTTTTTTGGTAAGATGTTGGCAAAACATTTTGGCCAATCCAATACATTAAGGAAATTAGCCATTTTTGTTTTGAATTACAATACAAGTATTTCTTCTATTTATTTGGGGCATTTTAAAATACTTTTTTTGCTATATTGAAATTTTAAATGTTTACATACTTAAAATTACCAATCTTTTCCTTTGTGGTTTCTAGTGTTTGTGTTCTACTTAGAGAAATACCCGTTGGGGATCTTTTAGCATCACCCTAAACTCTCAAAGGTGAAACTCATTGATGGTTGGGTTACAGGTATTGGTAACTCATTGGTGGAACTATCTGAGGTTGGGGTCTTTTGAATACATTCATGGAGATGAGCATATAGGTGGTTTGGGTGGAAAACTGGGTCTATGTGAGGCAGGTGTGGCTGGTGTGGTGAGGGGTGATGTGAGTAAGGGTAATAATATGGCATGGTCTGGTAGGAAAAGCTCTGGACTTGGAACCTGGTAATAAAAAGTCAAAGCTATTTGATCCCATGAGCTCAGCAAACTTTCTGTGAAAAATTGATGCCATTGCTCCTGAGGTAAAAGGGTGGAAAAAATGACAAGGAATTCAGGTCCAGAATCTGCTGGCATCCTGAAGCTTTCAGAATGAATCACTTACATGTTCCTGGGCAAAGGAGCTTTTATTTTCTATGAATATAGAAAAAAAAATAAGCATTTATGATCTCACAGTTGCGTAGACAAGGATGATTACTGAGGCATTGTTTAGCATTTTAAAAATGAGAATAACCTGATGCCCATCAAAATAAAATGAGTAGAGAGTCAGATATTATACTATAGCACTCTAAAAGCAATGGGCTAGAACTCTGTGGTTCAACATGAATATCTCTCAATGTATGCAAGTTACTGAGAGAATGAAGTTTTTGTGTAAATCCCTCTCACTCTCCTAATCCAATACATTTCCTCTGGGTATATCATATGTATTTTTAGAACAATATTTTTTTAAAAAGATCTGCAAGCATTTACATTGAAACTCAGCACTGGGTATCTCTGGGGAGTTAGGAAGTGACCAGGATGGAGTCAAGGAGGACCTTAACTTTATCTGAAATGTACTAATAATTTTAAAAGGGAACATGCATGTAGAGCTGATGTGCTTTAAAATTCATTTTAAATAGTTAAATAAAAAGGAACAACTAATAGGACCTGTCCATAAGTGGAACTGGTATAGCTGGCCAGCATGTTCTCTATTCACAGCTTCCTACATATCTGAATACCATATAACATCCTTGTTGGACATGGATACAGAATTCAAGCACATTCCAAAGAGCAACAAAATGTCATTCTTCTGAGGGAGTTATTAATAACACAGCCTACTTAGGGTCTAATTATTCAGCATGCAGATTACACAAGCTCCTTTTTCCCTGCATTCTCTGCCTCTATCTCTTTCCTACTGCCCACTTTTCTTGCATTTTTTATTGGAGTATAATTGCTTTACAGTGTTATGTTAGTTTCTGCTGTACAGTGAAGTGAATTCTCTATATGTATACTTATATTCCCTCCCTCTTGGGTCTCCCTCCCACCCCATTCTCTATCCCACCCCCCAGGTCATCACAGAGCAGAGTTGAGCTCCCAGTGCTACACGGCAGGTTCCCACTAGTTACCTATTTTACACACGGTAGTGTATATATGTCAATCCTAATCTCCCAGTTCATCCCACCCTCCTCCTCCCATCCTTTGTCCACACACCCCTTCTCCACATCTTCGTCTCTATTCCTGCCCTGAAAATCTTTTGAACAGCAAAGGAACCCAGAAATGAGAAAAAGATAACACTCAGAATGGGAGTAAATAGTTACAAATGAAGCAACTGACAAAGGATTAGTCTCCAAAATATACAAACAGCTCATGGAGCTCAATATCAACAAAACAAACAAACCAATCAAAAAACAGGGAAAAGACCTAAATAGACATCTCTCTGAAGAAGATATACAAATGGCCAAGAGGCACATGAAAAAAAAAAGATGCCCAACATCATTGATTATTAGAGAAATGCAAGTCAAAACTACAACGGGGTATTGCCTCACATAGGGTCAGAATGGCCATCATCAAAATATCTACAATGAATGCTAGAGAGGCTGTGGAGAAAAGGGAACCCTCTTGCACAGTTGATGGGAATGTAAATTGATACAGTCACTGTGGAGAACATATGGAGTTTCCTTAAAAAACTGAAAATAGAGCTACCATATGACCCAGCAAGCCCACCACTTTTCATGCATTTTATTACTCTTCTGTACCTTGGCCAAAAAAATGCAAGGGGCATGCAAGAGGGGAGACTCAGCTTGGCCATTTCTCCCTCTAGATGTTGAAAAACACTGGTGGGAGTAAGGGTGGACTTATTTGGTGAAGAAAAATGTGTTTGACACATGGGTCTACAGATGTCCTTATCATGAAGGGAATAAGAAGTTGCTTACAGGGAACTCCCTGGTTGGGGAGCTAAGATCCTACATGCCTTGTGGCCAGAAAAGCAAAGCATAAAACAGAAGCAATATTGTAACTGATTCAATAAAGACTTAAAAAAAAAAAAAAGAAGTCGTTCACACAGAGGGATGAGAGGGGCTCAAGGTCATGCTCACCTTTCATGGATGCCAGAGTTGCCACAACTGGAGTGCCTTCTGAGAGAAGAACATTATTTCTGGAAGATCATCGTGGAAATGCAAATATGCATTGGTAAATCTGTGGTCAGGGCAAGTGTGATCATATACAAGCAAAAGATTGAGGGTGTGAGGAGCCCTCAAACCGCCCCACCTCTTCCACCACCACAATAATAATAGTAACTAGCATTGCGGTAAGTTCTTCACAGGCGTTCTGTCCTTTCATCTTCACAGCATCTAGTAAGGTGTTATCCCACTTTTTAGATGAGAAAGCTAAGCAGTTACTTTACAGTTAAGTAGCTTTCTCTAGGTCACAGTAAGTAATACAGGTAGAATTGGGGCTCACTGCAGCACCTGCTTTCTTAATATTACACTATTTTATTCCAAAATAGCTCAGATTGGTTTTTACTATTAGTTCTCAGCAAAGTCTCAAGGCTTATATGCGTCCATGTGTTACAAATCATCTCCTTGACAGAGATTCATGTTTATATACATTTGTTTCATGGTTTATCTTCCCCACCACATTAAAAGCTCTTTTAAATTTGAAAATGGATGTATGCAACTTCCCTGGCTATCCAGTGGTAAAGACTCCATGCTACCAATACAGCAGATGCAGGTTTGATCCCTGGTCGGGGAACTAAGCTCCCACATCCTGTGTGGTATGGCCAAAAAAGAAAAAGAGGATGGATGGATGTTATTTACCATTGTATTCCTGGTTCCTAGCCCAGGGCTTGGCATACGGTAGGTGCTCAATAAATGTTTGTAAAATGAATGAGATAGATGGAAGGAAGATCTTGAATGCTGACAATAATGCTTATCTGCTAATTAAACCTAAATGTTTCAATCTTGCAGTTCCTCCTCTCCTAAGTGGAAATGACTTCCAAACAGCTGAGGAAGGCAGTGATGTGAAGTTGGTTTGCAATGTGAAGTCCAACCCCCAGGCTCAAATGATGTGGTATAAAAACAGTGGCATCTTGAACTTAGAGAACCATCACCGAATCCAACAGACAAGCGAGTATTTTCAATTGTCAATCACCAAAGTCAAGAAATCAGACAATGGGACTTACAGCTGTATTGCCAATTCATTGATAGAAACAAAGACCAAGGACTTTCACCTTATTGTCAAAGGTAACTCTCTCATTTATTTATTTACTGAACTGTAGTTGGTTTACAACACTATGTTAGTTTCAGATGTAATGCATGGTGATTTAATATTTTTATAAATGATACTCCCTTTCACATTATTACACAGAATATTATTATTCTTTATTTATTATATATTCTTTATATATAATATTATATATATAATTAAATATATATTATTTCATGAATATTGCCACAGAACAATGGCTATATTTTCCTCTGTTGTACAATATGTGTGTGTGTGCTTAGTCCTGTCTGACTCTTATGCGATCCCATGGACTGTGGTACACCAGGCTCCTCTGTCCACAGGATTTCCCTGGCAAGAATACTGAAGTGGGTTGCCATTTCCTCCCGCTGGGGATCTTCCCCACCCAGGGAGTCTCTGGCTGCACTGGCATGAGAATTCTTTACCACTGTGCCACCTGGGGAGCCCCTGTTGAACAGTATACCTTCTTGTTTACACAGAGTTTGTATCTCACAATCCTATACCTCTATCCTGCTTCTCCATTCTTCCCTCTCCTCACTGGTATCCTCTAGTCTGTTTTCTCTATCTGTGAGGCTGTTTCTGTTTTGTTTTATACATTCATTTATTTTTATTCCACATATAAGAGGTAGCATACAGTATTTGTCTTTATCTGTCAAATGGACGGAGAGCATAATACTCTCTAGGTCCATCCACAAAGGTAACACTCTTTTTAAGTAATATCTATCAGAGTACAAAGGGCTTCCCTTGTGGCTCAGACAGTAAAGAATCTGCCTGCAGTGCAGGAGATCCAGGTTCAATCCCTGGGCCGGAAAGATCCCCTGGAGAAGGGAACGGCTACCCACTCCAGTATTCTTGCCTGGAGAGCTCCATGGACAGAGGAGCCTGGTACAGTCCATGAGGTCGCAGAGAGTTGGACACGACTGAGCAACTAACACTTTCACAGCACAGTACAAAACTCAGATACTCGGTAAATATTTTTTTGTGCGACAACAAATAATGATGGCCATTATGATTAGTAGCTAGAATTTTCTTTGGAGAATCATCTCCACCCCAGGAATTCTCGCCCTTTCTTTTAGAGGAATTATTCCCATTCCAGATAGGATACTGCTTTTTGAGCAAAGGCTCTTTTCTAGAATAGAGTAGAAGATAGATCTGCTTGGCTTTCTGGAGGAGTATTTCCGTGAATTTTCCTGGGCAACAAGCTTTGTAGGAATTGAACTTTTGAGTTAACAACTTAATGAAAAACAGGAGAGAAGTCATAAACACATAGAGAAAAAAAAGATACTAACTAGATAAGAAAATGGATCTGTAAAATCACTCCTATATGTACCCTATAGACCAATCAGAAGAGGGAGAAGGGGAGAATGGTGGCAAACAGGTTCTTTCTCTTAGCTTCATGCTTTCTCTATCCAGGTTTATGACCTCTGCGATAAAAAGGAACAAATAAAGTGCCAAGTGTCTTGCAGTCCTCATATTTCTCCTTCATACAGAAAGAGAAAGGCAAGATATCTGGTGGGGCAGGTGGATAAAATGCTCATGCACACATTTCCTGGTCTGGGGCCAGGATGCTAGAAGCAGTCAAACAAGCTGAGACTCCTGTATCTTGATAGAACGTGATTCTCTTTGTCACCTGCCTCCCTGTGCCCCCTCACTGTCTTTCTTGCCAGGCCTCAGGAAGTCAAATGAACCCCTGTTGGTCATGTAACCATAGGGATTCTTACTGGGCTACCAGTAGAATGGGTGGTGAGGAGGAAGGGCTGCCAATTGAATGCCCATCACTGTGATCACTGGTACGTTCAGTAATTTGTTCTGTGGAACAGTGACAGTATTCCCAGGGGCTGTTTCCTTTAAAAACCAAACCCACAAACTCTTGATTAAAAAGGAATCATAATTGCTCCATGTCACATTAAAAAGGCAGCTTGTGCAGCAAGCAGGATGCCAGCTTGGCAAATTAGCTTTCAGGTGGGTGGTATCCTGTTTTGGGTGGAGCACTTCCACACCAACTGGCTTTTCTGATTTCTTGCTGCTTTATGACTTTCCCGGCTGTCGGGTGCCCAAGGAGCAGAAGTGCTCCGCTGATGGTGCCCAGGCAAAACGCCAGGTTTGCCATGAGCTCTTCTAGCTTCATGGCTCAGTGAGGGTAGTTTCTAAATGAGGCCATGCAAAGTGGGAAATGACATCACGGATCTTTTCTTGGGCACAGGACTTTAGCCACACGTTGAGATTATTTTACCATAATGAATATGGGCAGGGTGGGGGAAGGGGGGAATACCAGATCTGGTTATAAATGAGAGAGTGAAGGGAAGAGATGCAGTTACATTTGCCAGACTCACTTTCAACAGAAATTTGGAATCTAGAGTGAGCCATTGGGTCAGGCAGTTTGTTTCAGGTTTGTGTATGGAGTGAAAGCTGTTATGTGTGGCTTCATGTTATTCAGCTTGGTAAAAACATTCCGATCAGTGGCTGATTTCTGATTTTTTTCCCCAATTGTCCCACCTTTGCCTCCCCTTCATTTTGACATCTTTCACTGGCACTCACTACAAGTACAAGGTATCCCCCATAAGAGGTCTTTTGGTGTATCCCAGAGATGGCTGTTACAGAGTCAGGGCTTTCAAGGAGTCCAGTTGAACAGAGCTTCTCCAGAGGGTTAATGCTACCCATACCCTCATAAGGATAATTATTAGCAACAACCAAAAGGGAGCAAGAGTAAAAAGATGCTTAATCTACTCTCTAAAATTATCCAGAACCAGAACTAGACACATAATAGAAAAGAAAACGATTAAAAGGTAAATAGTAGGACTTCCCTGGAGAAGGCAATGGCATCCCCACTCCAGTACTCTTGCCTGGAAAATCCCATGGACTGAGGAGCCTGGTGCGCTGCAGTACTTGGGGTCGCTAAGAGTCAGACACGACTGAGCGACTTCACTTTGACTTTTCACTTTGATGCATTGGAGGAGGAAATGGCAACCCATTCCAGTGTTCTTGCCTGGAGAATCCCAGGGACGGGGGAGCCTGGTGGGCTGCCGTCTATGGGGTCTCACAGAGTTGGACACGACTGAAGCGACTTAGCAGCAGCAGCAGTAGGACTTCCCTGGTCGTCCAGTGGTTAAGACTCCATGGTTCCTCTGAAGGGGGCACGGGTTGGATACCTGGTTGGGGAATTGAGATCCTATGTGCCTTGTGGCCAAAAAGTAAAATTAAATCAATCAATAAATAAACCAGGCAAAGACATTTTAAAAATACTATTAAAAATTAATAGAGTGTCATACAATTATGAAGGGATAAACCCCATTTCATAACCTCGAGGCGTATGGGGCTTGGACTTTGAAATTAATCTAAAATCTCTTCTTCCCCTTGTCTCTTTCTTTTATCCCTCATGTATTGTACTATCTCTTGACTCTGTCCTTTACAAATACTATCTCAATCTGTAGTTTTTGTTTCTTTAATGTCTGTCTCTCCTACTAGAATATGAGATCCTCAGAGACTGGATCCTTCCATGCTTGTTCTATTTTTTGCAGAGCTAAGAACAGCACCTTGCGTACAGTCATCATTTACCAAAAATCTGTTGATGGCACCTGCTGCACAAACTCAATTACACAGTAGATAGCACACTCTTTATTTCCTATAAATTCCAAAAATTTTATCATAGCCATGATTGGAGCCCTTCTCCCTCCTACAGTGGGCATCAGAATCCAGGAGCTTAGACAGAGTCATTTAAATAGCTTTGCTGACTTTAAGCATTCTTGCGTTTGTAAGTTTCATCTCATATCATACCAACTACATTAAAATTAAGTAATACCTATACTTTTTTGCTCTAAAAATTTGAAAGGGCATTTGAAACTTGCATACATTTTGAATTTTATTATAAATAAGTTATTAATTTGGCTCTTGTGGTTTAAACACTATTATTATTTAACAGTTGGGTTATAGTTGAAGCAAAGTTACATTTTATAAATGCTTAAACATTTATTAAAGGCTTCCCAGGTGGTGCAGTGGTAAAGAATTGACCTGCCAGCGCAGGAGGTGCAAGAGATGTGGGTTCAATGCCTGGATGTATTCTTGCCTGGAAAATGCCATGGACAGAGGAGACTGGTGGGTTACAGTCCATGGAATCACAAAGAGTAGAACATGACTGAGCGACTGAGCACACACACCACACACACAGCACACAAATGTTTGTTAGTTCTGATTAATTTTGCCACTTGATTTTCATACTTACGAGCCAATACTTTTTTTTTTCAAGTCTCAAATATTTCATCAGCTCTTGGAAAGTGTACAAGCACAGGCACTGTACTATAATACAGAAGAGCTCTGAGTTTACCAGATGTTCAGAAAACAAAATAGGGAATGGGCTTTCACTTGTAGGCAGCTAGTGCCCTCAGATCAGATCAGATCAGATCAGTCGCTCAGTCGTGTCCGACTCTTTGCGACCCCATGAACCACAGCACGCCAGGCCTCCCTGTCCATCACCAGCTCCTGGAGGTCACCCAGACTCATACCCACCATCAGATCAGATCAGATCAATCGCTCAGTCGTGTCCGACTCTCTGCGACCCCATGAACTGCAGCATACCAGGCCTCCCTGTCCATCACCAACTCCTGGAGGTCACTCAGACTCACATCCATCGAGTCAGTGATGCCATCCAGCCATCTCATCCTCTGTTGGCCCCTTCTCCTCCTGCCCCCAATCCCTCCCAGCATCAGAGTCTTCTCCAATGAGTCAACTCTTCGCATGAGGTGGCCAAAATACTGGAGCTTCAGCTTTAGCATCATTCCTTCCAAAGAAATTCCAGGGCTGATCTCCTTCAGAATGGACTGGCTGGATCTCCTTGCAGTCCAAGGGACTCTCAAGAGTCTTCTCCAACACCACAGTTCAAAAGTATCAATTCTTCAGCGCTCAGCCTTCTTCACAGTCCAGCTCTCACATCCATACATGACCACAGGAAAGACCATAGCCTTGACTATGCGAACCTTTGTTGGCAAAGTAATGTCTCTGCTTTTGAATATGCTATCTAGGTTGGTCATAACTTTCCTCCTTCCAAGGAGCAAGCGTCTTTTAATTTCATGGCTGCAGTCACTGTCTGTAGTGATTTTGGAGCCCAGAAAAATAAAGTCTGACAATGTTTCCACTGTTTCCACTGTTTCCCCATCTATTTCCCATGAAGTGATGGGACCAGATGCCATGATCTTCGTTTTCTGAATGTTGAGCTTTAAGCCAACCTTTTCACTCTCCACTTTCACTTTCATCAAGAGGCTTTTTAGTTCCTCTTCACTTTCTGCCATAAGGGTGGTGTCATCTGCATATCTGAGGTTATTGATATTTCTCCCAGCAATCTTGATTCCAACTTGTGTTTCTTCCAGTCCAGCATTTCTCATGATGAACTCTGCATATAAGTTAAATAAACATGGTGACAATATACGGCCTTGACGAACTCCTTTTCCTATTTGGAACCAGTCTGTTGTTCCATGTCCAGTTCTAACTATTGCTTCCTGACCTGCATACAAATTTCTCAAGAGGCAGATCATACCTTCCAAAAAGAAATGGATTCAAAACCTGTCCCTGCTAGTTACTAATTCTGTGACCTTGGACAAGTGTTCTAACCTCTCAAAGCCCCTGGTTCCTCGCCTGTAAAAAAAGGATGATAGTACATTTGGGAATTGTTTGGCAATTTAATTAAGAGGATGCAAACTGTTAAGTGCAAAGCACCATGGCTGGGACATACTTGGAGTACATAAATTAGAAGCATATAAATGTTACTTTCTTATTTCCTGTCTTTGCATTTTTCCAACAGATAAAGCCTCAACTGTACCAATAGAACCCATTATTGCTGCATGTGTTGTGGTCTTTCTGACCTTGGTCTTTGGAGTGATTGCCAGAAGAAAAAGAATAATGAAGGTATCTGAGTATTTAAGCTACGTGCATGCGTGCTAAGTTGCTTCAGTCATGTCCAGCCCTTTGCAACCCCATGAACTGTAGCCCATCAGGCTCTTCTGTCTATGGGATTCTCCAGGCAAGACTTGGAGTGGGTTGCCATGCTCTTCTCCAGGGTAATCTTCCCATAAAGTCATCTAAATAAAGGCAGAGAACTGGTGATATACATGAGTACAGAGTCAGAAACCATACTTGAACAATCTGGTCTCTCTACCATGAGATCTCAATTGGAAGTAGGCTCAAGGGAATAAAAGCTGTACCTATATTATGAGTACAACTTTACAAAGGATAGAAGTGCATATGGACCGGACCTGAATGAAAATAGTTGCGATGTTAGAAGTAGGGGCTGATTTTTCTCCATTTTAAATTTCTCTTGATTGTTGTTTTGGTGCCTTTGGTACAAGAAATAAATATAGAGGCACATCAGCTCTGGATTCAGAGATCTGTGTGAAAAGATGGCACTTGCTGCTCACCTCTTGGGCACAGCCACAGGCCCTGGCTGCAGTGCACTGGAGTTTGAATTGCTAAATGGTTAACCTTGTTGGTTAGAGTGATGCAGAGTATGTGATGCAGAGTGCAAAGGTTAAAGCTATGCCTTTGACTCCACCAGTCAATCCATTCCCAAAGGAAGGCAAAGGTGGCAGAAAGTCTCTAAAAGGCCAGTGTGGAATTACATTTTCTTAGGTTAAATAAAGATGATAAATGTGGCCAAAGAAATAAGACCTAGACCCAAAACAGCCACCTCTGCATTGGTGTGTATTTTTCTAGATAGAAAAGATTGACAGACATTTGGGTTTCCTGTCCCTTCAGCCACCTCAAGGCATTCAAAATGTTTATCCATCAGCCTTAGTGCAGCAGCAAATTCATTTTCCCTTGTTGTGTTTGCTTTCAGCTCTGCAGAAAGGATCAAGGCCCTCAGTGCAGAACAGCTCTGTAAGTACTCCGGGCTGGGGTCAATGATTTTCCATAAGCAGATGGATAGCAGTCAGTAATGTACATCATAAAACCCATCGTGGGCAAACTCCTCCAGAGACAGGAGGTGCTAGAAGGTGAAGCCGTCCAGGGGAGAATGGAGGGTGGAGGAGAATCTGCCTTCACTCGAGAGGAAGATGGGTGAGGCGAGGTTGGGAGGTTGCTTAGAATGGAGAACACCTTTGATCTTTTTGTTTGTTTGGTTTTCGTTTTGCTTTTTTAATTTTATTATTGGACTATAATTGCTTTACAATGTTGTGTTAGTTTCTGATGTACAATAAAGTGAATCAGCTATCTGTATATGTATATCCCCTTCCTCCTGAGCCTCCCCACTTTTGGTCTCAAGCCTACTCTCTATTTAAGCAGTTTCAGGCTAATGCATGTCCAACTGCCTTTTATTACCATGCAGTGTAAGCGTCCTAGAGAGTTTGGCCTGGGGGAAGGCACTGTTGCCTTCTCCTTCACAAGCAGGTCAGAGGCCACATTCCTCATCCAAAATACTGCCTTCTTTTTGGAGCTTCCTTTAGTCTGTTAGCTCCAGCATACCTGAGTTAACCGGTGGGTAGAAAGAATGGAGGCATTCTTTGCAAGAGTATGAATTTTCAAATTTTTAAAAAATCACTAAGATAATAAAGTTTCTAGAATTTTAGCAGTAATACTAGATGCCAAAATACAAACTATATCAAAGTTTTGAGCAAATATAAATTAGAAATCTAGCATTCTATTCATCAAGAGTATGATTTTGTTTTGATTTTTTTTTCTTTAGTGCTATGATCATCCTTATGACTAGTTTCTTGATTCATTTCAGATGAAGAAACTGAGATGCCATCTATTACAGCAAGAGTTTTGCATCAGGACCTCCTTGATTTATGTAATCCCATCTGTATTTATTGATATTATTAAATTAATTCCTGTCTAATTGTCAGAGGTTTTGAAGAAGTATTTCATTAATCACTTAGCAGTAGTTGTTATGACTAATTTGATATATGTGCGGAACACTTTCAGGAAGAAAGCTGTTAAGATTGAAAAGTAAGATTTTTTTCAAGTCTTCTCTTTGAAGGATATGTTAATTAATTGAAATTTGCCCTGAAAAGGTTGGCAACCATTTACATTTATTGTGTATTTTTCTAGGTAGGAAATTAACAGACATTTGGGTTTCATGAGTCAGTGTGCTACCAAAAAAATATAGGAGTTGGGCACAACACAGAGGGATCAACTTCTAAAGTTGCCAAGGAAACACATAAGTGATATTAACTCTATCTACCTTCACTGTCATTTCAAAAGAGAAGTGTTCTAGGACTAAAAAAGGAATGATATAATCTCAGAATATAAGATATTCCTTTAAATGAAAGAATTCAGTATTATAAAAAACTCAACATATGTCCTTATTTTTCTCATCTTATTGTGGTTGACAGTCACAAACTTTGTGAGCTTTATATAGTGATGAAAATGAAAACAGCAAGGGACAGGGGCTGGCCAGAATGTTTGCTTCCCTAGTATCCTTTGCCCCTCTTGCATCAGATCAGATCAGATCAGTCGCTCAGTCGTGTCCGACTCTTTGCGACCCCATGAACTGCAGCACGCCAGGCCTCCCTATCCATCACCAGCTCTCGGAGGTCACTCAGACTCACATCCATCGAGTAAGTGATGCCATCCAGCCATCTCATCCTCTGTCGTCCCCTTCTCCTCCTGCCCCTAATCCCTCCCAGCATCAGAGTCTTCTCCAATGAGTCAACTCTTCGCATGAGGTGGCCAAAATACTGGAGTTTCAGCTTTAGCATCATTCCTTCCAAAGAAATCCCAGGGCTGATCTCCTTCAGAATGGACTGGTTGGATCTCCTTGCAGTCCAAGGGACTCTCAAGAGTCTTCTCCAACACCACAGTTCAAAAGCATCAATTCTTCGGTGCTCAGCCTTCTTCACAGTCCAGCTCTCACATCCATACATGACCACAGGAAAGACCATAGCCTTGACTAGGCGAACCTTTGTTGGCAAAGTGATGTCTCTGCTTTTGAATATGCTATCTAGGTTGGTCATAACTTTCCTTCCAAGGAGTAAGCATCTTTTAATTTCATGGCTGCAGTTACCATCTGCAGTGATTTTGGAGCCCAGAAAAATAAAAGTCTGACACTGTTTCCACTGTTTCTCCATCTATTTCCCATGTATAGATCTTGCATAGATCCAGCAATATTTTGAATCAGTCTGTACTCTTCTCATATGTTTTGTTGTTTAGTTGCTAAGTTATGTCTGACTCTTACAACCCCATAGACTGTAGCCCACCAGGCTCTTCTGTCCATAGGATTTCCCAGGCAAAAATACTGGAGTGGGTTGCCGTTTCCTTCTCCAAGGGATCTTCCCACCCAAGGATCAAACATGCATCTCCCGCTTGGCAGGAGGATTCTTTACCACTGAGCCACCTGAAAAGCCCCACTCTTCTCCTATACTTCAGTTTAATTTATTTTTGAATTTTTGGCGGCATAGCACATGGGATCTTAGCACACAGATTGAACCCACATCCCGTGCACTGGAAGCACAGTCTTGACCACTGACCACCAGGGAAGTCCCTATCTCAGTTTAAAATTTCAGCTCTCATCATTTATCGCTGACTTTCCCCACTTCCATTCTCTCTTCATTTCTTCCCCACTAAGTGTCTCTGCTTCACTTTCCCACACAACTGGGGTGGGTTATGGGGAGAGCTAGGGCTTCCCAGGTAGTGCTGGTGGTAAAGATCCTGCCAGCCAATGCAGGAGACATTAGAGACGTGAGTTCAATCCCCGAGTCCGGAAGCTCCCCTGGAGAGGGATTGGCTACCCAATCCAGTGTTCTGGCCTGGAGAATCCCATGGACAAAGCAGCCTGGTGGGCTATAGTCCATAGAGTTGCAAAGAGTCGGACACGACTGAAGTGACATAGTGCACATGGGGAAAGCCAGCCCTTACCAGAAGCACCTTTGAGGTCTCTGCTGTGTTCTCACCCTAACTTAGAAAAAACTATTTTGTCTAACGTTGCAGTAGCTAAATGTGTCACAGTGAAAAAGAGAGAGCTTCTGTCAGACGATGATTAAAAGCCCCTTTATTGACGTAGAAGTAAAGATAAGAAATGAGCAGAATGTATGAAATCTTCAGTCTTGTTTCTGAGAAAAATAGACACATCCTCTTGTTAGGCTCCTCTTTGCTTCCTTGGAAACGTCAGCATGAGATGGGGAGAGAGACAGACACTGTTAAAGACTGTGGTGCACAGGTTTCTATGTCTTCTTGGAGGCCCCAGTAGGTTTTGTGGAGAAGCCTTCATTCCGATTTCTCAAACTAGAATTTGGAAGCTCTGTGAAAATGCTGTAAGAATAAGGTAGGAACATTGTGAAAAGTTGCAAGATTAGAGACTGGGCCTTTGGAAAATGAGGAAGTTGGATTAAGAGGAGAATTGAAATTAATTTTCATTTGAGCTTGAAAATTCTACAATCCTCCAAAGATACATAGTTTAGTTAAATGTTTAAGGGAGTTAGCAAGTAAGACTGAGAATGTAATAGCTTTGCCCCGCCTAGTAGATTTATGAATCAGCTTTGTACTAGGACATATAACAATCCTTGAGAATTACAGGTCATCAAGAAAGAGTTTCTTCACCCTTATTAAATACAGTGACCTTGTACATTAGCACAGACAGGGAACCTTAACTAGTTTTAACAGAGCACAGCAATATTACAAATGGCCATTGCTTCTCATTTTGCCTTACAGTTTGGAGAAACACAGAGGCTGTATTAAAACTATGTGTATTATTTACAATTAAAATTTAGCCTAGAGCCTGTCTTAGAAAGACATGAATTTCTAGGACTCAGCAGAAACCCCATATGTAAATAAACTATACTTCAATTTCAAAAAATAATTAAAAAATTAAAAGAAGGAAAGAAGTCCCATAAGCTTTCCCCAATGTTTTCTCTGCCTACTATGAGATTCCTGAAATTCCAATTCTTCATCTGACTTTAATCCTTTGGACTACAAACACCAGTGGAGAAGTGACAGAAAAATCCAGTCGTTCTCTTCTTAACTTTTTCATTAATAAGGACACCTTTCATAATTATTTCTTTTTTGGCCCCATATTTTGAAAGAATTGGCCTATCAAACAAATTTTATTTATTAAATAATAGTCATCTGTTTTCCCAATTTAAAAACCATTTATCAATGATATCTTCTTGTCAGTCCGAGCTTCTTTTACAGCAACACAATTACCCAGTTGATGTAATTCCATTTAAAAGAAAATAAATCCCATTCTATCATTAACCTGTGCAGCCTTTTAGAAGTTAACAATATAATCATTGCAATCAGGCTTTCTGAATCATTGAAAATAGCTTACAACTATTACCAAATAGATAGCCAACTTTACCCTTGTCATCACCATGTTTGTGACTACTTTACTGAACCTTTAAGCCAGGGGTCATAAACTCAAATTCTTACAGGGGTCAAGCTGATTAATGGGTGAAGCAGGCTAGATGTAAAACAATAGGGAGTGGTAGAGACTGTGGCAAATAGCACGTCTATATGTAAAAGAAGGCTAATCGTCACCACTGGGGACAGATCTTGTTCTTTAAGAGAAGTCAGAAATCTGGATTTTTATGTGTAATTCTCCTAATTTAAAAAGCTTTTAAAAATCATGCATGTCAAGGAGTAGAAGAATCCTCTCACCCCAATGTATGTCGCTCTCTTCTAGGGAAGCTCTTACAACCTGGTATTGATTGGTTTTTCATTGTCTCATGGAGATTCTTGTGAAACATCTCTCATAAATTTGACTCATAGCCTGCTAGCCCCCAAAGCTCAAGCATGATCCCAAAGAACCAAGTCAGAGGATGGTTAGTTATTTGTGGAGTAAATTAGCCAAGATGGCCTGTTCAGTCTCTCTCACCCCACCTTTAAAAATAATGACTATGTAACAGTTGAGCTCATTTGTAGCACTGTGCATGCGCCTCATGAAGTACTGGCTTGGCCATGGGCTACTTTTGTTCTATAAACATATATAAGCACCATCTGAGAAGGCTTTGAGGCATTGAGGTTATGCTGTGTTACGGTTGTGTCATGGCCATGTTATGCGGTGTTTTTACTCCTGCATCAGGGCTGTGTCTGTTGGGTCAGCCACGAGAGGAAAAAGGTTGTGGTATGGCTGCTGTGCCAGCCAGGAGAGAATAAACATGTCTGCAGTTCCTACAGACTTCCTTGATAGCTCAGTTATTAAAGAATCCACCTGCAATGCAGGAGACCCCAGTTTGATTCCTGGATCAGGAAGATCTGCTGGAGAAGGGATAAGCTACCCACTCCAGTATTCTTAGGCTTCTCTTGTGGCTCAGCTGGTAAAGAATCTGCCTGCAATGCAAGAGACCTGGGTTCAATCCCTGGGTTGGGAAGACACCCTGGAGAAGGGAATGGCAAGCCACTCCAGTATTTTTGCCTGGAGAATCCCTTGGACAGGGGAGCCTGATGGGCTACAGTCCATGGGGTCACAAAGACTTGGACACAACTGAAGTGACTTAGCACACTTAGCATGCAGTTCCTACGGCCCTTCGTGTCTTCCTCCAGCCTCTAAGCTTGTGCTTTGCCTACCCTGGGTTCAATGAACAGTGTGCAGGGTGTGAATAGCAAGACAATTGATGACATGAACAAGATCAGCAATATAGTTAGTAGTACAGGAATACCTCATCAGAGATGTTGTGGATACATTGCAACAAAGCAAACATTGCAATAAAGTGAGTCATAATTTTTTTTGCTTCTTGGTGCATATAAAAGTTATGTTTACAATTTACTGTGTAGTCTATTGAGTACACATTATGTCTAAAAACAATGTGCATTCCTTAGTTTTAAAATACTTTATTTCTAAATAAAGTTAACTGTCATCTGAGCTTTCGGTGAGTTATATTCCTTTGGCAGGTGAAAGGTCTTGCCTCGATGTTAATGGCTGCTGATAAGGGTGGTGGTTGCCGAAAAGTTGGGATGGCTGTTAGCCATCTCTCAAAATAAGGCATTAACAAACAATGAAGTTTGCCACATCAATTTATACTTCCTTTCACAAATGACTTCTCCATAGCATACAATACTGTTCGATAACATTTTACCTACAGTAGAACTTCTTTCAAAATTGGAGTCAATATTCTCAAACTCTGCCACTGCTTTATCAACTAAGTTTACATAAAGTTCTAAACCCTTTCTTGTCATTTCAACAATCTTCAGAGCATCTTCACCAGGAGTAGTTTTCATCCCAAGAAATCATTTTCTTTGCTCATCCTTAAGAAGCAACTCCTCACCTATGAAAGTTTTATCATGAGATTGCAGCAATTCATCACATATTCAGGCTCCACTTCTAATTCTAGTTCTCTTGCTGTTTCCACCATATTTGCAGTTACTTCATCCCCTGAAGTCTTGACCCCACCAAAGTCATTCATAAGGGTTGGAATCAACTTCTTCCAAATTCCATTTATGTTGATGTTTTGACCTCTTCCCATGAATCATGAATGTTCTTATTGGTATCTGGAATGGTGAATCCTTTCCAGAAGGTTTTCAATTGACTTTGCTCAGATCCACCATAGGAAAAACTATCAATGGCAGCTACAGCCTTATGAAATGTATTTCTTAAATAATAAGATTTGAAAGTTGAAACGACTCCTTGATCCATGGGCTGCAAAATTGATGTTGTTTTAGCAGTCATGAAAACTACATTAATCTCATTGTATATCTCTGTTAGAGCTCTTGGTGACCAGGTGCATTGACAATGAGCAATTGTATTTTGAAAAGAATCTTTTTTTCTGAGCAGTAGGTATCAATTGTTGCTATTCGGTCGCTAAGTCATGTCCAACTCTCTGCAACCCCATGGACTGCAGCACACCAGGCTTCCCTGTCCTTCACCTTCTCCCGGAGTTTGCCCAGACTCATGTCCATTGAGTTGGTGATGCCATCCAACCATTTCATCCTCTACCACCCCCTTCTCCTTCTGTCGTCAATCTTTCCCAGCATCAGGGTCTTTTCCAATGAGTCGTCTCTTTGCATCAGGTGGCCAAAATGCTGGGGCTTCAGCTTTAGCAGTCTTTCCAATGAATATTCAGGGTTGATTTCCTTTAGGATTGACTGTTTTGATCTTCCTTCTGTCCAATGGACTTACCTAGTGGCTCAGACGGTAATGTGTCTGTCTACAATGTGGGAGACCTGGGTTCGATCCCTGGGTCGGGAAGTTCCCTGGAGAAGGAAATGGCAACCCACTCCAGTACTCTTGCCTAGAAAATCCCATGGATGGAGGAGCTTGGTGTCCATGGGGTTGCAAAGAGTCGGACATGACTGAGCGGCTTCAGTTTCACTTTCTGTCCAATGGACTCTCAAGAGTCTTCTCCAGCACCTCAAGAGTCTTCTCAGGAGGCAGGTAAGGTGGCCTGGTATTTCCATCTCTTCAAGAATTTTCCACAGTTTGTTGTGGTAGGTATTGATGATGGGCTTCAATAATTCAGTAAGTTGTGTTATAAACAGATGTGTTATCATCCAAACTCTTGTTCCATTTATAGGGCACAGGCTTTCAATCAGTACCAAATAACTGGAAAAGACTTCAGATAAGATATTAATGGCACAAAGACAGACACATGCCTTGGTGAGACAGACTTTTATACTAACGAAACAGAGAGAGCAATGCTCTGTAGGCCTGTGCTTTTCTGAAGTAAAGATTACCTGTTTCTCAGTGTTTATTCACCTACAACTTTCCTGGTGCTAGATTTGATAGGTGAACTTTGAAATGTTGGCCCCAGTAATGATTGTGCTAATTCACAATCTTTATTAGATTGACAGTATAATCCCCCAAAGTGTTAGAAATATTTGGCTTAACTAACTTATAGAGACTGACTAAGTTGGAATTCATACCAAGCTGATCCAAAGCTTGGGGACTGGAGTAAAAGAGAAGCTATCGTTGAAGGGGCAAAGGTTGGAATAATAAAGACAAATCACCTCTCATAATTTGCCAAGAGTTATGTCAGCATCAATCCAACTTCTAATGATTTTGTTGAGTAAAGGGAATTTAAAACAATCTTAGTTGCAGAGCCTTTTGAAAATGTTACAACACTCCTTGAGATAATTTGAGATATCCTGTAGTGTTGCAGAACTGGAGCTAAGAATTGCTGTCCTAAATATGTGCTCATCTTTTTGATGATGATAATAATCACCAAGTATTACTTTTTGCCAAAGTGTTGTATAATTTCCTGTTGTAGCAACAACCCTAACAGGTAGGTGTTGGAATCCCCATTTTACAGATGAGGAAACTGAGGATTGGAGAAATAAAATAATATGCTCAAACTCACACAATTAGCATGGATTATAGTTGGGATTCAAACCCAAGGCAGTCTGACCCCACAGTTCATGCTGTTTCCTCTGCAGCGTACTATCTTGGAGCCAAAGGATGAGGATAAAGGTATGAGAATGTGATTGAGAATACCTTACTGCTTTAGGAGTTTGGGGGTTGTGGCAGAGACATTCAAACTTCACTGAATATCCTTGTGCTCCTCACATTTCCCTACTTCCTTTCCATTAACTAGCCCACGTGACTAGTTCTAGTCAAGGGGTGATAGAACTAATGGTGTCACTTTTGGACCAAGCAAAGCAGAACAGATACATATTCTGGCATTTTTTCTTCCTCTGACATGGCAACCGTGGGAACACTTGTCAGTCTGGGATGCTGAATAATGACATGGAACAGAGTTACCTGCTCAGATATAAGTGAGAAATAGACGCTTGTGTTAAACCACTAGTCTTTAGGGTTAATTTGTTACTTCTTCATAATTTAGCCTATTCTGACTAAAGCAGGTATTTTCATTGGCATAATTCAAATATAAAACTTTCATTATATTAAGAATTTAGGGAAAGTTTAATCTAGTTTAGTGAAAAAAAATGCTAACTTTACAGGCAAGTTCATAATAATCCCATTCCTCCTACCAGGGACCCTGAGTCACATAAAATGCTGAATAACCTGCAATAAAATCATAATTTTCCCTTTGAATATACTTACATCTATTGAAAATGCATCTTTAAGGAAATAGGGCAGCAATAGTGCAAGTCAGAAAAAAATAATTCATTTGTTTTATTTAAAAGACAAATTATACTTAATCTCATGCCAGTGACTATAGAAAAAAAAATCTGTAAATTAATGACAAATTCCTTAACCCAGATAATCTTTTATCAATAGCTTATTTCTGCAACATCAAAGTTGTTGGATAGCAAACATCATGGGTAGTTTTCCATATGTAATACTGGAAACTATGAAGGCCACTACCATAAATTCCCAAAAACCTGAGTTCTCAGAGAACTGTGTATATCTTAAGAAGAAATCAGAGATCTGGTGTTCCTGCCAACACATTCCTAGAGTATTACTGTGGCAATGCATGAATTATTTGCCTTTATCTCTTCAGTCAGTCTTGGTAGTTTTAATAGTATCAGCCTATGTTTAAATTAAAGGTCTTAACAGCAATCTCTTACGTTTTCATGTTACCTTATAGTTTATAAAACATTTTAAGTATATCTTGTTAGATCCTCACAGTCGCTCTGTGAAACAGGCAGTGATGTCATTATTTATGGTGTGCAGCTGGAGATACTAAGGTTCAGAAAGGTTAAATGATCTGTCCAAGGTCACAGAGCTTGAACAAAGGTCACTCCTCTCATCACCTTGACTTTTGGCTCTAGGTGAGTACTACAATGAGCTTCCCTGGTGGCTCAGTGGTAAAGAATTTGCTGGCCAATGCAGAAGAAGCAGGTTTGATCCCCAGGTCAGGAAGATCCCTGGAAGAAGGAAATGGCAACCCCCTCCAGTATTCTTGCCTTAGAATTCCATCGACAGAGGAGCCTGGCGGGCTGTAGTCCACAGGGTCACAATAGAATCAGACACAACTTAGCAACTAAACCACCACAATGAAGTACTACAATTGCTCTGAGTTTTGTACAGGACAATCATTCAGCCCTTTTGTCTTGTGGGTAATCACTATAAGCCATTTTCTTTTCCAAGGTCCTTCCTGACCCAGGGACCAAACTCAGGTCTCCTGCATTGCAGGCAGATTCTTTACCAACTGAGCTCCTAGGGAAGTACCAATCACTGTATGCCAGTGATTAGCATACCCACTGGAGAAGGAAATGGCAACCCACTCCAGTGTTCTTGCCTGGAGAATCCCAGGGATGGGGGAGCCTGGTGGGCTGCCGTCTATGGGGTCGCACAGAGTCGGACACGACTGAAGTGACTTAGCAGCATACCCACTCTAGTATTCTTGCCTGGAGAATTCCATAGACAGAGGAGCCTGGTGGGCTACAGTCCACGGGATTTCAAAGAGTCAGACAGGACTGAGTGACTAACATGCACACTGTATGTCAGTAAGAATTGAGATAGGGGATGAGAAATGAAACTCACACATGCAATTTTTAGAATTTCTCAAAATTGAGTTCTCTGAATTACCTGAAGTATAGTGATATCATACAACAATAGTTACACTTCCTATAAACACTAATGTTACACTATCCTAAGCACTTTACATGTAACTCAATCTTTATAACAATCATATAACAAGGATCCTATTTTTACTGTACCCATTTTACAAGGGATGAAAATTGAGGCACAGAGAATTTAAGTCACATGTCCTGGGTCACACAGCTTGTTAGTGGCTGAACAAGAATTTAGACCAAGGTTGTATGGCTCCTGGGTCTTTAACCAGTATACAAAGCTGCTTCTTATGTTAAGAACTAACTTATAGGGACTTCCCTGGCAGTCCACTGGCTAAGACTTTGAGCTCCCAGTGACGGAGGCGTGGGTTTGATCCCTGGTCAGGGAACTAAATCTCGCATGCTGCAACTAAGACTTGATGCAGCCAAATAAGTATTTAAAAAAAATCAAAACTAACCTATCCAACCAGTCCATCCTAAAGGAAATGAGTCCTGGGTGTTCATTGGAAGGACTGATGTTGAAGCTGAAACTCCAATATTTTGGCCACCTGATACGAAGAGCTGACTCATTTGGAAAGACCCTGATGTTGGGAAAGATTGAAGGCAGAGGGACAAGGGGACAACAGTTGGATGGCATCACCGACTCAATGGACATGAGTTTGGGTAAATTCCGGGAGTTGGTGATGGACAGGGAAGCCTGGTGTGCTGTGGTTCATGGGGTCTCACCGAGTCGGACACGACTGAGCGACTGAACTGATATAGTACTTCCTATATGGCAGGAACAAACATATAGACACCCATCTAATCCTTCTTAGTGACACATTTAACATTTGAATCCAAACTGAAATTAGAGAGAGAGAAACAGACAAACAGGAAGAACAACTAAAAGTGCCTGTAATGAGGGCTCCCGTTCAACTCAAAGAACATGTGTCCTGAAGTGAGCGTAAGTCGGAGAGGAGAATCAGCTCCCCTGGCCAGTCCCAGTTTCCACCTGCTGAGAATCAGTCTAATGTTCACGGATTTGCCAATTACTTCATTTGCTTCTCAACCAAAGAAACAGCAAGCTCTTCCCATACTGGAATAAAAACCTGCTCTGTTGTGCTTAATTTTTTTTTTTTTTTAGGTTTTTTCTTTGTGTGTCTGTTTCTCTTTATTTTCATTTTTTAGTTTACAATATTTTAATTGTTTCTACCATATATCAACATGAATCAGCCACAGGCGTACCCATGTCCCCTCCCTCTTAAACCTCCCTCCCCATCCCACCCCTCTAGGTTGTCACAGAGCACCAGTTTTGGGTTCCCTGCATCATACAGCAAATTTTCATAGGCTAACTAGTTTACATATGGTAATATATATGTTTTAATACTATTCTCTCAAGTCATCCCCACACGTTCCCTCCCCCCATGTTTTTAGAGTTGTTTTTTTTTAATATATTTATTTAAACTTGTTTATTTGACTGCCTCAGGTCTTAGTTGTAGCATGTGGGATCTAGTTCCCCCTCCAGGGATTGAACCAAGGCCCCCTGCATTGGGAGTGTGGAGTCTTAGCCACTAGACCACCAGAGAAGTCCCTCTGCTGTGTTTATTAAGAGGAGGTGTTTGAGTCTCTGAAGTGACATTTTCCCAAGGAATTTCCAAGGATAGTGTTGACTAGAATCTATTTTTGCCTGCCTTTGGAACTTAATCCTTGAGTAAGCCACAAGCCACTTGTATCACTGAACACGACCGGGGCTAAAAGGAGTAGCTGGATTCCTGGAGTTTGTAACACAACTCTGCTGTGTATATTCAACATTGCTCATGAAAAAATTTCAGCTACCAGATAAACATGAAACTACGGCATGTATGAACAATTGCTTTGAAAAACAGGCCTCTCCTCCTGGCTCGGCCACTAAAGAGCTGTTCAGCTCAAGGATGTTACACAATCTTTCAGAGACTCCAAACTAAGGAACTAGACCAAAGGACAATCTCTAAGATCCTGTGAGCCCTCGTTTATTGAGAGTTTTAAAAAATTTAATGGTAACAAAACTTAGGTAAACTTACTACCTCCTTACATGTCATTCTGCATACTCTGTGTTCCTTTTGCAATGGATTCTCATCCCCAAACAGGTCATTTTTCACTCCAGCTGTCATTTGTAGGTTTTATAGGCAGCTAAAGGGCATCATTTAAAACATTGTACTAAAGAGGATATAAACTTTGCTGTCACAAAAGAATCATAGCCTTGAATTCCTGAATTTTATAGTTATGGTACTCATAAAAGTATTTAATGACAAACTTGGCTCACTTGGAACTTATCAGTCTAAAGGACTTTGCCCCAACTGGACATGTGGATTATACTTGTTTTTTTAAGAAAATATTTAATCATCTATTGACAATTTCATATTGATACTGATTCCTGCACAATCCCTTTCAACCACTCTAAATGTAGAAATAATGTTTCATGATTCCACAATGCTATTAAGCATCTAATGAAGGCTTCTATCACTGATTTTTGTCATGATACATGGTCATCAAGATTTTCTACGTATATCAGACAAATTAAAATGGGCCAGGACCTCCCTGGTGGTCCAGTGGTTAAGAATCCACCTGCCAATGCAGGGAACACTGGTTTGATCCTCAGTCCAGGAAGATTCCATGTGTCGAGGAGTAATTAAACCCGGGTCCCACAGCTACTGAAGCCTGTGTGCCCCAGAGCCTGGGCTCATCAATAAGAGAAAGCCCTCGCCCAGCAACAAAGACCCAGATAGTAAAAAATAAAAAAATATACAGTGTTTTCAAAAAATTAAAATGGGCCAATGAGAAAACTTAACAGCTGCATATGTATGCACCTGGGCTTCCCAGGTGGTCCTGGTGGTAAAGAATCTGCCTACCAATGCAGGAGACACAAGAGACGTGGGTTCAGTCCTGGGTTGGGGGAGATCCCCTGGAGACACAAGAGATGTGGGTTCAATCCTGGGTTGGGGGAGATCCCCTGGAGGAAGGCATGGCAACCCACTCCAATATTTTTGCCTAGAGAATTCCATGGACAGAGGAGCCTGATGGGCTACAGTCCATGGGGTTGCAAAGAATCAGACACAACTGAAGCACCTTAGCACAGCACATGTATGCACCCAAGAAAAACTTCCTGATTATGTTCCATTTGTCCAAACCTAGAGTAAAAGCACCCATAGAACTAAATCATCCACAAATAGAACATCTACAATGGTTGCTTTCCTGCGAATTGAGAAATGACACACAACACTCAACAATTTATAAATCTGCAAGTTTATTATTCAAACTGACATGTCTTAAGTACTTGTTTCAAAATGTTTTCACTTACAGTCTTTTGATCCTTTGGCATGGAGAGCCTACATTCTTAGTCTCCGGAATCAGATTACCTGGGTGTATATCCTATCTCTACCACTTTACTAGCTGTGTGATGATGGGGAATTTACCTAATCTCTCTGCTCCTGCATTTCCTCTTCTATAAAATGGGGATAGTAATAGAATCTGCCTCCTGATTTATGGTTACTATGAGGATTAAGAAGCTGAGACATGTATGCTGTGAGACACACTAAGCACTCACTAAATTTTAGCTATTACAGAAAATTTTATTCATGGACCAGAGAAAGTAAAGATACTGCTTGGGAGCAATAAATAAACAAACTTTAGCTATTATAGCTACTACCTCACTTTTCCGAAGAAGAAAAGTCCTTCGTTATCGTTTTTTAGTTTTTTATTTGCCCTGTGAATGAGTTCTGTTTTTCTTCTATCTGATGAAGTATTCTTCTTGGAACAAGGAAGAAAGAAAACTAAACAAAAGAAAAATAAGATGCACAAATGGAAATCTGATGAGAAAGTATTATAAAGGGTGTGTGTTAGAAAAGCTGGATTTGAGTCATCAGCTCCTGCATGTTAACTTTATTTCTGAGATTTGTATGCTTTATCTCAAGAAACACCTCTGAAAAGAGTCTAAGAATGCCATGATTATTACACTTAAGTATTTGCTTAAGATAGTAAAGCATGTAGTTCAAGAACAAAAGAAGAGTTAAAGCTCTGGAATTTGTCAATTGCAGCATTAAGGAAAGCCAGTCTAACAGCATTCCTAAAGGAACCCGGGATCTATGGCCTCCAGTGATGTTTAATTATTATTTTCTTTCAGGTCTAATTTCTCCTTTTTCATCTCTATCATTTTCTCATCTGTATGTCTTTCTTTTTCTTCCACACTCATTTCAGTCTTTCTTTATTTCTACAATTTAGGTTTTGGTGATGACAAGTGCGGGTGATGATTTATAAAAATGTTTAGTACAAACAGGCATTTTCGGGACTTCCCTGGCCGTCCACTGGTGAGGACACCGTGCTTCCAGTGCGCGGGGGCGGGGTTGGGGGGGGGCTAGGATTTGATTCATGGATGGGGAACTAAGATCCTGCATGCTTCACAGTGCAGGAAAAAAAAAAAAAAAAAACAGAGAGAGAGAGAATTTTCAGAATAGCCCAGCTTGGTTTTCCTTGTGGCTAGAACTTCGCAGCCTTATATCAATGGCTTATTTTGTTGTTCCCAAGGATCTGACAAAAGGAAAGAAAAATGGGGGGCAGTTTCCTTGCATCTTCCAGAATAAGTCTTAACCCCCAATGGGTACAATTGGCACTTCATGGTTGGCCCCTGCCTTCTTGTTCTTTAACTCCAACTATGCTCCAGTTCCCAAACAGAGGCTTGCTATCTTCAATTCTTACTATAAGACATCACCTCCAAGTAGAATGACCTTCCTCAGTTATTATCATTTAACAAACCCTTAACTGTTCCAAATACAAACCATCTGTCTCTCTTCTAAGACATTCTCCCTTAAGCTCCCAGTCTGACTTACATATTCCTCTTCCACGCTTCACATTACACCATAAAAGCCTCTGCCAGATAATAACAGTTAGGGTTAGGGTGATTCACCTCCAAAATATATCCCATATTCATCTACTTCCTTTCATCTCCACTGCTGCCTCTTGATCCAGGTCACCAGTCACCGTTCTCCTGGACAAATCATAGTTTCCTGACAGGTCTCTGTGGGCCTCCTTGGTGGCTCAGTGGTAAAGAATCCGGCTGCAATGCAGGAGACGTGGGTTCGAGCCCTGAATTAGGAAGATTCCTTGGAGGAGGAAGCGGCAACCCCACTCCAGTACTCTTGCCTGGGAAATCCCATGGACAGGGAAGCCTGGCGGGCTACAATCCATGGAGTCACACACAGTCAGACACAATATAGTGACTTAGGACATAACAGGGCTGTGGCTTACCTTCCCATCTGCAGCTACAAAGATCTTTTTAAGAAGAAATAGTTCATATAAACAAAAATACAGAGAATGTACTAAATCAGGTATAACAAATGGGATGAAAACTCAGGTACCCACCACCAGTTTAATTAAACACAAGCTGCTGCTGCTGAATCGCTTCAGTCGTGTCCAATTCTGTGCAACCACATAGATGGCAGCCCACCAGGCTCCCCCGTCCCTGGGATTCTCCAGGCAAGAACACTGGAGTGGGTTGCCATTTCCTTCTCCAATGCATGAAAGTGAAAAATGAAAGTGAAGTCGCTCAGTCGTGTCTGACTCTTCGCGACCCCATGGACTGCAGCCCACGAGGCTCCTCCGTCCATGGGATTTTCCAGGCAAGAGTACTGGAGTGGGGTGCCATTGCCTTCTCTGAAACACAAGCTGGCTATGTTTAATTTGAAACTGGCTGTGTCTCTTTCCCAAAAGGCAAACACAACCTTGAATTTGGAGTTTAATATTACCTTGTTTTAAAAACAAATTCTTTTACCATATACGTCTAAAAAATTATTTAATTTTGTTTGTTGTTGAGCTTTTAAAAAGTAGTCTGTGCCATCTGCCTTGCAATTTGCTCTCTTTACTCAACAGTGACATTTTTGAAACTCATCCATGTTGATTTTCATCTTCTCTGTAGTATTCCACTGTATCAATATGTCATAATATAGGCACACTCCTGTTGATGAACTATTGAGTTTTTCCCACGTTCTGTGCAGTCACCAGCAATGCTACATAAACAGTCAAGACTGTGATGCTTAATGCATGTATCTGAGAATTTCTCTAGGGCAGGGCTGTGCAATGGAACTTACTATGATAATGGAAGAGTTTTATATCTACATTCCTCAATATGGCAGCCACATGTCATTACTAAGCACTTGGAATATGACTACTACTACTGAGAAAGTAAATTTATCAGATCAGATCAGATCAGTCGCTCAGTCGTGTCCGACTCTTTGCGACCCCATGAACTGCAGCACGCCAGGCCTCCCTATCCATCACCAGCTCTCAGAGGTCACTCAGACTCACATCCATCGAGTCAGTGATGCCATCCAGCCATCTCATCCTCTGTCGTCCCCTTCTCCTCCTGCCCCCAATCCCTCCCAGCATCAGAGTCTTCTCCAATGAGTCAACTCTTCGCATGAGGTGGCCAAAGTACTGGAGTTTCAGCTTTAGCATCATTCCTTCCAAAGAAATCCCAGGGCTGATCTCCTTCAGAATGGACCGGTTGAATCTCCTCGCAGTCCAAGGGACTCTCAAGAGTCTTCTCCAACACCACAGTTCAAAAGCATCAATCCTTCGGCGCTCAGCCTTCTTCACAGTCCAGCTCTCACATCCATACATGACCACAGGAAAGACCATAGCCTTGACTAGGCGAACTTTTGTTGGCAAAGTGATGTCTCTGCTTTTGAATATGCTATCTAGGTTGGTCATAACTTTCCTTCCAAGGAGTAAGCGTCTTTTAATTTCATGGCTGCAGTCACCATCTGCAGTGATTAACTTTAATAAACAAATTTAAATAGTCACAAGTGGCTAGTGGCTACCATATTGGATGATATGGTTTTCAAATACACAACCAGAAATAAAGTGTCTGGGCTATAAGAGTACATGCATCTTCAACTTTACAAATATTGACAAATGTTTCCCAACTTGTGTGTAATATAATTTTTATCTCCACAAGCAGTATGTAATAATTGCCAATAGTACTTTTTTACTGCCTGCCTTTAAATTTTTTACCTGTCAAGAAATAACATGGCATCTTATTAGAGTTTTATTTCACATTTCACAGGCATTTGTGTGAAATGCCTTTTAGATCTTTTTTCTTTTTTCATTGGGTTGCCTTTTTTTCCTATTGATGTTCAGGAGTTCTCTACATATTTTCAGTATTATTTTTAAATTTGTCTTGACACTGGATCTGTTTAACTATGGAAGCCCCATGGAAGCAGTTTTCTTTCTAAAATTGTGGATTTCATATTTTCTAAAATTGTAGAGTAATGCTGCCAGTAGCTTTGCTCCATGAGGTGTCACAGGGCTCAACAATATCTCTTCCGGATGGAGATGGAGGGGGAGGTCTGAAGAATCCTGTTCTTAGGGAAATGTCTGCCTGGCTAGGTCATCTGGAGCAGACCAAATGGAAAACCAGTTTCCCTCTGCTCTTCTCCGTGTCTACACGGGGGCTGAATGTGACTTGGGTGTGACTTGCTGGGTGGAAAGCTGGTACTGAGGGTGACACCCTGGCAACGAGGGCAGAGCAGGAGATCTGGCAAAGTGATGATGATAGTAATTTGGGGGCATGGATGGGGAGATGCAGTCATTGGCATGAAAAGGGTGGCAGGAGCTTGTAAAACTGGCCCCTCCACCTTCCCAAGTGATTCCATCTCTTCTTTTCCAGAGGCTTCTATTTTTGCAATTGAACGAACCTTCCCTGCCATGTATTTAATCTCTCATCTGCACTGGTTCCTGCTGTTCATCCTCCAGGTAGACATTACTTTAGTTTTCCTTTTCTCCCCAAAGACCTTCCCTGCTATTTCCTTCCCACTCAGCTTACTGCCATGTGGTGGCGTCTGCCCATCCCAGCATTCACTGAAGCTGTTCTGTGGTCACTGTTCTGAGACTTAGACTTTCCAATGATCTATTGTACCTATTTTATCAACTGTAGGTCCCATCCAATATCTCACAAAGGGTTAAAATTTCAGAACACAGAAAACGTTAGTAGAAAAGGTCCTCCGTGTTTGGACCCTGTTGTCTCTGGGCTTCCCTGGTGGTCCAGCTGGTAAAGAATCCTCCTGCAATGCGGGAGACCTGCATTCCATCCCTGGGTTGGGAAGATCCCCTGGAGAAGGGAATGGCTACCCACTCCAGTATTCTGGCCTGGAAAATTCATGGACTGTATAGTCCATGGGGTGGCAAAGAGTCAGACTCGACTGAGTGACTTACATTTCACTTCACACTTCACTTCTTGCTGCTGCTGCTACGTCACTTTAGTCGTGTCCGACTCTTTGCCACCCATGGACTGTAGCGCACCAGGTTCCTCTGTCCATGAATATGTCCAAGAATACTGGAGTGGGTTGCCATTTCTTTCTCCAGAGGATCTTCCCAACCCAGGGATCGAACCCATGTCTCTTACATCTTCTGCATTGGCAGGCAAGTTCTTTACCACTAGTGCCACCTGGGAAGCCCTAACAAACCCTTAACTGTCCCAATTCAGATGATCTGTCCTCTCTTCCAAGGAGCTCTCCCCAACACTCCCAGTCTGACTTACCTATTCCTCTTCCACCCTCCACATTACACTATGCAAACCTCTACCAGATCATAATGGTCAGGGTTAGGGTGATTCACCTGGACAATATATCCCCTAATTCATCCACTTCCTTTCATCTCCATTCTTGCCCTCTTGAGCCAGGTCAGCATTCACCTTTTGTCTGGACAAATTACAGTCTTCTAACCGGTCTCTGACTTACTTACATTCCCATCTCCCTTCAGTCTATCATTTACACAGCAGGTAGAGTGCTCTTCTTAAGAGGAACTATTTCATACGGACAAAAATAGAAAATGTATGAAATCAGATATAACAAATAAGATGAAAACCCATGTACCCACCACCAGTTTAATAAACTTGATATTGCTAACACCTTTGAAGCTGTCTGTGTCTCTTCCCCAAAGGCAAACACGACCTTGAATTTGGTGTTTAATACTCTCTTGTTTTAAAAGACAATTCTTTTACCATGTAAACTCGTATGTCTAAAAAATACATTATTTAATCTTATTCATTGTTTAACTTTTAAAATATGGTTGTGTTCCATTTGCTTCCCAATTTGCTTTTTGCCTTCAATGTTACATTTCTGAAATTCACCCATGTTGATCTTCATCTTCTCTGTAGTATTCCATTGTATGAATATGTCATAATGCATGCATACTCTTGTTAATGAACATTTGAGTTTTTTCCAGGTTCTGTGCAATCACCAGCAATGTTCACATAAACAGTCATGACTCTGATGCCTAGTGCACATATGTGAGAATTTCTCTAGGGCAGGGCTGTCCAATGGAATTACTGTGATGATGAAAGAGTTCTATATCTACACTCACCAATTTGGCAGCCACTTGTCATTACTGCTGCTACTGCTGCTGCTAAGTCACTTCAGTCGTGTCCGACTCTGTGCGACCCCATGGACAGCAGCCCACCAGGTTCCCCCATCCCTGGGATTCTCCAGGCAAGAACACTGGAGTGGGTTGCCATTTCCTTCTCCAATGCATGAAAGTGAAAAGTGAAAGTGAAGTCGTGTCCGACTGTGCGACCCCATAGACAGCAGCCCACCAGGCTCCTCCGTCCATGGGATTTTCCAGGCAAGAGTACTGGAGTGGGGTGCCATCGCCTTCTCCACTTGTCATTACTAAGCACTTGGAATGTGACTACTACTCTTGAGAAAGTAAAATTTTAACTTTAATTTTAATAAACAAATTTAAATAACCACAAGTGACTAGTGGCTACCACTTTGGATGATGTAGTTTTCGAATACACAACCAGGAATAAAGTTTCTGAGCTATAGAGTACATGTATCTTCAGCTTTACAAATGTTGACAAATGTTCTCCAACTGGGTATATTATTTATATCTACATAACCAGTATGTAAGAATTGCCAGTAGTCCTTTTTGATAACTGCCTTTAAAAGTTTTGCCTATCAAGAGATGATGTGGGGCTTCCTTGGCTCAGTGACTAAGAATCCACCTGCCAATGTAGGGGACATGGGTTTGATCCTTGGTCCAGAAAGATTCCACGTGCGGCAGAGCAACTAAGCCCGTGCATCACAATTACAGATCGCATGCTCTAGAACCCACGAGCCGTAACTACTGAACCCACACGCTGCAAACACTGAGGCCCAGGTGCCTAAACTCTGTGCTCTGCAACAAGAGAAGCGACCACAATGAGAAGCCTGTATGCCACAAGGAAGAGTGGCCCCACTCACAACTGGAGAAAGCCCATATGCAGCAACAAAAACCCGGCACAGCCAAAAATAAATTTAAAAAAAAAAGAGAGAGAGAGATACTTGGAGTAGGAACTGGCAACCCACTCCAGTATTCTTGCCAGGAAAATCCCCTGGACAGAGGAGCCTGGCGAGCTCCTACAGGACTACAGTCCATGGGGTCACAAAGAATTGGGACACGACTTAGCGACTAGACAACAACAAATGTAAAACACAACCCACTCAACTCCCCCAGCATCCTAGTTTCCCCTCCCCACCCCTTCTTTAGTTAATGACCCCAGGGTTCAGCCTGGCTAGAGTTGGAGGCCAGAGTAACTTTTGGAAGCAGGGTGGTCTCCGGAGCCTCTGCAGAAAAAGGCTGGAGGTGGCTGTGTGGCGCCACCCAGACCCTGCCCCTTCCCCCAGTTAGAAAATAAGTCCCTGGTGTCTACTGGGAGAGCAGCGCCATGCTTTGGACTAGCGCAAGCTGGGGCCTGCCTGGACTGGCCATTCCAGCGCCCTAGCCCCTGCATCGCCGGGGGCAGGGAGGTCCCAGGAGTGCTGCCTCCCGCCCCCACTCCTAAATCCAGAGGCAGGGGTTTACATAGTTTCTGAGTGCCTCCCTTCCCCTGCCGGAGTGCATGGACTGCAGTACTCGCCATGCCAGTCCTCCAAAGCAGGCTGGGAGAAGGGGTAGCTGGCTGGACCAGACTAGTTTCCCAGATGACTGGGAGGTAGCGCCAATAAAAAAATAAAGAGAGAGAGACTGTGGCATCTTACTACAATTTTATTATGCATTCCAACATTACTGTTTATTTGCCATTCATTCTTCCTTTTGTTTGAAATGCCTGTTTAGGTCTTTTTTCCATTTTTTTTTTAATTGGGTTATTTGTCTTTTTCCTATTGATGCTTTGGAATTCTCTACATATTTTTAGTATTCTTTTTTAACTTTCCTTGACACTAGATCTGTTTGTTTAACTAGGGAAGCCCCATGGAAGCAACAGGCAAAAGGCATAGCTGAAATGGCAGGTGATGTCATTCACTGAATTCACATGGATTCTCCTTTCAAAAATTGTGAATTTCATGCTAGAGTTCTGCTGCCAGTAGCTTTATTCCATGAGGTGTCACAGGGCTCAACAATATCTCTTCTGGATGGAGATGGAGGGGGAGGTCTGAAGAATACTATTCTTAGGGAAGTGTCTGCCTGGCTAGGTTATCTGGAGCAGACCAAGTGGAAAACCAGTTTCCTTCTGCTCTTCTCCGTGTCTACACGGGGGCTGAGTATATGGGTGTGACTTGCTGGGTGGAAAGCTGGTACTGAGGGTGACACCCTGGCAATGAGGGCAGAGCAGGAGATCTGGCAAAGTGATGATGATAGTAATTTGGGGGCATGGGATGGGGAGATGCAGTCATTGGCATGAAAAGGGTGGCAGGAGCTTGTAAAACTGGCCCCTCCACCTTCCCCAGTAATTCCATCTCTTTTCTTTTCCAGGGCTTCTATCCTATCAATCAAACCTTCTCTGCCATGTATTTAATCTCTCTTCTGTACTGGTTCCTGCCTTTCATCCTCCACAGTGGACTTAAGTTTTCCTTTTCTCCCCAAAGACCTTCCCTGCTATTTCCTTCTCTCTCAACTTACTGCAGTGTGGTGGCTTCTGCCCACCCCACCATTCACTGAAGCTGTTCTCTCCAAGGTCACCTGTGATTCAGTTGCCAAACTTTTCTGAAGCTTTTAGTCCTGTTCACCTTCTTCTCCTTGTCTTCCTGGGATTCCAGGGAGAACTCTATGGGTCTTCTCCTCATTCTCTCACTGCTCTTTCTGTGTTTTAGTGCTGGCTTCTCTGTCTTTACCCACTCTTTAAAGCCACTATTTGCAGAGTTAATGGCACCCCCTTATGGCATCCTTGAAACAAATAGTAAAAGGTGCACCATAGTCTGGTTGGGCACAGCCCTGGGCCAGGATGCATGGTTTCAAGCCTTATTTGTCCCACTCAACCTGGCATTCTTGTGCCATTAACACCCTATACAACTGCATTCAGCTGCACAGGGTACAATTCTTGGTGCTCATCTTTTTTTTTTTTTTGCTTTATTCTCTTTCTCTTTACAATCTTGTCGACTTTCGTTGGATAGAAGACCTATGTAATTCCAGACATCTTTTCATCTGTCTGCTGAACTTCTCTTCCTGGGTATCCTGTGGGTACTTCAAATTTGCCAAGGCCAAAACTAAATTCATTATCTGCTCACTCACATTTTCCCACTTATCAATTTTTCTGAAGTCTTCTCTAAGTTCATGATGAGTGATGTGATGTGCTCAATCATGTCCAAGTCTTTGTGGCCCCATGGACTGTAGCCCATCAGGCTCTTCTGTCCATGGATTTTTCCAGGCAAGAATACTGGAGTGGGTTGCCATTTCCTCCTCCAAGGGATCTTCCCAACCCAGGGATCAATGCAGGGACTTCTCCTATGTCTCCAGCATTGGCAGGCAGATTCTTTACCACTAGTGCCACCTGGGATGCCCAAGTTAATCATATCACCATCCATCCACTCATTCAAGTGGAAACTTCCAGATTATCTGTGCCTTTTCCTTTTCCACAGTTTCAAGCTTCTGTCAATCCCTCAAGTGCACTGCTGGATTAGCTGTCTAAATAGTTTACCTATGTTTAGAAGCTCTCCCTCCAAATCACTCTTCCCACTACTGTTGTTGTTGTTAAGAATCCAACATTTTTACTTAATGTTTATTTACTTGGCTGCACCAGGTCTCAGTTGTAGCATGTGGGATCTTCCATCATTGTTGCATCATTTTTGATCTTCATTGCAGCATGCGGAATCTTTTAGTCACAGCCTGTGGGCTCCAGTTCCCTGACCAGGGATCAAACCCAGGCCCCCTGAATTGGGAATGGGGAGTCTTAGCCATTGGATCACCAGGAAATCCCCGTGTTTCCTTCTTTACATAGAAATGAGCATGCATGCTCAGATGCTTCAGCTCTGACTGACACTGTGGCCCTGTGGACTGTATGTAGCCTGCCAGGCTCCTCTGTCCATGGGATTCTCCAGGCAAGAATTCTGGAATGGGTTGCTGTGGCCTTCTCCAGAGGATCTTCCTGACCCAGGGATTGAACCTACATCTCTTACATCTCCTGCATTGCAAGCATATTCTTTTATTGCTGAGCCACCTGGGAAGCCCAGAAATGAGCATATTGCTCCCTTATTTAAAAAACCGATGATAGCTTCTAGTTTACCATAAGACAAAGTCTAGATATGCAGGAATGGCAAATAAAATCTTTCATATTCTGGCCCAAATCAACTTTTCCAGTCCTATACTTTGTCCCTGATCCTAACACCTTCCCTGATCTTAACCACAACAGACTATGAAATCAGTTTCTTGAGTGATTTTCCCACATGCTTTAGTGCCCCAGTGCATTTGGTGATGTCTTGCATGCCCTTCCTCTGTGTTTTCCCCTACGAGATTCCATCATCCACTCTTTAAGACTATGCTCACAAGTGACCCTTTTTTCAGGCACCTCTGGTTCTAATTAACAGCCCCTTTCTCACACCTTCTAGGACTATTTGTGTATTAGTATGAACTGTCTAGAAGTTATTTTGCATCTTTTTTTTTTTTTACTATACTTTGTGTTTCTGAAGGGCAAGTTTAAGCTTGTTCATCTCCATATCATCAGCAGCTTGCCTAGTACCTGTACATGGTAGATACTGAATAAAATTTCATGAGTTGAATTGGGCAGTATGCTTGAACATCACTTTGTGAAAGGACCAATGACTGCTCTCAGTATAATTTTCAACCTGTTCCTTTTCTTCAGACATCAGAAGACTCTCAGAATGAGATAGTCCATGGGCCCTATTGGAGACAGTTGCTATATCATATTCCCAAACTTTAGCCAGGTCTCTCCAGGGATATAGAGGCTGTAATTTCTCAAATGACTGATTGGTGTCTGAGTATGGCTTTCCCCAGATATTAGAGTTCCTTGGAATCAGAGATTTTCAGTCTAGGACCTAGATTCTAGGTTCCACCAAAGACCCTCACCATTCTAAGATGCTAAGCATTTTCTTCAGAAAGATCAATATATATTGTTTTATCACCTGTGGGTCCCATCCCAACACCTCACTAAGGTTTGAGATTTTAGAGCATGAAAAACAAAGAATGACTTCACTATCTCAAAACCTTGTTAAACCTCTCAGTTATCCTGCAAGCTTGGGGATGAAAACCCACTCATTTGCAAGTTTTGTAGAGAGCCGAGCAAAACAGTATAGGTGAATCAGACTGACTTCTGTCATAATCCTTAGTTAAAGCCCACGGTACTTTCTGGTCTAGGTAGGACACCCTCACCAACTCTATGAAGCCTAGAATGAGTGTTTCCTCGAAATGAGCAATTGGATGCTTGTAGAACCAACCGTCGGAGAAGGCAATGGCACCCCACTCCAGTACTCCTGCCTGGAAAATCCCATGGACGGAGGAGCCTGCTATGCTGCAGTCCATAGGGTCGCTGAGGGTCGGACACGACTGAGCGACTTCCCTTTCACTTTTCACTTTCATGCATTGGAGAAGGAAATGGCAAGCCACTCCAGTGTTCTTGCCTGGAGAATCCCAGGGACGGGGGAGCCTGGTGAGCTTCTGTCTATGGGGTCGCACAGAGTCGGACACGACTGAAGTGACTTAGCAGCAGCAGCAGAACCAACCGTGGTAGCTACTGAGGATAGGAACGAGCTTGATTCCAATTTCCCCTCCAACGTAAAAACGTGGTTCTACTAGAATCAAAGCAACAAGTTGCCACTGAAATTGCAGTGACCGGTCAGCAAAGGAGACCTATTGGAAGCGCCTTTGGGCTTTTTTTTGTGTGTGTGACAGTCAACTCAACCTAAGCCCAGTGTTTAATTTTGCGACCCCTCAGCCCGCTCCACAGCCTAGAGCCCTCTTTTGGATCAATCCACAATGCTAGTGTATTCGGCTTCCGAGGCCCAGCATGGAATCTCTAAGGTTTCCGCCTCGGGGCTGACCGGATCCTAGGAGGGCGCCCCCGGGGTCGGGAAGCGTAATCACAGCGGCCCACGTGGGCCGGAACCGCGGGGGGACCCGCCAGTGGTTGGGGCAGCTCGGAGCGCGTCAGCAGCCCGCCCCCTCGGCCCTCCCCTGGGCGGGGCCAGCCCCGACGGCGCTGACTCAGCAACGCGTGGGGGGAGTTTTGTCCCTCCGCGGACCCCGTTTCTGTCGCCCTCCGCCGCCACAGAGCCGGTTTCCTCTTTCCGGCGCTCCGAGTGCGAGAGGCAGGTCGGACTGCCCAGCCTGTGAAGCGCTGTGCCGTCCCGGCGCCGACTTGAGGACCCCGAAACTACCGTTCCCTCACCGGGCAGCTTGGGCGCCATGAACGGAGCCGGTGAGGCGCCCCTCTTCTCTGCCGGGGGGCCTCTAGGGACTCCGCTGCGTCCCGGAGGCCCGGTGGCGGGGAAGGGCCGGGGCTGGGATCCCGGGGGATGGCGGGGATGGAGCTTTCTGGGTGGGCTGGAGAGGCCCGGAGGGAGGCAGCTTCGTGGGCGAGGACGCCGGTGAAGGGCTTCTCCGCTGCTCTATGATCACCGCGGGATGCTCTTACCAACTTAGAGTCCAGGTGTAGGAGATGAGCCCTCTTCAGCCTCTTTTTGATGTTACAATCCCATCAGGTATTCCAGCAGGACTGAATTCGGAGAAGGTAGCGGCTCTGCTTCAGAAACTGAATTCCGACCCTCAGTTCGTACTGGCCCAGAATGTCGGCACGACTCACGATCTGCTGGACATCTGTCTGAAGAGGGCCACGGTCCAGGGTACTCAGCATGTGTTCCAGCACGCCGTGCATCAGGAAGGCAAGCCCATCACCAACCAGAAGAGTTCAGGTGAGGTCTTCAAACTTCTTGCACGTCCTTGGATTTTCTTGAGAGCATGCCATTGTGGCGTCTTAGCTAAGAATGGTCTTAAAGGGAGCAGAGGTTTGGATGGAGAGAACTTGGAATAAATTCTTAAGAGAATAGACGCAGATACAGGCAGGTCCAAGGAAGCTACATTGTGACTTGTTTTGCTACTCTGTGGCTCCTTGGTGTATTTGATTTGAGCACTCAAGTGACTGACTAGTCCAAGGTCATCTGTTTGAATGTACTTTACGGATACTCTGTCCTAAAGTTATGTGATTGCCGCCTGATGTCTTGGAGATACTCTTTCTTGGTACAAAACATGCAAAAATGGGACTTCCCTGGTCGAGCAGTGGATAAGAATCAGACTGTCTGTCAATGCAGGACTTGCGGGTTCCATCCCTGGTCTGGGAAAATCCCACATGCCTTGGAGCAGCTAAGCCTTTGTGCCACAACTGCTGAACCATGCTCCTCAGCTAAGACCCAGTGTAGCCAAAAATTAAAAAAAGAAACATGTAAAACTATTCACACCCTAGAGAACTCCTCCATATTGCCCTGAAGGCCATGTGTGGGATGGAAAAGACACAATGTAATTGCACCAAAACATCATCAAATGTTTTTAAGCATGCCTTTTAGTTGCAACTTGAACAAATGACAACTGACCTTTTCCAGTCCTGTGGCCACTGCTGAGTTTTCCAAATTTGCTGGCATATTGAGTGCAGCCCTTTCACAGCATCATCTAGAGTTGGACTGTGAAGAATGCTGAGCGCCGAAGAATTGATGCTTTTGAACTGTGGTGTTGGAGAAGACTCTTGAGAGTCCCTTGGACTGCAAGGAGATCCAGCCAGTCCATCCTAAAGGAGACCAGTCCTGGGTGTTCATTGGAAGGACTGATGCTGAAGCTGAAACTCCAATACTTTGGCCACCTCATGCGAAGAGTTGACTCATTGGAAAAGACCCTGATGCTGGGAGGGATTGGGGGCAGGAGGAGAAGGGGACAACAGAGGATGAGATGGCTGGATGGCATCACTGACTCGATGCACATGAGTTTGGGTGAACTCTGGGAGTTGGTGATGGACAGGGAGGCCTGGCATGCTGCAATTCGTGGGGTCACAAAGAGTCGGACACAACTGAGCGACTGAACTGAACAAATGTGCTAAAGGCTCAATTCCCATTCAGAGACCAGTTTGTATGCCTTGCTGGTCAAGAGCTCTTTTTCTACAGTCTGGGACCACAAGAAGGACAGCTACAGTGAAAGATGGGTTATCTAGGAACCTAAATAAGGAGGACATTCTCACAGCAGAATTATATTAAAATAACTTTTTAAAGCCTGTGTATGTTAGTTGCTCAGTTGTGTCTGACTCTTTGCAACCCCAGGGACTGTAGCCTGCCTATCCATTTAAAAACTTCTCCCAGTCTATTTATTTTGGCAGAAAGCAGATCAATCAGTGCTTGTTTGAAGCCAGCCAAAACTCAAAAGTGTACATTTATGACACAGATGTATTTTACTGTATGTAAATTATACCTCAGTAAAGTTGATTTTTAAATTTTAAGGAAAAAATAATGACTTTGCAATAATTAATGTTTTATCATTATAGAAAATGCTTGAGGTGGCGTGGCCTGTCAGGCCACAAATTATTCAGTTAGTAATGTCACAGTGGTCTTACATGGTGTTGAATTGCAGTGACCTCTTAGGGAAGAGCCTGGAAATGTGCATCTACAACACATCAGATCTTATATATTCTGTAGTGTCACTATTACTTAGAAAAGATATAGATAGCACATGAGCTATGTAGTTTATTTTCATGCAGTTTTCACATTATCAGTTCATCTAGATTTCCTCACTAGGAAATAATACTGTATGTATGAGAGAGGTAACTGAGTCATTAGTAATTTAGGTATGCTAAGTCATTAGTAATTTTGAAAAACACGGTATGTGTACTAGTGGTAAAGAACCTGCCTGCTAATGCAGGAGACATAAGAGACATGGGTTCAATCCCTGGGTAGGGAAGATCCTCTGGAGGAAGGCATGGTAACCCACTCCAGTATTCTTGCCTGGAGAATCCCATAGACAGAGGAGCCTGGCAGGCTCCAGTCCATGGAGTCACAGAGTCGGACATGACTGAAACACAAAAATCACTTAAGTTGGTACAGAAGATGGTGACATTGTGGAGTTTGTGGTTATCCACTTATAGGACAAATGAAGAATATGATTATATGCTTGTGGGGTAGCATAACATTTTTAGAGCCAGCTTTATGCATGGATTCAAAACATTGTTGTCTCAAAAATAGTAAATGGAAGGAAGATAATGTGTTCTGATTAAAAGAAAAAGCTATGACAAACCCAGTGTATTAAACAGCAGAGACATTACTTGGCTAACAAAGGTCCATATAGTCAAAGCTATGGTTTTTCCAGTAGTCATGTATGGAGTGAAAGTTGAATCATAAAGAAGGCTGAGCGCCAAAGAATTGATGCTTTTGAACTATGGTGTTGGAGAAGACTCTTAAGAGTCCCTTGGACTGCAAGGGAGATCAAACCAGTCAATCCTAAAGGAAATCAACCCTAAATATTCATTGGAAGGACTGATGCTAAAGCTGAAGCTCCAATACTCTAGCCACCTAATACGAAGAGCTGACTCATTGAAAGAGACCATGATGCTGGGGAAGATTGAAGGTAGGAGGAGAGGGGGTGACAGAGGATGAGATGGTTGGCTGGCATCACTGACTCAGTGGACATGAGTTCGAGCAAGCTTCGGGAGATGGTGAAGAACAGGGAAGCCTGGCGTGCTGCAGTCCATGGGGTTGCAAAGAGTCGGACACAACTGAGCGACTGAACAGCAACAACATGATGGCAAAGGCACTGATGCCAAGATGCATGTGAAGAGTGTGGAGTAGTGTGACAGTGACCTGTGAACGTGGAAAACACAGTGCTTCTATGTGGATTTATTGTTGTGACAGGATTTTAAATACATATTTAAGCTATTAAGTTAACTATTATAGGTAGTTACTATTCCATCTATATTTTTAAGTGTTCATTAATCCAGTTAACTAAATAACTTAAAAAAAATTTCTCCTTGGAGGCATGGGGATTGACTTATGTTAGGGTCACCTTATATTGAGGTGTATACTATGTATTCCAGATTAAAGGGTAGGGACTTTTTGAAACTTTTGCCATATACTGCCAAATTGCCTTCAGATATTTTTTACCTGTTTAGATTCCTATCCAAGGTGTGTAAGAATGCTGTGTCCCTGGGTCCTTGCCAATACTGGGCATTATTTATTATAAAATAATGCTTCCCCACTTAACAAGTATCTTATGATGAACTTTAAAAAAATGTTTCTTGCCTATTTGTGTCTTTTTTGACTATTAAATTAGTTATTCATGATCTCTATTCATATTTCTCTATCAATATTTCTCTTTCTAATTTTCTTAGGCAATTTGTAATTGATTCTTTGTGTGATATGTAAAGGGATTTTTTAAAATATATTAAGGATATAAAACTTTGTGTATATATTGCAAATAGTCAAAAAGAAACTACCTTTCTTGTTTTCGTATCTTTCTGCTTTTTTATTGGTCTTAAATTGTCCAAGATGTTATCATAAATTCAGTGTTGGGAAATACAATTAGAACAGTGTAATCTATGTGAACACTCACCCTAATTTCTTGATGTGCTTTCTCCTTTTAGGGCGATGCTGGATCTTTTCTTGTCTGAATGTTATGAGACTTCCATTCATGAGAAGATTCAATATTGAAGAATTTGAATTTAGTCAGTCTTACCTTTTTTTCTGGGACAAGGTATGGAACTGATTTTTCAAGTCTTTTTGTTTCAGCATCAGCTTTGGTAGGGACTGTTTCTTAATTTCTTGCTTTTCCAGTTGTCATCTGCCTTCCATTATAGATGTGACACCATTTGTTCTGATTTCCAAAGTATCAAAAATTGTTTCTTTTCAAAGGCAGAACCACTGGTTTGGTAGGTGGCTTATTGGCAATGAAATAATAAGTCTGATGACTTACCTTACTACTTCCTGTGTCTTTCTTATTTAAAACTTTTTGTTTTCAATAATTTCTCATTTTAGCATCTTTATGTAGGTCATTTGTCTTTCTAGGACCTAATTCCCTTTCTCTGGGTAGTACTTGTCTGAAAAATAGTAAATAATTTTATTCCTTTTTTTAAAAAAAAAACTTTAAAGTGTACATTGTATGTGTCTGTTAGATATTTATTGATTGAAGGCTCTAAGTATCAGATTTTTGTTTCAGAATAAAGCACTGCCTTATTCAGGATAAACTATAACAATGTGTACACACATTAAAAGAAAATTCTTCACATATTCTTATGAAGGCAGGTATTCCTCTTTTTTTGTTTTTGTTTTTTGGCCACACTGTACAGCATGTTGGATCTTAGCTACTTGCAACTCCTGTGTCTCCTTCATTCCAAGGAGATTCTTTACCACTGAGCCATCAGGGAAGCCCTTAGCTCCCCAACCAGGGATTAGACCCATGCCTCCAGCAGTGGAAGCATAGAGTCTTAACCACTGAACCACCAGGGAAGTCCCAGAGATAGTGCTATTTAGATATCAACTTTAGTTTAAAATTACCTACTCTGTCAGGTCTGTAGTAGTTCCAGGACGCCTGTCACTAATGCCATTAAGGATATTAGCTCTTTTCTCCTTTAATTTTATTTAACTTCTCTTACTTTAGGTTGAACGCTGCTATTTCTTCTTAAATGCTTTTGTGGACACAGCTCAGAAAAAGGAGCCTGAGGATGGTAGGCTGGTGCAGTATTTGCTTATGAATCCTGCCAATGATGGAGGACAATGGGATATGCTTGTCAATATTGTTGGTAAGAGCCTTTCTGTAAGAGAACTGAAACCCAGCTTCATGAAAGAAGGCTCTGTAGTTCAGCATAGGCCATTTCTTTGGTGTTTAAGTATAGAGTAGAACTGGTCCCCAGAAGGGTATACAGTTGACTCTAAGAACCTTTCTCTCACATTTTTACCTAGTAAGTACCGTTCTTAAATTGGAGGTAAAGAGATAGGTACTTTAAAGTTTAGATTAGAGAAGAAAATGTATTAAGTATAACTAACTTTCTATGAAAAAGTTTCTCTCTTATCTATTGATGTAATCAAGAAACACATTGAAAACCGCAACTGTTTGAAAATATCCTTTTTCAAAAAAATTGTCTTTGGGGGAAACTCCCTCATACTGAGTACTTTGCAAAGTGTGTTAGACTAAAAACAGAATTAATTCCAAGGTGGATGGATAAATATGCAGATTAAATGACCTGTTTAATAATATTGTGAGATTGTTCAGTTTTCTGGGTTTCATTTTTGTTGTCATGTCTGACTCTTTGTGACCCTATGGACTGCAGCACACTAGGCTCCCATCTTCTTTACTATCTCCTGGAATTTGCTCACATTCATGTCCACTGAGTTGGTGATGCCATCCAACCATCTCATCCTCTGTCGCCCCTTTCTCTTGCCCTCAATCTTTGCCAGCATCAGAGTCTTTTCTAGTGAGTTGGCTCTTCTCATCAGGTATTAGTATTAATACTCATAAAGTATTAGAGCTTCAGCTTCAGCATCAGTCCTTCCAATTAATATTTAGGATTGAGTTCCTGGTTTGATCTCCTTGCTGTCCAAGGGCCTCTGAAGACTCTTCTCCAGCACCACAATTTGAAAGCATCAATTCTTTGGCACTCAGCCCCTTTTACGGTTCAGCTCTCACATCCATAGATGACTACTCAGAAAATTTTAGCTTTGACGATACAGACCTTTGTTGGTGAAGTGATGTCTCTGCTTATTAAAACTCTGTCTAGATTTGTTATAGCTTTCCTTCCAAGGAGCAAGTGTCTTTTAACTTCATGGTTGCAGTCACTGTTAGACTAGCAAAATATGGCCTATTTTTAAAAGCAATAGCTGTTTTTGTCTGAATTTCTGACACGTTTACTTTATGGAACATTAAAATTTGGTTTTTTTTAGAAAAATATGGTGTTATCCCTAAGAAGTGCTTCCCTGAAACTTACACAACAGAGGCAACCAGAAGGATGAATGATATTCTGAATCACAAGGTACAACATACGGAGCAGGGTGGGATTGCCTGTAATGTGCTTACCTTAGAACTCCTAACTGATTTTCTGGGGCATTCCTGGGCATTGCAGTGTACACAGGCTACATATAAGATAGCAGTGTCCATCCAAGGCAGTGTAGCTGCATGTTAACTTTAAAAATAACTGATGGGACTTCCCTGGTGGTCCTGATGGCTCAGCAGTAAAGAATCTGCATGCAGTGCAAGAGATACAGGAGACCAGGGTTTGATCCCTGGGTTGGGAAGATCCCCTGGAAGAGGAAATGGCAACCCACTAGAGTATTCTTGCCTGGAAAATTTCACGGACAGAGGAACCCCGCGGGCTACGATCTGAGTCACAAAGGGTCAGATACGACTGAGCTATGAACACACACACACACACAATGTATAATTTACATTTGTTAAACCGAGTGTATTTAAAGTACAACTTGACAAGTTTTGACACAGGTGTGAACCTCTGAGACTATCACCATAGTCATAATAGTACCATATCTGTCATGGTGTATTTACCTCATTTGTTCTATAATCTCCTTGCCTTTCTCACCTTTCCAAGTAATCATTGATTTACTTTCCTTAAAATAGATAACTTGCATTTTCTTAAATTGATATTATTGGAATCATATGCTATTTACCATATTTTTCTTTCCTTTATATATTGTAATTACTTTGAGATTTTTTGACTGACAAAAATATGACATTATTCAATATGCCACGGTTAGTTTATCCATTCTCTTTATGGGTATTTGACTTGTTTCTAGAATTTGACTTCTGAAAATAAAGCTAGTATAAAAATTGCGTTTAAAAAAAAAAAATCCACCTTCCAATGCAGGGGACAAGGGTTTGATCCCTGGTCATGGAACTGAGGTCCCACGTGCTGTGGGGCAACTAATAAGCCCACCCACCGCATCAAAGACCTAGTACAATCAAAATTTAAAAATAATTATTAAAAAAAAATAATTGCAATTAGTAGGGTAGTTTTTTTCTTCTCTTTAAAAATATCTCACTTTTATTTCTGTTGATTTTAATTCTTTCTTACGAGTACTAAGGAACGAAAGCCCCATTCTCAGTGTGGGACAAGCAAGCACATGGGGGGCTATGCCTCTCACTTGGTTCTAGTGGAGGCAGACTGGGACAGCTTTATGGTCTAGTAAAACCAAACACAACTCTTTGGAAGACCTCCTTAAAGACGAGACAGACTTCTTAGGCTTCCCCAGACTACGTCAAGTGTAGTGTATCCACTCACTAAAACATTTGATGTAGTCCCTGAACTGCTTTTTATTGCCTCAGTTATCTTAATGAATCATTCTGTCTTCTCTACGTAACCCATTTTCCCAGGGAGGACTGTGAATCCTACAGGGATGCTGCTCTGCCTGCCAGATTTCTTTTTAGGAACTGGGAGTTGCCAAAATCTGCTGTCTTGATCTATGAGGCTAAAAATTGGATTTGTCATCCCTGGAAGAAAGACTACATTTTAAAATAAACTGTAAAATATGTTTCCCCAATATGAGAAGTAGGTTATTTTCCACTCAGGAATCTCTGGGGAGTATTATCCACAGCTAAAAGATCGTTATTAGTAAGGCATTGGATTCCATTTCATGTGGGAACAAGATTCTCTTTAGCCCTGTGGCTAGGTTTATGACTCACCTTTATCTTAGGCATCTCCCAAAATTGAAAACAACAAAAATGAAAAGTATATTGGGGTTTGGCATAGCCACGATCATAACGATTTTACAGAGAAGAAATAGACAACCAGGAAGATTCTAAATTAAAACCTATTAGAGTGAAGGCAATGGCACCCCACCACAGTACTTTTTGCCTGGAAAATCCCATGGACGGAGGAGCCTGGTAGGCTCCAGTCCATGGGGTCGCTAGGAGTCGGACACGACTGAGCGACTTCACTTTCACTTTTCACTTTCATGCATTGGAGAAGGAAATGGCAACCCACTCCAGTGTTCTTGCCTGGAGAATCCCAGGGACGGGGGAGCCTGGTGAGCTTCTGTCTATGGGATCGCACAGAGTCAGACACGACTGAAGCGACTTAGCAGCAGCAGCAGCAGCAGAGTGAATTAGTGGCATAATCAGCTTGTCTCCCATTTTTTCCTGATAGGCATTTTGAAATCACATGTTTTCCCCATTCCCAGACACATCACAAAGGGTACCATCAGTTGCAGAGCAGAAGCAGTTCCATCTAGTATTTTAGGGGAATCATCCATGTCTTTTCTCCTTATGGAGAAAGTTTTCCTGTCTATGTTTATGTGGAGTTATTGGGGAAAACATTTGCTTTTATGAACTTTGCTCTGGGTCTTGACTGAGTTATACTTCAAAACGGAGCTAGCATTGGTCTGTTAGTCTCCTTTACAGTTGAATTTGGGTAACTGTTGGAATGCTAAATATATTTCTGTCATAGATGAGAGAATTCTGCATACGACTACGGAACCTGGTACACAGTAGTGCGACCAAAGAAGAAATCTCAGCCACACAGGACTCCATGATGGAGGAGGTAATAACAATTACTGGATTTTTTGTGACCCTTTTAAAGAACTCTGAGAATGTTCCTATCTCTTAAATTGATTAGGAAGCATGGTCATTGTCATTAGCATTGAAATGAAAATTACTTATTTTATAGCTAAAAAGGCTGAGGTATAAACTTTGCAGTTTAGCATGGGACTTGTGGGATTCCCAGGTGGCTCAGCAGTAAGGAATCAACATGCCGAAGCAGGAGACACTGTTTTGATCTTTGGGTCAGAAAATCACGGAGAGGAGGAAAGGGCAAGCCACTCCATTATTCTTGTCAGGAAAATCCCCTGGACAGGGGAGCCTGGCGGTCTACAGTCTGTGGGGTCGCAAAGTGTTGGACACAACAACTGAGTGTACATACACATGGGACTTGTACTTGCGTCTTCTGTTTCCCAATTTAGGATTCTGTATAACTTCATTCTTTATTCATTTCATAAATATTGAATACCTGCTAGGAGTTTGGCACTGGGAATACAGAGATGAGAAAAACAGTCTCTACTCTCAAGGAGCTCAATCCCTTGGTAGAAAAAGCACATGAATAATTATAATAAATCCTTTGCTGAAGGGGTATAAAAAAGGACTTGGTGGTCAGAGAGGAGGGAGTGAATAAGTCAGTGAACTGAAGGTTTCATGGGAAAGATATTTGAACCAGTTCTTGAAAGAGCAGTAGGGATTTACCAGGTGGAAAACTGGGAAAACCAATCCAGACACAGGACTTGCATGTACAGTGGCATGAACAAAGGTGAAATCTTCAGACAACAGAATACCTGAAACATAACATTTTGTGAGTGTGTTTGGTAGCAAATTAAGCTAGAAAGGCAGAGCTGTGAGGGATCTTAGGTAGATGCCAGATCTTTTGGCTTTATTCTGTAGCAATAAAAATGGGAAGCTATTGATGGTTATTGTGGTTAAAACAATGTGTGTGAAGACATTTTGGAAAACTTAAAGAGCATTAAACAAATACCAGGCTGCAATATTTATTATCAAGGCAGTTAAGAATCTTTATTACATAATTACATCAATGATTACATTTAATACTATCCATAATCCAAATGAATATGTGTAAAACTGTGAAATTGCTTTAAGAAAAGTACAAATATTTATGTTTTTCATCTAGTGGACCCATTACTCGAAATCACTCAACTAACAGTTCTTTTAGGACTATTTTTGTGTAGTTAAAATGGGCTAAATTTTTTTTTTACTACAGTGGACAGTGTTAATGCTTCACTCGTGTTTTCCTTTAAATTTTAGAGAGGCTGCATAGTGTAGTCCTGAGCATGGTCTCTGAGGTCAGACCATCTCGCCTTCTCTTTATTTAACAGCCATGTGACCTGGGATAGGTTCCTCAAACTCTCAAGTCTGAATTTGTTCATGTGCAATGCCTCTGCCCTCTCGCTTGATACAATTTAGTTCCTTAAATACTGTTCAGTGGCTGAATACAGAGGTGTCATTTTGCCTGATACATTTAAATTGTCTCATATTTACTTCTCTCTCTACTCCTTAAGTGTTCTTTGTTAAGAAAGGTATATGTAGTAAAAGAAACAGGCTTTGGAGTAGGACATGGGTTTCACCTCTATCACTTAACAGCTCTGTGATCTTGGATAAAATTACTTAACCTGCCTGAGATTCAGTTTGAGTTTAAAATGCATTCCTCATTGGATTTTTGTGGGGATCACATAAATAATTAACTATCTGAGTAAGTCCTAGTGCCTGGTATATGGCAGTTGTCCAGTAAATGGTAATTTTCTTGTTTCTTCCTTAGAACGATCTCTCTTCTTAAGGTCATGTCTCTTGCATAATTTGCCTTTATAATTATACTAAGATGGTGGTGTGTAGGGGGTAGGAAGGAAGGGTCTGTAAAGAGTTATGGAAATAGGCTCAGTCGGCACTTATGTAGATCACAAGCATCCTGTTGACTTAAGATATTTGCTTTAATGATCTTTTAAATGCTGTATCTAAAGTTCATGATCTGACCCTGCGATTAGCTACTAAGAGAGCAGATATATTCTACATATCTTTTCTCTCCTTTCCTAACTTTGGAAAAAGTAAAACACCACCTTGCCAAGTCCTGAGTATAAATGTTTTATAGGATTATTTACTTAATGATTCTCTATAAACTGTTGACTACAGAATTCTGTGTGGTAGGTCTTTAGAATTTTATAATTCCCTAGATAACTTCTCATTAGTGAACCTGACTCTTTGGTAATGAAGAGTCTAGTTGTGGTTTTAAAGCCACAGATTAGTACCTGTGATTTGCGTAGCCTTGTAGGCACATCAAAATGATGACTTGAATCAACAGCCATGAAGCTCATGTAGCTTTGAATGAGATGTGTTTATGCTAAAGGCATTCTTTCTAAGGTGGCTTCCCTGGTGGCTCAGTGGGTAAAAAATCTGTGTCTGTGATGCAGGTGACTCAGATTCGATCCTTGGGTTGGCAAGGTCCCCTGGAAACGGGAATGGCTACCCACTCCAGTATTCTTGCCTGGAGAATCCCATGGACAAAGGAGCCTGGTGGGCCACAGTCCATGGGGTCAGAAAGAGTCAGACATGAGTGAATTGACTGAACACAGCACAGCACATACCTACCTATCTCTTCCTTTTTATCTTTCTTCCTTTCTTCTGGAGGGATACCTGTTTCTTTTATTTTTTCAACTTAAAAACTTCTTAGTTTGAAGCATATATTTGAATTACATTTGCTAATCATTCTACCTTGTTGCACATTAGAGGCTTTTGAGTGTTATACCAGAAGCACGAATAAGGCTTGTACTTTTAAACTTTTATAAGTATAAGAAATTACGTACTAACTAACCCAGGGCAGGATGACATAGAAAGTCCTTGTGATCCAGAGGTTATCACTGCTAACTCTCTGATATTTTTCCTTATGTACTTTTTTTCATTTAAGATCATATAAGATTTAGCTTAAAGAAGGGATCCTATGCACTGTTAGTAAGTTCCTTTTTTCATTTTCTTTGTGTTTCTCTAGTGCCTATAGTTTTTTTTATATGCAGGCTTTTTTTTTAATTATTTTTTAATTGAAGGATAACTAATTTACAGAATTTTGTTGTTTTCTGTCAAACCTCAACATGAATCAGCTATAGGTATATATATATATCCCCTCCCTTTTGAACCTCCCTCCCATCTCCCTCCCCATCCCACCCCTCTAGATTGTTACAGAGCCCTGTTTGAGTTTCCTGAGCCATATAGCAAATTCCTGTTGGCTATCTATTTTACATATGGTGATGTAAATTTCCATGTTACTCTTTCCATACATCTCGCCCTCTCCTCCCTTCTCCCCATGTCCATAAGTCTATTCTCTGTGTCTGTTTCTCCACTGCCCCCCTGTAAATAAATTCTTCAGTACCATTTTTCTAGATTCCATATATATGCATTAGAATACAATATTTATATTTCTCTCTCTGACTTTCTTCACTCTGTATAATAGGTTCTAGGTTCATCCACCTCATTAGAATTGACTCACATGCATTCCTTTTTATGGTTGAGTAATATTCCACTGTGTATACGTACCACAACCTCTCTATCCGTTCATCTGTCGATGGAAATCTAGGTTGCCTCCATGTTCTAGCTGTTGTAAATAGTGCTGCAGTGAACAATGGATACATGTGTCTTTTTCAGTTTTGGTTTCCTCAGGGTATATGCCTAGGATTGGGATTGCTGGGTCATGAAAGAAAGTGAAAATGAAGTCGCTTAGTCGTGTCTGGCTCTTCACGACCCCATGGACTGCAGCCTACCAGGCTCATCCATCCATGGGATTTTCCAGGCAAGAGTACTGGAGTGGGCTGCCATTTTCTTCTCCAAAGAATCTTCCCAACCCAGGGATCAAACCCAGGTCTCCCACCTTATAGGCAGACGCTTTACTGTCTGAGCCACCAGGGAAGCCACCAGGGAAGCTGGGTCATATGGTGGTTTTATTTCTAGTTTTTTAAGGAATCTACATATTGTCTTCCATAGTGGCTGTATCAATTTACATTCCCACCAACAGTGCACACCTTCTCCAGCATTTATTGTTTGTAGACTTTTTGATGATAGCCATTCTGACTGGTGTGAGGTTATATCTCATTGTAGTTTTGATTTGCATTTCTCTAATAATGAGCGATGTTGAGCATCTTTTCACATGTTTGTTAGCCATCTGTATGTCTGCTTTGGAGAAATGTCTGTTTAGGTATTTTTCCCCACTTTTTGATTGGGTTGTTTTTCTGGTATTGAGTTGTATGAGCTGCTAGTATATTTTGGAAATTAATCTTTTGTCAGTTGTTTCATTTGCATTATTTTCTCCCATTCTGAGGGTTGTCTTTTCACCTTGTTTATAGTTTCCTTTGCTGTGCAAAAGTTTTTAAGTTTAATCAGGTCCCATTTGTTTACTTCTGTGTTTATTTCCTTTACTCTAGGAGGTGGGTCGTAGAGGATCTTGCTTTATGTCATCGAGCATACACAAGCTTTAAAGGCTGCTTTTCATTTACAGTTATTGTAAGATACTGGCTATAACCTCCTTTTGTACAGTACATCCTTGAGCTTGTCTTACAACCATTAGTTTGTAGCCCCCACTCTCTGATCCTTATATTACCCCTCCCCACACACACAGTTAACCACTAGTTTTTCTCTGTATCTGTGAGTCTGCTGCTTTTTTGTTGTATTCATTAGATTGCTGTATTTTTTAGATTTCACATGTAAGTGATGTCATACAGTATTTCTCTGTCTGACTTATTTCACTTAGCATAAACATCAAAAATATAAGAAGATCTACAGTGAGCTAGCCACTGGGGGATTTAAGCTGAGGAGTGATGTGGCTTAATTTTTGTTTTAAAAAAGACATCACCCTGGCTGTTTTGAGAATGCATGGTAAAACAGCGGGAGAGGAAGAAGGGAGACCAGTGTGGAGGCTGTTGTTGTATACATGAGATATGGTAGTGGTTCCCACCAGATGGATGAAAATAAGGATGGAGAGAAGTGGATATATTTGAGGGTGGTGTATCTTCAAAGTGAAGATAACAGGACTTGCCAATGTGGAGGACAAGGAAGAGGGAAGATTTGAGGTGATATAAATGGAAGGTTTCCAGGTAGGGGAGAGAAGGCTTTTGAGTGATTATGAGGGAACCTGTATGTGGTCAGGGATAGCAGTGTGAATGAGAGAAGTAATAATTGAAGAAGCAGAATTTGGGAGGAGGGAAAGAGTAAATGTGCTTAACGTAGTGCTTTCAAATGTTACAGTCAAATCCCTTGGGGATTTTGTTAAAGTGCAGATTGACTCAGTAGATCTGGGTAGAGCTGCAGAGTCTGAGTAGAGCTGCAGAGTCTGAATTTCTCACTATTTCTTTGATCTAAGCAGACTCTAAAAGTAATCTGAAGGTAATCATTTGACTCTTCCTTACCATCTTTGTGAGCTCATTTCCTTTAACATCACAAAAGGGCACACACCTTTTAAGTGTAGGTTTTTATGTCTTTCCCTGCCCTAAAATATATCTAATGCCTCCAGGAAGTTTCTCCTCCTCCACCTGCTTTTGCTGGCACAAGTAGGAGTTGTGTTTTTAAAGCAGATCCGTGCCTTTCTTTCATTCCCCACCAGAAAGCAGTAGAGAGCTGTCTCCTCTCTCCTTTCTCTGCATTGTCAGCAGTCACCAATGTCTCCACTCTTCTCATGTGACTGGTTCATTTACCCTCGGCACCGAACCTTCTCCAAAGTTCAGCTATTTTCTGTGACCATTTCTGTGTCCTGGCAGTCATCCCCTCCGTGATCAATAGGTCACTTTACTTTTGAACCTAATTTCTCCATCAGTGAAACTAAAAGGTCAGAGTAGATGATTTCTTAATGGCACTGTAGCTTTGTGTCTTTACAATAGAAGGAAATCATATTTCTACAGTGCTTTAGACTTTACTAGACAATCCAGTATTATAAATACAAATAAAGATTCCAAGATTCTGTCACTTCTGCAGTGGTTCCAGGCACTGAACTCTTAGCATTACCAGTTTTTGTCCATTACAAGTAGCTTGGTTGTTAACCATTGCACTACCTTCCCATTCTTTTGGGTTGAACAGAAAGTTCATTCAGGTTTTTCAAACATCCTATGGAAGAATCCAAACGAACTTTTTGGCCAAGCCAGTAACATTTCTAATTACTATGGTTTCCTCCATTCTGTGTCTGCCTATAGCTGGCTTTAGACTCTCACCCTTCTAAGCATTCATGACTGACTCTCAGCTATCGCATCCTGCCTTCCTCCTCTCAGTTGGTATCTGTCTTCCATTAGCCATGAGGATGGGAATTGACTCTATCCAACATCATTTGTCTTAAATTGGGGTCCATATAGTCTTCCCCTGTGTCCTATATTTCATGCTTTCTGTGTCTTTTGTCTTTTTCCCATTGCCTTTCGGGTTCTATTATTCACCGGTATTCAGCTCTGTATAATGACTTGTGTTCAGTGTCCAGTATCTTTTATTGTCCTGAATGTCAGCTTCATCTTGGGAGAAACAGGTAACAACTCCCGAGTTATCCACCAGAGAGCAGACTCAGATGCCCAAAGCTCGCTGCCAGCTTTGTACTTTGGGAACAGGGAATAGTTTTTCAGAACGGCAGAGTCTCTTATCAAGAATTGAAGTATCATGGGCCCTGGAGACTATAATTCAGAGAATTTTTTAAAATTAGAGCTTGTTTCACTATTGTTAGTTGACTTGGAGCCAAACATTCCTTCCAAAGTGTTTTAAACTGACTTGAATGTGAATGGCTTTGGATAATTTATTGTCATGGTAAACAAATAATATAAAACAAGCAACATTGTCTCAGATTACAGTTTTACTGCAATACAAGAGAAAGAGATGTCACCCTTATCCTCATTCATCCCTTGTATATATCTTTGATAAAGTTCCGGAGAAGGCCATGGGACCCCACTCCAGTACTCTTGCCTGGAAAATCCCATGGACGGAGGAGCCTGGTAGGCTGCAGTCCATGGGGTCGCTGAGAGTCAGACACGACTGAGCGACTTCACTTTCACTTTTCGCTTTCGTGCCCTGGAGAAGGAAATGGCAACCCACTCTGGTGTTCTTGCCTGGAGAATCCCAGGGACGGGGGAGCCTGGTGGGCTGCCGTCCATGGGGTCGCACAGAGTCGGACACGACTAAAGTGACTAGCATTAGCATTAGCAGTGATAAAAGTTCAGCTTTATAAAACATACAGTAGGGCATAAATATTTTTATTCCAAAAAAAGATGAATTATAGAATTCATTTAGATAGCTAAAATGCAGATTTCCTTTAGTGCATTTTTGATGAGAAGGAAGGAATGATTTCACACTTTTTACTATGGAGAGGGAGTCAGATGCCCAATAAGGTATATGTAAATCATAGTGTAAAACACTCATATTTAGAATGTGTTTAAAAGTAATCAGAGGTTCACTTGCTTGTCTTAATCTTCATTAGGCCTAGCCCTAGTGTCCCCCATTTTTTCAGCAGGGCCTAACTGAACTGGGTAAACCAAGTAGATGACTGAGAATTAATTAAAATGACCCCATATAAAATGTTCATATACATGTGACAATGATTATTAGTTGAAAATACACATCATTTAAGTCTATAAAACCTTCCTTATTTAAACATATTATTATTATACACTTTAATTGACCATAGTTGACCAGTGGCAGGGTCCTCATGATGAAAATTACCATTTGTGGCCTTGGTGCTGAGGAAATACAAAATGACTGTCTGGTCCTTATGAATCTCAAAAAGAGCTCATTGATCCATGGCTAGATTAGCTTAATTACAGTTGCTCATGTGATGCCTGCTGCTGCTTTTCTGTATTAGACACTAGCCTGAGAATGATAGGTTAAAAGAGAGGCAGTTGGGCCTCCCTGGTGGCTCTGTGATGAAGATTCTGCCTGCCAGTGCAGGAGACATGGGTTTGATCCCTGGTCCGGGAAGATCCCACATGCCACAAGCAGCTAAGCCTGTATGCCACCATTTCTGAGTTGCTCTAGAGCCTGGAGGCTGCAACTCCTGAAGCCCGTGTGCCCATGCTGCACAGCAGGAGAATCCACTGCAGTGAGAAGCCCAAACACCACAGCTAGACAGTAGCCCCTGCTTTCCACAGCTGGAGAAAAGCCCACAGAGCAACGACCCAGCACGGCCAAAAATAAATAACTTTAAAAAGAGAGGGTGGTGGTTTAAGGACCAAGCTGTTCAGGCTCATAAAACATAAAGTAAATCCTAGTAAAGGAAGACTCTGTCTTGGAAAACAAACATAAAATGAAAGGCACACATAACTTCGTCTGTAGGTTAATGTGTTTCTGTTCACGTGGTAGAATCAGGCTCTGTCTTCCATATGACATAAGAGTCTTTTTATCCTTAATTATAGGCCTGAAGTCATAGGCAGGCCTATTTCTAATTTTCTAGCTTTGGTTCAAAGAGGAAGTTTGAACCTTGCTTATCAGGGTATCTGTCCCAAGGCTTTTCTGAGGCCTGATTTTGCGATTTACTGGCTATAGGACATCAGTCAAGCTATTTATTTTCCTGAACCTTGGTTTTTTTATCTGCCAAATCTGAATCAGATCAGATCAGTCACTCAGTCATGTCTGACTTTTTGTGACCCCGTGAATCACAGCCCACCAGGCCTCCCTGTCCATCACCAACTCCTGGAGTTCACTGAGACTCATGTCCATCGAGTCAGTGATGCCATCCAGCCATCTCATCGTCTGTCGTCCCCTTCTCCTCCCACCCCCAATCCCTCCCAGCATCAGAGTCTTTTCCAATGAGTCAACTCTTCGCATGAGGTGGCCAAAGTACTAGAGTTTCAGCTTTAGTATCAGTCCTTCCAAAGAAATCCCAGGGCCGATCTCCTTCAGAATGGACTGGTTGGATCTCCTTGCAGTCCAAGGGACTCTCAAGAGTCTTCTCCAACACCACAGTTCAAAGGCATCAATTCTTCGGTGCTCAGCCTTCTTCACAGTCCAACTTTCACATCCATACATGACCCCAGGAAAAACCATAGCCTTAACTAGGCGAACCTTTGTTGGCAAAGTAATGTCTCTGCTTTTCAATGTGCTATCTAGGTTGGTCATAACTTTCCTTCCAAGGAGTAAGCGTCTTTTAATTTCATGGCTGCAGTCACCATTTGCAGTGATTTTGGAGCCCAGAAAAATAAAGTCTGACACTGTTTCCACTGTTTCCCCATCTATTTCCCATGAAGTGATGGGACCGGATGCCATGATCTTTGTTTTCTGAATGTTGAGCTTTAAGCCAACTTTTTCACTCTCCACTTTCACTTTCATCAAGAGGCTTTTTAGTTCCTCTTCACTTTCTGCCATAAGGGTGGTGTCATCTGCGTATCTGAGGTGATTGATATTTCTCCCGGCAATCTTGATTCCAGCTTGTGTTTCTTCCAGTCCAGCGTTTCTCATGATGTACTCTGCATATAAGTTAAATAAGCAGGGTGACAATATACAGCCTTCACGTACTCCTTCTCCTATTTGGAACCAGTCTGTTGTTCCATGTCCATTTCTAACTGTTGCTTCCTGACCTGCATACACATTTGTCAAGAGACAGATCAGGTGGTCTGGTATTCCCTCTCTTTCAGAATTTTCCACAGTCAAATCTGAATAGTATCTACCATTTTTGTTGAGAAGACTGAGAGACTTGGTATTCACAGATTGTGGTATAGCACAGTAGACAGTATTTCCTTTTTTGTTTTAAACCCTGTACCAGTGGAGCAATACTTTTGTTTTTTTTGGACAGTGTGTGACTTTAGATCATGATTCTGCCTGTTACTAGCTATGTGATCTTAAGTAGATTGCTTAATTTCTTTGAGTCTTTTGGAGGAGGGAGGAAGAGGGGAAATTACACCTTGAGAGAGTTCTATGAGAATTAAGTTGACCTAGCAGATATATAATGGCACCCCACTCCAGTGCTTTTGCCTGGAAAGTCCCACGGTCGGAGGAGCCTGGTGGGCTGCAGTCCATGGGGTCACTAAGAGTCGGACACAACTGAGCGACTTCACTTTCACCTTTCAGTTTCATGCATTGGAGAAGGAAATGGCAACCCACTCCAGTGTTCTTGCCTGGAGAATCCCAGGGACGGGGGAGCCTGATGGGCTGCCGTCTATGGGGTCACGCAGAGTCGGACACGACTGAAGCGACTTAGCAGCAGCAGCAGCAGATATATAATGGCTAGCACAAAACAGTCACACTCAGGATCCATTTCTTTGAACTGCAATGGAGAATACAAATGTAAGGAGTAAATAATGCAGGTAGTAAGTGATGAGACCGGATCAGGGTGGTGACTGGGGTGGAGAAAGAAGAGGCAGATCATGGTGTATATTTTTTCAAAGGTAAAGGAAATTTGATACAGAAGAGAAAGTACTTTCTGTGGGCTGACCTTATACAGGGTATGTCTCTATATTTCTATCGTTCTGTAAGATGAAAATAATATAAAATGTATCCTTGGATTGTAATGATGCTAACTTGAAGGTTTTGTGACATCATTAGAGAGTATGTTACAGTCTCAACCCCAGAAATAGTACCTTTCTACTCAGTGTATTCTCGTTCTAATATTACTTCTGATAGTCTAAACTCCACCAAAAAGTTAGTGACTTTTCTGGGAGTAGAGACCCCCGTCACAATCAAAGCAAAACCTGGAAGCATAAAGGGAAGGAAATCTATTTATAAAATGTATGTAGTTATTTGTCACTTGATATACAATCAGCGGAGCAGCAACCCAGATCTTGTTGTGGATCAGTGGTGAGTGATTTCTTGGCTAAGGAAGTTTGACTTGCAGGGCAAATACGAAGCACTAAATATTAACATTTCAGAATTGTATTGTTCTGAGTGTTTATTTAAGAACTCAGAAGTTTGCTGATACCAAATCCTGGACATCAACCTTCCAATTTTTGGAGCAATATTAAGTTTCCTGTGAAATCTCTGACTTCAATATAGCCTCTGATTTCTTGTGTTCCCCAAGCTTGCAACTTGAAGAAAAGAGGTAAAAATACTGCTTCCCTCTAGCCATTGCTCATCTGTCCTCCTTTTTTCCAGATATTCAGAGTGGTGTGCATCTGTTTGGGTAATCCACCAGAGACGTTCACCTGGGAGTATCGAGACAAAGATAAAAACTATCAAAAGATTGGCCCTATAACACCCTTGAAGTTTTACAGGCAACATGTCAAGCCGCTCTTCAATATGGAAGATAAGGTTAGAGACTGGTGATGGTAGCCACTGGCTTTTTATTTTCAGATGCCTGTTGACTACAAGAAAGAGTATCCAATTCTGGGGTTAATATGCATGGTCATCCAATAAGACACTAAACCAAATTTTTCCTCTTCTGAAGTATTTTATATACCAGTTCAGTTGGCCACTCAGGATTCCCAGCACTCCTCCTCAAAGACTTTTCTAACTGTGGGTCCACCGTCAGTTTAATTCCCATCAGCTCCCCTTATCTGGGCCCTGAGTCATTCTCCAGTGCAAAGACAATAAAAGTCTATTGGGCATTTCTTACCATGGGTTCAGAGCATCATTGTACTGTGGGCCCTCTGGGGACTCTTGCGTGGAAGGGAGCAGTATCTCAGCCCGATTTTTCCCACTAACTTCAGGACTTCTCCACCTGCCCAGCAGGTGCCAGTCTTCCCTTCCTTATTGGCATTTTAACTCTCTTAAAGGGCTTTCCTGGTGGCTCAGATGGTAAAGAATCTGCCTGTAATGTAGGGTTTGATCCATGGGTCCTGGGAAATCCCTGGGAAGAGTCCTTGGAGAAGGAAATGGCTACCCACTCCAGTATTCTTAGCCTGGAGAATTCCATAGATAGAGGAGTTTGGTGAGCTATATATGGTTCGTGGGATTGCAAAGAGTTGGACACAACTGAGTGACTAACACCTTCACTTTTCACTTCACCCTCTTAAAAGCAAATGGCTTTATCATTGGAGTCCCAGTTCAACTATACTACCAGGCATTGAGCTTGTCATGTAACTTGAGAGCAGAGGTCTTGTAATGATGGGCTCCTGAGTTGTCATCTTGCCTTACTTGGTGCACATAATTCTTCAGGATTAGTTTTGGGGTGACTTTTGCCAATAGGAAAAATGGTGACACAGCTTCCAAATGTCTCCCTTCAACTAAATAGAATGAATATACAGGGACCTCTCTCAAAAGGACCCTGCCACCTTTTGTTTCTTGGTTATTTAACAATGTGTTCATAATGCTTATTCTTGTAGGCAGAGGTGATGAGCTTGATACAAATATATGAACTTGGAGGGGGGATCTCTGTCTCGATATTCCTGGTATTATGTTCTGATCAACATATTCTTGATCTCCTAGATTTGTTTAGTGAATGACCCTCGGCCTCAGCACAAGTACAACAAACTTTACACAGTGGACTATTTAAGCAATATGGTCGGAGGGAGAAAAACTCTGTATAACAACCAGCCCGTTGACTTCTTGAAAAAGATGGTTGCTGCCTCCATCAAAGATGGAGAGGTTGGTATTGTTTCTGTGTCTTCTACATACAGAGTTAAAACCTCTTCTTCCAAATCTTTGGTATAATACGAAGATAGGACATATGTTGACATTCTGTCTTCCTCCTTCCTCTGTTTCTAGGCTGTATGGTTTGGCTGTGATGTTGGGAAACACTTCAATGGCAAACTGGGCCTCAGTGACATGAATGTGTGAGTACAAGAAATTTAAAATAGAAAATCATTTGTGGGTTGTGGCTGTTGGCGTGCACTGTTGGTATGAAGTGACTCAAACCTGAGGTTTATGAGATTTAGCCACTCTCAGGCTTAATCTCTGAATGAGATTAACCTCAGGTATGAGGTTCATTCAGAGATTAAGCCTGAGAGTGGGCCTATTTCTTTCCATTTTGTAGAGTTTGAGGATTCATAGCTGAAACGTTGGAATGCCACATATTTATATAATCTGAGCTGGCAAGTCAAGATCGTGTCTGAGTTGAAATTGTTGGGTGCTCCTAAAAAGTCATACTACATGAGGAAGAAACTTTTTTTTAAACTTGTATTTTGTATTGGGGTATAGCTGATTAACAGTGTTATGGTAGTTTCAGGTGGACAGTGAAGGGGCTCAGCCGTACACATGCATGTATCATTCTCTCTCGAACTCCCCTCCCGTCCAGGCTGCCGCATAACGTTGAGCAGAGTTCCCTGTGCTGTACAGTAGGTCCTTGTTGGTTATTCGTTTTAAATGCAGCAGTATATTCATGTCCATCCCAAACTCCCTAACTAGTCCTTCTCCCCTGGTAACCACAAGTCTTTCCTCTGAGTCTGTGAGTCTCTTTCAGTTTTGTAAGTAAGTTAATTTGTATCATTTCTTTTTAGATTCCACATATAAGGGATACAATACAGTATTTCTCCTTGAGGAAGACAGTTTTTTAAAAATTGATTAATGTGTAAATCTGTTAAGTGTATTTGGGATATAACAAAAGGTTTTCTAGGTCTCTTGTTTGATGTTTGATTCTTCTTACTACTTCTATTATTTTAATACCTTATGTATTTTGTCTTATGACAACTAGGACTAACTTGTGTACACACTTTAAAGCATTCTTTCTTGTTGTTGATGACAACAAAGGTTTGTTTGTAAACCAAATCATACTAAATCCTTGACTGTTAAAATTTATCACATTAATGTTATTTTTAAGTAATTATTACTTGTAGGAAATTGAATAAATATCTTGACAGTTAACAGTAGGAGAAAGGAAATCTGCTAAAAGATTTCATGAGGTTTTCTAAACTTTGAAAATATTCTCTAATATTTTGACATTTATTTAAATTTCACAGTTAGCCATGGTCTACATGAATTCGGAAACTGAATTCTACCAGCTCAAAGTGAAAGTCACTCAGTCGTGTCCAACTCTTTGTGACCCCATGGACTATACAGTCCGTGGAGTTCTCCAGGCCAGAATATTGGAGTGGGTAGCCATTCCCTTCTCCAGGGGATCTTCCAACCCATGGATCAAATCCAGGTCTCCGCATTGCAGGCGGATTCTTTACCGGCTGAGCCACCGGGGAAGCCCAACCAGCTCAAAAGAGACCATTTTTGAAAGAAATACTTCAAAAAGTTTTTTTTGCTGTTGTTTTCTTTCCAAATTGACAGTGCAGCCTTTCGTCAGTTTTTTGATTCGGGGAATTTGTGTTAATAACTTCTTATTTTTCTGAGTGCTCTTGTGACACAGAGAGAATGGAATCCCATTGAGAGACTAGATTCTGCACGCACCACGTTCTCAGAAGAGCTGCAGCCCGGATTTGTCTGGAGCTGCGGAGCCCCTTCAGTTTCTTCTGTGATCTTCTTATAGCCAGAAGCCAATTATCCCCGTGATTGTACTTTCTGTATTCTGTGCTATTCTTTTTTTTAACAGCTATGACCATGAGTTGGTGTTCGGTGTCTCCATGAAGAATATGAATAAAGCTGAGAGGCTGACTTTTGGCGAGTCACTTATGACCCACGCCATGACCTTCACTGCTGTCTCAGAAAAGGTATGACCCCCAGCGTGCAGACACCAGTGTGTGCACAGGGGGACCTCCATTCCCCTGCCGGCCATTTAATCCAGCAGAGCTTCTTCACAGCGTATGTGCTTCCTGTTAGAAGTTAGCTTCCAAGCAAGACATTGTACCCACCTCTCTAGGGGGTTGGCTGCATGCTTTCAGAAGTCATAAAAATAGGAACTTTCCATAAGGAACAAAATTTGGGTCAGCAGGGAGTAAGGAAGTAACTGCTTCTCTGTAACTTTGGAAAATCTCGGTATGAAAAGAGGTCAGCAAGGAAACTTGGAAGAAGACCACTTCAGTTTAATAAGGAATTAAAGTGTGCCCTGAAAGGGTGCATATCTTGATGATTTATGTTCAGTCTCACCTTTGTCATTCAGATTCTTCTGCAGTAAAATGTCAATAACAGTAATTGATGGATTCCATGCCCAGTACTGAGTTTATTCAGAGTTTCAGGAAATTGGAGGTAGAGTATTTTGGATTTCCCTATGGAATATTCTGACTAGTAATACCACTGTTTCTAGGATACAGTGTTAGAAACAACAACTGCAGTATTATCTTTCACAAATAAGCCTCCTCATTCCCAATCTGTAGAAGAGAGTTTTACTCCTGTGCTCAGGGATCATAAAGAATAGAAGACATCAAACTATACTTTAATTCTTTACTGCTACAAGCAAAAATGTTCTTTCCAAGCCTATCTAATTACTGAAAAGAGTGTCACAGAATAACTGTCTTGACATTAGAAGCAAAATATTAGAAGGAGCTTTTCATAAAACACTATAAATATTGAGATAAAATGCTATCGTAAATAAACTAGAATAAAGTACTATTAACCTACTTAAATATGAACAACTTGGTATTTTATTCTATGTTTGTTGCTAACTGCTAAGTCACTTCCATCATGTCCGACTCTGTGCGACCCCATAGATGGCAGCCCACCAGGCTCCCCTGTCCCTGGGATTCTCCAGGCAAGAACACTGGAGTGGGTTGCCATTTCCTTCTCCAGTGCATAAAAGTGAAAAGTGAAAGTGAAGTCGCTCAGTCGTGTCCGACTCTTCGCGACCCCATGGACTGCAGCCCACCAGGCTCCTCCATCCATGGGATTTTCCAGGCAAGAGTACTGGAGTGGGGTGCCATTGCCTTCTATGTTTAGTCCTGCTATATTATAAAATTCAGTGGATTTACAACTAAGCTCCTTAAAGTTAAACTTTTAAACTATTTAGAGGATTATTAAAAAGGAAAACAAAAACTTTATAATTTCCAAGAGAGTTTGGCTTTTTATCATTTTCCATCTCTGTTAGAGAGTATTACTACTTTTCAGAAATAAAAATCATACATACTCCATGTCTTTTTCTCTGGAAGGTCCATTCTTTAATAGGCATGGTTTAGTAATATGCTGTTTTTCCTTCTGGGAAATGGAGCTACAGTACATGTTAATATTATAAAGCAGTTAATGTTATCATAACTGGAATTTTATATTGAGATTTTTCTCTTCTCTCCACTTTTGACCGCTATAAAACTAGTTTGCATTGCCTTTGAATGATAAAGCGGAGATAAATGCTTGTAAGTATTCTGGGATATCCTTTCTTGTTGCTGATTTCTTGGAATCCCTGAGAGGGAGTTCCAGATACTCTTCTATATTTGTAGATGACATGGCTTGATCTAGGTCATGTAGGAATTCATTGGCAAAGGCAAGAAGAGGAAGCATTTTCAAACTTACTGTAATAAATGACTTTAGGTGATATAGATTCTAACACTGATATTTTAAAAAGAAAGTAAAGATGGACTACAGTGCAGGGAGTAGAAAACCAAAACAGTCAATAAGTTTGACCCAGAATGTATAGTTTATTGATGTGGTTATGAAAATCTCTGGGGCTAAGATTAAGGGGTAGTCCAGATAAGGGTATTTGAAACTTTTGGGTTTGATTGTTGGCTATTTCTGAGATGGAAAATTCCTGAGATTCAAGAAAACTGTCAGGAGTAAAATTGAATCCCGTTTAGATGTGATTTGTGCAGTTTTATGCAAGTGGGAGTTGACAGATGAAATCATTAGGAGATAATTCAGGAGCCAGTTCTCTTCTCAGGCTACAAAGATTTAAGTTGTTTTGACATCAGCTAATGTTCTGGGTAAACATGAAAGAGAACAGTCTTTTCCTAAATGGAACCTTCTTATCCCTCTCTGTGTCACTTTAATAAAGACTATAAATGAAAATTATCATGATGAGTATCATTTTATTGATGAAGATAGATGAACAGAACTACCTAGGTTTTGTTTTATGGAAATAGTGTTTTGCTTTGCCATTCCATCTCTACTGTATTAAATTCACTGTTTGTGTAACCAAATCAGTAAAAAAGCACATTTGGGAGAGTATCATTTCTTGGTTCCCCTAAGTAAGAAAAGTAGGCTATATGATGGGAATGTGTTTGTTTTCTTTTTTAAACTCTTGACTAGGTCTGAGATTCATTGCTAAAATAAATACGGTTAGATGCCTCTGCAAAGAATGCTAATTGAAAGCAAGAGTCTCTGGCTTCCCACGGTGTTTACTGCTTTTCGTAATTTTAACATTTTGTTTTTCTTAACCAAGAGGCATTTTAATGTGCTTATTTTCTGTATACCATAAAATGTAAAGGAGAAAATAGTAGTATTTATTGCTTGCCTGGGTTTATTGTATTTTTACCTGAAGGGATTCAAAATCCACCTCTAACAGAACATTCTCTTAGTTATAGTAGAAGATATACGGCCCTGGTCATGTATAGCGTTGCTGTATAAAGGCTGTTTATACATGTAAACAGCCTTTATGTATAGCGTTGCTGTATAAAAGGCTGTTTCTTCTGAGTGGCTGAATAAGAGCTAAAATGACATGACACCTCATCAGGACAGATCTCATTTCAGACTCTATGCTGTCATCCGTTCTTTTGCAGGATGATCAGGAGGGTGGTTTCATAAAATGGAGAGTGGAAAATTCTTGGGGTGAAGACCATGGCCACAAAGGTAAGCTTACGCTGGTAGTACCGCCAGACTCAGAATGACTGGGTTCTGTGCTGCTCTCTGCCTCCTAAGAGACATGGGAAGAAAGAGCTGCCCTGGTGTGGCTCATTTTTATTTTTCAGTAATTGGTCCAGTTAGCTAAATTATTAGCTGGACTATTCTAGAGAAAAATCCGAGGATCTCGTTTACTGCCAGCAGCGTGGTAGGCCTGAACGCCATGGTTGGCTCTGAGACCAGTATGTGCTGGCATTGGTTCCAGACCACAGTGACCCTCCTACACGTCTCTGTACCAGAATCCCTTGGCCAGTAAGAAACTTGAGTGCCCTTTGCCAGGACTGTTGGCTGTACAGCATTTGGTGCCTTTTTGTTGGCTGCACTAACTCTAGAAGATCAAAAGCCTTCCAAGGAAGAGAATGGGCCTGGCAAGAAACTTGAGGCATTTATTAGAGACTCCTTAGAAGTTGTGAGGTCTAAAGAGGAAGAGAATGCTGTGTTTACCATTTAGAACTGTTTTATTCTGACAATCAAAAGCCAGGCAGAAGTCTTAAGTAAATTCTAGTAATTGGGCTTTAAAAACAAACAAACACAGATAATATGTGAGTTGTAGCAAAATAAAAACTACAGATAAGCCCAAAGTCGGGAGGAAAAAACAACCTCTAATAATCCTGCTACCCAGAGATCACCATTGATTAATTGTTTAGGATGTATTCTTGCAAATCTTTGAGACCATATATATATATTTTTTAATTTATTTTTTTTTTTTTATTGGATGTATAGAACAGTCTTATGGACTCTGGGAGAGGGAGAGGGTGGGATGATTTGGGAGAATAGCATTGAAATATGTATAATATCATTTCTGAAACGAGTCGCCAGTCCAGGTACGATGCCTGATAACGGATGCCTGGGGCTGGCACACTGGGACGACCCAGAGGGATGGTAGGGGGAGGGAGGAGGGTTCAGGATGGGGAACACATGTATACTTGTGGCGGATTCATTTTGATGAATGGCAAAAGCAATACAAAAATACTGTAAAGTTAAGCAAAATAAAATTTAAAAAAAAATGCAAGAGACCATATTTTTTAAGTTTTTCATGGTAGATAATAGTAGATTATTACCTACTTTTAAGGTAGATAATAAGGTGATGTTGCATCATGATCTAGGGCAGTTGCCACTTCTTGGTTTGAAAAACCCTAAAAATTAAAGCACTGCTAAGTCACAGAGTTGGACACGACTGAAGTGACTTAGCAGTGCTTTAATTTTTAGGGTTTCAAACCAAAAAGTGGCAGCTGCCCTAGAACATGATGCATGTCAGCATGTTTGCCTGGGTGTGCTATGTGCATCTTGTAGCACCTTCTTACCAGAGTCCACATTCCTTACCTTAGCCAGTGAATTCCGGCTAGGAAGGACATATTAACCACAGCTTACTTACCAGACTAGCTAGAAGGCTGGGAGGAAGTAGATAGGGAATCTAGTGAGATAACCCAGACACTTGGAATCAAACTTTGGCCATCTCACCCAAGCAGGAATCAGCTAGAAATTTAAAAAATAAATAAAGGGAAAGAAAAGAAAAAGAAATTAGAGATCTCAGCAACTCTCTGTTACTTCCCTGTTTAAATGATTTTCCAGCTAAGTCCTTTAGAGCTCTAGGATTTCCAGGGGTAAAAAGGTGGAAGGAGGAGGGATGTAGAGGCTTGGAAGTGAGCACATGGCCCTTCAGTCATTTGTATTTGAAAACTGCTGTCTTAGAAGAGCCTTGACAAGGCTTGTGTATGCCCCGATTGAGCAGCACACGCAGTTGTGATGGCCAACACTGAGAGGCCATTTCATCGATCATTCCAAGTCTTTTCATCTCCCTGTGAAATGATCATGGGTGGATTTTGGCTTAACTGTCCCTGGGGTCTGCTGTGGAACTCTGCAGCTCAGCGTTTATATGTAAACAAATATCAGCACTGTTACTCTGTTCATCATCATGTAATTGCCTGTCCCCCTTCTGTGATTTCTGTCATTGTTCTGTGATTATGGGACGCTTGCTAAACTATTATGAATTAAAGTGCATTTTGTGCATGTATTTTAATTGGTGATTTCTTATAAGATGAGCTCATTTTAGGGCACAAAAACATTGGAATTGGGTAGATGGGTCATGAACTTTAGGAAAGCTAGCAGAAAGATTTAAAATAAGCAATCAGAATTCAGTTATATATGTAAATTGATGATAGTTAAGAAATGAATGCAAAGGGAAAGCCTGAATTGGAAGAATTTGGTGAACCCTGTATGAAATAACGGGTTGGTTCAAGACTGAGAAAGGAGTACGACAGGGCTGTCCGCTGTCACCTTGTTTGTTTTATCTGTATGCTGAACACGTGAGAAATGCCGGGCTGGATGAGTTACAGGCTGGAATCGAGTAGGTGGGAGAAGTATCAACAGCCTCAGAGATACAGATAATACCACTCTAATAGAAAGTGAAAAGGAACTAAAGAGCCTCTTGATGAGGGTGAAGGTGAAGAGTGAAAGAGTAGGCTTAAAACTAAATATTAAAAAGACTAAGGTCATGGCATACAGCCTCATTACTTCCTAGCAAATAGAAGGGGAAAAGGTAGACGAAGTGACAGATTTCCTCTTCTTGGGCTCTAAGATCACTGCAGATTGTGACTGCAGCCATAAAATCAGAAGACGATTCCTTCTTGGCAGGAAAGCTGTGACAAACCTAGACAGTGTGTTGAAAAGCAGAGGCAAAGGTCTCTGCTGACAAAGGTCCATGCAGAGATGGCTGTGGTCTTCCTAGTGGTCACGTACAGTTATGAGAGCTGGACTGTAAAGAAGGCAGGATGCCACATAATTGATGCCTCTGAACTGTGGTAAGAGAAAACTGAAAGTCCCTTGGACAACAAGGAGATCAAACCAGTTAATCTTAAGGGAAATCAACCATGAATACTTGTTGGAAGGACTGATGATGAAGCTGAAGCTCCAGTATTTTGGTCATCTGATAACATCCGACTCATTGGAAAAGTCCCTGATTCTGGGAAGGATTGAGGGCAGAAAGAGAAGAGAGTGTCAGAGGATGAGATTGATGGATGGCATCACTGATGCAATGGACATGAACTTGGGCAAATTTCGGGAGATGGTGAGGGACAGGGAGGCCTGGCTTGCTGCAGTCCATGGGGTCACAAAGAGTTGGAAATGACTGGGCAACTGAACAACGTTTTAAAACATAAGATTGTTTCAGATGTAGCTTCTGTTTCATTTTTGGTCTTATTTGGTCCCTATAAATGGTTTGTTATCATAAAGATTAGTGTCTAGGAAAAGGACTAAAATTATGGTTTGTTTAGACCAGCCTGGAGCACTGGCTTGTTTCTGAGATATTTTTCTATCTTAAGAGTCATTGAGTTTGTAGATAGTGATATCCATTTAAGAGAGGACAAACACTTGTAAAGTCAGGCAAATACTCTGTTTTGTGTAGGGTGAGTTACTGTCTTTATTACTTTGAACCTAAATACCTACTCTTAAAGGGGATTCTCGGTTACTTTGCTAATTTTTTTCCCCATTCAACTGTACCTCTATGCCTCACTCAATAAAAGTTTTGCTTCTGTCACTTACTCCTTGCATTATTATGTTGAGAGACCTGGGGTCTTGATCCCCCTGATCTGCCTGTAATCCTTCCTAGTGAAACCTGCAGCTGTCGAGTTAGGACTAAACTAACTTTTTTTTGTTGTTCTTGAAAAAGTGAAATGCCTGAGATTGTACAGACTAAAGCATTTCAGTAGAGAGCCAAAAGATAAGAAATTGAACTGAGTGGGTGTAGCGTATAGTTCGTTCAAAACCAAAAGTAAATTATTCTCCTGTGTTTCTTGGTAATGTTCTTTTTGACTTAACAGGAAGGAAGGAAAGAAAACATGATCTAATTTAATTGGCACACTTGGCCTGACCTTAGGGGGAGTACGTAGTCTGTTATTATGCTTGCGATGTGTGTTTGCCTTGGCGAGGCCCTCCCGTCCATCACCCTGGTGGGCATTGGCCGCCATGTCCGATACAGAACCCCTTTGTGCTCTTTTAGGAGATGTGACAACCTTAAACACCATTGCTAGGATTTTGTTTCTGTAGATAGCATTGTTAGCAGTTTGTTACTGTGCTCTAGGGGATTTCTGCTTGTTAAAATTGATGGTTTCTCAAAAAACAGTGTTGGTAATACTACAAGCTGGCGGTAAACAGAGCAGAGATACTTGGGCAGGCTGCCTTTTTCCTCCGCCCAGCTCTAGCTTGGGGCTTCCCTGTTAGCTCAGCTGATAAAGAATCTGCCTGCAATGGAGGAGACCCCACTTCGATTCCTGGTTGGGAAGTTCCCCTTGGAGAGGGATAGGCTACCCACTTCAGCATTCTTGGGTTTCCCTGGTGGCTCAGACGTTAAAGAATTTGCCTGCAGTGCAGGAGACCTGGGGTTTGATCCCTGGGTTGGGGGGATCCCCTGGAGGAGGGCATGGCAACCCACTCTAGTGTTCTTGGCCTAGAGAATCCCCATGGACAGAGGAGCCCAGCAGGCTACAGTCCATGGGATCGCAAAGAGTCGGACACGACTGAGTGACTGAGCACCGCACACCCCTGGCTTTGGTCTTCCCCATTGGTCGTGTTCATGTCCCTTCTTACCCAGAGTCTAGTATCGATGATGAAATCCAGTAAACTGACTATTTCCCAAAGAGGATAAATACTACCTCTGCCCACAAGAGACATGAAGGGAGAAATCAATTCTTACCTTACTGAATCCATTGAGTTACTTCATATTGGTGAACACTAGTATTCTTAGTCAGCTGGACTGAACACTGGGTACATATCTGAGATGGCATACAACCTACCTGACTTTTCTCCCCTCCTTCTTGAAACACTTGACTGCATTTTGTACCTTCTTTATGGATCATTTAAGAAATGGATTCCATAGCTGAATGAGGGAACAGAACTTGGGACCAGTTACATCATCTTTCATTTTGAAAAGCTGACGGGCTTGTTAGAGTTAAGTAGTTTGTAAAATGTTTAAGAATTCAAAATAGGGGAAATAACCTTTGGTGCTTTTTGCCCTTAGTCAGAAATTCATCTGAGAAGAACATAATCTTTATGCCAGAGTGACCTGCAGATCTCACTAATGGTAGATCCAGAATTATAATTTGGACAGTCTGACATTAGAACCTACTCATCATTAAACTGTGTTTCCTCTTAGCTTCTCTGTTCCAGTAGTATCTGGTCTGCTCATAAAAATAACATGGTTATAGCATGTTTCTTTGATTTTTTTCGTCAACTTTTTTTATAACTTAGTTCTTTTATTTTTTTCCCTTAACTTTTTATCATGGGCACTTTCAAGCCTATACAAGCAGAATAGTATTCAGAAATTCCCCACATGTTCATCACCTAGCTTCAGTAGTTATAAACATTCTGCCATGCATGTTACAAAGTATTGATAGTCAATAAATTGAATTCTTAGATGGTCACCCTAATGAACCAGTCTTGTTATGGAACTTCTTTTTATGATTGGTTCACTTAGTCATGAGATGGTATTCCAGTTCTAAAGTCTGATACATCAGAGCCCTGAAGGTAGAATTATCATAACATACTTCTTATGTTTGTTTAGTCTAGTGTCTTAATATACTAAATAGCACAGTGAAGTTAGGGGGAATATAATTTTCTGACTCTTCAATGGTCACTGAAGGAAAATCTTTATCTTTTAAAAACTTTGTTTCTCTTAGTTTTCGTTTTGAACCAAGATTAGTTTTTCGTTTTTCAAATTGCTTTTTTGCCTTTCAGCTTCAATTTTGAAGTTGTTTTTAACTTACATTCTTCATTTTTTCTTACATGTAAGCCTGTTCTTGATTTCATTTTAGTAAAATTTCCAGACTTCTTCATGAGGCTTTGGCATGTTAGAGATTAATCTGGAAAGAAACTTAACAAGACTGATTCCCATTACATCTGGACTTCTGCTGCTTCTTAAAAACCAAAAGCATGGCCTTTAATTGCCTTACCGTATGATTTTGGGAACAGAATGTTCAAAGCTAGGCACAAATTTCATCATATCCTTCACATAATGTTATATGGTAGAACCAAGAGAGACAGTTAACTACTTTCTTGATTGTAGATCCTGGACAGCAATTTGTCTCCTTGTGGTTTTACATTTCTCTATCGATAACATGGATAACAACCGTTTTCCTTATGATGTCCTATAGTTTATATATAGCCATCTAATTGTACACTGTTATGTAACTCTGAAGAGTTCAATGAATAGTCTGTATTTCTATCAGAGGTACTCAGGACATATAGTTCATAGCATCTTGCTTGCTTCATAAGAATTCAACATTTGCTAATGCATTTGTCCTGACCCTTCCACCCCCACTCCACCACTCATGGCATCAGTTAGAGTAACTTAGGGTATGAACATAGATAATTGCACCCATGTTTTATGGGAATAAGTGAAAACATGCTGAGAGGTTGTGACTTACCCAGTGAATTGGGACTGAGATTTCTTAATTTGACACAGGCAGCTTCCCTAAGAATGTATATTTCCTACAAAAGATAACCAGTCATTTGCAGGTCAGTTTGAGATTTGGTTTGGAATTCTAGCACAAATGTAAATTGTAGACGTTATTGAACTGAACTTGCCAAAATAAGAAAATTATGTGAGCCAAAAGCAGAGGCTTCTGATTTCCTGTAAAAGAGCAACATACAAATTTGTTCTGTCACCTCGGGGTTTTCATGTCTCTCCAGGCTTTCATGTCTCTCTCTGACACCATCAGATTCAGGTATCTGAGTTCTCTCAGAGGGACTCCTCATCATCCATCTTCATGAACCACTGAGCCTGGTTGACACAAGCTAAAAAAACAGTGAATGTGAGTGGAAGCGCGTGCTCTCAGGCGGACAGTTGCTTCCTTATCCAGGCATGTGACTAGGGCAGGGCTGTGCCTGCGTGCTAAGTTGCTTCAGTCGTCTCTGACTCTTTGCAACCCTATGGACTGTAAGCCTGGCAGGCTCCTCTGTCATGAGATTCTCCAGGCAAGAATACTGGAGTAGATTGCCGTGCCCTCCTCCAGGGCATCTTCCCAGCCCAGGGATCAAACCCACACCCCTTATGTCTCCTGCTTTGGCAGGCGGGGTCTTTACCACTAGCGCCACCTGCCTGCCATTTGTGAGAGAAGGCTCTTCCTAGCCTACGGGCTGAAATCTATTTCAGGGAGAAATCCGTTCACGTTTAATGTAGATCGGTGTGTATTTCCTTTGTCTTATAGAGAGGCTTTGTTGTTTTCCCAGGTGGTCTCCAAGGTATGCTTGCATTGCTTTGAGAAGGATAGAGGTCAGACACAGGACCTGGCACCAGATGCCTGGGACACATCCTGGCTGTCCCACCTATTGGCTGTGTAGCCTTGGTCATGGTGTTTAACCTTTATAAGCCTTAGTCTTCTGATCTGTAAAACGGGGATAGTAATTGTACCTACCTCATAGGGTGTTTGTGAGAACTATGCCAGGCATATAAGAAATGCCCGGAAACATTAGCCATCGTTGGTGCCATTTTTAATGTTCTCTGTAGACAAGAGAGCAGCAGAGCAGGGACGTAAGCTCTCCTCCCTCTGGGAGAGGGCTGTCTCACTGGCCCACCGTTTTAACATCGGGTCTCTTAAGAATTCGGGACCCTTGGTGGCTATTGGACTGCATCTCCAGTTTACTGGGTGGATGACTCGTCATGTGGGCTTAGTCTTTCACGAGAGAAAGCAGTGGAGGTGAAGACACCTCGTGCCAAGGAAATGTGAGTGTCAGCTCACATTTATCGACGGGATGCAGGGAGCTACGCACAGACCGTAGTGCGAATGTCTCTGACCCTCAGAGGAATTCATGCTTCTCCACCTGGGACCTGGAAGGGGATTTGAAGAGGGCTGTGATGTGACAGAAGTGGCAGTCGTGGTGTGCTCCGCAGACTGTAAGATACAGGATAAGTAGAAAAGTAGAAAAAGATAAGAAAAGCCAGAGAAGGGGTGATTTCCCCAGAAGGCAGATGACAGCAGAAGAGGAAGAGCTGGGGAGAGCCCCCTCAGTGGGGAGACAATAGAAAGACATTGAAGCTGAGGTTACTGAAGTCACAGGACTAGGTGATGTCAGGGAAGACTTGGTGGGAAATAGCGTTGCAGTGGGGCAGCCAGAAATAAGTCAAGCGGGGAGCCTTTGGGATTGGACTTTAGAGCACGTTTGGGACCGTTTAAGGTGGAGGGAGGGTAGACGCCCACTGTGCTGTTAGTGCCATGCCAGGAACACAGTGTACTTGCTTCCTACACATGCTAGGTATGGGGAGTGGGCAGGCTGGGTATTGAGCTGGGACCATTAGGCTGTAAATCTTGCTCTGTATGTTGTTTGTAACTGACTCTAAGAACAAATATGTAAAACACAAATATGAGAACAAATGCACAATAACATAGGGGATAAACGACAAGAGAGACGAGTGATTGGAACTGGGGAAGCTCCTTACCGATCCTTCAGAGGTGAGCAGAGTTTTAGGAAAGATGCTTGGGTTGTGGGTGTTTGGGGAAAGGACGTGGAAGGCCAGCCAAGGAGAAGTGGGCTGAGAAGCATCACTCTTGACCTGTAGAGTGTGCTTCAGGCAGGTCCAAGGCGTGGAGCCAAGAAATAACGTGGCCTGTCATCCATGGAGCTTTTGAGGAAAGAGCAAAAAGCCAGCTTTGCCTGAAACAAATAGGAGTAGTACTGTTTGGAGTCAGAGAGAAGTCATTAAGTTTTGGCAAGAAAACAGACCCTTGGATGACACCTGAATCTGTGTTTTCTCCTCCTGTCCAACATCAGAGATGCTGGCGGGATTTTGTGTGATCTCAGACTAGCCTGGATAGTGCTCATAGTCCAGGGAAACAGAACAGTCAGACTGGCTGGTGCATTGCCCTCTCTCCTCCGCCCAGAGGTGGACAAGCTTCTTCTGGGCTCCTTAGCAGCGGGCGCTTCCTCAGGAAGTGTGTACTTCTGCAGACTGAATTTTGTTGTGGTTTGATGGCTTTTAAAAAGATGCAACCCACAAACCAAAACAACCCTCTTTTCCAACCACATTTTCCACTCTGCCTTCTTACCAGGGAGATGGAATCTTCTGTAGCCTTTGTTTCTGAACGAGGCCACAGGTAATACCCAGCTGTAAGAGTAGCCCTTCCCTTCTCAGCAAAAGGTTCAGGATCCTGAATGTATGCGCACCACAGAGCCAGACTTTGGTGTTTGGGCTGGAGGAAAAAGAGGCCTCTCCTCAGATTCCTGTCCAGGTATCTGTCTCAAGGGGTAGGTTTGTTTTCTTTCCAAAACGCCCAGCCCATCCTGTTCTCCAGCCTTCTCAGCAAATGCACTTAAAGCACATGACATCTCTTTGATTTAAAGAGACACGATACCTCATAAACAATCCGTGCAAAACCTGGGTGCCTGACCATCAGTGTCGGGTGTGTGGGCAGATGGAATTGGTTTCAGACAGTGCCTGGATTAGAAACTAGATTACGTGGTATCTGTTGGCCAAAGGATACCTACCTGCCACTCTCTCTGCCACTGAGTACTCTTTTGGAGGAAGCTGAGCCCCATGGAAAAGACTGAATTTGAAGTTAAGACCTGGATTTGAGTATGGGCTTTACTTACTGGCTGTGACTTTAAACAACTCATACCAACCCCGCCTACCTCATAGTGTTGCTGTGAGGATTAAAATTGAAATAAGAATAGATAGTGGATATAAAATTGCACTTTGAAGTGTAAGTTCCCTACAGAGCTACGTGTGCGTTTTTGTTTCATTTTGCTTACTAAAGGTATAATTCTTTTACTAAATAATAAAATTATACTGTTCCAAAGTCAAAATACAAAGAAATACATAAAGAGGAATCTTGTTTCCATCTCTGTCCCTCTGTATTCCTTTCACCTCCTGTGTTTTTCAGGTTCTCATTCTCTTCCTTTCTGATATGACTTTCCAGGGTGTTTTAGCGCACCGAAGGTACCATACCTCACCTCCCCGCTCTGCTTCTCCTTCTCACTTCACTTAGTGTGTCTCGGAGGCCTGTCAGCACGTTTCCACATCAGTACAGTTTTATTATCTTGCATTGTCTGGATGTACCGTAGTTTACTTAACCAGTTCCCTTACTGATGAAGCTTGGGTTGCTGCCAGGCTTTTGCTATTACAAACAGTATTGCACTGAGTTTACGTACAGTGCTTAGAACAGTGCCTGATAATAGAAAGAGCTGAATGTTGCTGTTATTTACTTGCTGTCATATCAGACTTTTGGACCCCATGGACTGTAGCTCACCAGGCTTCTCTATCCATGAGATTTCCCAGGCAAGAACACTGGAGTGGGTTGCCATTTTCTTCTCCAAGGGATCTCCCTGACGCAGGGATTGAACGTGCAACTCCTGCGTTGGCAGAGATGTTCTGTACCACTGAGCCACCATGGAATCCCAAGTTGAATAAGTATTAGCTATTGTTGTACGTAATTACATGCATATTGTGTGCATGTAGGTACTGTATGTCTGTAGGATGAAATTCCAAAAATGGCATTGCTTAGTGAAGAGGGCAAAGGCACTCAAATTTTCCCCATTCCATAGGAGTTGTGTCATTTTGTATATTTGTAGCACACTGCATACAAATGTAAGGCATGCTTTACACAGTGGTTAACTAACAGAAGTGGTTGACAGATTGTTACTACTTAATTACCTGTGAAATTGTGTATGTTCATAGCTGTGTCAAGGCCTTAATGAGTGGTTTTCATTGAGACTGTGTTTCTTATGTTTTCTTACCACTTACCCTACTTTGCTTTCAATTTTTTTTTAAATATAACAGCAGGGAAATGTTTATCAGTTCAGTCCAGTTTCTCAGTTGTGTCCGACTGTGACCTCAAAGACTGCAGCATGCCAGGCTTCTCTATTACCAACTCCCAGAGATTGCTCAAACTCATGTCCATCAAGTCAGTGATGCCATCCAACCGTCTCATCCTCTGTTGTCCCCTTCTCCTCCTGCCTTCAATCTTTCCCAGCCTTGGGTCTTTTCTAAGGAGTCAGTTCTTTGCATTAGGTGGCCAAAGTTTTGGTAGCCAAACTGGTACATCCAGACAATGCAAGATAATGAAACTACTGATGTGGAGACATCAAACAAAAATGTTTATAAATGTAACAAAAAAAACTTAGAAGCCATAAAGGAAAATATTGATAAATTTGACTTCATAAAACACACAAAAAATTTAGTACACTAGAAAACATCATCAACTAAATTAGAAGGCAAATTACATAATAGGAAAAATGTTTGCAATCATTATATTAATATAGAGAGCCCTATTACTGATCACTGTGAAAATGGCAAACATACCAGTTAAAATTCAGTAGAGGTCCCAGACAGACTCTTTACAAAAGAAAGCTGAATAGCAAGCACCCATAGACAAAAGTTCATATTGGACCCAAAAAGAAAGTTGTAATTATATATTCCCACTATTGATAAGGACATAAAGAAATTAAGTAGATGATTAAGGATGTACACAGAGGTTTAATTATAAAATTGTTTATAGCAGTGTTGTTGCTAAGCATGAAAAAATAATTCAGATTCCAACAGTAGGGAATTAAACTCATTTTGGTTTTACTCATAAATTCAGCACTTAAAAATTATAGTGTAGATAGTTTTTTTATTAATATGAAAAGAGCAGTATTGGAAAACAGCATACGTGATACTCTGTGGTATAAGAACATGATGCTATCTCATTTTTATTAAACGTATAGGATTTACACATATAAATTTTTATCAGAGGATGTACATGGGATTTTCCAGGCAAGAGTACTGAAGTGGATTGCCATTTCCTTCTCCAGGACATAAAAATCTAACTACGGCCTAATCTGAGCTTCCCAGGTGGCACTCATGGTAAAGAACCTGCCTGCCAATGCAGGAGATATAAGAGACGCAGGTTCGATCCCTGGGTTGGGAAGATCCCCTGGACAAGGGATCATGGCAACCCACTCCAGTATTCTTGCCTGGAGAATCCCATGGATAGAGGAGCCTGGTGGGCGAGCTATAGTCCGTGGGGTCACACAGAGTCGGTCACAACTGAAGCAGCGTAGCACGCACGCACGCACAGGGTCTAACCCAGAATGGTGGGATCATAGGCAGTTTTAAAATGTATATTTGTCATCTTTTCATCCACCTTTTCATTCTGCTCCTCTTCCTTCATTTTATCATCTTCCTCCTTCTGTCCTTCCAAGATTTTTTATAAGGAGCATTAATTATTTGGATAGTCTTTAAGGAGTCAAAAAGCGATATAATATTTCAGAATTTTGAAGGGAAAATCACCTACCCTGTGATATAAAATTATCATTGTTTTTCATGTTTTCTCCCCCTGTGTATTTGGAATTTTAACATAGTTATAAAGGATACACTATTTTTATATACTTTGATCCCTTAAACATTTTTTCATGTTACTGCATAGTCTTTGCAACTTCATTTTAAATGACTGATTAATATTTTGTGGAATGATTTCTCACTATTTATTAGGAAGTTTGAAATATGAGACAAGTGTCAGTGAGGCTTTCCTTCCCTTTCTGGGAGCCTTTCTTCAGCCTTGAGTTGTCAGCATCAAGTGAGAGATTGGCAGTGACTTAATGAGGCCTCAGTCGTCTGGCTTCCTTAGGTTCAGGCTGCCAGACAGATTCATCACAGCAGAACAGTAACTTGATTTTGTCATACCTTTTTTAAAAATAGCAACAACAACAAAAATTGAACCACAAGTAGTTTTGTTAGTGAGGTGAAATATTTCATAGAACAAAGCAAAACATTTCTCATTTATAAATCATAATATATTTATCACCTTAATTTATGTCTGAAAGGTTTAAAACTTAGATCTTTGGTAGGATTTCAGAAAACTGATTTTTTAGGGTAAAGTTTTTTTCCCTTAAATGAATCCATTGGAATCCCTTCTGTTCCTGAGTGCATTAGGCCTGTCTAGAGCTGTATCTATAGATGCTGTTTCTCCCTTTACAGACCATACTGCTCTTTCTCTTAACAGATATAGAAACGTTGCCAGTGTCTTTGAGGGACTGTTCACTTATTTTATTTCTTCCTCTTCCTTTGTTTATTTTATTTCTTGCGTGTAAGCAAGACATTTAATATTTAAACAAAATTTAATTTCACCTTAGTCCCTAAAGCTGACTTTCTTTATCTATTTATCCACTTGTTTCCCTGAATGGAATGTCAGGATCCTTGGGGCAGATTTTTGTTTTCCTTTTTTGTTTGTTTCTTTGGTCTTTGGGGAATGCCAGTTTCTAATGGCCAAGGTACATGAGGGCTAGAAGCTGCAACTTTCCTCAGATCAAGACAGCCGCTCTAATCCTGCCCGAGTGGGCACCTCGCTGCTCCTCTCCACAGCACTCACTCGGGTTTCAGACACACTGATCCTAATCTTCTCAGTCAAACTCCAGGACACGCAGTATCAACAATTTCAGCAGCCACAAGGTCATTATCTACCCAGGGTGCAATTACTCGGCAGCCACCTAGACTGTGAGGTTTTGTGGGCCCCCAGAGAACTCATATCCTGAAGAGAGAGACTAATCAAGGCAGGTCCTCTTGGCGGGGACCCTGAAAGGGTGGATTACAATCGATAGGAGTTTTAATTTGTGAGGACTTAATCTTATCTCCTGCTTTTGGAACAAGATAGCGTAGATGTACTTATTGTCCATTTTCTCCGGGCATTTTTTGAAGACTCATTTGATTGTGTGATGATAGTATTGTTGAAAGGACACAGAACTTTATTACATGAATCTGCCTCCATCCTTCACCTGCCTCTCTGCCTGCCCCAAGCCCCTCTCAGGATTTATTCAACGAGCATTAGGGTGAGGGGAAGGATGCCTAGTGTCTCAGATGGTGTGGCACTTAGTAGCCTGCTCTCCTGCCCACTGAAAACTCCTCATGGGCAAGGCAGATGCTGAAACTTTTTCTCAGAAAGCATTTACTTAGGATGCAGCAAGAAATGGTACTGGCTGGCCCTTCAACTGACCAAGCTTTGGCTGCTGGAACTCAGTGGCAGTGACGTGGGTGATGTGAGAGGCCAGGGACTTGGGAATGTTTGTGTGTGTTCTTCCCGGTGTCTCCTGTTGAGAATGGAGCCCTGGATCGTGAGGGGATCGTCATGATCTGACTTGGCATGAGTGCTTGCGCACTTTTCCTGGCATTTTTTGGAGAGGGCAAACACGCGGTGCCAGGTCAGGATGAGCTGACTTGACTCCTGTCAGGGAGGGGCAGAGTGCGGCAGAGACGAGCTCCCCAAAGCAGTCCTGTTTTCAAGTTAAATGATGTCCTCTGTCGTACCATTTAGTTTATAAAAGTAGACTTAACATCATGTTGCCTTTTAATTATTTAAATCAGCCTTGCTTTTAGAGCAGCAGTTCTCAGAGTGGGCCCTGAGGACCCCTGCCAGGTCCCTGGGACCCTTCTAGGACATCTACAAGGTCTTCCTTCCTCTGACAGCATATCTGCATGAGGCCAGATTTGCTGCTTCTGCTTCATCCAAAAGAACAGTTGCAGCAGACTGCACACAGAAACAGATATGAAAATTCAGCTGTCTTCTGCTGAATCACAGAATAATGCCACTTTCCTTACTAAAATTTATTTTGTATTGGAGGATATAATTTTTTTTTTCAAAGTGAATCAATATTTTTAGCTTTCTATTTTAATTTTTAATGTGGTTAACATCATTAAGTATAACCCATATCAACAACTTTTTAGAGTCCTCAGTAGTTTTAAGTGCACAGTTGTGAGCCTGGGGCCAAGAAGTTTGAGAACCAATATACTAGAGGATCACCTTAGGAATACCTACCTCTTCTCCCTCTCTCTCGGTCCTCTGTAGTGGAAAGCGATATAGCACAGACCTAGATTTGCACACTTGCAGAGAAAAAATGGCTCAAGTGTCTAGTATATAGCAGGTGTCAGCTATGGTAAGATGATGAAGATCGCTAGTTACTGTGAGTGCTTGGCGTGTAGGTAGTAACCTGTGTAGGTACATACTTTTGTCCTCTGCTTTCTCCATGGCCCATCCTTATTTTAAGTATACACACTTTCATCTCTTGCCTTAATTTCACTCTTTGTATTAGCAATGCCTTAGGTGAAATGTTTCCCCATTTCAGTTTGGTACTGGTATGATCCTGAAGAGGAATTTATGTTGTCCTAGTGGAGCCTGCAATGGAAAAGGCAATGGCAACCCACTCCAGTACTCTTGACTGGAAAATCCCATGGACGGAGGAGCCTGGTAGGCTCCAGTCCATGGGGTCTCTAGGAGTTGGACACGACTAAGTGACTTCACTTTCACTTTTCAGTTTCATGCATTGGAGGAGGAAATGGCAACCCACTCCAGTGTTCTTGCCTGGAGAATCCCAGGGACAGCAGGGCCCGGTGGCCTGCCGTCTATGGAATCTCACAGAGTCGGACACGAGTGAAGCGACTTAGCAGCAGCAGCAGTGGAGCCTGCGGGCTTCCCAGGTGGTACTGGTCGTAAAGAACCCGCCTGCCAGTGCTAGGAGACATAAGAGACACAAGTTTGATCCCTGGGTCAGGAAGATCCTCTGGAGGAAGAAATGGCAACCCATTCCTGTATTTTTGCCCAGAGGATCCCATGAATAGAGAAGCCTGGTGGGCTACAGTCCATAGGGTCACAAAGAATCAGATATGAGTAAAGCAGCTGAGCCTGCCACCACCAGTGGACCTGGGATAGTCTCCCTGGTGGGAAAAGGCAGGTATCTGTCACCAGATAACTGATGACACCACACTTTTTCTCAGATAAGCCTCAGTCTGGGGTGTTAGTACTGCTGTGCCCCTGTTCATTCCTACCACTGGAGAGGTCCATAAATCCCAGGGCCTCAGCAAGGAATATAGGTCAAGTGACTGTCTCTTCTTCACCACAGATTTCCTCCTAAGAAAGCACAGACTCACACAGTATCATCTGCAAATAAGTGGCTCCCTGGGAATGAAGACCAGAACCCATCAGGATTCCCCTGATGGCTTAGCTGATTGTTGGGTAGGAATGTATGGTAGAGAGGAATGAGAGAAAAGAGCCAGTGATGCTGGGAAGGTGGGATGGGTATGCTTGCCCTTCTGATCCTAGAGATTAACCCCTGACATATGGCTGTGTGAACAAGAAACATTTCCACCTACCTTCAGGGTCATTGACTCACCCTCAGTAAGGCAGCCTGAGAAGTGGAATAGCACAGGATCTTCGGTCCAAGGCCCAGCTCTGAACTTCACCCATGTAACCTGGGCTCATCACTTAGTTACTCTGAGCCCCAGTTTTTCTAACTGGTAAAAACATTACCCTGCTGTCCTGTCTGCTTTGTAGATTGCTAATAAGACTTCATCAGGGGGCTTCCCTGGTGGTCCATTGGTTAGGAATCTGCCTGCCAGCACAGGGGACAGGAGTTCAGTCCCTGGTCTGAGAAGATCCCACATGCTACAGAGCAGCTGGGCATGTGAGCCACAACTACTGAGCCTGAGCTCTGGAGCCCAAGGACCACAATTGCTGAAGTCCACGCACCTAAAGCCCATGCTCCAGAACAAGAGAGGCCATCTCAACGAGAAGCCTGCACACCACAACAAACAGTAGCTGTGCTCGCCACAACTAGAGAAAGCCTGCATGCAACAACAAAGACCCAGTACAGCCAAAAATAGATAAATAAAAATTTTAAAAATAATCAGGCTAAATGAAATTACAGATGGGAAAGCTAAAAAACATGTACAAATGCTAGCTTTGTGAAAAATTTTCTCATAGTGCCAGTAAGGTTTTTGCTCTTTGCCCCTTGCCCTCTGGATTCATGAGGCTCCTATTCTCTTCTCCAGGTTACCTGTGCATGACGGATGAGTGGTTCTCTGAGTACGTCTACGAAGTGGTGGTGGACAAGAAGCATGTCCCTGAAGAGGTGCTAGCTGTACTAGAGCAGGAACCCATTGTCCTGCCAGCCTGGGACCCCATGGGTGCTTTGGCCAAGTGATGTTGCCTCCAGCTTTTCCTCTTCCCATGGGACCTGAAGTAGCTGCAAAGGACAGATCCAGGGACTGAAGCCAAAGTGACATAGGTGACTGTATGTTCCCACGGGACAGTCAGACTCTTGGATTTCTACTCCAGGAACCTCTTTGGGAAAGTGTGCTTTATGCTGAAACAAAATATTCTTAAAGAAAAAAAGGGAAAGATCAGGTCACACTATCTACTCTCCTCATCTCCAACAGCTCAGGATCTCTTAGCATTTTAATCAGATGTAATTGTTTGTCTTATCTCTGTCACACCGGTTTGGTTCTGTGTCTGTGTTAATAAGGCAGGAGAGGATGAGCAATTGAGGTGTGTGGAGAGAAAGCGGACCTAGTGCTCCTTGTTCCTAGAGTAGAGTGGGGGAGGGTGCCCTAACATTTGAGCTCTCAAAACTGCATGCTGCCTGACAGTATCACTGTTCCTCCGAGGTGGCAGTCACTGAATTCAGTTTTTGTCAAGGTAATTCTATGTGCCTCGAACAGCCCAGGAATGGGAGGTTGATCAAAACTGACATGATTCCTTCCAGTTGTTCTGAACTATAGAGAACACAGCTCTACTTGAGTCGTGGTTAAGTAGAGGGTCAGGGAAAGTGGGTGAGAGAACAACCAAAACCTTATCATGATCTGAATTATAATCATTAGAGGGAGCTCTTGCCAAATGGTTCAACTTCTGCCTCTGGAATTGGGAGTTGGGTGGGCACAAAAAGGGGGTATCATCCATTCTTTCTGACAACTAGATGGTGCTGAGAAGCTTTTGAATAAAACACTTTGCTAAATGAGAGTATGTTGGCTTATATGACCCAAGAAGTGTGTGTGTTTATTTGGCTATAAAGGAAAGTAGCCAGGTGGCTCGTGTTCTTGAAAGTAAAGAAACAGCAAGATGGTTCAGAGCATCTCCACCTTGGCTTCTCTGTAGGATGTGTGATTCTTCCCAGCCTGTGCAGATCCTCGCTGGCTTCTGCAGAGGGCTTCTAGGCACCATGTTTAGGAGAGCTGGTGCCTCTGCTGCTTAACCATCATTTCTCCAAGCAACAGGGTCACTGCAAGAGTGGGAAGTAAGGCCCGGCTTGGTCCAGCCTTAGAGTGGGCTGGAGAGTATGTATTTTACTAAGACTGGCCTCTCTTTCACTGAAAGCAAAGAAATACAGCATCCTAATCAACATTTCTGTCAGTGCCTGAGTCCCCTACCTTTCAGGCTTTGAAAGAATCTTCTCAGTTCTAGCATGGAATATTGTTTGTCATAACATTAGTTATGATAACATTAGTTACAGGCGCAAGTGTTAATCAGTGTTTACAATATTCTCGTAATCCTGTTCCAAGCAGGATAAATCCATTTCCAGACACATCATGGTGAAACCTCAGAACAAATCTTAAAGGTATCCAGGAAGAAATGACACAGATTGCCTCCAAAGAAAAGACAATGAGATTGACTGCTGACTTCTCATCAGCAACTATGTGTGTCAAAAGACGGTGAAAAGTGCCTTCAAAGGACAGTTAGAAATTAACCATGAACCTAGAATTCAATACTGAGCAAAACTGTCTTTGAAGAACAGAGGTGAAATAAAAGACTATTTCAGTTAAAAATTGTTGCCCAAGCAGAACAACAGTGATCTCTTAATATAGAAGTTCTGAAATTCCACAAAAGGATGTAGAATTGAAGAAAGTGATAAACATGTGCACCATCTAAACAGGAAGTGACTATAGGTAGTCTTATACAGTTCCAAAAAAGATAAAACCAAAATACATAAAAATAGATAACGCGGGAGATGATTAGAATAGGCATACATACTCTAAAGTCCTTAATGTCATTCAGGAAGAAGATAAGTACATTGATTAACTTTAGGCTTTGCTATGTTTATTGTATGTGCTAGAAGTTTCCAGATTAACTACTAAAATAAAACAGGATGTACTTTCCCATCAAGAATATTATATATATATGTATATATAAACAAGATCAGATCAGATCAGTCTCTCAGTCGTGTCTGACTCTTTGCGACCCCATGAATCGCAGCACGCCAGGCCTCCCTGTCCATCACCAACTCCCGGAGGTCACTCAGACTCACGTCTATCCAGTCAGTGATGCCATCCAGCCATCTCATCCTCTGTCGTCCCCTTCTCCTCCTGCCCCCAGTCCCTCCCAGCATCAGAGTCTTCTCTAATGAGTCAACTCTTCACATGAGGCGGCCAAAGTACTGGAGTTTCAGCTTTAGCATCATTCCTTCCAAAGAAATCCCAGGGCCGATCTCCTTTAGAATGGACTGGTTGGATCTCCTTGCAGTCCAAGAGACTCTCAAGAGTCTTCTCCAACACCACAGTTCAAAAGCATCAATTCTTCGGCGCTCAGCCTTCTTCACAGTCCAGCTCTCACATCCATACATGGCCACAGGAAAAACCATAGCCTTGACTAGGCAAACCTTTGTTGGCAAAGTAATGTCTCTGCTTTTCTATATGCTATCTAGGTTGGTCATAACTTTCCTTTCAAGGAGTAAGCGTCTTTTAATTTCATGGCTGCAGTCACCATCTGTAGTGATTTTGGAGCCCAGAAAAATAAAGTCTGACACTGTTTCCACTGTTTCCCCATCTATTTCCCATGAAGTGATGGGACCAGACGCCATGATCTTCATTTTCTGAATGTTGAGCTTTAAGCCAACTTTTTCATTCTCCACTTTCACTTTCATCAAGAGGCTTTTTAGTTCCTCTTCACTTTCTGCCATGAGGGTAGTGTCATCTGCATATCTGAGGTTATTGATATTTCTCCCAGCAATCTTGATTCCAACTTGTGTTTCTTCCAGTCCAGCGTTTCTCATGATGTACTCTGCATATAAGTTAAATAAACAGGGTGACAGTATACAGCCTTGATGTACTCCTTTTCCTATTTGGAACCAGTCTGTTGTTCCATGTCCAGTTCTACCTGTTGCTTCCTGACCTGCATGCACATTTCTCAAGAGGCAGATCAGGTGGTCTGGTATTCCCATCTCTTTCAGAATTTTCCACAGTTTCTTGTGATCCACACAGTCAAAGGCTTTGGCATAGTCAATAAAGCGGAAATAGATGTTTTTCTGGAACTCTCTTGCTTTTTCGATGATCCAGCGGATGTTGGCAATTTGATCTCTGGTTCCTCTGCCTTTTCTAAAACCAACTTGAACATCAGGAAGTTCACCGTTCACATACTGCTGAAGCCTGGCTTGGAGAATTTTGAGCATTACTTTACTAGCATGTGAGATGAGTGCAGAAAACACTGGGCAAGTACTGTGTCCAAAATAGAAACCTAAACGTGTCAATAATTTCAACGTCCATAAAAGGCTTAAATGTTTCAGAAAAAAGCAAATTGTCAAATGGAATTTTTTTTTAACCGATGGATTTTATTTTTATTTTCCTTTGTTGTTGTTGTTTATCCATTCTAAATGTAATAGTTTGCATCAGCTAACCCAGAACTCTCAGTCGGTCCCTTTCCTTTCTCCTCTTCCCCTTGGCAACCGCGAGTCTGTCCTCTTATGTCTGTGAGTCTGTCTCTGTTCTGTACGCAGGTTCATTTGTGCCGTATTCCACATATAAATGAGACCATGCAGTATTTTTTCTCTTTCTGACTTCACTTCGTATGATTATCTCTCCATGGCATCCATGTTGCTGCAAATGGCACTGTTTCACTCATTTTTATGGCTGAGTAGTATTTTACTCTTGTATTCTATTGGAGTTGGCGATGGACAGGGAAGCCTGGCGTGCTGCAGTCTATGGGGTCGCAGAAAGTCGGACACGACTAAGCAGCTGAACTGAACCGAGTATTCCATTGTATATATGTACCACATTGTCTTTATCCATTCATCTGTCAGTGGACACTTAGGTTGTATCCATGTCTTGGCTAGTATGAATAGCTGTGAACACAGGGACATGTGTATCTTTTTGAATTATTGTTCTGTCTGGTTATGTACCCAGGAGTGGGATTGCTGGATCATATGGCAACTCTTTTTAATGTTTTTGAGGAACCTCCATACTGTTTTCCATAGTGGCTGCACCAATTTACATTCCCACCAACAGTGTGCGAGGGAGGGCTTTCCTTTTCTCCACACCCTCTACAGCATTTGTTACTTGTAGACTTTAATGATGGCCATTCTGACTGCTGTGAAGTGATAGCTCATTGTAGTTTTGATTTGCATTTCTCTAATAATTAGTGATGTTGAGAATCTTTTCATGTGCCTATTGGCTATCTGTATATCTTCTTTGGAGAAATGTCTATATAGGTCATCTGCCCATTTTTTAGTTGGGTTGATTGTTTCTTGTTGAGTTGTATGAGCTGTATGTATATCTTGGAGATTAAGTTCTTGCCAGTTGCATCATTTTGCAAATATTTTCTCCCATTCTTTAGGTTGTCTTTTTTTTTTTTTTCATTTACAGTTTCCTTTGCTATCCAAAAGCTTGTAAGTTTGATTAGGTTCCATTTGTTTATTTTTGGTTTTATTGCTATTGCCTTGGGAGACTGACTTAAGAAAACATTGATATGATTTATGTCACAGAATGTGTTGCTTCTAGTTTTATGGTGTCGTGTCTTATGTTTAAGTCTTTAAGTCATTTTGAGTTTATTTTTGTGCATGGTGTGAGGGAATTCATTGATTTACATGCACCTGTCCAACTTTCCCAGCACCATTCGCTAAACAGACTGTCTCTTTCACATTTATATTACAAGTGGTTCTTTAAAAAAAGAAAAGCAAATTAACATATTGGGTAAGACTGATCCCCCCAAAAGTACAGACACAAAAGAAGTTGAGAGGAGGCTACCATTATACTGCAGATAGAAAAATATAAGACCCTTAATGTTGGCAGAAGTGACAATGAAGGGACCTGTTTGGAAGACATATATCCCCAAACCCCGGGAAGAAGGGAGAGAAGAAACAAACTGAAAAGCAGAGTGAGACATTGAAAGATTTAGCAGAACTGAAAAAGTTGAATCCTGATTTAGCAGTGGAGACAGCTAGTGATAAGCAAACCAGTTTACACTGTGTAACCCTCTCCCCCCACCCACCCACCCCCAAAGCTCAGACATGCTAGCATCAGAGGGTTACTCTGGGTTACTGAAAGCTAGATTCCCTCGCTACCTTGGGTAGCTAGGTGCTTGCCCCTCCCCCTCTCAGCAGGCACCAATTCAAGATTTATTCTCCTTAGAGAAAACTAGTTTATGGCCTGGAGGACAGAAACTGAGTTGAAGATGAAAGTACCCTATGTGGGCATTTGCATTTTGAATATCCTCGGTCATACTGGGCTCCTAGAACCCTGGTGTGCAGAGATTACAAGTGTTCTCTGGGGAATTTACATTAGGTTAAGAAGAAAGACATAAAGAGCTATTCTGTGGCATAAAGGATTATTTTATGAGGCTGCCATAACCCTAACAAAAAAAAAAAAAAAAAAGTACATGCAAATCTCCTCCATAAAGAGATGCAAAATTCCTAACCAAATATTACTAACCGAATCCAAATATATAAAAGATAATCTCCATAACCAAATATTGAATAGAAGCTATTATCCAAATAAAATTAGGATCCTGTGGAGAGAAACAAAGGATGGCAGGGTATGTCTTCTCTACTGAAGATAAAATGGGCCAGAGTTTTAGCCAGACATCTGAACTGGAAGAACTTGCTAACATTTGGGTGATGGTGAACTGGGAATTGAGAAGGTGTGAATTGTCTTCCTGTCGCTTTCAATGATACTCTCACCTCTGGAAGGTCCTTGCCAGCTCCAGGAACCTTCTTGAGACATGTAGAGTCATGCTGACCCTACACATCCAAGAAGCCAGGACCTGATAATGAGGCGTCATTCCTCCAGGATGTGGTTGTGGATCCATCAGCGTGCTCCAGCTTGCCAAAGAGCCACTGAATTCTCATTTGCTGTTGGCAGCGCCAGGGCACTTGAACTTTCATTCCCACTTCTTTGATCGTGTGGCCTGGGTGAAACTTGTTGCTGACTGGCCACAGTCATTTATTAGGCTAGATTTTTTTTTCCTTGTAAGTAATATCAGATGGGCATCCCCATAGTTGAGACTGCTTGTTCAGAACCATTGCTGCTTTTCATGAAGATGACCCTACTTCCTTGGGGTCTGTGACACAATTTGATTGAAAACTAGGAATCAATTGGCCAGAGTTGTTCTTGTTTCCTTTTCAAAATTCAGACCCTTTACACATGATCACAAAGGGAGAGGAAGAGAGAGGGGGAGTGTCCTATTCATAGCAGCCACAGGTATTTGCAAACAGGACTGTGTGAAGGTAGGAAGCCCTTCTGCACATTTGTCTTCCTTGGTACAGTTTGGATACCACCTGCTTTCTCTCTCTCTCTCTCTCTGCTCTCTCTCGCTTACTCCTTTAGAAAAACTATCTGGTAGCTCTTAAAGTAGATGGAGTGGGCTCTGGAACCATCTCTCAGCCTATCCTAAGTCAATGTTTTGTTTTATTTTTTAAAATTATCTGCTTTGCAGAAGAATGGAGTGGCTGAGACAGGGTGGGTACACAGTGGAAAGTATCAGAGTGTGCTTGACTTAAACTGCAGTCCACTTGCCTCTCACCCGAGAGGGCCCTTAGAGGTCATCTTGTCTAGACTTCTCCAAGATGGATAAGGAATCCTTGAAGTTCTGCACGGACACATTCAGTGACAGGAGCACACAGCCTCCTCTCTTGAGGCCCCTGCCCACCTCTCCAGACCCAACTTCCTCCCTTCCCTTCTTGTTCACCCTGCATCAGACAGTCACACCCTCCTACTTTGTCCTTCAAATGCACCAAGCACATTCCCGCCTCCTAAATGTTCCCTCAGCCTAAAGGCTGGCTTCTTATGATTCAGGTCATGGTTCAGACATCAAGGCCGTCACCTCACCTGAGTAGCCAGCTGCCCCCTCCTCACCGCCTCCACCACCTCTACCCTTGCCTCTATATAATAACTGGGGTCGATTTCCCTCACTTCTATCACTTTCTGAAATTCTTGTTTGTTTCTATGTTTATGTGTCGATTCTTCCTATCAGTTCCCCAAGGGCAGCGGCTTTGTCTTACTCGCCACTGTATTCACAAGCCTGCCTTATGGTAAATATGGTTGACTGATTGATGGAAAATTCCCTATGTTCTGACAGCTGTATTCAATTAAAAGTTTATGTATAGATCTGAAGTGGGCTTCACACTCACTTGCTCAGGAGGGATGAGTAGAATGAGAACAAAGCCCTTGTGGATCTTCGTACGTCAGTGCTTAACAGGAAGGTCTAGATTTCAGGGTGACTGGCCTTAGGGGAATAGAAGAGGGAGGTAGAAACCCTCAAAGGTTTTCTTCACTTTTCTCACCGCCTGCACCTTTCTGGCTTCAAATCGACCCAGCAGAGATTCCCAGTGGCTCAATGATAAAGAATCCACCTGCCATTGCAAGAGACATGGGTGCAATCCCTGGTCCAGGAAGATTCCAGGTGCCTCGAAGCAACTAAGCCATGTGCCACACCTACTGAGCCTGTGCTCTAGAGGGAGGGAGCCTCAACTGCTGAAGCCCATGCGCCCTGGAGCCTGCACTCTGCAAGAAAAGAAGCCATTGAAATGAGAATACTGTGCATCTCAACTAGAGAGTTACCCCTACTCGCCACAACCAGAGAAAAGCCTGCGCAAGGTAGCCAAGACCCCACACAACCAAAATAAATAAAAATATTTTTAAAAAGAAAAAGTCAACCCAAGGGAGGGAGAATCCCAGCACCTTTGGACTCAGGAGGGTTGGCTGAACCACTTGGAGCCATGTAGGGCAGGGACCAGTCACCGACCCTCTCTGAGTCTCAGTCTCCATACCATGTTTAGTGAAAAGCTTTTTGAAATGTATTAATAGGAAAGGTCACAGCTCAAAAAGGAGAAAAACTAAAATCTATTTTTAATAACACAAAATACAGCCAAAGGGTTGAAAAATGCATATTACCTTTGTGGTAGGAAAAGAACAAAAAAGGAGGCAGATAATGTACATGGGAGACAGATGCTCAACAGTTGGGAGCTATTGGTAATAACCAGTTCTCACAGAGCTTCTTCAATGTGTCCATCATCGAGCAAGTTCCTCTAGGGGTTAAAGTAATTCCCTGCCCTTCAGAAGTTTATCGTGTAGTTCGCAAAATAAGATGTATATACATGCTACTGCTACTGCTAAGTCACTTCAGTTGTGTCCGACTCTGCGACCCCATAGACGGCAGCCCATCAAGCTCCCCTGTCCCTGGGATTCTCCAGGCAAGAACACTGGAGTGGAGTGGGTTGCCATTTTCTTCTCCAATGTATGAAAGTGAAAAGTGAATGTGAAGTCAGTCAGTCGTGTCTGACCCTCAGCAACCCCATGGATTGCAGCCTACCAGGCTCCTCCGTCCATGGGATTTTCCAGGCAGGAGTACTGAGCCCAAGGCAAAAGCAGATAACTTGCTATGAGTGAAGTTTTCCAGTAAATATCATCATAGTTAGGAAGGGGCTTGAAATTGAAGAAGGAAAAGAAAAACTGACCCATTTTAATCCAACTTCTAACCACAGTGACCACAGACATCAAGGATGAGGGTGATCAGTTTTCCAAGAAGAGACTGAGGGGGGAACCTCCCTCTATGCAGAGGCCCCAGTTATCTTGAAGTTCCTGGAGGGGAAGAAGAGCTAAAGAGAGAGTGAGTGTTCTGTCGTCTTGAGCAGACCAAGAAAGCTGGGAGTGGGAGGGAGGAGAGAGGCATGACTTCAGGGGCTAGAAGCAGAGAACCTGGGTTCTAAAAATAATTCTGTCCCTCTTGCTCAGACCCTGAGCAAAGCCCTGGATGTCACCTCCTGGCTCACAGCATCCTTATTAGTAAGTTAGAGAGAAAATATTTGCCTCCTTCCTAAGGGAATTAAAAAAACCCTACAGTGGTACTGAGTAATTCAGCCCCATTTGGGAAGCAAACAGTTTGCGCTGCAAGAGATGGAGCTGCCCTGAAAATCCTCCAAGCTTCTCCCCTGCTTTGCCATAGCTTGGGGCCCCTTTTGTATTCTTTCTTTCTCCTCTCTTTTTAAAACTTATTTTATTGTTCTTATTGTTATTTTGTTCATTTTTATTTTTTGGCCGTGTGGTGCGGCATGTGGGATCTTAGTTCCCCAACCAGGAATTGAATCTGTGCCCCTTGTGTTGGAAGCACAGTCTTAACCACTGGACCACCAGGAAAGTCCTTCTCTCTCTCTCTTTTCTTTTTTTAACTTTTACAATTTTTTTAAAATGAAACTTTTCTGGAAAAGTTGTAGAAAAATATTACCAACATGACAAATATTTAAGTAGTATGAAAAGTAATACAGTGAAAAAGCAGGGTTCCTTCCTACCCTTAATGTCCTTTCCCTCCAAAGCACTTAGGATTCCCAGTTTCTTCTACATGCTTACAGCGATTTCAATACAGAGAAAACCGCCTCACTCCTTTAACTGCTGGGCAATTCTCCAGTGTCAGATATTCCATGATTTACTCACCAGTCCCAAAAATGCTGCTTCTTACACACTTTAAGTCGGCTAAGAGTAGACGGCATCTCCCTAGCCATCCATTGCCAACACTTGGGTGCCGGGCGTGCTGTGTGCTGATGCAGGGATGGGTGTTAAGATCTGGAGAGAGGCAGAGCCCCTTCCCGGGGAAGGCAATGGCACCCCACCCCAGTACTCTTGCCTGGAAAATCCAATGGACGGAGGACCCTGGTGGGCCGCAGTCCGTGGGGTCGCTGGGAGTCGGATACGGCTGAGCGAGTTCACTTTCACTTTTCACTTTTATGCATTGGAGAAGGAAATGGCAACCCACTCCAGTGTTCTTGCCTGGAGAATCCCAGGGACGGGGGAGCCTGGTGGGCTGCCGTCTATGGGGTCGCACAGAGTCGGACACGACTGAAGTGACTTAGCAGTAGCAGAGCCCCTTCCCTTGGGAACTTAGAGCCCAGTGGAGGAGGTGGACATTTAGGAAAGGTCTGAGGGCTCTCACCGGTCTGTGCGGCTGGGGTGGGGGTGGGGGTGTCCTGGTACTTATGCTTCTGGCTTCAACTTCTCTGCCAAGATGGAAGGTAAACACAGCTGCCTTCCAGACCGTGGCACCGGCGAAAGTGTTTATAGTCAGGGGAGGGGATCCCACAGGAAGGAAGTAAAACCAGAAACCTTGACCCAACGATATAATAGAGCATACGGTAGTCACGACACCTGTCAAATCTGGGGGAACAGGGTCTTGTCTAGCAGAGGTAGTAGGCTCATAAAGAATGGGAGACCCGGGGCCAGGAAAAAGTGACCAAGGACACACATCACCTACTTGCAAACGTTGTCTGCCTTCCTCGGGGCATTCCTCTCCCACACCGCCTGCACATCCCACCCCTGGCACTCCTGAAGGGCTTTCCCTCCCCTCCCCTTGGCCTTGCTTCACCGAATCAGAGACAGCCTCCTCCCGGGGGGCTTCTAGGTAGAACCCTATGGGGACGAGCCCAGGACTCACAGTGATAGCAAATCCTGCTCTGGAGGTGCTGTCCCTGCGCATGGTTGACCATGGACCCTGTCACCTAAACTACACCACGTCCCAGGAAAAATAAGCGGGGGTGCTGGGAGGGAGTCCGGATGCTGGAGAGAGCCAGGGCAGGTGTGGCACGAGCGTGGGGAGCAAGACAGGGAAGGCTGTGCGTTAGGAAAGCACGAGTCTGGATTTGTTGAGGCGAAAGTGGGGCAGTGGAGGCCACCTGGTCTCTGTGGGACAACACTCACGGGGAGAAGAGAAAGCACCTGTGTAGAGAGCAGATGGCCCGTCTGCAACAACTTTTCATGGACTCTTCCAGGGAGGCCGTGAGGAACAAGGGAGAGGTCACGTCTGTGTATCCAGCGGCTCCTTGGCCAGAGACTAAGAGGGGAGAAGACTGGCCCAGGCGGTCCAGCGGAGGAGAGAGGGTGGGTGGGCAGTGCCCCTCAGGCGGAGAGGGCACTGGTGTTACTGCACACGACAGCCCCTTCCTGCCCGGCACGCGGGGGTGCCCACCACCCTCGTGATCCCTATTTTACACATGAGGGAGCCAAAGGCCATACAGCCCAGAAGAAGGAACTTCCTCGTGTGGGAATAAACTCGTGCAGACAGTACAGGGTCAGAGCTGGGGTTTCACCCAGGTCCGGTGGTCTAGGTCAGCACCACACCCAAGAAAACAGTTCTGAGAGGGGCTGGGAGGGAGGGAGACTGGGCAAGAATGGGTATTAGGGTCTCAGAAGAAGATCATGAGTGGTCAACAGGCTCAGGAGACTCTGGCATGGTGTTGAAAATCTACACTAAGCCAACGTGGAGGACAGACTGGGTGGAGACGAGAGTCTCAGCCAAGGGCTGGGGTCCCAGTCCCCTCCCAGGCCCTCCTCAGAACCACACCTTACACTTGTTACACTCGTTCACACAGTGGTCACACACAGTGTCCATCTGAAGGGAGGGGCTGCCTGACGTGGGCCTCTCATCCCAGGATATGACCCAGGGATGAACTGCCCAAATATCCCCGGGAGTCGCCCGCCCCGCTCTGCTTGCAATCCCCACCCTGACGTCTAGGTGGCGCCAGAATCTCACACTGATTCCTCCCAGGCTGGGGCGCCGCCCTCGCCCAGTGAAGGTTGTTTCAACTCGGTCCCTGCAGATTCCAGGTCCACTCAGCCGGATTCTCCCTCAGTTTTCTGGGTTCTGTTTAGCCCAAGCAGCGGGTGGGGGGAGCGGGGAGGAAGGGGTTGCACACTTGTAACTGCTGTTTCTTTTCTGCCTTCTACTTGGCTGGGACCCTGGCCTCTGGGAAGAAGTAGGTGGGTCAGCCCTTGCCCTCCCATCTCAGCCTCAGGGACATCCAGAGCAAGTACAGCTTCTGTTCTTTTCAAATGTAAAAAATAATTTTACTGAAAAGATAATTTAACATTAAGTTTATTTTTAAACTTAAGGTTTTAAAATTATCAAAGTAATATATTGACATGATTCAACACAATAGGCTCCTGTTGGTTTTCTTCAGATAATTAAAATATTGTTACCAATTCACCCCCTCGCCCAACACCACAAGCACACACGTTTACCAGATCGCCACCCACACCTTCTGTTCTTCTACTGCTTTCCACTGTAGCTGGATAACAAGGTGGGAAAGTGCTTCATTCATTTATTCATTTCTTCTGCTAGTATTTACCTTGAGCCACCAGGCTGGGCTGTATTGGAGGAACCGGGGATAGAGAGAAATTAATTCCTTCTGGTCCTTGTGGACCAGAGTTCAGCTGAGCTCTTCCTGGCTGGGTTCACGTCCCAGTGGTGAAGCCGGACGGAGAGCCAGGGGCTAAGTCCCAGGAAGAAAACTAGGGCTGGATTCGGGATGCGGGTGACAGGAGGTGTCTGTGGTCCAGAGAGATGGTTCTGAGTAAGTGATATCGAGCTGAAACCTACACACAAAATTTCGGGAGCTATTGGCTGGGGGAGGAACTACACCTGTGGGTTGTGGAGCAGCTCCTTCCCCGCGAGCTTAAAGAGCACGAGGGGTTAGGACTTCTGGCTCCTCTCAGCCTGCTGCTCGCCCCTCCCCGCCCCAGGCTCCCTCTGTACTCAGAGCGCTGGTCTTCTACGGGGGCGAGTGTGTGTGTGTGTAGTGGGAGTGGGGGGGTCCTTCACTTTCCCCGTCCCGGGCTCCCGGTCCACGCCTCCCGCCTCCCCGCCGCCACTCTCTGGAGCGCCCGCCCACCCAGCCCCCCAGCCCCCCAGCCCTCCCCATCCCCAGGAGGAAGGCAGAGCGGCGGCAGCGGGGAAACGTAAAGTTTCTGCTGCTCAAAGTGACGCAAAAATTCTTAAAGAGCTCTTTGGTGGCGGATATCTAGAGATCAGACCATGTGAGGGGCCGAGAGTACAAATAACGGCCGCAGCAGCGCCGGAACAGACAGCGGCTCCCGGGTGCCTCGACGGCGCGAGGGTCGCCTGCTCCGAAGCCCCGGACCAGCCTCCGCGGACTCCCGGCAGGTGGGTCCGCTTTCGTCCCGGCTTTTCAAGCCCACTTCTCTCCAGAACTTCATCCCGCGAGGCCCCCACAGTCCCGGGAGCGGGCGCGGGGGGTTTGGGCAGGGCTGGTGCGCACGGAGTCGGACCAGGGGACTCGGGCGTTCGATAAGCTCGGAGCGCTCCGTCCTCCCTGGAGGCCTGGGGGGCGGCCCCCGTTGCCCAGGAAGGTCCTGAGCTTGGAGGCAAAAGTTGCTTTACTTTCAACCCAAGGCTTCTGTTTGCTCTTCGCTGACCGCCATCGCGTGCAGGGGGCTGTGTGTGCAGGCATCTCCGCGGGTAGAGCCCTGCTGGACACAATGCTCAAATATCTAGAGAAATCTCCGAATGACCCTTAAGTGGCACGAGTCTCCGTACGCTTGGGTGGTTTTCAATCGCAGAGCCGATGCACGCTCTGTCATTCAGAATTCATGTGAAACCCTCAACTCCAGAGAGCTGTTCTACATGGTTGAAGTGTGTGCCCATCAGTTGCTTGAAAAATGTGTACGTTCAAATTTGTTTTCTCAAAGGCTCTCTGGAGCTAAAGAACACTAAGAAGCACATTTCTTTTTGCCCTGGGTCTTCTGTGTAATGATTTTTTTTTTTTTTTTTCAGTTGGGGTTCTAAAGATTTCAGAGGGATGGGATTTCTAAGAGTCAGACCTTAAAAAGGCTTCTGTGTTAGTATTTTTATGATCAATTTTGTTCAGAAAAATGAACCAGGTTAATGGATTATTTATGAGCCTGCTAGCTCTCATCATAGTAAGAGGAGATCAAATATTTAATGTGTGTTGCCTTAACACACATTAGACATGGGGAAAATGTCTAATAAAGCAACATTGGGATTTGTTGCTTATTGAAGTGGAGGGGGCACCATGGGCACGTGGATGTTTGGGTTTGGGGAGTGGAGAGAAACACAGCTTTTACTCTGTTACTCGCTTTCCTGTGAAGCCACCGGTGCTCAAAGGTTGAAGTTTTCCTGCCTGCAGACTGAGGTGGGGGTGGCTGCTTCTAGCATGGATGAGAAGGCAGGTTCTTAAGAGGTCTGTGCAAGCTGTTTGGGGCCCAGGTTTTCCTTTTTTTCCCCTGAACCTGAATAGGAGCAGGTTGAAACTGCTTCACAATTAATCAAAAATCCCCTCAACACTCAAGTGATCCATCTAGGACATTTCGGATGTGACCCCAGCACAGATATTCAAACCCATTGCTTTAGTCTCCTTGCTTAAAAATATTTATACTAGGGATGAGTGGCGGGGTGGGGGTTTTAAGTTTCAAACTTAAAACATTGAAGTTTTAATGCAATCAACAAAACTTCAGAACGCTTTTCTGCTTTAAGCAAACTTGAATTTTTAAAGTTTTCTGAGCATTTTGATGATACTCGGAGAGGCATGTCAAAGGGTCACAAATGGTTGGGGTGACCGTGGAAGGAGGTGCTTGGCTTTGAGGGTTGTCTCCCACAGCGGGCTTGCAGAAACATTCTAGATATCCCCCTCCAAAGAGAATCGCAAGTGATGCCGGACATTCAGCCCGTGAGTGACCATTCTCCTTCATACACTGCAAATGCTATCATTTGGGAGAACAAAGGCAGGGCTGCCTGAAGAAGTTTAATTTGGCCTAATGAATCAACAGGATATGTTTGTGAGTTGACTTTTTAAGTAAAGATGACTGGGCGGCCAAAGGGCAAACTATGCAGTCCTGTTTTGTCAGTTTAAGAAGGTACCTCAGACCTTAATTATTCCCTGTCACAGGTCAACTCCTCTGGGTCTCAAGGTTTTACCTTTAAGTGAGGGGTGAGGGGCCCTGCATAACCGATGTCCATGTCTCCTCCAGTCCCCTCTGCTCACTCTGTGACTGTTACCCTTGCTTCTCTGCTTTGAGTTTAAATGATAGTGCAAAATGCCTGAGGGCCAGGACAGTCTGCCCGGATGTTTCCGTCAGATTAGGGTCCTCTGGGGACGCATGGCTTTCACTCTAAGGCCAAGGCTTTGCACACAGACATGCACAAGTCCTGTAGTTCAGCCTTGTCCAACCAACAGGGGCCTGAGTTCCCTGACTCCTCAAATCCCCTTTGCAACTCCTCCACCTAGTGTGTGGGGCAGGAGAAACAACACACGCCCACCTCCCTCCACACAAACACCCCCGAGCTTGGTGGTGGTCCACAGGACAGGCTTGGGAGCAGGATCCAAGGTCTCATAAAGTGCCCTGTTCCTCTTTTCTTGTGTAAGTGATGCAGGGTCCTCTGTTGCTGTGGTGAATCCCAATTCTGGGCTTAAGCAGGCAAAGCAGAACCCTAAGGAAAGAAAACTGCCATCTTTCTAGGAAGGAAAGGTGGAAAATAGATGAAACTAGCATTTTAAAGAACTCTGGCATAAATGACTTCCCCTGGTCAGAGGGTGACCTGCTTTTCTGGGGTGGGCACAAGACCCACAGTCAGCCAGCACAGGTCCCCACCTCCCCGCTCCACCATTTCCTGGCAGAGCTCATCAAACTGACCTGGGCCCACATGCAGAAATGATCCGAGTCAAGTCTCGGTGGAGGAGGCGTTCCCTCCTGCCTGATCTTTGTCAGCTGTCAGCACCTGGAAAGATGAAGGCTTATTTACTGAACATCAGCAACATCTCTGTAAGCCAGGTGTTTCCCACCTTGTGTCTAATGGGGTAACAAACTCAGTGGAGATAAGACCTGTGCGAAGTAGTCTGGCTGCCTTATTTTCTTCTCTTTGGCTCTGCTGGAACCGGGTAGCAGCTCCCTTGCTGCCACCCAACCCTGGACCAGGGGCACTCAGCTGTGGGTATTTAAACCATTGTGCTCAGTTGTGTGCAACTCTTTGCCACCCCACACACTGTAGCTCATCAGGCTCCTCTGTCCATGGGGTTTCCTGAGAAAGAATACTAGAGTGGATTGCCATTTCCTACAGCAGGGGATCTTCCCGACTCAGAGGTCAAACCCAGGTCTCCTGCATTGCAGGCAGATTCTTTACCAATGGAGCCACCTGGGAAACTTATCTTTCTCTTGAAAGTGAAAGTGTTACTTGCCAGTTGTGCCACACTCTTTGCTACCCTGTGGACTGTAGCCCGCCAGGCTTCTCTGTTCATGGAATACCTCCAGGCAAGTATACTAGAGTGGGTAACCATTCCCTTCTCCAGGGGAGCTTCCCAACTCAGGGACCGAACCCACATTGTAGGTATCCCACATTGTAGGTGGATTTTTTTTTTTTTACCATCTGTGCCACCAGGGAAGCCCCAGCAGTGCCTGGGATGGCTGACTGTAGTATATAAGCCATAGAATTTTCTAAAAGCCAGGTCAGGATAGCTCTCCATTAACCTCCCAAACACAGTGAGAGAGAAACCCCAGAGACATGGAGACAGAAAGGCAGTGTTCCAGGGCCAGCTTGATGGCCAGGGTCCCCAGGCACTGACATGTGGCAAGTGGCAGGGGGAAGGTCTCCAGGGATCCTGAGGTCCAGGTCTTTGTGTCATTATTTGAGGTCGGAAGGGAAGAGGTAGGGGGTGTGACAAGGCCAGTGGCAGATCTGGGAGAGCTGCTCGTGTGCTTTGGGCGGACCCTGAGCTGGAGGCTGGTAGGTAGGCTCGTGGGGAGAGAGCCAGTCACTGGGCCTTTGCCTCCTTGTGTTGTGTGGTCTTTCTGGGCGTATTCAAGAAAAAAAGAAAATTGCACTTTGCTAGGGAAGGAGAAGGCAATGGCAACCCATTCCAGTACTCTTGCCTGGAAAATCCCATGGACAGAGGAGCCTGATAGGCTGCAGTCCATGGGGTCTCGAAGAGTCGGACACGACTGAGCGACTTCACTTTCACTTTTCACTTTCATGCATTGGAGAAGGAAATGGCAACCCACTCCAGTGTTCTTGCCTAGAGAATCCCAGGGACGGGGGAGCCTGGTGGGCTGCCGTCTAAGCGGTTGCACAGAGTTGAACACGACTGAAGCGACTTAGCAGCAGGGAAGCTGCTGCAAGAAAATAAACACTGCTCCCCTCCACCCCTGCCCCAAGGGATTCCCTAAAATCAGGGAAGGGCAGAGTTGGAAGGGGACTTATTGACAATCTGCTCCAAGTCCTCCATGGCTTGTTCAAATTCGCCACAGCCCTGAGGACCTGGCCAGGCCTTAAACTTGAGTCTCCTGAACTTTTCCCTCCACTGGGTGTGTTGTGTTAACGGCTAATTGAGTTAGCTGGCTCTTTTCCTTGTTTCAGAGGAGAGGAGCTGGGGCAGGAAGGAAAGAGAGAGGCGGGAAAGAGGAGATTTGCTATTCCAGGCTGCGATGAGCTTTGACTGACTGGAGGTTTCTCAGCCCGTCCCAGGGGCAGAATTCTTTTTCTCCCCTCAGTGTTTTATATTGAAAATTTTCAACTGAAAAGTTGGAGAAATGGTCCCCTGAAGCTTCACCCAGATTCACCACATTTTGCCACTTTTGTGCCTGTACTTTCTAATTAGACACATGTCCAACTTTTACATATTTAACACATAATTTGATACTTTCTGTGTAACATAATTAATGAAATGATTATACTACATATATAATTTTGTTGTTGAACCTGTGAAACTTTGCAGACATCCAAATACTTCACCCCAAATGCCTTTTTAAAAAGATATTCAGCACTTTATTATAAAATAAGCCTTGTGTAAGATCATTTTTGCCTGACTGTAGACTAATGTAAGTATTCTGAGTGCATTTTAGGTCGGCTTGGCTAAGCTATAATGGTCGGTCGCTTGCTGCTGCTGCTAAGTCGCTTCAGTCGTGTCCGACTCTGTGCGACCCCATAGACGGCAGCCCACCAGGCTCCCCCGTCCCTGGGATTCTCCAGGCAAGAACACTGGAGTGGGTTGCCATTTCCTTCTCCAATGCATGAAAGTGAAAAGTGAAAGTGAAGTCGCTCAGTCGTGTCCGACTCTTAGCGACCCCATGGACTGGAGCCTACCAGGCTCCTCTGTCCATGGAATTTTCCAGGCAAAAGTACTGGGGTGGGGTGCCATTGTTGCTTAGGTGTTATTAAATGCATTTTTTTTCCACCCCTGAATTCTTCAGCTTGTGTTTCCTAAGCACAAGGACATTCTCCTTCATAACCAGAGCCCCATTGTTATCACATCTAAAAAAGTTAACATTGATAAAATATTCTTATAGAACGTACAGTCCATATTCAAATTTCCTCCACCATCTCAGTGATGTCCGTTTTAGCTCAAAGCATTACTTTTTGAGACCATCAACTCCTAGGGATGAGGATCAACCTCTTGCACTGATTTCACTGCATCTGAGAATCAGGTCAATTCTGCATCACCATGAACTGATTCTTCATGAGTGTCCCCGAACCATGTGTGTGACACGTTGTAAAACACATTTCAGAACTTGTAGGAGCACAGGCACCTTCCAGCAACATTACCCAAATCACAAAAACTGTGGCTCTAGGGCACCCCCGTGCCCCCCTCCACTCTGCTGCCAGACCCCATCTGTCCCTTCACTCAGCTCTCCCCTGCCCCCACCCAGAGAAATGGCCCCAGTTCCCCCTTCCTGTCATCGTCACTCACATTGTATTTAATTCCACTTCCAATCCCTTTCTCCTCTCCTCCTCTCTCCCACCAGCTGCCACAGGTAAATCTGCCCTTGTTTCATAACACCCTGTCCCTGGGGCTGGTTTTCTTTCTCTCTCCCCCTTGACTTCCTTTGTGGGTCTAATCCTGTCTGTTTCACACAAAAATAGTTTAGTAATACACCTGTCTTAAGGAAAAGAAAACTCCTGTGTTTGGAAATGCACCCATGTGTTTTTGAAAGCCTGATTTCTACTTACAGCATAAATCGCCTTGTAACAATAAAAGAGGATTTAGAAGGTGTAAGCGATACTCCTCATTCTGCTCAATCGAACACGTCACCTGTTCGAGTTTCCCAAGTCTCTTTCCTGGCCTTGTCCACACCAACACAGATGGCAGCCCCAGAATGAAAGCTTTCTGCAAAAAGTTGAAAGTTGTGTAGTTAAATGTAATAAGGGATCTGTGACCTCAACCTGTAAAGGCACTCCCACAGATTCTACAGACGAGTCTCTCTACCTCCTTATTTTCCTCTTAAATTTAGTTTTCCTCAGGAACCAGAAAGAATGTTAAACAACTTCTAATGAGTTTGTCACCTCCCATCTCCTTTTGTAGTACTGAACAATGCTGTATTTTATAGCTTACATTTTAGATGTTTTAGTATCTTTTGGTTAAACTAGGGTTTTGTAAACTAGTTTAGGAGGTTAACCACCATTTGCAACATTTCTTTCTGTGGGTTGAAAATACACTGGAAGTTCCAAACCAGCAACTCAAAGGAGTGTTTGGAACATGAACCTTTGATGGGCAAGCCTGCTGGTACTTGTTCAAGGTCTAACAGCACGACCTGGGCTCCTCTTTAATCCTGGACATGCCAGTCTTTTCCATCCCAGAGTTGATTACCATTGTTGTGATGGTCCTTTCTCCACCCCGGAGATGCTCAGCAGATCTTCCTGATGGGTGAGGAGGGAGGAGGGGCAGACCCCCCTGAGGATAGGACCCAGGAAGAAAGAGCGGAGGCTCACCTGAGCCTCACACCTGCCAGCATGGCCCGAGCCCAGGAAACCCCAAATCAACCCAGAGACCCTCTGGGCTGGGACACAGAGGTCACACACTGGTCCTGCACACACCTGGTCAGCAGGAATTTGAGGCTAAAATGTGTAAGTCATGGCCTGGAGATGCAAAGAAACTGGACACAAGAGGATAATAAATGATGCTTGATAATCAGTGAGGAATGACAGATGAGATCATCTTGGGCTGGGGTGGTGAGGAAGGCTACATGGAGGAGGTGGATAGAAACTTAAGCCAGGCCTGGAGAACGCAGGATGATTAGAGGCAGCGAAGGGGAGGAGTTGGGGATGCACTGGGCATGCTCAGTGGTCCACCTGCCCCTAATAACCTGGGTACTTGCTAACAATGCAGCACCCACATGGATCTCTTTATTAGAATCTCTGAGCAAGTAGCCCAGGAATCTCCCGTTTACAAGTTTCCTAGTGACGCCAAGCCACTGATTGAGAAGAACAAGCAAGAACAGGTGAGGGCCTGTGGAAGGGGATGGAGTCCATAGCTTCTGGCTCAGGGGGCCCACCTGTGCCGCGGGCAACAAATCACTAAACCTTGTGGGCTCCAGCTTCCTTCCCTGGGGCGAGAAGTAGAACAGCAGAATGGGTTGTGTACGTGTGATGGCAGAGTGGTCATCAACGCACTGTCACGTATTGATGCTTTCCATGTGCTAGACACTGAGCTAAACATTTGTCATATTTTTAATTCCCACAACAGCCTTTAGGGAGCAGGGACTTTAATGGTCTGTTTTCACACACGCGCAAAGGGAAGGTCAGAGAGGTTAAGTAACCTGCCCAAAGTCACACAGCCAGTCAATGATAGGTCTGGGATTCCGGTGCAGATCTACGCGACAGGAGAGCCCTGGGTTGTGGACACACAGACTGTTAAATGACGCCCCAGGAAGGTGGTTAGTCTAGCTTTCCTGTTCATTTCACTACAGGAGGGCTATTTCTCCCTATCCATGCCAGATCCATTTCTTTTTTATTAAACAATTAATTATACTTTTGCCCAGCCTCTGGAGTGATCTTAACCCCAGCACAAATGGCTAATCCTTTCAGTTTTACCCTCTGTGTGGAGGGAAGCTTGAAGCTATCCATCCCCAAGGAAAGTTCTGGATGGAGACCCTTTTTCTTTTCTCATGGTATCTGGCCGAGATGGCCCTGAGGATTGTAGCCTGTTTAATTCCTCTCCAAAAAGTTAAACTGTCTCTTACAAGGCACTCTTTGGGTAAGGAGATGACTGCGATAGTCATTTCTATCCCTTACATCCAAAAAACAAGATTTTCTCTACTCAGTCTGTTCAGATCGTGAAGTCTTTCTACATTGTTTGAAAGGCGAGCAGGAGTCCCGGTGGCTTATGACCTAAGACACCACACCCCTCAGAGAAGTCAGCAGTCTCTTCAACAGATACAACAACAAACCTTCATTTTGCACCGTGGAGACATGAACCGGAAGCAGCAAAAATCCAGGGTCCCGTGACAGAAGCAGTGTGTGCAATAGCAACAAAAGGAGGACCATTAAAACCCAAGGACAACTTGAAGCTAAAAACACAAGGTATCTGAACATGCTGCATCCAGTCAGCAGAAACCTCGGTTTACAGCAGTTCGGTGGCAGCACTTTCGAACAGCACCGGCCTCTCCCTCCGTCCGCATGCTGATCAGATTCTGGCCTGCTACCATGGACTCCTTGAAGGCAGGACCAGGCCTGCCTTGTCTGCAAGAGCCTTAGGTATAGTAGGCGGGCAGTATGTGTCTACTGAATTAGGCCCAATCCGTGGCAGCGGGCCAGGCTCAGTGTTGACTGAACATATACAGGCATATATGTTTGCTGTGTTTAGTAAACATATATGTTTAGTGTTTGTTATAGGCACAGTATAACCCTATACCATGTTACAGGGCTCTGCAACTTTTATCATCCTTGGTGTTGTGGGAACTTTAGACTCCCTCTGAATAGAGAGTACAAATTGCCGCTTGGCTGTATAACCTATAATTAATCTTATCTCAGCGGTAAACCCATAATTAATGCTGGTTTTGGTGGGGGGTAGGGAGGTGTTTTCATGCATTTGTTTTTTTTGGAAAATGAAAGTGAGTGTCCCAAGAGGTGAACTCTCTTTGATCTGGACACATGGCGTCAAAGTACAAAATTTCTGTAGTGTTTCTGCTTAGAATGCACTGAGGAGGGTCAAACAGACAAGGAGGGTCATGGGCATCTCCAGAGGGCTGGGTGGTTTCATGACTCATCCATAATTATCTGCTTGTTCAGTTACTGGTTCCCCTGGCTACAGAGACCGAGCTTGTGGAAAAAGGAATGGAGATGTGATCGGGAGAAGTTGAAATGGAAACAGTTCTTTTTACTAGGGGCGGGGAGGTGGGGTGAGTAAGCCCACCCCCTGGGCTGGGAGGAAGCAGGGCTGTAAACAGAAAGTCTTGGCATCCGGTCACCTGCACCCCCACACGGCCCCTCGTGTGCAGAGTCGCGGGGCAGCGGGGGTAGGTCCTGGCCGTTAGGCCGTGGTCCCACCGTGGAGCTGGGTGACCCACCCACAGCCCATTACCTGCTCAGCCTGGGAAAACGGCACGTATCCCAGATGCACACGCAGGCTTCTGGGGCTGTTTCTGGCCACAGGGAATCTCGTGTCTCCAGGAGGAGGTCACAGCTGTAACAGTGACCTCCTTTGCAGTCTCTCTACCCAGCAGGATAAAAATACCTAAAAAAAAAAAAAAAAAACAAGCTTTCAAGAGAGCGTTCTTAGAAACCAACCTTCTTAACATCTCTTCCTTCTATATTCCTGGGCTGGCTCACTCTCAACTACTGCTATCTGCTGGTCTCAGGGGGAAAAGCTGGTCAGTGCTCTGCAGAACCAGGGAAGTGAGAAAGGAGTCTGGCTCCACAGGCAGCATCCTGTATGTAGAAGGGGGCCCAGGTCCCGACATCTATCTGCTCCTGGCTGACAGATTAGTCCCTGGGAAGGAGTTCCTTCTGAAAGGTAGAGGAGTGAGTTGAAGAAAAGGAGACGAGCGTCTCCTTCCTGTTTGGTGGCTTCATGTGGCTGAGCTTATCTTCTTGCACCCCAGGGTCTTTGATTGGGGTGGGAGAACCCCGGAAAGCAGAGCTGGATAGAGAGACACCACCCTTGGGGGAGAGGCAACCTCAAGTCATGACTGGGCTAAAGGACTCTCTGAATAGGTTTTCTTATGTGGGCCATTTCAGCTGTTGATAAAACTTTTTTTTTTTTTTAAACGCTGAGGGATATTTCAGGAAAATAAGACATTGTAATGCACAGCAACAATAGTCTGGTGTATTTCTCTTTTAGGAGTTGCTCATAACAGTTGCCAAGAAATCGGGATCCTTGGGGGCTGAACCCTAGAGGACCCTGAAGAACATACATTGCCACCCTCTTCCCCCAGAGTTCACCAGCCCATGCACATTCTCCAGCTTCTTGCAGAGTGCCCAAAGGGAGGAAGCACATAAAGTCTAGAACAACAAAGGACTTCTGCAGCAAGAGGGTGACAGAACCACTGGCTGGCTAAATGGTTATTCCCCCACTAACGTGTCCTTCCCAGACGGGTGGTTTTCCTCCTAGAGAGCGTGGTAGACGTGCTGGAGGAAGGTTGGGTGATGATCTTTGAGCTTCAATTTTAAATGAGAGGAAAGTTGCAGCATTAAAGGTTGGGAAGACATCCCTACAGAAAATTTGGGGCAAAATTTTGAAGATGGAGAAAGGAAGACCTGGGTCACTGGCAAGATCTGTCAGCTGGCTGCCATCTGACCGTCCGCACCTGGTAAAGCTCTTTATCTCTGCCGTCTGGTCTGTAGGTTCTTCAGTTTAATGTAGAAAACATGTCATTTAGAGGCCAGCGGCAAGTACAAAGGCCTTCTCCAAATAACACAACCAGAGACTGCCAAGTTCAGGTTTAACTGTATATTTAAATATATTGATATCTCATCATCTCTCTCCAAAAAAAAACCCCAAAATTTAAAAAATCCCTTAGCCTGGTGAATGCTTTCTCATGGTGGATGAGAGGATGTGTTCTTATTTTAGAAGTCCATCAAGTCTAGTTGAGGTCCTGGGGAAGGTGGGGTGGGTGGGGTGATGGGGAAGGCTGGACAGAGGCATCAAGGTAAGCAGAATGGATTTTTATCTAGATCACTCTTTGTCAGAAATTCATTTCCTTCTATAGGTCATGTTTGCCTCCTTGAGCTGAGGATAGAGTTGGGGGTGGGAGCAAGTTAGATCGAGTAGAGCCCAGGACACCTACCCCATACTTCCTATACACACACACCCTCGCTATATAGAGCTGGTTTCTCTCTTGCTGCTCTAATATTTTTGGCATCAATCAATCAATGCCTTTAAATTTTTTGTTTTCTACTTTACAGAAAGAAACTACACAGTCAGCACGGAACTCTAATTACTTGCATCCCCTGTTTTCATTTCTAATCCTTACCAATATTTATGTGCATAGTCATCAGTGTGAAGCAACTACTCTGTGTTCTAATTTTTCACTTACTATGTGTTGGTCTCTACGTGTCCACATGTAGATACTTAAAGTCAGTGAAAGCCCCACCAGGGTAAGAGACATTCACTGCCATTTTTACAAAGTCCCAGTTCCTAGTCAACCTCTGACTGTTGAATTTAGAAGATTCATGTCAGACCTTTGCAGTTACAAACAGCAGCAGCAGTCATCCCTAGACACCTTTTCCTAGAAAGGTATAATGTGATTTGAATTAAGCTGAAACATGTGTCAACTGCAAACTGTTTCAGAGTTTGAGAAGTTCAAGTCCAGAAGGTCAAAGTTAGCTGGAAGGTCCTGTCTCCTTACTACTTTATAACCGGCATAGGTTTGAAGTCCAAAGGGCTCGGATTTCTACCCCATGTAGAAATCTCAGGGAGCTGAGCTGACTTCCCTGCACCCTGGCCCACAGCAGTGACATAAAGGCGTGGCAGCCCCGAGGCACATGGGAATGGACACCAGCCACTTTGGCATCCGTAACCTCCGCGCTCCTCTCTCTGGCTCTTCTGGTGTGAATGAGAGGTGACCCTGCCTGCCCACTGTCACAAAATAACAAGTGGATTAGCCCCAAGAGTTGCTGGGAGTGGCAAGAAGAATAAATGGTGAGCACCAGTGCTATTTAAGGCTCAGTCAGACTTGCAGAGGCATGATGGGAATGCAGAAAGGTGAGGTACAGGTGGACTGGACACAGCTAGAGGCAGCTCAGACCTGCCCAGAGGTGTCTGAGAGCTGGGCTCCTGGAAGAGTGAAAAAGTCTGCACTGAAGGAGCTAGGGGTGCCTAACAAAGAGTGACCTTTTCACCTCCCTCCTATGCTCCAAATCACACCTGTAGTTGGTATGAAATATACTTTTGAGTGTTCAATTTAAATGATGGAGAGGACTATCCTATTTGCTGCCAGAAACCGCTTCTTTGTTACTTTTTTGCCAGCATAGTATCCAAGACTAAGTGTTCTGTGAAGCTTTGTGAGACCTTTGTTCTTCTGAGTCCCTGGTAAACTCCAGGGTGGGGTTCCAGTCCCTCAATTGAAGTCAATACTTTGTTCTTAATGGAGACTATGAAAAACCTGGGTTATTTGCTATCTATTTTTGATTGCCTTTTTTTTTTCCCCTTTTAAAATTACTTGGTTGTGATTTGATACCTAGCATGGGTTGAAAAATGTTGTTGATTTTATTGACTCTTATGTAGCAAATAGGATCTCTCCCGTTTAACAGATGGCTTTGTGATCACATTACCTGATGTAGTTCAAGATGTATGATGAGTTACCAAAGACAAGTAAAACACTCAATTCTGTTCTTTTGCCTTTCCAACAGTGCTCAGTCCCACTGATATAAAGTTCTGAGGAGATCCACAGATCTGAGCACCAAGAATTCAGGTCGGTCCTTGGCCCATGGGTGTCAGCATCACCTCCTAGCCAGCAGGATGGAGACCACCCCCTTAAATTCCCAGAAAGAGCTATCAGCGTATAAGGATGGAGAAGATTGTCAGGAAAATGGGGTTCTACAGAAGGGTGTCCCCGCCCCTGGGGATAAGGCAGAATCCAGCCAGATCTCCAACGGGTACTCAGCAGTTCCGAACCCTGGCGCAGGAGACGACACTCAGCACTCCATCCCGGCTGCCACCACCGCCCTAGTGGCTGAGGTTCATCCAGCAGAGCGAGAGACCTGGGGCAAGAAGGTGGACTTCCTCCTCTCTGTCATTGGCTATGCTGTGGACCTGGGCAACGTCTGGCGCTTTCCCTACATTTGTTACCAGAATGGAGGGGGTCAGTATCGTGGGCTGTGGGCAGAGGCTCTGACCCAGGGATGGTCTGTAGGTCCTCTTGGGAGGCCAGAAGATAGATCATGTCTTTCCTATCTTGTTTAACTGATGTGAGTCTGGGAACGTGGTTGCTTAGACTTTCAAGCTAGTCTGCGTGGGCCTGTGTGTGTGCTAAGTTGCTTCAGTTGTGTCCAGCTCTTTGCGACCCCATGGACTGGAGCCAACCAGTGTCCTCTGTGTGTAGGATTCTCCAGGCAAGAAAGCTGGAGTGGGTTGCCATGCCCTCCTCCAGGGGCTCTTCCCAACCCAGGGATCGAACCCACATCTCTTGGTGTCTCCTGCATTGGCACTGGCAGATTCTTTATCACCAGTGCCATCTGGGAAGCCTCAAGCTGGTCTAAGAGAAAACAAATCTCCACTAAACCAAAACTGTAAATCTAGGCATGCCTGCGGCTCCCTGGGTCATGAAGTTGAATGAAAGCTCCCCTGAAGCTGACCTCACCAGACTTTCAGCATCGTTAGCGCTTTATCTGTGGAGGAGCTCCTCCTCTTGTCCCTGCCTTACACCAGCCCTGCTCTCCACCAAGGAGACGCCAGGGAATGAGCACCAGTACTGTGCTGAGTCCTTTCGTCCCTGCTGACTGGTTTTGCTCACAAGAGTCAAGAGCTGTTAGATCTGTGAAAGAAGTTGGGAAGTGGCTCCAGGGTCCCAAGACCCTCCTGGACCTTTGGACCTGTGTGAGCTCAGGGCATCAGCTCAGGTCCAGAGTCTAAAGTCACAGTCTGGGTGAGATCTGTAGCTGAACCCAGCCGCGTTAATGCCAACCCCAACCCATATATGGACATGCCTTATATCTCCTACAAGAGTGTTAGATTTTTCAGGAGAGATGACTTCTTGTTCCTCTTCCTATGCCTCCAGAGCAGTTTATTTATAGATTATCAAAACTAGTAGCTGACTGTAGGCATGGACATGGGAGCCCCAGAGAGCAGAGCAGGGTAGAGGAATGAGTAGGTGTGGGGCCTCCGTTTTGACAGTGGACTTGCTATCAGAACAGGAAAAGGACCAGAAATGGGAATCAGATCAGTCAGTATTTGACGTGGGCTCTGGTAACAGATTTAGGAGGGCAATTAAAATGGGGCTTGAGGGGTAGTTCTTTTGGGTCCCCTCATTTCCTCCATGACCAGACAGAGTTGCCTGGATTTGCTGCATCTTTTAAGGACCTGGGTCCATTACCTGCAATGGCCATTCCAGCATGGGAGCCAGGGAGGGGCTTTGGGAAGCCCAGTCCTCCCAGCCTGGGAAGAGTGGAAGTTGGAATCATCTTATCTCCAGCTTGGGAGGACTCACCTTTAGCCTAAGGATTATATAAGGGGCTGGGTCACCCTTGATGTTTCCCCTACACTCATTCCCTGTGTGAAACCAGTCAAGCAAACCCTTTGGACAGATGCCACCGTGAGAACACAACGCAGTTCTTGTTCTCAGGCCAGGTTTACCCGGTGTGACTGTAAGTTAGGTGAGACCTTTCTGAGTTGCACAGATTTCAGGTTTCTAGGTTCAGAGTACTTCATGGGAGGGAAAGTTCTCAGGGAAGATCACAGGCGGCCCACCCTTTGGGCTGAAACTCAGGCTGCAGGTGAGCAAGCAGCGTGGTGTTTCCAGGTCTCGTGTCAGCCATGAGCGCCGCAGACACCAGCATCTCCAGTGAGGCGCAGTTCTGCTCCTTTCCATTCTGTCGGGAACTACCTGCCTGCTGCAGCCACACCCACAAATCTGGCTCAGGAGGGAGCATTCTGGCTCTGTGGAATGATGGAAATATAACCAAACATCAATAATCAAGTGTCTGGAGCCAGGATACAGATGAACAAAGATAGTAATTCAGTGATCGTAGACTATGACAGCTATGGTACAGTTTGTCACAGGAAATCTGTTCCAGGGTCCCAAGCACTGGTCTATGTACTGGCTGCATCAGAATCACTTGGGGAGCTTAAAAATCTGTAACACCCATATCTGAAGCTTTTGCTGCAGGAGGTCAGGGTGGGTATGTGCTTTTAAGCTTACCTGTGAGTCTGATGTGTGGGCTGGGTTTGGGAACCTCAGTTCTCAACCCTCCTCTTTTAGTAGAGGAAACAGGGGCCCAGAGAAGGGTCCTTCCGACATGGAGCTGGTCCCAGTGCCTGTTCTGTTGACTCCTAGACCCAGCTTCCTTCCCATGTACTCTCTGCTGCCACCCAAACCTTATTTCTCTGTGGAGCTCTGTCCATGACTTCCGGCAATGCCCTGAGACAGGGGAGCAGTGTGAGGGCTGCTCAGGACAGGGTGGCTTCATGGCTCTGGAGCATCAGATGTCTCTGCATATCCAGGTCATTTGGGCTGTCCTGGACACCTGTGGGCAGGGAGTGAAACTGTCTTTCCTCTGCCTCAGGGGCATTCCTCCTCCCCTACACTATCATGGCCATTTTTGGGGGGATCCCGCTCTTCTACATGGAGCTCGCACTGGGGCAGTACCATCGAAATGGATGCATTTCCATATGGACGAAAATCTGCCCAATTTTCAAAGGTAAGAGAAAGGTTTGGGTGGTTGAATGGGTGCACCAAGGAAGTGACGATTTCCATCACTGGGTGGGAGCTGGGGACCTCCTGGAATCAGTTAGACCTCAGGTATCCCTAGGAGATAACCTGAGTAATTATAAGGTTTAGACTGCTTAATTTGTATGAGACTGCTAAAGCAAAATAGAATAATTGGCAATTAAAAAGTAAACTAAATAGGGCAGCCTGGATGGTAGGTGAGTTTAGGGGAGAAGAGATGCATGTGTATGTGTGCTTAAGTCCCTTTGCTCGCTAAGATCCTTTGCTCTCCACCTGAAGCTGTCACATTGTTTATCGGCTATATTATAAAAAGTTTGAACGTGAACGTGAAGTCGCTCAGTCGTGTCCGACTCTTTGCGACCCCATGGATTGTAGCCTACCAGGCTCCTCTGTCCATGGGATTTTCCAGGCAAGAGTACTGGAGTGGATTGCCATTTCCTTCTCCACGGGATCTTCCCAACCCAGGGATCGAACCCGGGTCTCCCGCATCGTAGACAGACGCTTTACCGTCTGAGCCAATAATTCCAATTTAAAAAGTAAATAGAAAAAAAAACATTAATATCACACACACATATTTTCTATAACGTGTGATCTTGTAAATACAAGTTAGGAACTTACCACAAGGCCACTTTTCCACTGTGTCCCATTGTTTGGGGGATGAAATGAACGGCAGCGCAGCCTTTGCTGCGCCCAAGCTGCTGTGCCTCGGTGCCAGCTGCCCTTGAACCTTGGCCTCCCTCACCCTCTTGCGCAGGGATAGGTTTTGCCATCTGCCTCATTGCCTTCTACATCGCGTCCTACTACAACACCATCATGGCCTGGGCCCTCTACTACCTCATCTCCTCCTTCACGGAGCAGCTGCCCTGGACCAGCTGCGAGAACTCCTGGAACACTGGCAACTGCACCAACTACTTCTCCAAGGATAACATCACCTGGATGCTCCACTCAACGTCCCCTGCAGAAGAATTTTACACGTAAGTGCATGTAAGTGAGGGGGTGGCCTGTTAGGGGCAGGCCACACCTCTGGGCCTTGGCTTCTTGGGAGGCCAGTGGGGGCCGGGGCCCTTCACCTCTTGGCTGATGGCTTTTTAATTGGCAGAAAATTGTTCCTCGGTGTTGTCGGTTTCTGCTGTACAAGAATGCAAACCAGCCATAATTATACCACCTCCCTCTTGAGCCTCCCTCCCCTCCCTACTGATGGATTTCGGAGAGAAGCTGGCAGGGAAGGGGAGTAAATGTGGGTGAGGGGGTTGGGAGAGACTACCTTGAGTATTCCACAGTCTGGGCCTCTGTGCGATACCCCTCTTTTCTGTTGTGCCCAGGCTGGTCCCTACCTTCACCTTCCAAAATTATTCCCCTACATCAATACTGCCCTTCCTGGGCCTTCTCTCAGCCAGCTGTCATGGAAGCAAAACCTCCCATGACCTCAGTAGTTTGAAGCTACTCAAGAGTTTCTGGTTTCATATGTTCACATGGATCTACCCTTTGGAAGAAGATACCTGGAGTAGAGAGTTTGCTTTAGTGCTGAAATTTCAGGCAACGGCAGCCCAAAGGGTGGGGGAGGGGCCCCCCGCCCACACGTACAAATCCTCATGCACCGAAAAGCCAGTCGTGTTAGTCACTGGCTGGGTCCCTGCCCAGGAGGGAGAGACCTGACGTCTGCCTTTGGGCCGAGTGCTCTTCCCAGGGTCGGTTGGCTTGAGTGCCCTGTTCTCTTCTCCGGGATGGCCAGAGCCCCTCCCAGCTCTCCCCAAAGCTTGGTGGCCACTTGGTGGTCCTTGTGGTGCAGTTTCTGTCTTTTCTCTTGGCCGCCACCTAGAGGTACCACACACAGTGTGTGTACTCGGGTCACGGCTCAGACCCTATCACAGGCCCTCCTTTCTCTCATTCAGGCGGCACGTCCTGCAGATCCACCGGTCGAAGGGGCTCCAGGACCTGGGGGGCCTCAGTTGGCAGCTTGTCCTGTGCATCATGTTCATCTTCACTATTATCTACTTTAGCATCTGGAAAGGTGTCAAAACATCTGGCAAGGTGAGGAGGACTCTGGCTGCAGATCCAGAGTCTGCCAAGGGGCCCTGGAGGATCTCAAACTCAACTCAGTAGCCTGGACAGCCACAGAGAGGAGAACGTGGTTCCCTTTACACAGAACCCATTCGGTGATTCTCAATTTCTCTTCAACCAAATCTTTTAGAAACTTCTAGAAATGGGTCAATCCCGAGAACTATTATATGATTTTTTTTTATTCCTTTACTCCACTGGTAGTGTCATGACTCATAGTAGTGGCAATGCACTGGTCGCATTACTGTCTCCTGCTGGGTATTGTCCCCGCTTTACAGATGGGAAGTGGGTTTAGAGGTGGTACCTGCAAACGGGATCAGATCCCTGTCTGAGTCTAAAGGCCACATAGATTTCCTTTCTTGGAGGTTTTTAAGAACAAGACACCAGCATTCATGTAGTGATAACCTGTGTTTCCTTCCTTACAGGTGGTTTGGGTGACAGCCACCTTCCCTTACATCATTCTTTTGATCCTGCTGGTGAGGGGGGCCACCCTCCCTGGAGCCTGGAGGGGAGTTCTCTTCTATTTGAAACCCAACTGGCAGAAACTCCTAGAGACAGGGGTAAGATAATGAGGAAAGCAGTGTGCAGTTGTCTTTCTATACTAACCGAAGCTAATCTGAGGACTATAGGAACAACTAGATTTGGGTTCAGTGGTTAAGTCTGCAGTGATGCTTTAAACCAGAAAAAAGCATGAAAAGTACACTTGAGGCCACTGCATTGGTTTATGCCTCAATATGCATCATATTTGTCTGCACTTGGTATGTGGCCATCCTTACAGGGAACTCTGAGGGCCTGTTTTCTGTCTCAGCACGTAGCCACGTTGAGGCACAAGGGCGCTGGCCCAGCGATGGCCTGGGTTTCGGCCCCGACCTTCGCCTCTGCTCTATTACAGGTGTGGGTGGATGCGGCCGCCCAGATCTTCTTCTCTCTCGGCCCTGGCTTTGGGGTCCTACTTGCTTTTGCGAGCTACAACAAATTCCACAACAACTGTTACCAGTGAGTATCTGGGGCTGCCCCAAGCAAAGCATGGAAGCAGAATGAGCATAAGTAGCCTGGAGGAAGGCGATCAAATTGATGGCCTCACACCTGGCCAGGCTGAAGCATGTTGACACTCTGACCCTCAGGAGTACCACAGGTGCCTGACCAATTCACTCATGGCCAGAGCAGCCACCCAGAACACAACCTCACTCAGGAGATGAGACAGGCCCCAGACTTTTGTTTTGTGAGATTCTCTCTTTTTCAAGAAAATTAAATTCTGAAGCAGGTTTACAAAAATTGCAACATACATTAAATGTTTAGATTTGACCTGTTAATATTTAGCAACAAAAATTGTGATGTGATATGTTATATATACATACACACACACACAGAGTAATAATTGTGCTGTTCTGACCAACACAGAACGCTATGATTTATATGAAAATCTCATTTCAGAAATTTAACAACAGGTAATATTGTTCCAATTATGATTTAAATATCACTCATCATCTTTAGAGTTAATTTTGTCTTAACAGTCTGTCACAGATGATGTTCAGTAATCTGACTGTGCTATTCATAGGAAAATTACAGAATTTTTTTAAAGGAGTTTACATGCACCCTAAGCAATGTGCCCTTGCATTGGGACATCAGCCTAAAGCTGTATTATGATAAGGTCCTCCCTTAAAAGTATCAGGATGTCTTTGTGACACTCTTACAATCTCATTTACAAATAATGTCAAAAGCCTAAATCTGAGGTCTCCTCAAGTATGAGGCCAAGGCCCCCACTCTAGCTCAGGCCGTTTCAGAACAAGGCTTGTTTGAAATCCAGCAGTCTGTACTCTGCTGCTTTATAGGAGCATCTCTTGAAGCCACTCCTGACCTGCTGCTCTCCCCATGCCGTGCATGGTAATAATAGCAGCTTGTGCTTCGAGGTGATGCAACCTAAGAGGCTGCACCCTGGGAGGAGACAGGCTTGAAGTCCCTGTGAGCTCAACCCGTTCATCCTTGTCAGTCTGGAGACAGATTCTCCTCAGACTCCTGACTTAGAAATGTCTCAGTCCCTTGGGTTTTCTGCTCCAGAGACGCCCTGGTGACCAGTGCGGTGAATTGCATGACGAGCTTCGTTTCAGGATTTGTCATCTTCACAGTGCTGGGGTATATGGCTGAGATGAGGAAAGAAGATGTGTCTGAGGTGGCCAAAGATGCAGGTAGGGACCTTGGGTTCTGTTTGGGTTACTTGCTCCCACTGCTTTGCTGCTCTTTGGATCTTTACAAATATCTTTTGTATTATTTCTAACAGTTCCTCTTAAATTTTTCAAAGGTTTTAGAGATCTAAGCCCTTTCCATGTGTTCAGGCCATAGTGGGGGTGGGACAGCTCCTTTGGGGCCCAGCACTAAGGCCTTGATACACTGTGGGCTTGAGAATATGACTTGGATGATGGCTCTTAAAACTAGTGGGTCTGGGTCCTGTGATGGGTCCAAGTTTAGTAAGCAAATGATTACCAGTCCTTAGAATTTCCTTTTGCAGAAGAAGAAATATAGATGATGCAGTCACTGTACTCTACTGTGAGTTATCACAGTACAAAGAGTGACAGACGCTGAGAGAGGTGATGGAATCTTGTGGATGGAGTCCCAGGGCTTCTTGCCAACATACGTCTGTCTTTGGCCTGACGTGGTGCTCTGATCCCGTCAGCCTCATGTCCCAAACTAATGTGCCTGATTTGGACCATGGGAGGTTGAGGACATGTTCCTCATACCATCAAGAAAGTCAAAATAGCTGGAAGGCTTTGTTCTAAGACCTCTTTTATTCTAAAATCAATTTAACATTTTCTACTGTTCTGGAGCTAAAGAGAGAGCTAAGTGCTGTGAAGATTTTGGAGATCTTGGTGGAGGGGGTGGGGAAAGCACAGATTTATTATATAGTGGAAACTCTTCGTCATATACACAGATTTGCTAGTCTTGGGGTCTCAGGTTTGTTTCCTTTCTCCACGTTGATTGAGGACACACACTCTCCAAGGCAGATGCTATTCCCTTCCTGCCTCCCAGGATGTCGGGATAGCCAGGTAGGGTGGTGTGGGGTGCAAGGAGGCATTTGGTACATGTCCAAGCTTGCTTCTCCGGAGAAGGCAATGGCAAGCCACTCCAGTACTCTTGCCTAGAAAATCCCATGGATGGAGGAGCCTGGTAGGCTGCAGTCCATGGGGTCGCAAAGAGTCGGACACGACTGAGCGACTTCCCTTTCACTTTTCACTTTCACACATTGGAGAAGGAAATGGCAACCCACTCCGGTGTTCTTGCCTAGAGAATCCCAGGGACGGGGAAGCCTGGTGGGCTGCTGTCTATGGGGTCGCACAGAGTCGGACATGACTGAAGTGACTTAGCAGCAAGCTTGCTTCACATGTAAGGTCTTATGACAGGTGTCGTAATTGTTACTGTGGTCGTTTCCCCCGAGACATCTCTGTAGGGCAGGTCTCGGTGACCACCTCCTCCTCTCTCCCCGTCTCAGGCCCCAGCCTCCTGTTCATCACATACGCAGAAGCCATAGCCAACATGCCGGCATCCACATTCTTTGCCATCGTCTTCTTCCTGATGTTAATCACCCTGGGCTTGGACAGCACGGCAAGTGAATGGGGAGGGAAATCCAGCCCTGGGGAGGCAGGAGGAGGAAAAGGAGAAAGGGGAGGAAAAGGAAGAGGCAGCTGTACCCACTCCCTCCCATCCTGGCCACCCCAGGCCATGTTGTCTGCTGCCCTCTGGTGCTTCGCTAGCCCCTGTTCACTTGGGCGCTTACTACCATGTAGTACATTAGTCATTAATGGCAGCAGACCCCAACCTTTTTGGCACTAAGGGACTGGTTTACTGGAAGACAACTACTCACTTCTTGCTGTGGGGTCCAGGCTACACGCTGGTACCAGTGCATGGCCTGGGGCTGGGGACCCCTGATTCATGGAATAATGAGGGTAAAGTGCCAGGCAAGGTCAAGAGCTCAGCACATGTGAACTGCTGTGATTGTGCTCTGTCCCTTGACCAGACTGGCAGCACCTCAAGGCCAGGGCAAAGTCCCTCTTATGTCTCAGTGCTCCGTGGCCCAGCATTCATATCATTAATGTGGAATGAGTCTCAGCCTGGAGTTGGTGTTTCTGGAAAAACCAAAGTCTCCCCAAGAGACCTCATGGGAAGAAGTCCTGTCCATGTGCTATACTTTCTTTCCTTTATGTCCTTAGGGATCTAAATGATGGGTGATATGGAGATAGGGCCAGCGAGGAGGGGGAACTGGTCACGATCAGCTTGACAGGCCACGTGGCAATCTTAACCCCTCCCTCTTTTCAGTGTCCTAGAAGTAGCAGATTTGTCTCCCAAGTCTCCATGATGACTGTTTGTGTGCCCCACTCAGTTTGCAGGCTTGGAGGGGGTGATCACAGCCGTGCTGGATGAGTTTCCACACGTCTGGGCCAAGCGCCGGGAGTGGTTTGTGCTTGGTGTGGTCATTACCTGCTTCTGTGGATCCTTGGTCACCCTGACTTTTGTGAGTACAACCCCCAGCCGAGAGTCAGCTTTTCATTGGGCATTGGGACACTGCACGAAGCTCTTTCTTTCCAGCCCACAGGGAGCCCTGGCTTTGGGACCAAAGAGGGAGAGGCTGTTACTACTGTTAAGAAGTTAGTCATCACGGAGAAGGAGTAAAGTTGTTTTTGGCGGCATCTGTCTCTAGAATTTGGGCATGGAGCTGGAGGCTCAGCGTTTTACAAGTCCAACTAGATTTCTATCTGGAGAAAAACTAAGACTTGCCTTTTCAGTCTATTTCTAGTCCTTACGGCTGCTTTCTTGGGAATACTGCCCACAATATCTGGAGGCTGGCACCTCGGGTTTGTCACGTTGTCTCCTGCAGAGACGTTGCAATGGTGATGAAGTCAGACCTTCTCCAGTGATTTCTTTTTGAGGAGGAGGGGAGCTGAAGTAAACACTATAAAACTGTACATCAGACAGTACACATAGGCATGGCAGGCTTGTATCCTCCTGACTCAAGGCAGACTTTGTAAATCAACTTACCTTTAGGCCATGACCCAAATGGCTCTGGAGCTTCAGCAGAGCTTTGGGGACCTGCGTAGGACCCATGGGATTTGTGATTCAGGACAGAGGCAAAACCATGACCACTGGGCCCAGTGTGTCTGGTGGTGTAAGTTTCCCAGATTCAGTCTTTAGGGACCAGGATTCTCCAGGGTAGAGTACACAGTAGGTGTTCAGTAAACTGAAGAAAGTAGATCGAGAGGTGCTTTTCAGTTTGTCTTTAAAGCTTTGGGGGGAGAGGAAACAAGAGAGTGACCTGTAGGGCTGGAAGAGGAGTCTGATAGGATGAGATCTTGCCTACCCTGCCAAAGCCAGTCTAAGAGGCAGGCCGTGGGGTATTTGTATTCTATCCAAGGTGAGAACTTTGCAGGATTATCCTAAGAAGTTCTTTTTGTCTCAGTTGAAAAGAGGAGGCAGTGCCTCAGTGGGCCTTGAACCAAGTTGGTGGTCTCATTTCCAGGGCGGGGCCTACGTGGTGAAGCTGTTGGAGGAGTTCGCCACAGGACCTGCAGTGCTCACCGTGGCCCTGATTGAAGCAGTTGCTGTGTTTTGGTTCTACGGTAAGATGCTTCCTTCCACCATATCCTTCCTACACCAGCCTATGTAGGCACCAGAATACACAAGGGCTGGCTTTGTCAGAGAAAGGCAGGCCAGTGTACAAGACTGCCCTCCTACGTGCCTTCTTCAGAAACAGGTCATCGTTTCCTCCAGACTCTCTATAACAGATTGCCTAGGCTCCTGGGAAGACTTTTTTTCTGAGTAAATGTTTACTCAGTGGACAGGCTGAAGTGGTTTCCTATAGCTTATCCACAGTGGTTGCTTAAGATCTGACAGACACAGTTCAGGAGCTTATCTTCCAGGCAAGAGGCCAGAATGTTTCTATTTGGATTATCTGTCTTGGTAAAACCTCCAGTTTATTCCCCTTCCCCCAACTGTGGAATGGAATCTGATAAGGGTGAAACCACCAGGAGTGCAGAGTAAGCTGACATGGGTCCCTGGGCAGGGATCCCAAGAGCCCATGGGCAAGGATCAGGAGGGCACAGGCAGTGGAAATGAAGAAAACCAAGTTCAGAGATCTTTAAAATCAAAAAGTGATTATTTCATTCTGAATATATTCATTTTCCCAGTTTCTATGATAGCACAACAGCTTTAGCATGTACATCATTACACGTAACATGAAGAAGGGGGTGGTCCCATGTTTTCAGTTATACATGGGCCTGGTTTTGGGACTTTTGTGTGTGTTTGAAAGAAGTCCTCCCCACCCCCTCAGCACTTCAGAGAACCAAGTTCAAAGTCTATAATGCTACAGACCTGTGGGCACTTTCAGAGAAGCACCCACAGAGTGCTCTTCCTTCCCCTTCTCCATCTCCCCCCAGTCGGAGTTCCCACTTCTCACTTTCCTGCTGGTTACTTTGTAAAGAAGAACCTTGATCTTGATCTGACAATATGAATGAGCAATAGTGTGGTTAGAATTTTCTCTTGAAAGTTTCTAGCATCTGGTCAGAGTCAGTCTCTATCAAGTGGGTTCAACATTTTTAGACAAAGTTCAACTTCCTTTTCTACAGTAAGGATAAAATCGGATATATGGTGAAATCCTAGAAGGGTGGTGTGGGCACCAAGATGAGGCTTTAGGTCCCTCCCCAAATGTCCACCAGTCCTCCCACTCTCTGTAGAAAGAGCTTTGCTTGCTATAACAAGCATTTTTGTGACATGTTCCCCGTCCCACTTTCAGGCCAGGTTGGTGTCCATGAACCTCTCCTACAGAGAAATTCCAGAGTCGCTGCTCTCTCTGAGTCAGGGGCTAGGAGGACAGTTTGTTTCCTCTCTTAGTCAATCTCCTTCTCTTTTGGATGACTGTAGGCATCAATCAGTTCTGCAGTGATGTGAAGGAAATGCTTGGTTTCAGCCCTGGATGGTTCTGGAAGATCTGCTGGGTAGCCATCAGTCCTCTGTTTCTCCTGGTGAGTTGTCATCTCCCTTCTCCTTCTGGCCCTGGAGAAGATTCACCCTCAAAGACTCACCACCACCCCTAGAAAGTTAACCACTCTTCTGGCTTCTGTCACATTATTTCATCACTTCCCTGCTCCATGATGATAACACATAACATTCATTGAGCAAGAATTGCCAGGCCAGACTTTATGCTAAACTTACATCCACTGCTGTTTTTTTTAATAAATGAAAAAGGGTGAATTTATTATGAATATGAAATTATTATAAATTACACACACAAAACAGCAGAGTCCCCAAGATATATGAAGCAAACACAGAACTGAAGGAGAAACAGACATTTCTATGATTATACTTGAAAGCTTCAATCCCTGGTTTTCAGTATTGTATCAAACGTCTACACAGGCAGTCAATGAGGAAATGAAAGATAAACTCAGGTCTCAGTTCGGTTTTCAGGCTAAAGTTTTACACCCAGGGTGAGGGTCTTGTTTGCCTTTCCTGAGTCTCAGCCCCAAGCACCATTCCTTCCCTGCGTGGAGAATATGAAAGTGAACTGACAGACAGACATGGCTTCTTTCCTCATGGAACTAATCCAGTGTCTCTCCTTCCTCTGAAAAACAAATGAAAGGATTTAAGTAGATTATCTAGAAGCACTGGTAGTAATATAAATTAATAACCCATTTATGTCAAGACTTCTGCTTCTAGTAATGGCAGACTAGTGATCCAGACCAACCCTCTCACTGAAAACAGCTAAAATCTCTGGACTTAAAAATATATTGTGTTTTAAGTTTACCAAAAAGCAACAGCAAGATGACAGGGTAATAAGGAACTACAAGGCCAAGATCTAGAGGAAGACTGGAGCCCACAGAATACACCAGAGCCCCTGGTCCTGAGAGTGTCTGCTGCTTGGGGCAAAGTTGGCTTTGGTTTTGGAAATCTCCAGCGTCCAGGGAATGGAAGTCAAGAAGGGCTTCTGTGGTAGAGAGAGAGAGAGAGAGAGACGCAGCAGAACAGAAGCAAGAATGAGCATGCTGCCCATCTTATAGATGAATATTGAGACATGCAGGTACACAAAGCACAAAAAATAAAGGGCTGCCCTGGGAAAGTCAAAGAGAATGCAAAAGAGTTGTTTTGAAAGAAGGCACAGCTGTATCCATGTCCTCTGAGGAAATGGATGGCCCAGATATCCTAATAAGCTGGACTGAAGGAACAGTCTCTCACTCTAGAAGATCAAAAAGCTCCTTCCACCCTAAATTGAGTTACAGATAATGAAAGTGAGAGTAATCCCTGCTGATGTGCGCGGAGTCACTTTACCCCAGGCTACCTCAGAGCACACTTGGGATGTTAGCAAGGCGCTTATCCATCTTTGGGCAAACAGGCAACCCTTGGAGCTGAGCACACTCATTTGACAATAAATGAATTCTACGTCTGACTCAAGATCTATGCCTAAAGAACTTTGGCGGGGGTCATCTTTAAGAAAATGAATACAGGATTACTAGGACACCTTAGTGTCCTTCATGAGCAGCACAGTAAGTCCTAGTAGCCACGATAAATATTATCATTTTTTTGACCATGCCAAGCAGCATGCGGGATTGTAGTTCCCTGAAAAAAAAAAAAAGATTGAACCCAGGTGCCCTGCAGTGGAAGCACAGTCTTAACCACTGGACAGCTAGGGAAGTACCAATACATACTGTTTTTATGCAATATTTTAAAAAAATTAAAACTAGTGCAAAAAAAATTACTGATGAACAAATTCCAGCATTTTAAATAAACACAAGATCTGACCATATACTTGGCATGTCTCACCTCACTCACTCTAATCTGGTCCTATCAAGAGTTTGTTTTTTTAAAGTATTGCACTAAAATATTATTTCTTGATTACTGAATTTTGGCACCCCCTTAAATGCTGTATCCAAGGTGAATACCTCATATGCCCAAGGTGAATACCTCATATGCCTTACTCTAGTCCTGGCCCCATGCTTTTGGTACTTTCATTTCTGTGGTGGTCTGGCAAACTGGGTGAACACTTGGGCTACAATCAATGAGTTTCTGTGCCCAGTAAAATCCAGGTACAGATCTGGGTTCAGGCACGTGACTTATAATTTCTATGACGTTCACCATACTCACTTCTTCTAAAGGTGCTTCAGGGCATAATTAAGAGGAGGCAAATCTGTCCTCCACTTCTGGGTTTACTTAACAGATCCCTTGCTCTGGGCTTTTTAAGGCTGCTTTAGGTAAATAATGAGTAGCTTACTTAAAATATTCTTTTTCATTGAAGCCAAGTTATGAAAAAGAAAATATTGTATATGAGCAAGAGGAGGTGGGCTGTCTGGAGCAATACTTAGTGGCCACAGTAAGAGCTTGCAGCCTCTCTGGACTGCGTGAGGTACCACATACCTGACACCAAGATGAGACGAGTTACAGCTCCTGACCAGACCCTACATTTCCCTGTTCCAAAATCACCTTTCTTAGTATCTGAGGCTGAGGAGAGTCTGTCTGGAGAACGATTTGCGAATGGCCGGGCTCGTTTTGAAAGCTTCTTCCTGGACTTAGGAATAGTACTGTGCTGAAGATGGATGTGTGTTTAACAGTTTCCCATTTTTATTACCTGAGGACAAAGAAAAAAAGATAAAAATAGACATTTAACCATACAAATAATTTACATTACTGTCTTCTTTATGACTATGAAATAAGATAAAATTAAATCAAGAGCAATAACGATTTCGGCACAGTGGTTACTAGGCAAAAACTGGCATTTACGCGCTCTCTGGAAAACAAACTGAAATAAGAAGACTCATAAACTGAGTGTTGGGAGCGCAGCGTGAAATTTTTCTTGGTTGAAATCTTCACTGAATTTTCAAGTAAAAAGTGTATTAAGCTGCTGTTTCCTTCCATTATTCCTTTCATTACACAGGCCGGTGGCAGGCAGGCATTTGTTGTCAAGATGCCTTGTGGCAGAGCCATCCTTGTTGAAACCCTAGTCCTTAGCTTGGGCTTAATATAAAGAGAGGGGAGAGAAGAAACAGGTGCTCAGAAGTCTGTATCCGCTCCAGGTCTTGAGAACCTTATTGTCTCCTGGACGTAGGTGCCTTCCATCTCACCAAAAACGATCAGCAGAGAAATGCGAGGGGAAATAAATAAAAAGAGAGAGAGAGATGAAGCCCTAGGACTGGCAGGAGCCGTGGAGAGGTTGCCCAGTTTATTCCTCCACCATCTGACAAACTGGGGCCTGAACTATGCCTGATGGATGCCAGTCTCTTCTCCTTTGTATCTCCCCTCAATAATTCTGAGGCCTTGGCATCCCTACTGTAGGGGTTGAGGTGGGGGTTGGGGAGGAAAAAATCAAGATAAACCCTTCCTTGTTTGCAGTTGAGGCACAGAAATTAGTGACTTCTTTGTGTCAAGAGATCAATCTAGGATATCTCACCCTTAGGCAATTTCCTGAAATTTTCTTCCCTTTAGCATTGGTGGCTTCCCCAGTGGCTCAGCAGGTAAAGAATCCGCCTGCAATGCGGGAGACCTGGGTTCAATCCCTGGGTTGGGAAGATCCCTTGGAGAAGGGAAAGACTACCCACTCCAGTATTCTGGCCTGGAGAATTCCATGGACTGTATAGTCCATGGGGTTGCAAAGAGTTGGACACAACTGAGCCACTTTCACTTCACTTTCTGTGGTATCAGGACTGTCTCTGTGTGGGTGTTGTGAACATTTTTTAATGTTTTTTGAAATTTCTGTTTTAGTTCATCATCTGCAGTTTTTTGATAAGCCCACCACAGCTACGACTTTTCCAGTATGATTATCCTCGGTGGAGCATCATCCTGGGTTACTGCATAGGAACTTCATCTTTCATCTTCATCCCCACATATATAACCTATCGGCTGATTGTCACTCCAGGGACACTTAAGGAGGTATGTGCTAGTCAGAGTGTGTGTAGATTGGTAATTGTTTGGGAAGAAAAGGGTTATTATGCTCTATTCAAAGGAGAGAAGTCCATCACAAGGATTCACCAAGAGGCTCTCAGCCTTACATACTCATATACCTACATCATTATGTAGCCTCTGATAGCTGCCACTGTCATCTTAGGGCATCTCCCATAAGCCTCAAGTATGAAGGTGAATGAGTGAGCTGTTGTCTGGATGCGCCACAGTGCACAGCCTGGTATATAGCATTCTAAACATATTAGGAAACTGCTTTGCCTCCTGCATTCCATTGAGCACAGACATCAGATCAGTGGTGTCTGGAGCAATAACACAAATTTGATTGAAGTGGATTTACTTTAAATCCACTTAAGTAGAGATTATGGTGGAAAATGTCTGTGGTCACTTATTCTAACAGCAATGTGATAAGGGCTATTTAAAAAATCATCACTAAATAAGGATGTTACAACAATATTACGTGCGTGTGTGTTAGTCACTCAGTCGTGTCCGACTTTTTAGACCCCGTGGACTGTAGCCCACCAGGCTCCTCTGTCCATGGGATTCTCCAGGCAAGAGTACTGGAGTGGGTTGCCATTTCCTTCTCCAGGGGATCTTCCTGACATAGGGATCAAACCCAGGTCTCCTGCATTGCAAGTGGATGCTTTACCATCTGAACTACTAGGGAAGCCCAATAATATCATAGTTTTAGCTTAAGTTACTGGAGAAAAAATAAAAGCTGCCATTATAATAGCAGGATTCATGTCAGTAAATGAATAGTGTGCAGTAAAAATTTCAATAACAGAACCTTACAATTTGTATAAGATTGTATATATTTTAAAGTATCTTCATGTAGATTATCTTACTTTGTTATCAAAATACTTTGTGAGATAGATGGGCAGGTATCCTTAGCAAAGATACTGAATCTGGGAATAATGCTGCTCAGGGTTTCCTTATTTCAGTGACTTGTATAGGGACCCACAGTATAGGGAGGCTCAGAATCCAGGGCTTCTGGTTTTTGGTCCAATGCCCTTTCATTCTTAGGTGCAGCTTCTCTTTTGTGTCCTCAGGGTACTAATGGTTTTCGGATGTAGACATTGGCTCTAGAGGTTAGGGAGACGAGTTGTCACTTTTCATCCTGTGCTGTCAGAGTTAGTAGTTCAGGCCACCAGGATTCCCAGCAATGTTAGCAAAATTGAAAATGCTGGGTCATTACTTGCTTGGTTGTGTTTCATGCCACAGCGAGGTTACTGTGGCAGGAGAGCCTGAAGAAGTGGCTGCTTACAGAAGTCCGTGGGTGGGTGCTTTTGTCAGAGGCGAGCTCAAAGGTGAAAAGTGGTATTTGGGGGAAAGCTAGAGGGATGTGCTAACAACCTGAGATCAGAGCTGGGCTAGTCTGTAGGCTCTTAGAGGCAAAACTCAAATACGAGTTTATCACACTCATCTTCCTAAAACATTTCACAAGAAACATGAAGTGAGAGCCTGAGGCAATTACATAGCACCTCTTTTCTGAGAACTGAGATTGCTTCTTTTTGCAAATAGAAAAACTGAATTCTAGGTGAACAGAACTCTGCAAGGAGTTACTAATTTCCTACTCTCAGAACAGCCCTATTACAACCTCATTTCTCCCAAAGGGCTGTGGACTCTGGTGTTGTCTGAAATATATGCTCAGGCCAGAGCCACTGTGTCTGCTCCTTCAGGCTGTTCTTTATGGCAGTCATGACAGCCCACTGACCCCGCTAACCAAACCCAGAGGCCAGGGTCAGGGTTGCGCATTCAGGTCAATACATTTCAGTACTCTTTGGTCACAGACTGTACCTCAAGTCTTGGTCATCTTTCTTGCAAATTCCCATTGGCCACAAGGAAATGCTACCCAAAGGTGTACAATTAGAGAGCTCAGATCCATTAGTAGAGGAGAAGGCTGACTGCAGGGCCACCAGATGGGAAACAGTGGGTTAGGAAGCATCACAATACAGCCAGTCAAGGGGGCCTCGGAGGGAAAAGATTATGGCAAGTCACTTACCTTCTCTGGGCCTTAGTTTCTTCATCTTTAACATGTGCTCACTGAACTGGATTAACATTTCCAAAGTGTGTTGTAAGGAGCTGTAGTTCCATGGGATATCAATTAAGTGTTACTGCTGGGGAAATGTTACATGGTCAAATAATTTTGCAGAATGCTGGATTAAAGCAAAGTTAAATAGGTCTCTTTACAATAGGACTTCTGAAAAGCCTTAACATGGCTATATGCATGCTTAGTTTCTGAGAGGAATAAAGCATATTTTTGCCAAGCACCCCAAGGGACTATTAATTTTTTTGTGAATACCAGACTTTATGGTCTGTAACATTCTATATATGAGGGAGGAATAACTCATATGACATTTTGGTATGTTTTTTTTAAAAAAAAAAAAAAGACTAAGAGAAAAGTAAATTTCTTAACTCTTCTGGGCCCTAGCCACATACAAGGCTGGAGTTTGTGGAGTAAGTCACCACCTGCTCACCTGTAATGTAGAGCCTGTCACAGGCATCTACAACTTGGAGGTCTCAAGGTTGGAGTCATCACCTGGATTAGGTGACTGTCAGAGAAGCCCTTAGTGACCTGCAGAAAGACACTGGGAATGTGGTCCCTAATAAGTAAGCAATCATGAAGATGGTACCAGTGATCCAATGCTTGCATGATCACCTTGTAGAAGGCCAGGGACTGGTAAATTTTGAGAGCAGCAGTAGTCTGGCAACTGGAATGCTGCCCAAATATGGGAAATAAGTGGACCTGGCCTTTTGGGAAATGAGCAGTCAGAAGGGCAGCAGAATGGGCAAATAGACGTTACAGCACAAAACTTTTTGTGCTTTTCACTGTGGGTCTTGCCTCTGCCATAAGCCTGACTGCTCTTCTCTCTCTGCACGGTATAGCTTCACTGAAGACTAGAGTGATGTGTCCAGTTCTCAAAAGGCCTAATTCTCCTTTATCAGTTATGGGTTACAGATTCATCTTTGGGAAAGAATGGTTTGTGAAAATTTGCTTTCTATGACTAGACATGTCCAGGTAGCTGATGAGCACTGTAGTAACTCCTTTTTAAATGGATTCCCAGCGTGAGGTTTCATTATGGTCATCAGGAACACAACATGTACAATTTTGTGAATTTTTACCTATGAGAATGGGAACTTTTAAAATTCCATAGGCCCTGCTCCTTAAAAGAAGAATAACTCCCAGAACCAAGAAATAAAAAAGATTAAGGGGACCACATACTTTTCAATCCAAAATAGAAGGACAGGTAGCAGATCTTCACCTAAAATCAATAAATCAAAATATACTTTCAGATCCAATTTTGCTTTGCGAACCATAGACTTTTGGCCATCAGAGATTTTACTGAGCAACTGAGTATTTTCTTTCCTAAACCTCTGCAGCGCTCCCCACATCTCTGGGCTGCTTCATGTCATCCTGATGCTAAGTTTTACAAGGCAGGCTGTATATTTGATACCCAAACCGAAGCATATTTCAGATCTGTCCCAAAGCTTCTGTGCACCCCAGCTGTTTCTATGGTAAAAATTCTGTCTTTTCCCTGTAATGAGTACTATGTCAAAATGAGATTGCTTTAGGAATGATGATTTGAATGGGCACATCTTTTAAAATTATGTAATAATTTGCACCCTTGTATGAACTAACTACAGGTGAATTCATTAAGGCAGTAACATCTTGGCTGTTCCAGTGACTGATAGCACTATGCACTGTGCCTGTAATGTGTATGCAGGGCACAAGGAGCCTGGCTGAGGTGGGGGGAACCAGAATCTAGTGCTCACTCTGCTCCCCAAGCCCTGTGGGCCACATGAAGCCTCCTCTGCCTAGAGAAAAGGATGTCCTTTCCCAGACCATCAAAGGCATGTTATGGGCCAGCATTGGTTCTATTCAAGGGTCATCATTTTCTCCTATTAGTGTTAAAGTGACTTTTTAGTTTACAGATGCTTTTATATAGTTCCTTTATATGGCATTTCTACCCATATTTGAGAACAAACAAATTAGGGATTCCTTTCGTTTTTAAATTTCTTTCTTTGGCTGTACCTCATGGCATGCAGAACTTCCCCGACCAGGGATCAAACCTGCACCCCCTGCAGTGAAAGCATAAAGTCTTCACCACTGGACTGCCAGGGAAGCCCCGGGATTCCTTTCTTAACAAAGGTCAATAAAACTATTCCAATTTACTATGAACCACCATTTAAATGCTATTTAACCTTTAATATTAATGTTGAAAAAAAACTTTAAGTGTTAAATTACAAGAATATTTATAACATCATATCTTCTTCTTAACAGCGTATTATTAAAGGTATCACCCCAGAAACACCGACAGAAATTCCCTGTGGGGACATCCGCTTGAATGCTGTGTAAAACATCAACAAAAGGAAGATGGCTTCCCAATAACCTCTTCCTCCAGTCCTGACAAGTCACACATCGCCTTCTCCCTCTAAGTCAACGAGTTTCCGGCTAAGCCTAAAGAAGGGCCTTCTTCATAGAGACAGTCCCAAAAGACTATGGTGCCCAAATTCTTTCGGCCTCCTGTCACTTCGTGTGAAATCTCTGGGACATGTTACATTAGACTCTGTGATGCAGCTAAAGTGGACTGCTTTGAATGTGTGAAGCTGTGTATGAAGACCACCATGTCGTCATTAGGACTAGTTTAGGATCAAGTCTGTGAAAGTCTCCTGTGTCATTCCTTCTTATGATCATCAGTATCTAATATTGTTTGCTTCCAAAGATTTCAACTGCTCATGACTGCATAAACCATGTAGGAAAAAACAGGGATACTGTCTTGCTAGCCGTATGTTTTGAGTAGCAGAGAATCCTATAGCTGGAGTCTATTAGATCCCCGTAACCCTTGTGCTGCTGTGGAATCAGGAGAGGAAGATATAAGAAGCTAAACTGAAAAAATAATGTGTATGTGTGAGCATGTGTGTCTGTGTGTACAACTGTTCCAATGTATCCTTACCCATTACAAACTATATGAATTTCCTCTAGTTTTTTTTTACATTAACAAATTCCACCTACTGAAATTTGTATGTATGTTATTATTTGAAGGGTATAATGACTATGACAGGTTCTGCCACCTATTCCTTTTCCAAGGACACTGCTTTAGCCCATATGCTTTCCTCTACGGGCTGGCCTTTAGTATTTGCTGCACTTCACTGCCATCTTCCTGTCTCTCTCTACTAAACATACAGGGTAACAGTCCACAGGCTAATCTGGCCTATTTTATTAGTCACTGTGGCTTGGCTGTGAACTACTCTGAAGATGAATATTGATAAATGCATCTTCAGTGTTCAGTTGGCTATCTGGTTTTAGCTCTGTCTACTTCAAATGACTGAGTTTGACCACTAAGGTTATTTTGCTTTGTGAAGAGTAATTCTCACAGGGTGTAGAGGTCTGACACCCTGACCTAAACCAAGGTCATCCTCAATCCAAAAGTAATTAAGAGAGTCTGGTAAGTGAACCTCCTCCCAACTCCTTGACTTTTCCTAGGTGGCTATCAGGATAGTGGGCCCTCCAGATAATTTTCAAGATTGAGTCTAAATAAGGCTGATTGGAAAAGGGACACTTAAGTTAATAAAACCACATAAAACCCTTAATACAGATCTAGTAAATGTGACTTCAGTGGCTTGGGACACTCAGAGGCATAGGTAGAGAAGCAAATTTTACCTTGTAGTGACATTTCCTTAACCAAAACCTTAAAGGCAGTAAAGCCTAGTCAATGATAAAAGGACTCAATTTTCTGGCCCCGTATCACATCAGTCCTATATATGAATCTAATTCAATCCTAACCACCTTACAGAACGATCACTATAGTAGAGGCCTAATTTCATCCAATTATAGATCTTTCTCCCTTGGCTTCCTTTCCCCAACAATATTCCTCAGCCACCTTCCTGTATTCCACTACATCCTTCTATTTCTGATGCCCTGCTTTCCCCAGTGGGGTATTTTCCCCATAGATGTCAGCTGCTGAGAAATTTCCCAAATTATCAGAGGAAAAGAGGAGGGGGATTTAAAATGACTCTTAGTGACCTACCTTATCTTTGCTTTTTCATTCCTTCTTGCTACCTTATGTCCATTCTCTTTGCTTTCTAGGGTGCTGAAAGGAGAGAGGTGATATAAGTGGCAGTGTATTTGGTGGTAAATAGCTTTGCAAATTTTAAGAACTTGCTTTATATGGATTCTCCCCCTCTCACACACGCTTATGCATTTTCCAAAGATACCATTTTTTAAACAGCACTTTTTCAAACAAAGAGTTTTGTCAAGGCAGGTGTTATACAGGTGTTTTGAAAATTTTCAACTGTCACTAGACTTTAAAAAAATCCAAAATCTCTCTTCAATATAGTCTGCATTTACTTGATTCCTATTTATCAATACTACTCTGAATATTTTTTAAGGAAAACTTACTTGGTAGACCAACTTTAAAATAATCTTTTAAAGACCTTTTACATCTAATGTAGCATTTACATAAAAGCAAAAAATAAAAATGGAATGAATTGTAAAGTGCTGAAGTTAATTTCTTTTCTGTAATTTACTAGTAAGAAATAGGGAACAGACAAGACACAACAAAAGAATGGAGGCCAATTCAGTTGACTGAGATTGTTCCTATATGTTGATATGTAATGGGAGTCCAAACAACTTATCTCCATTCCAAAAAACTTGAGACCCATTTAAAACTTATTCCCTTTGTTGTGTGGAATGCATGACTTGTAACCTAAATTCACTGCCCTGGCTGCCCCATCCGGAGATGGAAGCAAAAACCCCTACAAACCCACCCAGTCAATCAATGTATTAGCTCAAAAATCATATAATGACAAATCGAATAATGAATCTCAAAGTACGGCAAAGTGATTCTGTGAGATTAGTCACTCTCTCACCATCCTCTCTTTTTATGAAGCTTGTTAATTTGGTGCCACCAATATCAAACTTTTAAATACAAAGTTCCACTTAACTTATCCACCCCAAATCTCCTTAAAAAGGGATATTATTCCCCTAGAATTAGAACTATGTTCTGTCTGAAAAGTAGGAAAGACTGACCTGGTACGTTCTATCTGTTGTACAGTTGATTTGGAGGTCACCATCAAAGCAAAGCTTAAAACCACAGAATGCAGTGGCTTAACTGTGCTGTTCTTACGCATCTTAAGACAATCATTAGCTATCCAATGGTACAATCCATGCCCGGTTCCTTTCGTAGCATGTCTTTCGGCTCATAAATCAACACCTGGTGCTTAAGATATCATTAAAATAAGGCAGTATTCAGAAGGCATTTTCTCCATTTTTTTGGTCAGAGACAGTTGGGAAGAGCAGAAGATCCCTCAAAGAGACTATTACAACCTGTCATCACCGTAAACCAATGAAAACAAAACAGTTCTACGCCAAGTAGGAAGTTGTATAGTTCAGTCATCATGGAGCTCACCTGTTACTTACAAGGAGAGTTACACAAAAGGCTCTAAATTAGGAAGGTGAATTTAGAAAGTGCTTGCCAAGTATGCTGGAGACTGAAATTCATAAATCCAAATATTGGAAAAAAAAAAAAAAAAAAAACCACATTAAGACAAGGTATATCCCTATATTGTAGAAAGCTTTCCTGGTGAAACATTCTGAATTTTTTCCTCCAATATCACAGATAAGTCAGTGATATATATTAAAATGTGTCATTTAGTTCCATGGAAGGACTATTTCAAAAGCTCTTTTTTTGTTGTTATTTTTATAGTATCACCTTTCCCCCTCATTGGTTAACTGTCTCTAAATTTCAATGATGGAACATTGTTTTAAAGTTCAGATAACTACATTAGAGGGCAGAAACAAACCTACTTACTTTCTCTACTCTTCCTGGGATCTAGAAATTTCTAAAGAAATATTTCCTCTCCTAGAATGACATAATACTCCTCTCAATTTTTTAATAGGCATTTACTACAATGGAAAAGATGGAATCTTAAGTATGCCTTTGCTTGTGTAACATATAGTTGGAATCCATTCAGTACTGTTTCTACATTAGGTGTATCAAAACAAATTTTGTAATGATTCACAATATATTTCAATTGAAATTTAAGCTTCTATTTCTCAACACCACCTCATAATATCCATACCAAACTACTCTACCACCAACCAAGTTTTTACTTTCTTATCAAAAAGAGATTATCTTCCCTGGCCAAATCTACTTTGGAACCAGTGTGCACTGGTGGAGCACGTCATCAGAAAAGTTTTATGTCTGCTGAACTAAGAACCTTATCATTTAGGAGACAGAATAGGTGATTTCAGTCCTTCAATTCTACAACTAAAGACTATAATTATTATAGTAGATAATCTAACAAATTGTAAACACTGACAGTTCAAACAAATATTTAGGAAAGAGGAGATAGCCCATCTCTAGGCTTAAAATGCCTGAAGTGAAAGTGACATACATCAAACAAATCTCAGAGAAATGTTGAAAATAAAGGAATGAATGAAAGTGAAAGTGTTAGTACGTCAGTTGTGTCCAACTCTTTGCATTCCCATGGACTGAAGCCTGCCAGGCTCCTCTGCCCATGAGATTCTCCAGGCCAGAATACTGGACTGGGTAGCTGTTCCCCTCTCCAGGGGATCTTCCCAACCCAGGGATTGAACCCAGGTTTCCTGCACTGCAGGTGGATTCTTTACCATCTGTGCCACCAGGGAAGCCCTAAATACCTAAATTTCCATAAATAAGAATATTTGCTAATTTTTTTAAAAAGCTACTTGATTCTTACTTGAACTCTAGTATTAGAAGTATACCTTATCTTAAAACTTGATACATGAAGAATGCAAAGTTTAAAGGATAAAATTAGGGACTTATGTAAAATAAGAATCTGCAGTTATTTCTCTAGTAGCATTTAAATATGATCTGATTTACAAAAAAAAAAAACAAACACAAAAAACATTTTCAGGATACTTTGTGTTGAATGTATCAATGGTAGTGATTTAGTTGCCAAGTTGTGTCCCACTTTTGCAACGCCATGGACTGTAGCCTGCCGGGCTCCTCTGTCCTTGGGAATTCTCCAGGAAAGAATACTGGAGTGGGTTGCCATGTCTTCCTCCGGGGACTTTCCCAACCCAGGGATCAAACCCCGGTCTCCTGCATTGCAGGCAGATTCTTTACCAACTGAGCTATGAGGAAAGCCCCGAAAGTATCAATGGGGTGCTTCAAATTCTGGACTATATACAGTTATCTGAATTATATAAATGGTACTTCATTTTCCTCATCTTTAGTTTCTTCTTCCACATTATTTATAGCTAAGAATAAATAAATATTTTCTACTATTCACCTCTGTCAACTGTGGTTATATGAAACTGTCCAATGTTATTTTTTTCATGAGACATTTAAACTTCAATGACAGAATTAAACCTAATTTATACAAAATAAAGAGTCCCCTCTTTAAGATGCATAAAATGCCCATGTACTCATTTATGCAATTTAGTCATAAATGTTCCAAGTTATATTTTAAGACATCAGTAAATGCCTTTTGTTGTTAACTACTACTATAGTAACTCTTAACATCATGATGAATAGACTGTCTCATTAAAAAGAAGAAAAAACAGAATGAAACAAAAATCCCTTCCAAACTCTTAAGATTAAAAGAAGTATCTTAACTGTGTATTGTCAAAACATCCCCCAAAATATCACTGCATGTGATCTGCAAATACTTAGCATCAAAAGTACCTAGAATTAGAAATATTAAATCTTAGTAAAGCAAAATGAATTATTATAATCTATGTAGAGCTTTAGTTTATAATGTACTTTCATAGATATCAGGTTTCCCTGGTGGCTCAGATGGTAAAGAATCTACCCACAATGCAGGAGACCTGGGTTCAATCCCTGGGTGGGGAAGATCCCTTGGAAAAGGAAATGGCAACCCACTACAGTATTTTTGCCTGGAGAATTCTGTGGACAGAGGAATCTGCATGGAGTCGCAAAGAATCGGACGCGATTGAGGCAACTAGTACTTTCACAAGTATCATGTTACTTGATCATCAGATCTATGTGATAGATGTCATTTCCCCAGTTTTGTAGATAAGGAGTGTGAGGTGCAGAGTGATTAACTGATTTGCCCAGGTTCACACAGCTGGAAAGTTCCAGAACAGTCCTTATACCTAGGTTTTCTGATTGCAGGCCAAAGATTATTTGCATGAAAGTGAAAGTCACTCAGTCGTATCTGACTCTGAGACCTCGTGGACTATACAGTCCATGGAATTCTCCAGGCCAGAATACTGGAGTGGGTAGCCATTCTGTTCTTCAGGGAATATCCCAACCCAGGGATCGAATCCAGGTCTCCCACATTGCAGATGGATTCTTCACCAGCTGAACCACAAGGGAAGCCCATTATTTGCATGTCTATTTTTAAAAACATCATCCATATAAAACTCCTAGAAGAGAGCATAGGCTAAACATTCTCTGACATAAATCATACCAATGTTTTCTTAGGTCAGTCTCCCAAGGCAATAGAAAGAAAAACAAATGGGAATTTTTCAGACTTAGAAACTTTTGCATAGCAAAGAAAACCATAAAGTGAAAAGACAACCTATGGAATTGGAGAAAATATTTGCAAACTATGCAACTGACAAGGGCTTAATGTCCAAAATATATAAACAGCTCATACAACCCAATTGAAAAATGGGCAGAAAACCTAGAGAGTTTTCCAAACAAAACATACAGATGGTCACAGGCACACATACAGATGGTCACAGGCACATGAAAAGGTTCTCAACATCACTAATTATGAGAGAAATGCAAATCAAAGCTACAATGAGGTATCATATTGTACCAATCAGAATGGTGACCATTAAAAAGTCTACAAATAACAAATGCTGGAGGGTGTGTGGAAAAAATGGAATCCTCCTACACTGCTGGTGGGAATGCAAGTAGCTGCAGCAACTATGAAAAACAGCATAGAAGTTCCTCAGAAAACTAAAAACAGAATCACCATACGGTCTAGCAATCTCACTCCTGAGCATATATCTGGACAAAACTACAACCCAAAAAGATACATGCACACCTATGTTCATAGCAACACTATTCACAATAGCCAAAGACAGAGACAATATCCAAGACATGGATACAACCTAAATGTCCATTGACAGATGAATGGATAAAGAAGATGTGGTACATATACACAATGGAATACTACTCAGCCACGAAAAAGAAACAATGCCATTTTCAACAACATGGGAAAGACAAATACCATATGATACACCTACATGTGGAATCTAAACTATGGAAATGAACCTACCTACAAAACAGAAACAGGCGCACAGACACAGAGAACAGGTTCTGGTTTGCAAGGGGTCGGGGGGAGGGAAAGGAACAGACTGAGAGTTTGGGTTAGTAGATGCAAATTTTCACATTTAGAATGGGTAAACAGCAAGGTCGTATTGTACAGCACAGGGAACTACAACCAATCTTCTGGGATAAATCATAATGGAAAAGAGTACAAAAAAGAATGTACATACAACTGAGTCACTTTGCTGTATAGCAAAAATTAACGCCTTAAAAATCAATTAAAGAAATATTAAAAAAAAATCATCATCCATAGAAGCCAAAATAAACAGTACTGGAACAAGAGTAAACAAGTGGAGGGAGAAGGAAAATTAAGATAGTGAATCACAGAACAATTGTTTACCAACTCATACAATTTAAGTCCATTATTTTAGACCTCAACTATTTAAAAGAACACGTATCTAGCCACACATATAATGAATCCCTTGTTTATATTGATCCAAATAACTCATTATCATTATTTAACCAAGAACTGCTACCCTGTGCTCTAGTATGACAACTCTAACAAAGGAGTTCAATTCTTCACCAAAGCTGAAGACTTTTAGCCTGCCATTCATGGGCTTCCATGATCTCACCTGAAATTTTCCATTTACACTGTACTACACCCCTCTGTGTACACTCGGTCTATGCTTTTGCAGTATTTGTCACTGTCACTGATAAGACTTAGTATAGAACCTCTATATATGGAACTGTAATAAATGGTACTGTATTTTTAAGAGTATATTAAACAAGACATGTTCATAAATAGGCTACCCAGATCTTTAACTAATTTTTTTTATTTAGGGTATCTCCATCTTTTCACCCTTAGCTAAAACTCATTTATACACGTAACTAATTTAATATCTTGCTAAGGTTTCACAAAAGAGGAATGACGGCATGACACGAGTGACATTTTAAATGTGACACTTTTAAATAAGCATCAATTAAATGGTACAAATGCATCCCAGTTTTTATAAAAGAGAAGTATGTTGTGAGCTAAAAAGCTTAGACAGACCTGTGATCTATATTTTATACTTTAATACAAATTTTAGGACATAAAATGATATTCTCTATTCAAATCCACATTATCTGAAACACAATGTTTATAAAATAAACAGCTCCTGCAACAAAATCAACAACAGAAGAGTTGTTTAAATTATTTCTAATGGTCATAGTAGAGCCAATTTTCCTCATATTACCTATGAGGATTTAGCAATCTCTTTAGGTTACTTGAATATAACCAAGAATGTCATACTGATAAGTAAATATTACATATTAACTTAAACATTCAAGATAAAAGGACTGACTTCTGACTTAACCTAAACCCAAAATGAATTTTGAAAATATATTTTAAAATACCCTCCCAACCACTCTTAACACACTCCTTTATATGTTCACACAGCATGTTTCAGGAGTTGTAATTTTCTGTGCTTCCACAGGTCTTTCTACTGGGGCAGTCATTAATCATCTTCTTTCTCAATATATGTCTTTGCATTAATCCTTGCCATTTGCCGGGCCAAGTATCTGTCTCTTGCTGACATTACAGTTTCTTCATTGCTCCGCTTGGCAAACTTGTTCACTGTCTCATGCGGCCTCTCCTGTTCTTTGCCTGTCTCTTGGCATTCCTCTGTGATTCTGTGTTTTGCTCCCAATGATGCTTCAGAACTAGAGGGTTTCTCTGGGTTTCTTTCTTTGTCCTTTTCCATGTCTCTCATTTTACTGGCTCTTTCCTGGTTAACAAACCTATCCTTTGCCCTAGAATTTGGGCTGCTTTCCTTTCTGTCTCGATTTCTTTCTGAAGATTCAACAGTGACTTCTCGTTTTTCTCTATCTCTATATTTATCACTGTTTTCATATCTTTCTTTTCTTGCTTTCACACGCTCTTCCTTTTCTTTGCTTTTCTCTTCCTTCTCGCATCCTTTCTCATTGTGTCGGTCATAATTATTTCGTTGTCTGTGTCTTTCCTGTTCTCTGGAGGGGTATTTCTCCCTGTCTTTCTCCCTTTTCCATTCTCTGTCATTTCTTTCTCTCTCATCTCTTCCCCTCAGTCTCTCTTCTTCATGCCTCTTCCAGTGGGAATCTCTGTGACTGGACTCTCTGTGCCTATGGGAATCCCTTTTTTCTTTTCGAGAATCACGGTCAGTGTGATAGCTGTCCTGCTCCCTGGCTGGTCTCTCTCGGTGTTCATCTTCCCTTTTCTCACGGCCTCTTGACCTGGAACTTTTTGTGTGGCATTGGGTGCCATGTTCTCTTTCCTCACTAGATGACGGTGAGCGGGCAGGATTCCTGTGATGCTTGGAGTCATTGCTTAAGGTCTCCATGCCCTTTTCCCTTCTGCAGTTCCCTTTATCTTCCTCCGTTTCATCATTCTCACTGCTCTTAGCATCAAAGTCACTGTCTGCATCTGGGTTTTCCTCTACTTTCACACCAGTTTGGCGAATGCAGTTCTCAGGAGGTATTCTGCTCGCTGAACTTACTTCATCAGAGTATCCTTTTGATTTCTCTTCTTTTATCCCAGACCTTAAGAAAAATAATGTAACACAAAATGCCACATTATTAATAACAGTAAATAAGTTCTATAAATAAATTCATAGAATTTTTATCAGTACTTAAATCAATACACTTACAACTGTATATACTTTCTGATTATTCCAAATTCAAAAAGGTGCTGATGTCTATTTACCTGGTAAACATCTATCATTAGTATATTCTAATCATTCAGATTATTTTCAATACTGGTAGAAATGAAAAAGTAAAAATCAGCCTTTCTGTATAGACCACTAGGGGTCTGTGGAAGGTCTTGCTTTTTGCCAAACACAGACAACTAATAATTAGGAAAAGGCATATTCTGGAATAAGTACTAGTTTTCAACAAGAAGTTCAAGTTGTGGATCGTTGATGGATTTTTATTTTTCTTTTCTTTCTAAAAAATACTTAAAATAGTCCTGGAGAAAGATGAAGATAAATTTTTTTCACCACAAAATGGTGACAAAATCTAATTCTAATATCACTAAATAATCCTTCTCACGAATGAAAAGGCATCAGCCTCCTGCTATACACCTCAGCATCTATTATAACAAAATGGAAACATGTGAATCCATCCAGCTATTATAGTTACATTAACACTGTTTACAACACCTACATTTTCCCAGTTGATCAGCATGGTTAATTTATTTACATTACTCACACATTCTCAGTTATCACTTATTCATCACACAAACAAAGCAACAACTATGGTTCTCAAGGAATGGCTTTCCTTAGATACAAATTTAGAACAAATTTTACCTTCAAATATATTTATGTATATATATATTTATAGCATGATAATTTCACTATTCCTGTATCTTATGGGCTTCCCAGGTGGCATTAGTGGTAAACAACCCACCTGCCCATGCAGGAGATATAAGAGATGCAGGTTCAATCCCTGGGTCAGGAAGATCCCCTGGAGAAGGGAATGGCAACCCATTCCAGTATTCTTGCTTGCAGAATCCCATGCCAGGCTCCCAGGACAGAGGAGCCTAATGGGCTACAGTCCAAGGGGTCGCAGAGTCAGACTTGACTGAAGCGACTTAGTATGCATAATATCTTATAATTTTATTCAAAATTCCTCCAACCCTTACTTTCTAGACCAGTACTAGTAGAAATGCCAACAGAAATGAGGAATTCCCTGTAGTCCAGTGGTTATGACTCAGTGCTTTCATTGCCGAGATCCAGGTTCCAACCCTGGTGAGGAATTAAGATTCCACCAGCTGCATAGCATAGCCAGAAAAAGAGAGTCTACAGAAATGGAAATGTCCATATCTGTGCTGTCTAATATTGTAGCCAGTAGCCAAATGTGAGAATGGAATACTTGAAATGTGACTGTGACCAAAATTTTAGATTTAATTTAAAGAGCCACATGAAACTAGTGGCTACATATTGGATAATGCATTTCTAAGCCCCTGATTATGTGAATCTTTATGTTTTACAGAGGCTAGGTCCTATTTATGAAAAGATACGTTTTTTTTACATACTATCTGAACATGCATGCAGGATTACTATCTTGAACTAAAGGTTTTTTAATTAAAAAGCTGTAAATCTCTAGTTATTCATTCAATTAGGTCAGGTTTGGCTGACAACAAAATGTGCAATACTTCAGTCCTCTACTTCCAGGGAGTTTAAATGATCATAGGATCACATCAGAACTCAAGGGCAGTATCTTTCTTCAAATATTCCATATGCCACATCTCACCTGGCTTCACGAAAGCTGCATGTAGGTACTTCCTCTTCACCAACTGCTTGATTTAATAGGTGCCTATAAAATCCACTGAGATCTCTCTGCTTGGTTACATCCAAACGTGCTAAGAGAATGAAAGCAAAAGTGAGAATAATATATTCAACAAGGCAAAACATAGTTCAGTTTTACAGGCACATAGTATATAACATAGTGTATAAACTGGTCTCTGGATCTATACAGTCTAAGGCCAAATTTGGCCTGCTGCCTTTTTTATCAATAGATTTTTACTGGAATGTAGCCCTGTTTGTTTACTATCTTGTCCTGAGTGGTGCTCTAAATGAACACATGTACTTGCTGAGACCAAGTCTTACACATGTGGTTTTCATCCATTTAAAGTTGGTAAGCACTTGACAAATAAGCTGTTTATAATTACTTATTTTACTTTGATCATGAGAAATGACCATGAGTAGAAAGTACTGCAGTAAAGCATTAAGATATTTTTTGGCCTCTGCACATCTTTGTTCTTTCTTGAATTAATGTTATTCTTTTTGTAAATGCCTAGTTAATGCTCCTTGGGTGATGTTAGTTTTCTCATCCCAGGAAAATATGACTAGGATTTAAATCTCAGTTTATATTCCCTTTGACAAATGCTATGCTGTTACACCTTGTAATTGATGTTTTTACATTTGAAATCATTTTCTAAGGCAATGACTTGTGATGATTACAGTTTTAAGCAACAAAATGAGATATAACTTGAAAGTTGAATAGATATAAGTTACTAAGAGTGCAACTGTGTTTTTACCTAAAATCTTCTATTTTATAATACTATATATAACATCACATACTTTGTACCCTGTATTCACATACATAAATTATGACAACATTATAATCTAAAAGTTCAGTGATGAGCAAATGACTACCACAGGGCAGAATTCTCCTATTTCTATTTCCTTATACCCTTCTCCCTCTTTCATTTCACCTTCAAGTGCAGCAGCTCTTCTTTCCCTTTCTTCCTCTTCAGCTCTCTCCTGCAGTTTTTTCTTATAAGCAGATGTTACGAATGCCTCTTTATCATCAAATTCTCCCTTTTCCATTTCTCGTTCTCTCTGTATTTTCTTTTCCATTCTTTTTTCTTGTTCCTTTTTTCTAATTTCAACTGCTTTCAGTAAGTTGTGAATGTACTTGGGCTAGGGGATAAAATAAGGTTATTTAGGAGAGAGTCAAAGATAATGAATTGTTAATATTATATTGTTATCACAAATTCATTAAGATAGAAAGTCAAACAAATAGGATCAACTTCTCAAAATTCAATATAAATTTACTAGCAAGATTGAAAATAAAATTCGTTTCAACAGAAATTTAAGTATAGACAGAATTATTCAAAACACCATTTTCTTTTTAAATCTCAAACTAAATAGGTAATTTTCCCACTGTTTTTCTCACCCTTTTTACAAAATGGTATTTTTTTTACTTCTTCAGACATATGAACAGGAAAGCTTTCCAACTAGTTTTTTCACATTTGTTGAAATACAATTATTTAAAATAGTAGCTTTAATATAATTTTACACCACTACTTTATTTTAGATACTGTAAGATGTAAAGATCCTTAAAAACAAGTCTGTGCTTTGTGAAAGAGTGAGAGAAAATCTGAAATAATTTCATTCAATCTCCACACCTTTACATTTTCGTCAAACTAAAAATTTGATCATGATACACGTGGATGATTCAGTTAACAGCTAGGAAGCAATAAAAAATTATAAAACACAAACAAACAGGAGGAGAAGTACAAAGACTTGTCTAAGAAAAACTTTCAAAAAATAACTTGAAAAAATTTTAAAGCAAAAAACAAAATTCATAAAATTGTTAGATAATTCTCTTGCTCCTGGTTGCTGCTGCTGCTGCTAAGTCACTTCAGTTGTGTCCGACTCTGTGCAACCCCATAGACGGCAGCCCACCAGGCTCCCCCGTCCCTGGTTAGGATACTTTATATATAGCTTCCTACATTCTAACAAATCCACACTATCTGGAACGAGGGGCTCTATATATTTTATATACCTAAAATTTTTTATCAGATCATTCTCGTGGTGAAATAAGAATAAGATACAAAACGCAGGTGAAAGTCAAAGAAAGTTTGTATTTTCAGCTACAAACCTTTCGGTCTTTTCCCAACAGCAATTTGGGGTTACTTTCTTCCTTCTTTTTCTGCATTTCATCATAAATACTGTCATATTCATATACAGTAGAATCTTCTGCAAGAGCCTTCTGAATTTCAAGTTTGGTCTTTTAAAAAAAAAATTGAACATATTTCAAAAATATGAGCCAACTAATAGATACCAGAAAAAGTCTTAAGTAGTTTTTTGGGGACAGGATCATAAATCAGATATATATCATAAAAATTGTTATCAACCACATTTTAAACTTAAAACACTTAGAACAGAGCCTTATATAGAGTAAGTGTTAATTAAACATTGTGCTGTGCTTAGTCGCTCAGTCGTATCTGACTCTTTGCGACCCCGTGGACTACAGACCCCCAGGCTCCTCTGTCCATGGGATTCTCCAGGCAAGAATACCAGAGTGGGTTGCCATGCCCTCCTCCAGGATATTAAACATTATTTATTATTATCTATTCACTTAAAGATAAATAGTTGTGTGTTTAGTCCCTCAGTTGTATCCGACTCTTTGCGAGCCCTTGGACTGTAGCCAGGCTCCTCTGTCCATGAGGTTTTCCAAGCAAGAATACTGGAGTGGATTGCCATTTCCTCCTCTAAGGGATCTTTCTGACCTAGGGATTGAACCCGAGTCTCCTGTGTCTCCTGCATTGCAGGCAGAATCTTTACCCAGTGAGCCATCAGGGAAGCCCTAAAATAGTTATCCACATCAAAAAGTCAAAAGGACTAGGGTATGACTTAGGAACATCAAACCTTAATTTTGAGATGTCTATATTACATATTAAACTTTCATATCATTTTTAGTTGTGTTACCAAATAATATGCTCAGGTTTCAAATGGTAGGAATTACTTTTCTTTTGTAATAGAGAAATGCTTTATTTTTAGAGATGTCACCTCTAGAATTTAAGTAATATATTCATTAAAGAAATTACTTTGCAATACAGTAGTTTAAAGAATTTTTTGTCTGATATAGTTTTCATTAAAAATATTTTAATAATTATAAGGAACTTTTTATTTATTTTCACTGAAGTATAACTGACACAGACTATGATTTGACATTTGTGAAATGATAGTAAGTCTAGTTACCATTCGTCACCATACAAAGCTACCAGAAAAAAAAAAAAAAACTTCCTCAAGTGACAAAAACTTCTAAGATTTACTTTCTTAACAATTTCCAAATTTGCATACAATGTCTATAGTCACTTCAGACTAGTCACTATGCTGTATATTACATCACCATGACTTTTTAAAAAATAACTTGAATTTTTTACCTCTTGATTCTCTTCATCCATTTCACCAAGCTAACCAATACACTTCCCCTCTGGCAACTATCAATCTCTTCTCTATGAGTTTTGTTTTGTTCAAAGGTTTTGTTTTTTAAATTCCATGTATAAGTGAAATCATGAGATATTCGTCTTTCTCGGATTTATTTCATTTAGCATGATAGTCCATCCATGTTATTGCAAATGGCAATATTTCATTTTTTATGGCTGAGTAGTATTCGTGCGTGTGTGTGTGTATACACTCCACATCTTCATTATCCATTCACCCATCAATGGACATTTAGGTAATTTCCATATTCTGGCCATTACAAATAATGCTGTAATGAACACAGGGGTTCATGTATCTTTTCAAATTAGTATTTTCACTTTCTTTGGATACATAGACAAAAGTGGAATTGCTGCATCCTGGCAGCTCACACTAGTAGGAATTATTAAACCATGCAACCCACTGTCAGAATGTCATCTGAAAGCAGAAATGGGTTTAATCTAGAATACAGCAATAAGGAACTAATTCTTCAGTGTGTTTTTCTCCTTTAAAATTTACACAAGAAACCTGAAATCTATGCAAATCAAGAAACATCTTACACATTTTCAAAAAAACAAATGTCAAGATAAAATTATTTAATACACACCTACTGTGTAGTCTCAGTTGCACAGATCCCAAAACTGATACTTTAAATGTGAGCTGAAATAATTACTTCACCAAATACATTTAATTCACCCTTTCCACCTTACCTGTTTCATTGCTTGCTTCTTGGCAGCTTCCCTCTGAAGGCTTTCACTCACGGAGGTCTATAAAACAGGAAAATGATGTCACTGTTTAAACCAATTTAAAAGTTCTTTTCCAGTATTCTGGCAACTAGTTCCTTACTTATGGTTAAAAATACAGTATTATGAATTAACATTTTCAAGGTCATTTCCCTTAGGAGACAAATGAATTTTTAATTTAAGTCATCAAGATATAAGAGAAAATAAATCAGTATGGGACAAGATGAGGTAACATGGATTTTCAGTCCCGGCTTCAACACTGTAATTCAACTTCTATGGATTTCAATTTGCTTTGTGTGCATATATTAATGTGGATGTGCTGAGTCAGGGAAGATTGGCGCCTTCCAATACTAAAATGGTATAACTCCTCCAAACAAAATGCACATTATTTTAATATTCAACACTGAATATAGTATATCACACTCCTAGTACACGCTGACAGATTAGGGACTGCCAGAACTACTTGCTGTTATAATCATTCAATAAATATGTACCAAAAAGCCTACCATGACACTGTTCGAATTTCTGAAGATAGCAGAAAAACAAGTCGCTACGCTTGAGAGATAAATGGTCTGAAAGGAAAAAAACTAAAGAGATAATTATAAATATGATAAGCAATATGATAAAGGGATTAAAAGGGGGGGCTGTGAGACTAAATGTCTGAGGAATCAAGACTTCCCAAAAGAGAGATGACATTAGACCTCAATCAAAAGGAATTTCAGAGAAGGCAAGCAGAGTACAGACAGTAGTAACCATAGGGCAAAAGTAAAGACTTGCAGCTAAGAAAAAAACAGAATACTTGGGAAAAACTGTTTGCCTTAAAGTTTAAGGCTTTGTAAATATCGTAACCAACACAGAAATATAACACAGTAAAGGGGTGCATTTTATGTCGTGCAAATTATATCTTGAAAAAACACTACTCATGAATTTATTTTTAACTGAAAATATAATTCTTAGTTCTAGAACTACAGTTCTCCAGCCTATTGACATTTGCTGTTTTCAGCTGTAGCGTATCAATTGGTGCATGCGCGTTTTCCATGGCAACAAACAAAATAAATGAACTTGTTTCTATGACCATGCAGATGAGTAAAACTAATACACAAAAGCCAGACAGTAATAACAGAACACTTAATAAAATACGTGTATAGGCAGAGACCAACTTTAGGTGACAGTAAACTGACTCCAACTACAGGAAAAGATATTGTTAACAAAAATATTAATAGTAACTAAAATCTATAGTGAAAGTGAAAGCCACTCTTTGTAACCCCATAGACTGCAGCCCACCAGGCTCCTCTGTCCAGGGAATTCTCCAGGCAAGAATATCAGAGTGGATTGTCATTCCCTTCTCCGGGGGATCTTCCCGACCCAGGGGTTGAACTTGGGTCTCCTGCACTGCAGGCAGATTCTTCACCATCTGAGCCACCAGGGAAGCCCTAACATCTATAGAGTCAAGTGCTAGTATGCTAAGTATATTACTTGTGTATTACAAGTATTACTCATTTAAATCAAATGTACCTGTTATGTGATATGACACATTTTTCACTCATTAGAATTATAAACGTGAAAATATTAAATATTCTAGTGAGCATAGCTCATGAAATTCTTTCCAATGCATTTTGTTTGTTGTTTTTCACAGCTTGCAGGACCTTCCTTCCCAAACCAGGGACGGAGCCTAGGCCTGGCTGTGAAAGTGCCAAGTCTTAACCATTGGACCAATGTCTCCGTCTAATTATTGTATACTAAATTTATTTTTCTTAATCATAGAGTCAACAGTGTCCTCAGGATTGACTAGAAGAGTAAATCCCCAGATGCTGGACTTTTGCAATTATTTTTATTATGTTTTCCTATCCCTCTTCCAGTCACCATTCACCTGTTATTACTTTCAAACTGGTTGCTTCAACCTGAACTACTGAACTTGAAAAAAAGAAAAAAACACAAGGCTATTACTTTTTAGGTGTTTATATAATGTAGAATAAGCAGAAGGAAAGGCCTCTCCAATCTAAAAATGTACATACATTTTGAGACATCTCAAGAGACTTTGTTTCCATGTTTATAGCTGTTTGGAATGATGAAATCTGACTTTTGAAAAAATCAGTTATTACTTACAGGAGTGATAAGATATGGAGAGAGTGATTTTACATATCCTATCCACCAACTTGTACCCCAGATTTCAAGAGCATCAGTGGATAAAGAAGTAGCTGAAACTAAGCTGAGAAACTCAGGGAAGACTATCTTCTTTGGAAGTTCATCAGTTTTCTAAATAAAAGAACTTAAAATGATTATTAATGGTGATAGCTAAAATGCCAACTTGTTTAAACATAGATAACTTAAAAAACTGAAAATAGCAGCAATCAAACTTTTGTTTCAGTAATAGTGATTCTATATAAAAATCAGTGCATGTATTAAATAACATTTTAAAATCTTCTACATAACAAACATAAGAAACTGGTTCAGATTCATGTTAGAGATGGTAAAATTAAATGCAGGATCAATAAGACTTTATATTTTAAAGGTCAAGTCTTTCTAGTTTTAAGAGATATTCTTAAATTACAATAATAATACAAATGTTAAGACAAATTTAGTCTGGTTTCCATGAAAAAGAAGGATTTGCAAGAGAAGATAAAAACAAAAAAGGTTCTCCTGCATAAGTCAGGGAAGGTTTCATCTTACTGAATTCAGCAAAAAAAGAAACTGATTTCATACACATGCCCTATGAATAAAATAAAACTAGGATATATAATAACTGCCAACATGTCAGTCTCTAAATTTAAGAGTTCCTAAAGGAGGAAGGGCAGAATAATGGTCACAAGTGTAAGCTCAGGAATCTGACTTTCAAACTGTTCTCTCTTACTAGCTGTGTTATTTCAGGTATGTTACTCATCTATTCAATGGTATCCACCTCACAAGGTGGTTTTGAGGATTAAATGAGATCATATGTAAAAACTACTTTGTAAGTATCTGATTTAAAGAAGAGCTCAATAAACATTAGCTATCATCACTACCATTATTATTACTATGCTAATATTTAAGAATAGTGGGCAAAACAAATGCTCATATTTAAACTAAATATTTAAACAAATGAAAATTAAGTTATGTGAAAATAGTAGCTACAGGTTTTTTTCCCTTCGAGTATTACAATTAAACCAAAGTGTTAACCAAAAAAGCATGTACACTATGTTCCACTTTATCAGTGTGCTTAATAAATATGAAATTGGAACTTACATGAAGTCATAGTATAGTATGATTCAATTTGCAATAACTGAAATAGAAAAATATAGTCTGTTGAATATTTAAAAGGCATACCTATTTTCTCTTGTGTGTTAAGATTCCTTAAGGTTTCATATTCAGGACACCAAAACATAGGAAAATGGAAGATGCATACATTTGAATCCTTCACAAGCCATGGCAGCTGTGGCATAGCTAGAAATGGGCATTCTAGAACTGACAGTGATTTTACTAGCAACTATAAATGAAAATACATTGCTCCAAGGCATGAGATTAGAAAGAACTCTTCTCTTTTTGAGGGAGTCCTCTGCTGTGATGCTATAGTCAAACTGGATGATGGAAGATGACAGCAAGAAATGACTGAATGGACTTCTCTGCACCTTCAACAAAAGAAGACTGGTTAAGTAACTGTATACTGAACAGAAAGTTCTCTAGCCCATTAAAAATCTGCTTTCAACAATATTTAATGGTATGGGGAAACTTTAAGGCTACACCCATGTTAGTCTTTGTTCACTACTCAAGAAGCCACCCAATAACCACCTCCTCTCATTCAATGGCCACACTGCTTCTTGTGTATTTTACCTTGACTCAAACCTTCCCACTGAGTCCTTTAGAAACCCCACATCCTCATCCTCTATAATGAATTTTTCTTTTACTTCCTTGACTAAAAACTGGCTTTTCTCTAAAGACATCTTTCTTTTGAAGCTGCTCATGGCTCACACACCCTGTATTTCACAACACACCCTGTATTTCAGATTAGGAAGCTGTGTGTCCTCCTGATTCTAGTTTCATATACTGTAGGTAAAAAATCCGTGTTCTTATGAAACTCATACTATACGACTGTGCTACACTTACTCCCCTCTTCTCTCAGTTTATGAACCCTTTATTACTTGAGCTCAGTCTCCCTCTCTACTGCGAAACACTATGCCATCTCTCTGGCATGCCCTCATCATCCCAGATAACCCATGCCACAAATACTGACATTGTTTTCCTCATCTCCAGTTATGTTTTAAAAGGTTTTTAAGTTTCCCTTTTAGTTGTATCAAATCTGAGTGCAATTTATTGATGGTTTTCTCTCTACTTCAGCCACCCTCTCTCATGGTCACTCTTGTCATTATCTTCAACTGACTCAGCTCTGAAACTATAAACTTGGGCAACCCACCTTAATCACCACCACTACCCTTCTACCAAATTTCATTGAACATAAGATGTGCATTACTTCATGTTTTAACACTGCTGACATTGGATACAGCTTACGATCAGTGGTATCATCTAATTACTGTTGAACCAGAGGTATTCTTAATACCTTAGTTGATAATACTGCCTGCATGTGTAAATATTAAAGTACCAGCGTCAAAACTTGTAGAATGAGCATCACTGAGCATTCATGCTGTGATTCTTAAAATTATCTAATTTTGTCGAGATAATTTACTTTTGATTGCCACTTGGGGTTATTACTTCACCACCTCCAAATACCCTCCTTAATAACCATCGGGTTTGATGCCAGAGAATGATATAGTGTGGAAATACATAATCTGAGTGAAAAAGTGAGTCCAAAAGAGACTCTAGATTTGAAAAAGCTTTAGAAATTCCTTAACCAACTAACTTCACTTATATTTTGCTTTTTATGTACGTTTAAGAATAACCTAAACTTAAAAATTAATGGCAACCCACTCCAGTACTCTGCCTGGGGAATCCTATGGACAGGGGAGCCTGGTGGGCTGCAGTGCATGGGGTCATTAAGAGTCGGGCACGACTGAGTGACTTTACTTTCACTTTTCACTTTCATGCATTGGAGAAGGAAATGGCAACCCACTACAGCGTTCTTGCCTGGGGAATCCCAGGGACGGGGGAGCCTGGTGGGCTGCTGTCTGTGGGGTCGCACAGAGTCGGACACGACTGAAGTGACTAAGCAGCAGCAAGACTGAAAGAACTCTTCAATACTGTATCATGTACCAAATACACAATTAGAATTCTAAGTGACAAGAAAGACTCATATTTGATACTGTTCTTTTAGTGGTACCTGGTGGCTCAGAAGGTAAACAATCTGTCTGCAGTGCAGGAGACTTGGGTTTGATTCCTGGGTCAAGAAGATCCCCTGGAGAAGGGAATGGCTGCCCACTCCAGTACTCTTGCCTGGGAAATCCCAGAACAGAGGAGTCTCTCTGGCTACAGTCCATGTCCATGGAGTCGCAAAGAGTTGGGCACTACTGAGCAACTAACACTTTCACATAAAGTAACAGTGCAACCTACAATGTTTTAGATTTGAAGAAATATAGTAATTCGCTTGATCACTTATTTCCACTACATCTTTTCTTTGATTTTACGGATAAAATCATTTCATTTTCTATTAGAATCTTTATAGTAAATTGTCAACTATTCTTGTCAATAATCTTAACTCCTTTGCTATCAGATCACATCAGTCGCTCAGTGGTGTCCGACTCTTTGCGACCCCATGAATCACAGCACGCCAGGCCTCCCTGTCCATCACCAACTCTCAGAATTCATTCACTCACATCCATCGAGTCACTGATGCCATCCAGCCATCTCATCCTCTGTCGTCCCCTTCTCCTCTTGCCCCCAATCCCTCCCAGCAGCAGAGTCTTCTCCAATGAGTCAACTCTTCGCATGAGGTGGCCAAAGTACTGAAGTTTCAACTTTAGCATCATTCCTTCCAAAGAAATCCCAGGGCTGATCTCCTTGCAGCCCAAGGGACTCTGAAGAGACTTCTCCAACACCACAGTTCAAAAGCATCAATTCTTTGGCACTCAGCCTTCTTCACAGTCCAACTCCCACATCCACACATGACCACAGGAAAAACCATAGCCTTGACTAGACGGACCTTTGTTGGCAAAGTAATGTCTCTGCTTTTGAACATGCTATCTACCAGGTTGGTCATAACTTTCCTTCCAAGGAGTAAGCGTCTTTTAATTTCATGGCTGCAGTCACCATCTGTAGTGATTTTGGAGCCCAGAAAAATAAAGTCTGACACTGTTTCCACTGTTTCTCCATCTATTTCCCATGTAGTGATGGGACCAGATGCCATGATCTTCGTTTTCTGAATGTTGAGCTTTAAGCCAACCTTTTCACTCTCCTCTTTCACTTTCATTAAGAGGCTTTTGAGTTCCTTTTCACTTTCTGCCATAAGGGTGGTGTCATCTGCCTATCTGAGGTGATTGATATTTCTCCCAGCAATCTTGATTCCAGTGTTTCTTCCAGTGCAGCATTTCTCATGATGTGCTCTGCATATAAGTTAAATAAACAGGGTGACAATATACAGCCTTGACGTACTCCTTTTCCTATTTGGAACCAGTCTGTTGTTCCATGTCTAGTTCTAACTGTTGCTTCCTGACCTACATACAAATTTCTCAAGAGGGAGATCAGGTGGTCTGGTATTCCCATCTCTTTCAGAATTTTCCACAGTTTATTGTGATCCACACAGTCAAAGGCTTTGGCATAGTCAATAAAGCAGAAATAGATGTTTTTCTGGAACTCTCTTGCTTTTTCCATGATCCAGCAGAGGTTGGCAATTTGATCTCTGGTTCCTCTGCCTTTTCTAAAACCAGCTTGCACATCAGGAAGTTCACGGTTCACATATTGCTGAAGCCTGGCTTGGAGAATTCTGAGCATTACTTTACTAGCATGTGAGATGAGTGCAATTGTGCGGTAGTTTGAGCATTCTCTGGCATTGCCTTTCTTTGGGACTGGAATGAAAACTGCCCTTTTCCAGTCCTGTGGCCACTGCTGAGATTTCCAAATTTGCTGGCATATTGAGTGCAGCACTTTCACAGCACCATCTTCCAGGATCTGGAACAGCTCAACTGGAATTCCATCACCTCCATTAGCTTTGTTCATAGTGATGCTTTCTAAGGCCCATTTGACTTTACATTCCGGGATGTCTGGCTCTAGGTCAGTGATCACATCATCATGATTATCTGGGTTGTGAAGATCTTTTTTGTACAGTTCTTTTGTGTATTCTTGCCATCTCTTCCTAAGATCTTCTGCTTCTGTTAGGTCCATACCATTTCTGTCCTTTATCGAGCCCATCTTTGCATGAAATGTTCCTTCAGTATCTCTGATTTTCTTGAAGAGATCCCTAGTCTTTCCCATTCTGTTGTTTTCCTCTATTTCTTTGCATTGATGGCTGAAGGCTTTCTTATCTCTTCTTGCTATTCTTTGGAATGCTGCATTCAGATGTTTATATCTTTCCTTTTCTCCTTTGCTTTTGGCTTCTCTTCTTTTCACAGCTATTTGTAAGGCCTCCCCAGACAGCCATTTTGCTTTTCTGCATTTCTTTTCCATGGGGATGGTCTTGATCCCTGTCTCCTGTACAATGTCACGAACCTCATTCCATAGTTCATCATCTTCTACACTCATCTGACAAATCCAGTCCTGAATCAATCCAACCATGTATTGTCTGTATTAGGCCTGCCGAGCACTTCTGGAAAATATAATTTCTTATTTTCTAATTGTTTGGGCCCTAATGCTACCTACCAATTCTTCTTTTTCACTTAGTCAAGTCTATCTTCTTTCTCTACCAACTATATCCAGGCTCATCTCTTTTTAAACCTCTTAAGTCTTTTGTCAAGGCCCTGTACACACATTAGATTACTGCCACCTTTCAAAACTACTATGAAAAATTGTTATGTACAAAAAATAACATCTGTGAATTCATTATCCAGCCTAAGCAATCCCTATACATCCTTCCCTAATCTCATCTCCTACTCTTTATTTTGAATTTTATTTATAGTCTCCTTACTTTAGTTTTGCTATATACTGAAGGTGCTCAGACATGCTACCTGAAAATATGCTGCTTTGACATTCTGATATTCTGAGTTAAAGACACTTGAGAAAGAGCAGCTGCAAGGACACTCTGATCTTCCTTTTTTCCCTAAAGCACGAAATAAAATTCGCATGGGAAAGTGTCTTCCCTGTACTAGGAGTTAGAAACATTCTTATCACCAGAGATGGGGGAGTCAAGGCCAGGAGAAAGCTATACAAACAGATTTGTTTGCGTAACTCTTTCTTTAGTCTGCTCCAAATTTTACTTCTCCACAATTGCTCCCTTTGTTAACCTACTATATAAGCACTTAGTCTGTTCATTTCTTTGAGTTCTGTTTTTTCTTGTGAAAGCTCCCATATACATGTAAAAGAATTTCCTATTCTTTCCTCCTGCTCATCTATCTTATGTCAGTCCCAGCTGGAGTCTCTAGTAGAGTAGAGGAATAGTTTACCTCCTCCACAGTTTACATCTCTAAATGATGTTGCATTATTTTACAGAATATAAACTAGCATCCACTCCTCTGCTGATGAACATCTGGGTTTCCCTTTTCTGCAAACAAAAAAAACCTATGAACCTCATTGTGTGTCCTGATATACATGTGCAACCATTTAGGAGCAGAACTGCTACATTGTAGGATTATCTTCAATTTCAATAAATATTGATAAATTATTCTCTCAAGTAGTCTAAACAATTCACTCGCCCATTTACAGTATATAAATTCCTACTACTCTATTCTTGGGAACATTTTATATTATGGAACATCTTATTCTATAGGCAATTTTATGGACATAAAATGATTTTATTTTGCATTTACCTTATCATTAACGAGGCTGAACATCTTTTCATGTATTTATTAGTCAGCTAAAGTTTCCTTTGCTGTGAAAAACCTATTTATGTCTTTTGTACACTTTTCTATTTGGGTTCTTTGTTTTCCCTTAATGATTTGCTGGAGTTCTTGGTATAGTCTGGATAACAATCTTTTGTTTATATGGTTGCAAACATCTTTCCTCTATGGCTTTATCTTTTCCCTTTTTGAGTGATATCTATGATGTTGGCATCTTCAAAGAGAAACATCAAAAAAAGAACTCCTAGAACTCTCTCACAAAACCTAAAAACCTTAAGTGGGCCAGAACCCAGGCTCAAATCTCTCCTGTAAGAAAACAAAGATCCCTCCCCCTCTGACCCAAACAGCCACCTTAAGAATCCTGGCATCCCTTTAGAGCCAAAGTGGAATACTGTTGTTGCCTCTATCCACATTCATTCCTTAACCCCAGCATAACCTGGCCTCTATCCCTACCACTCCAGTGAAACTGTTCTCTATAAAACCTTTGCTGTTAAGCCTAAACAATACTTCGGGCATTTATCTTATCTGACCTCTCAGAAATATCTGACATAGCTGATCCTGGCCTTGCTTTAAACTCTGTCCAGGGAGTTCCCTGGTGGCCTAGTGGTTAGGATGCTGGGCTTTCATTGCCATGATCAATTCAATCTTTGGTCAGGGAGAACTGAGATTCTACAAGCCACGGAGCATGGCCAACAACAGCAATGACCAGCCCCCCGCCCCCACCCAAGAATACAAAAGGTACATACATATTCAAGCATGTATATCAAATATCAGAGTATATTTAAAAGGAAATGGGAGAGGGAATGAAGAAGAAAACTGATAAAGTAAGAGAGTCTTTGCAGGCTGATAATGTGAATGTGCCTTGAAATGAGAAGTATGGCTAATAATTCTGTTTCAAAAATGAGTCTTACTACATGCATAATAGTTCTTTCCTTGTCAGAGATGTCACAGTTCCCAAAAGACAAACACACATGTGCACAAGCATAGAGATAGAGAAGAAAATGTCATAAAGTATGCTGTTCTGAAGTAAAAATATTATTTCATATGACATTTCTCTGTGATGAAAAGCAAAAAGTGGGAGAAGCATAAAAGGAATGTAAATAAAAGCGTAATTTTGGACTCCTCATAAGGAAAACAATAGTTCTTTAATATTCATATATAAAGTAGCAAGGATTAAAGGGAAAAAACAAACTCAAACATGATTCTCAATATCCTATGCTGCATCAGTCAAAAAGAATGATAAAAAAACATTTTGTAAGATTTAGTACTAATAAAAGCATTATAACATCTCTTCCAGTTATTGTTTAATTTACCACACCAATAAATTGCTTACAATTTATTCCACTTATTTCCCAAAGGAACATCATTAACCCTGTTGGTAATAACCAGTACATTTATAATCAACAGTTGAAGGTCTTATAATCTTCCTCTCCACATAGGCCAAATTTTAATGAAATACACTTGGTAATGTATTTTTTTCAAAAGACAAGCAAAAGTTTGGCACCTAATATATAATCATAATGACCGAGTCAGGTGTGCAGTATCCCCAATACAGACTTTATTAGAGTTCAGTTATACATACACAATCTCTTGACACTGAAGATGTAGTTCTTACAGATAAAACCCAAAGGCAGGAAATGAATCTCCTCCCAAATACTGCTTCTTATCTTTAAAGTAGCCTCAAATTATTACTAAACTAATAAAGTAATTTTGTTTCAGAAAGTGATCTGATCTATTTTCAGTTTTTGATAAATCCAAGAATGAGATGGGGGATTATTGCTTTTTGTCTGACTACACTCACTGAAACACAACAGGAAAATAAAGAAAAAACTTTTTTTTAATGGTTTTTATGGTGAAGCTAGAATAAGCAATATCAAAGTCTGTCGGTGAATGAGAAAGATGCATATGGTTTTAGAAAAACAGAAAGCTAATTCTGTTATTTAATAACAAATGTAGAAGTAAAGCTTTTACCATTTTCTAATCAGAAATTGTCAGTTAAAAATGATGACTAAAAAGGGTGCAATAAGATTGTATAGAAATAAAACAATGCAAAAATAGAATTATGGTTATTACTGCCTGTTTTATAAAAAATTTTTCTAATATAATGATTCTGAGTTAAAGGCCGCAACCCAAAATGAAGATCAAGATTCCATTAAAAAGTCTCAAAAAAGTCAAGCTACCAAAGTCAACAGTCTACCACAAAGTGGGATGCAGACAGCACAAGAAACTTTCAGATGACTAGTGAGTAATGATGACAGCTATTGCACACAAAGAAGATATTATTTTTATTGTAGCAATACAGCTACCATTTGGGCTTCCCAGTTGGTGCTAATGGTAAAGAACCTGCCTGTTAACACAAGAGACTCAAGAGACATTGGTTCAATCCTGGAATGTCAGGAAGATCCCCTGCAGCAGGGCATGGCAATCCACTCCAGTATTTTTGCCTGGAGAATCCCATGGACAGAGAAGCTTAGAGGGCTACAGTTCACAGTGTTGCAGAGTCAGTAACAACAGGCGACTTAGCACACACTCACAGCTACTGTTTATGATACTTCTATTCTATGCATGCAATGTACTAGGCACTTAAGGTACTTTTGGTCCTTAAAATAAATATTTAGAGATTACAGAGATTTTTTTTTTTAATGTGGAACTAAAACTAAGAGATTAAACAATTTGCTCAAGATGTCAGAGCTAGGAAAGCAACGTAAGTTTCTGATTTAAAGTGGCAGGTTAATACATGCTGCAGCCTCCTCCTCCTCCAAATCCATAGAATGAAAGTAAAGAAATCCATAATCATGCTAGAAAATAAGAAAGGATACTGTCAACGGACTGGAAACTTGAGGAAGACAGCAGACTAGAAACCAAAACTCTCCAGAGAGTGAATGCCAGAAAAGATGGGTATGGTTCCCAGGGTACTACATGTTCTGATGTAAAGGATACAAAGAGCACAAGACAAAGACGAATTAATTGGCGTTTGTGAATTAGACGCAGCAGTGCAGGTGACCCATGTTACATTCTACCTTTTCTGGAAAAGGCCTATTAAAAGATTTCATTTCTGCCTTTAAGTGAACACACGACTGCTCAAAGTTTACAACACCAAAGATAAAAGAGAAAAATCCTAACAACACCTGGGAAAGAAGCTGAGCATGATGATTACTTACAAAGAATTAGACCGATACCAGGGCCCTCCACTTGGAAATAATGTAAATAAAAGGAAAACAAAGTATTATTTTAAAGTTTGGAATGAAAATAACTTTGAACTTGAAATTCTATATATAGCCAAAACTATCTTTCAAGAGTAAAGGTAAAATAAAGACATCTGTAGATCTGCAAGGATTTAAAGATTATCACCCACAGATACTCTCTAAAAGAATTACTCAAGAAAATACCACTGGAAGTACAAAGAAGTAGGATGCAGAAATCAACAATGCATGAATGGTTAAAAAAAAAAAACTACTAAAATCTGAGATGCAATCAACCTAGCAGAAAAAGAGAAAATAGGAGGGAAAAACTTGCTAAGGTTTTTGATTAAGAGAGAATGTGAATATTCTAATCACCATTAGAGTAATATAAGTTTAGTTACTGTGCTGAAATTTTAAGGGTAAACATCACAATAAAAGAATGTGAAACTCTTGGAGGTATAATGGAACAGCCACCATTGCCATAGCAACAAAACCTTAATTCAACAACCAGAAGAAGAAATAAGAAATAAGTAAGACTAATAAGAAAGCATGGTAAACAAGAAATACAAAATGACACGAATAAGTCCAAACATCACAATCATCTATTTAAAAGACAAGGACAAAACACTGCTATATCCAAGAGATACAAAAAAAAAGTAACAAGTAAATGAATGGATGAATTCAGAAAAGCTGAAAATAAAGAGATGATGAGAGACACAGCACAAATAGGCTAAAAAAGGAAGAACAGAGCAATATTAATTTAAACAAATCTTAAGGCAAAAATGGAACAACCCAAGAAGATACTAATAATCTTTACAAAATTAACATAGTTTCAAATGTATAAAATTTATTTAAAAAGAGAAACCAGCAAACTGTAACCATCGTGGTAAACTACCATACCATCCTCAGAAAAATATCGAATAGATAACAAGTGAGAAAAGGTACAGACTCGAATAATACAGTTAAGTTTGGATAGGGAATGGAAACTCATTCTGGAACCTGAGAGACGCAGCCTATAGTAATAATCAGTAGGGACTGGCAGAAACTATAGCTAACCACAGAGTACAAGCCCCACCTAAAGGTAGTCACACTTCAAAAAAATTTAAAAAGATTGTCATGACAGATGGCAACTTGCTTGTGTCTATTAAATAACTGAATGTATGACTATACACATGAACATAAATACATATTCATATACATGTTTATAAGTGTTTATTACAGTACAAGTGTGTCCAGTACTTTAAAGAAAACAAAAATATTTTCATTTGAAATATACCTGGATCAGTCACAAAACCTGTATTAAGCCATGAAGGAAATGTCAAGACATTACAAAAAGCAGAAGTCTCACATGGACCATGTTCACAGGCAAAATGCATTAGCATAAAAAACAGCAAACAGGAAAAAACCAGATACCTGGAAATTACAATTCTAAATGATTCTTGTGTTAAAAAAAAAAAAAAAGAATCAAAATGAAACTTATAAGCTTCTTGTTAAAAAATATACAATGAGGGTCAGCAAATAACAAAACCTATGGCAAGCAAAGCTGCTGCTGCTGCTGCTAAGTCGCTTCACTCTAGTCTGACTTGTACAACCCCATAGACGGCAGCCCACTAGGCTCCTCCATCCCTGGGATTCTCCAGGCAAGGGTACTGGAGTGGGGTGCCACTGCCTTCTCTGGCAAGCAAAGCAGGACTATGGAAAAGTTTATAGCCATTAATAAATGTTTTAGGAAACAAAAAAGATGTTCAACTGAAGAGTGTAAGAAAGAACAGACAAGAACAAAGGTTGTATGGAAATAAGAGAGAACAAAATAAACAAAATAGAAAACTAAAAGATAACTGAATGACCAATAATCAGAAAGTTAATTCTTGTAAAAGGTAATATAATAGCCAAACTTTTGCCAGGTCTGATCAAGGAAAAAGAGAGAAAAATAGCAAACAACATGGGGGGAGGGAGACATAATTACAAGTTCAGAAGAGATTTTTAGTAAGTATTTTATTATTAAAATCGTCTACAAATATAATCTGAATTCCTACAAAAATGAATGATTTAGGAAAACACAAATAACCAAAATTGGCTGAAAATGTAGAAACTGAAATAGATCGAAAAAGGAAGAAACTGAAATAAATAGTTAAGGACCAAATGCAAAATATTACTGTGTATTTTAAAATATTTTAAAGGAACATACTTTCTGTTAACTGTTCTAAAGCAGAGGCTATCAGATGTTTTGGTCTCAGGACAATTTTACACTCAAAATTATTAAGGACCCAAAGAACTTCTGTTTATGTGCTTTATACCTATTAATATTTACCATATTAGAAAGTAAAACAGAGAATTGTAAATATTTATTGATTCATTGAAAAATAACAATAAACCCATCTCATACTCAAAACAGTCTTATGAAAAATAACTACAAAAAAATTTAATTAGAAGAGTAGCAGTGCTCTATTATCTTTGCAAGTCTATTTAATTGAGGACTGTTGGGTTTTCTCATACTGCTCTATCTTCAATTTGTTGCAATCCACATGTACTGCAATATCTGGGAAACTCCACTGTACATTAAGAAGAAAATGAGAGTAAAAAAAGGTAAATTAATGTCTTAGTATTGCTATGAAAATAGTTCTGACTTTGCAGACCTCATGAAAGGATCCTGAGAACATCCAGGGGTCTCCATATTACAACTGGAGAGCACTGTTATAGAAAAGAAAAAAAAAAGGTGGAGAGCTACACCAATATCAGATAAGAACAGAATAAGAAAACTACAAGCCAGTGTGACTTAACAGCAAATACTTACCTTATATCATACACAAAAATTAGCTCAAAACTGATCAAAGACCTAAACCGAAGAGTTAAAACTCTTAGGGAAAAAAACGGGAAAAACTTCATACATTGGATTTGGCAATGATTTACTGGATGTCACCAAAAGCACAGACAATGAAAGAAAATGTGATAAACTGGGCTTCATCAAACTTCAAAATTCTGTGCATCAGACAAAAATCAACAGAGTGAGAAGGTAACCCAATGAAAAGAAGAAAATATTCACAAGTCATATATCTAATAACCAGAATACATTCCTACAACTTAACAACTTAATAATGGGCAGAAGGACCTCAACAGAGACTTCTCCAAAACAGATCTACACATGAGCAATAAGCACAAGAAAGATGCTCCACAACATCAATTATTAGGGAAATGCAAATCAAAAGCACAATTAGGTATTACCTCACTACCATGAGAATGAAATGAAGTGTTGGTCACTCAGTCTGACTCTTTCCAACCCCATGGACTGTAGCCCAGTAGGCTCCTCAGTCCATGCAATTTTCCAGGCAAGAATACTGGAATGGGTTGCCATTCCCTTCTCCAGAGGACCTTCCTGACCCAGGGATCACACCTGGGTCTCCTGCATTGCAAGTAGATTCTTTACCATCTGAGCCACCAGGGAAGCCCAATCCATGGGAATAGCTATTATCAAAAAAAAAAAAAAAAAAAAAGTCAATAATAACTATTGAAAGTTTTGGAAAGGATGTGGAGAAACTGGAACCACTGTTCACTGTTGGCAGAAATGTAAAATGGTGCAGCCACTGTGGAAAACAATGTGGTGGTTCCTCAACAATATAATTACCATATGATCCAACAATTCCACTTGGGTATATACACAAAAGAACCGAAAGCAGGGACTCAAAAGACACTTGTACACAAATGTCATAAAGGCATTACTCACAACACTCAAAAGCTGGAAGAAACCCAAGTGTCCACGACAGATGAATGGATAAACAAAATGTGTTACATACACAAAACGGATTATGCAACCTTAAAAAGAAAGGAACTTCTGACACGTGCTACAACATGGATGAAACTTGAGGACATTATGCTAAGTGAAGAGTGAAGTGAAAGCTGCTCAGTCATGTCCAACTCTTTGCAATCCCATGGGTCATACAGTCCATGGAATTGTCCAGGCCAGAATACTGGAATGGGTAGCCATTCCCTTCTCCAGGGGATCTTCCTAACTTAGGGAATGGACCCAGGTCTTCCACATTGCAAGCAGATTCTTTACCAGTTCAGCAACAAAGGAAGCCCAAGAATACTGGAGTGGGTAACCTATCCCTTCTCCAGGGGATCTTCCTGACCCAGGAATCAAACTGGGGTCTCCTGCATTGCAGGCAGATTCTTTACCAACAGAGCTATCAGGGAAGCCCATGCTAAGTGAAGTCGGTCACAAAAAGACAAATACTGTATGATTCAACTTATATAAGAAAAGTAGTCAAGTTCATAAATGGTGGAATGGCAGTTCCCAGGAGCTAGGGAGAGGAGGAAAAGGGGAGTTAATACTTAATGGGTACAGAGTTTCAGTTTGGAAAAATGAAAAAGTTCTGAAGATGAAGAGTGGTGATAGTTGCACAGGAATGTGAATGCATTTAACCCCACTTAAAAAATAGCTAAATGGTAAATTTTGTGTTATGTATACTTGGTGGCATGCTCAGTCATGTCTGACTCTTTGTGACCTCAAGGACTACAGCCCTTTCAGGCTCCTCTGTTCATGGGATCGTCCTGGCAAGAATACTGGAGTGAGTTGCTATTTTTCCTCCACACATCTTCCCAACTTATGGATCAAACCCACATCTTCTGTGGCTCCTTTACTGCACACAGATTCTTTACCACTGAGCCACCACAGAAGCCCTATGTATCAGTTCAGTTCAGTCACTCCATCGTGTCCGACTCTTTGCGACCCTATGAACTGCAGCACGCCAGGCCTCCCTGTCCATCACCAACTCCCGGAGTTCACTCAAACTCATGTCCATTGAGTCGGTGATGCCATCCAGCCATCTAATCCTCTGTGGTCCCCTTTTCCTCTTGCCCCCAATCCCTCCCAGCATCAGAGTCTTTTCCAATGAGTCAACTCTTTGCACGAGGTGGCCAAAGTACAGCTTTAGCATCATTCCTTCCAAGAACACCCAGGGCTGATCTCTTTTAGAATGGACTGTTTGGGTCTCCTTGCAGGCTAAGGGACTCTCAAGAGTCTTCTCCAACACCACAGTTCAAAAGCATCAATTCTTCGGAGCTCAGCTTTCTTCACAGTCCAACTCTCACATCCACACATGACCACTGGAAAAATCATAGCCTTGACTAGACGGACCTTTGTTGGCAAAGTAATGTCTCTGCTTTTGAATATGCTATCTATGTTGGTCGTAACTTTTCTTCCAAGGAATAAGTGTCTTTTAATTTCATGGCTGCAGTCACCATATGCAGTGATTTTGGAGCCCAAAAAAATAAAGTCTGCCACTGTTTCCCCTATGTATGCTGCTGCTAAGTTGCTTCAGTTGTGTCCGACTCTGTGCGGCCCCATGGGCTGCAGCCTACCAGGCTTCTCCATCCATGGGATTCTCCAGGCAAGAACACTGGAGTGGGTTGCCATTTCCTTCTCCATCCCTATGTATACTTTAGCACAATTTTAAAAAAAGGGGAAGGGGATGAAGTCCAGCCACACATATAAAGTAATAGCCCCCCAAAAATAAAGTCTGATACTATTTCCACATCTATTTCCCATGAAGTGATGGGACCAGATGCCATGATCTTAGTTTTCTGAAGGTTGAGCTTCAAGCCAACTTTTTCACTCTCCTCTTTCATCAAGAGGCTTTTTAGTTCCTCTTCACTTTCTGCCATAAGGGTGGTGTCATCTGCATATCTGAGGTGATTGATATTTCTCCCAGCAATCTTGATTCTAGCTTGTGCTTCTTCCAGCCCAGTGTTTCTCATGATGTACTCTGCATATAAGTTAAATAAGCAGGGTAACAATATACAGCCTTGACGTACTCCTTTTCCTATTGGAACCAGTCTGTTGTTCCATGTCCAGTTCTAACTGTTGCTTCCTGACCTGCATATAGGTTTCTCAAGAAGTAGGTCAGGTGATCTGGTATTCCCATCTCTTTCAGAATTTTCCACAGTTCATTGTGATCCACACAGTCAAAGGCTTTGGCATAGTCAATAAAGCAGAAATAGATGTTTTTCTGGAACTCTCTTGCTTTTTCAATGATCCAGCAGATGTTGGCAATTTGATCTCTGGTTCCTCTGCCTTTTCTAAAACCAGCTTGAACATCTGGACGTTCACGGTTCACAGAGTTACTGACCAACTTTCACTAATTTATTCTGCATCAACAAACAACATGAAGATCTCATGGCTTCCAACACAAAGGTTTATTTCTTGCTCATACTACATTGTCCACTATGAATGGCTACAGGTCCATACTGTCTTTATTCCAGGACTGAGACTGAAAGTGCAGTCCCTATCTGCAACATGCTTTTTTTCCTGTCTGCTGTTCATATGGCAGACAGGAAAAAAAGGAATGACTGAATCAGATGACTCTCAAAAAAGCTTCTGCTCAGATATAGCTTATCACTTCCATTCACATTCCACATTGGTCAAAACAAGTCTCATGAATAAGCCAAGGGTCAGGAAGGATACTCTCCCGCAGGGAGGGTCATCTGATGGGAGGACTCTATAGAGATGGACCCAGTTAGAGAGGGCTACCCAATAACTGTAAACATAACTTGGGGATGACCAATCTACAGCAAAGGGCAACTCCCTGAAAAAAAGGTATTTACCATGAACCTAGAGCAAAAATAACTACTGCTGTATATCAACAATAAATGCTTAGAAAATTAATAAATGTAACAATAAATTTAAAAGATCTCAATCAAACACATGAGCTGTGAAGCCAATTAACTATGTTATCTTCTATCTTAGACAAACTGCTTGTTTCTTCCACTGTGAAGATAATGAAAACCTATTTCACTGATTTTAGAATCAAATTTTTTCACACTTTAACCTCTCAGAAATTGATGACTTCTTGAAAGAACAGCTGTTTCTTAGGACGCAATAATGTAGTGTATGAAAATTTTTCATTGACACTTTCTGATAACATCAAGAAAGCATCAAAGTATCTTACACTTGATAACATATGGGTAATATTTAGTGTTACTGTGATGATCACATGAGCTAATTCATGTAAAACAGAGCACTACTTAATATACAGCAAGCTCTCAATAAATATTAATTTTCTTATTCTGTCCTACTATATTTAATCAAATATATATATATATATACACCAACCCACTCCAGTATATATTTTGATTATATATAATCAAAACAGATTATAATGCTAAAGTAATTGAAATAAAAAGGCAATGAACCAGGATTAGAGAAAGAAATAAAATGGAAGAGAACAAACAGGGATACAGACCCACAGATTTATAGGAATTTAATACATAATAAACAAATCATTATGTATTAGAGAGGATAGCACATAATGGTAGTTCTCATTGTATCACACTTAATACCCTCCTTTTATAGGAAGTATTTGTAAATGTCCCTTGTGTGTTTTAGTTGCTTAGTCCTGTCCAACTCTTTGCAACCCCATGGACTGTAGTCTGCCAGGCTCCTCAGTCCATGGAATTCTGGACATGGAATACTGGAGTACTCTTGCCCTTCTCTAGGGGAGCTTCCTGACCCAGGGATTGAATCCACGTCTCCTGAATTGTAGGTGGATTCTTTACAGTCTGAGCTGCCAGGGAAGCAAATGCCCTTAACCGTACTGAAAATGGATAATCTAATCTGTACATACCATTTTTAAAAGCTATACACACACACACTTCTTTCTAACTCAGTTTGGATACACACACGTACATCCTTACAGAACTATAAAGAATAAAGAGAAATTAATTTATAAAATAATAATATGTAAATATGTAACATTAAAAATAGTAATTTGTCAAATGCTTCTACAAGGTGGAATCAGTGTAATCACCATGCTACGGATACAAATGCTAACTTGAATTGGTGACGCAGACACCACAAGTTACACTGTGGACGGGGACATGAGTTTCTTACATGGTAGACTCTTGGTGAAGTTCTAAACAGACAAGGGTACAATCTTCACTCTATAAGACAGTTAAAAGCAAAGGAAGGACTTCCCTGGTGGCGCAGCAGATGGGAATTCATGTGCCAATACAGATGACATGGGTTCGATCCCTGGTCCAGGAAGACCTCCCATGCTGTGGCAAACTAAGCCTGTGTGCCACGACTACTGAGCCCACACCCTAGAGAGCCTGTGAGCTGCAACTACAGAGCCCGTGTGCTACAACTAATGAAGGCCATGTGCCTAGAGTCTGTGCTATGCAACAAGAGAAGCAAGTCAGTGCAAAGAGAAGCCCTTGCACAGCAACACACAATAGACCCTACTCCCAGAGTAGACCCTGCTTCCTTGCAACTACAAGAAATCCCACACAAAGACGAACCAGCACAGCCAAAAATAAATAAATAAGATTACAAAAAAAAAAAAAAAAGAGTAGGAGAATTTTAGCCTACATTTTGCCACATATAAATAATACTTTTTAAAAACTAATGAAATTTTCATTCTATTAAACACTTTTATTAATAAAAACAAAATGCACAAAACACATTTTGTGTTTATGTGTAAAAAGAACAAGTCCAAGGCTAACAAAATTATAGTTTTTCATCTATATACATCTTCAGAGGGATTTCATCTATATGGATGGGGCAATAAAATACAGAATAGTTACAATCCCTGGGCCACATCAAAACTTGGTGTCAATAATACACTCAGTAACTGTGATAAGTTATAAAAGTCACTTTATAAGTTTCTTAATGCCCCTCTTTAAGTGTTGAAAACCCTTGGAATAAGACTGTTCAAAAAAATTGGACAAATGGACATCCATCTCGTTGAAAATAGACTCATCTCCCCAAAATATTCCTAATCCACAAGAAAGCAAAGCTGTATAATTTCACATGATAAGAACTGCAATTCAACTGTAAGCTACTTGTGTTCCTGTTCCAACCAGTAAACAAATCAACTCTTGAAGTCCCTGAGCTCTGCCAATTTTCCAACTAACCCCTTTTCCATTGCTTCTCTCAAACTTTTAAAATTTCATTACAAACTGCCTCTCAGAAGGAGTAATTATTATGTTTAAAAGCACAGACTTTGGATAAGGCAGATCACTTCAATTCAGTTGCTCAGTTGTGTCTGACTCTTTGTAACCCCACAGACTGCAGCATGCCATGCATCCCTGTCCATTACCAACTCCCGGAGTTTGCTCAAACTCATGTCCATCAAGTCAGTGATGCCATCCAACCATCTCATCCTCTGTTGTCTCCTTCTCCTGCCTTCAATCTTTCCCAGCATCAGGGTCTTTTCCAATGAGTCAGTTCTTCCCATCAGGCGGCCAAAGTATTAGAGATTCAGCATCAGCCCTTCCAACTAGTATTCAGGACTGATTTCCTTTAGGATTGATTGGCTTTATCTCCTTGCTATCCAAGGGACTCTCAAGAGTCTTCTCCAAAACCACAGTTCAAAAGCATTGATTCTTTGGTGCTCAGCTTTATAGTCCCAACTCTCACATCCACACATGACTACTAGAAAAACCATAGCTTTGACTAGACGGACCTTTGTCAGCCAAGTAATGTCTCTGCTTTTTAATTTGGTGTCTAGGTTGGTCATAGCTTTTCTTCCGAGAATCAAGTGTCTTTTAATTTCATGGCTGTACTCACCATCTGCAGTGATTCTGAAGCCCCCAAAAACAAAGTCTCTGACTGTTTATACTGTTTCCCCATCTATTTACCATTAAGTGTTGGAACCGGATGCCATGATCTTAGTTTTGTGAATGTTGAGTTTTAAGCCAACTTTTTCACTTTCCTCTTTCACTTCCATCAGTTATTGTTTTCTGCCATAAGGGTAGTGTCACCTGCATATCTGAGGTTACTGATGCTTCTCCTGGCAATTTTGATTCCAGCTTCTACTTCATTCAGCCCAGCATTTCACATCAGGCAGATCTTCTGGGGTCAAAATCTAGCTCTATTATCTAACTACTCTGTGTGACACAGGTCAATTTACTTAAGTACTTGACACCTTAGATTCTTTAGCATAAAAGCTCCCTTTTCCTTTAGCTTCTTTCCTTTTAGACATGCACAAATCATCTCCATCTAAGATAACAACAAAAAGGAAATTTTCACCAACTCTACCATTATTCCTTCTATCATCTCCAATTCCTTCTTGCTTTTCCCAATCAAACTCTTTCAAAATAAGACTACTAATTAAAGAAGTTAATGATCATGTAACAGGGAAAAAAGGATGGAAATGGAGACTGAAGAACTAAGAAAAAATATTAAAACTAAAACACACCATTCAGTTCAGTCGCTCCGTGGTGTCCAACTCTTTGTGACCCCATGAATTGCAGCGCGCCAGGCCTCTCTGTCCATCACCAACTCCCGGAGTTCACTCAAACTCACGTGCATTGAGTCGGTGATGTCATCCAGCCATCTCGTCCTCTGTCATCCCCTTTTCCTTCTGCCCCCAATCCCTCCCAGCATCAGAGTCTTTTCCAATGAGTCAACTCTTCGCATGAGGTGGCCAAAGTACTGGAGTTTCAGCTTTAGCATCATTCCTTCCAAGAACACCCAGGGCTGATCTCCTTTAGAATGGACTGGTTGGATCTCCGTGTAGTCCAAGAGACTCTCAAGAGTCTTCTCCAACACCACAGTTCAAAAGTATCAATTCTTTGGAGCTCAGCTTTCTTCACAGTCCAACTCTCACACCCATACATGACCACAGGAAAAACCAAAGCCTTGACTAGACGGACCTTTGTTCACAAAGTAATGTCTCTGCTTTTGAATATGCCATCTAGGTTGGTCATAACTTTTCTTCCAAGGAGTAAGCATATTTTAATTTCATGTCTGCAGTCACCATCTGCAGTGATTTTGGAGCCCCCAAAATAAAGTCTGACACTGTTTCCACTGTTTTCCCATCTATTTCCCATGAAGTGATGGGACCAGATGCCATGATCTTAGTTTTCTGAAGGTTGAGCTTTAAGCCAACTTTTTCACTCTCCTCTTTCACTTTTATCAAGAGGCTTTTGAGTTCCTCTTCACTTTCTGCCATAAGGGTGGTGTCATCTGCATATCTGAGGTTATTGATATTTCTCCTGGAAATCTTGATTCCAGCCTGTGCTTCTTCCAGCCCAGTGTTTCTCATGATGTACTCTGCATATAAGTTAAATAAGCAGGGTGACAATATACAGCCTTGACGTACTCCTTTTCCTATTTGGAACCAGTCTGTTGTTCCATGTCCAGTTCTAACTGTTGCTTCCTGACTTGCATACAGATTTCTCAAGAGGCAGATCAGGTGATCTGGTATTCCCATCTCTTTCAGAATTTTCCACAGTTTATTGTGATCCACACAGTCAAAGGCTTTGGCATAGTCAATAAAGAAGAAATACATGTTTTTCTGGAACTCTCTTGCTTTTTCCATGATCCAACAGATGTTGGCAATTTGATCTCTGGTTCCTCTGCCTTTTCTAAAATCAGCTTGCACATCTAGAAGTTCACGGTTCATATATTGCTAAAGCCTGGCTTGGAGAATTCTGAGCATTACTTTACTAGCGTGTGAGATGAGTGCAACTGGGCAGTAGTTTGAGCATTCTTTGGCATTGCTTTTCTTTGGGATTGGAATGAAAACTGCCCTTCTCCAGTCCTGTGGCCACTGCTGAGTTTTCCAAATTTGCTGGCATATTGAGTGCAGCACTTTCACAGCATCATCTTCCAGGATCTGGAATAGCTCAACTGGAATTCCATCACCTCCACTAGCTTTGTTCGTAAGTGATGCTTTCTAAGGCCCACTTGACTTCACATTCCAGGATGTCTGGCTCTAGGTGAGTGATCATACCATCATAATTATCTTGGTCATGAAGATCTTTTTTACACAGTTCTTATGTGTATTCTTGCCACCTCTTCTTAGTATCTTCTGTTTCTGTTAGGTCCATACCATTTCTGTCCTTTATTGAGCCCATCTTTGCATGAAATGTTCCCTTGGTATCTCTAATTTTCTTGAAGAGATCTCTAGTCTTTCCCATTCTGTTGTTTTCCTCTATTTCTTTGCACTGATTGCTGAGGAAGGCTTTCTTATCTCTTCTTACTATTCTTTGGAACTCTGCATTCAGATGCTTATATCTTTCCTTTTCTCCTTTGTTTTTCGCTTCTCTTCTTTTCACAACTATTTGTAAGGCCTCCCCAGACAGCCATTTTGCTTTTTTGCATTTCTTTTCCATGGGGATGGTCTTGATCCCTGTCTCCTGTACAATGTCATGAACCTTCGTCCATATTCTTCAGGCACTCTATCAGATCTAATCCCTTGAATCTATTTCTCACTTTCACTGTATAATCATAAGGGATTTGATTTAGGTCATACCTGAATGGTCTAGTGGTTTTCCCTACTTTCTTCAATTTCAGTCTGAATTTGGCAATAAGGAGCTCATGATCTGAGCCTCAGTCAGCTCCCGGTCTTGTTTTTGCTGACTGTATAAAGCTTCTCCATCTTTGGCTGCAAAGAATATAATCGATCTGATTTCAGTGTTGACCATCTGGTGATGTCCATGTATAGAGTCTTCTCTTGTGTTGTTGGAGGAGGGTATTTGCTATAACCAGTACGTTCTCTTGGCAAAACTCTATTAGTCTTTGCCCTGCTTCATTCCGTATTCCAAGGCCAAATTTGCCTATTACTCCAGGTGTTTCTTGACTTCCTACTTTTGCATTCCAGTCCCTTATAACAAAAAGGACATCTTTTTGGGGTGTTAGTTCTAAAAGGTCTTGTAGGTCTTCATAGAACCATTCAACTTCAGCTTCTTCAGTGTTACTGGTTGGGGCATAGACTTGGATTGCTGTGATACTGAATGGTTTGCCTTGGAAACGAACAGAGACAATTCTGTCGTTTTTGAGATTGCATCCAAGTACTGCATTTCGGACTCACAAGTGTGGGTGGCTGTGACGGGGCACAAGCCTGGCCGAGAGGAGCTACACCACGTCCGAGGTCAGGGGCAGTACCCGGGAGGACCCCATGCCTGAGGGGCGGTGGCCAAGAGGAGCTACCCCACGTCCAAGGTCAGAGGCAGCAGCCCAGAGTGCCAAGCTGTGATGGTGCAGGAATGGCTGAGAGGAGCTACCCCACATCCGAGGTCAGGGGCGGCAGCTGAGAAGAGTTACCCCACGTCTGAGGTCAGGGGCGGCGGCCGGGAGGAGCTACCCCACACCCGAGGTCAGGGGCGGCGGCTGAGAGGAGCAACCCCACCTGCAAGGAGCGGTGGCTGAGCAGGTGCAGGAGGGCCTAGAGGAGCTACTCCATGTTCAAGGTCAGGAGGGGTGGCAGTGAGGAGATACCCCTTGTCCAAGGTAAGGAGCAGCGGTTGCGCTTTGCAACAGCAGCCATGAAGAGATACCCCACGTCCAAGGTAAAAGAAACCCAAGTAAGACAGTAGGTGTTGGAAAATGGCATCAGAGCGCAGACACACTGAAACCATAATCACAGAAAACTAGTCAATCTAATCACACTAGGACCACAGCCTGTCTAACTCAATGAAATTAAGCCATGCCCTGTGGGCCGATCCAAGATGGGCAGGTCATGGTGGAGAGGTCTGACAGAATGTGGCAAACCACTTCAGGATTCTTGCCTTGAGAACCCCATGAACAGTATGAAAGGGCAGAATGATAGGATACTGAAAGAGGAACTCCCCAGGTCAGTAGGTGCCCAATATGCTACTAGAGATCAGTGGAGAAATAACTGATAACTCCAGAAAGAATGAAGGGATGGAGTCAAAGCAAAAACAATACCCAGCTGTGGATGTGTCTGGTGATAGAAGCAAGGTCCAATGCTGTAGAGAGCAATATTGCATAGGAACCTGGAATGTCAGGGCCATGAATCAAGGCAAATTGGAAGTTGTCAAACAGGAGATGGCAAGAGTGAATGTAGACATTCTAGCAATGAGCGAACTGAAATGGACTGGAATGGGTGAATTTAACTCAGATGACCATTATATCTACTACTGCAGGCAGAAATCCCTCAGAAGAAATGGAGTAGCCATCATGGTCAACAGAAGAGTCCAAAAAACACACTGTTAACAACCAGTAAAACTATAAATTAAATTAGAAACAAGACAGAAAAGAGGTAACTAAAATACTTGATGCAAAAAAAAAAAAAAAAAGACAGAGTGATATTTAACTCTCTATCTGTTTAACTCTCTCATCTTACCCATCTCCACTTTCTCTTGGTCCTCATTATCTTCTAAAACTAACACGTAATTTACTAATCTGTTAACCATTTATCACCTCTCTTCCCAGTAGAATGTAAACTCCAAAAGGGCAGTGACTTTGCTGCGTTTCACTGGGACAGCAGGAATCACTAAATATTTGAATGAACTAATGAATGCATGATGATATGGAAAACAGAGATGATCCTTCAAAGAGATAAAAAGCAAATGGATCAGAAAAATTATTGACGTGATGAAAATAAAATTCTGTGAAAAGAAATAGTTAAATATTTCAGGTAAAAAGTAACAATGTATTCCAGGGAAAGTAATTCAAAATTATTTTTACCAAAACACATAGAACTTAAAGGATATAAAGAAAATAGTCACCAGCTGTCCAAGCCAATAAGAAAGTTAATTCATCGGAAGTGAGATAAAATAACTACAGTACTGTACTTTCTAATAAAAACATTCAAGTTTTGAAATAAATTGTTATTTGAGAGATAGTACACCAATCAGATTATTTAGGTGATAAAAACACACTGTTAACAATTAAGAATTTAGGAAATAATGCCCCATGAGAACATGTTGAAAAACTACTCCATAAGGAAATTAAGCAAAAGATCTCAGAAATGGAAATCACTGGTAAAAGAACTACTAGAGTGCACTGAATCAAATTAAATTAAAAAACCAAGGAATTTCAAAATACAGGAATACAAGAAATGATTTAACTTTAAAACATTAATATAAATTCATATTGATGCTAAAAAAACTAAAGTTTAATACTCTTAGGATAAAAATTATTAGTAAACTAAAAATAATCACATTTGAGAAATTTCATAAGCAATTTCCATTAAAGTCAGGAATGTAACAAAATTTCTATCATTGGTTCTATTTATCTCTATATTGTAATTTTCAGGCAATATAAAAAAACACTCATAATCACATAGCAAAACGAGAAATATGAGGTAAAAGAATTAAAAAGAGACAAAATTATCCTTGTTTATAGACAATATGACTGTCTACAAAGGAAATATGAAAGAATCATCAGGCAAACTATTAGAACTATATTTACTAAAATTAAATCAACAATAACAAAAAACAGAAGCTTTTATAATTAATAAATTAGAAAAAGTTTCCTTATACAATAACAGGGCTATAAGGTACCTACAAATATATCTAACAAAAGATGGATGTCACCTTTACGGAGAAAAATGATAAAATTGTACTAAAGGATATATAGAACACCTGGATAAAGAAATATGCCATTTTCATATATGAAAAGAGTAAAATACTAAAATATCAATTCTCTTCTAAACTAAACTATATATTCAATTCAATTCCAATCAAAATCCCTGTGGTGTTTTTTTTATTATGAAACTGTGGTGTTAGTCGCTCAGTGGTGTTTGACTCTTTGCAATCCCATGGACTGCGTAGCCCACCAGGTTCCTCTGCCCATGGGATTCTCCACATGAGAATACAGGAGTTGCCATTCCCTTCTCCAGGGGAATCTTCCCAACCCAGGGATAGAATACAAGTCTCCAACATTGCAGGCAAATACTTCACCATCTGAGCCATCTGGGAAGCCTGCTATTAAAATGGAAGGTGACACAAAAATCCATTTAAATGACTGAAGGCAATTTTAAATAAGGGAAGAGCAACAAGGTGAAGAACAATTGAAGAAAACAGAATGCAAGACAATGCATGACTTTGTAGGACAAAAATGAAGACTTTGGTCTGCAATGGGAAGTAAATAGTGATTTTAAAACAAGATGACTTTGTCTAAAGTATGCAAAAAATGTATCGAAGAGGCTTAAAAAACAACCTGGAATGTCACTGAAAATGGCAGAGTATAGACCTAACAAACATTCTCTTCTCCAAAAGAGCATAAAAACACTGGCCAAAAAAAGTTGGAATCAGCTTTTTTAAACTCTGGAAATTAACCAATAGCTTAACAGCAGTCCAGGGAGCATTTATCCAAGAACAGCTGAATCTTCGTAAGAACTCTATGGTGTTTTAACTTATCCTATTTCCATCACCCCCTCCCTAGTACCATGGTAGCCTAACAAGAGACCACAATCACAGTAGAAAAATCAGCAGTCTGGCAGCCACTACAGAGGGCAAGTGAGGTTCTTTCAAAACCCTATCCAAGAGAATTATTGGAACTGTCTGATGGTCCCTGGAAGACGCCACTCAGAAGGCTGTTTTTATTTGACTTGACAAGAGTTGCTGTGGTAAAACAGCCTTTTCCCGGGAGGACAATCGAAGACAAGTGTTGAATATCAGGGTAGCCTGAGGCAGTGGGTAATAGTTTTAATAGTTGGGGAAAACAATAGGTTATTGTTAAGCAGAAAGCTTAAAGGAGAACAGAAAGTCCACTGGGACTTTGAAATCTCTAAAATGTTTCTGGGGATCATGAAGACCACAGGCATACACAGACCTTTGTGCTAGATCAGGAAAGACCTGAGAAGGTCCTAAACTCTCAAGACTATCTTGAGGACTGACTTGAGGCTCTGTACAAGCAAAAGTGAAGGCTAAGGCGAAGTTGTAAAATGCCTGGTTACGTACTGAAGGCACGTGCCAACATGTACACAAAGCCTCTCGGCAGACTGGAGACCTATTAGTTACAGATGTTTAAGAAGTCTGTCAGGTCATTAGTTAACCACTAAGGTAACCAGGCAGACTTTGGTGGCCACACAAGACAAACACAGACTCAAAGAATTAGTTCAGACAATCACTAAACAAGAAAACAAAAACAGCAAAACAATCAACAAACAAACAACAAACCTTGGGAACGGGGGCAGCTCTGATTCTATTATTCTAAATTTTCAACCCAAAATTATGAGATATACACATAAACAAAGAGAGTACGATTCACGCACAGAATAAAAGCCTACAATGAACTAAAGGAAACTATGTCTAAAGAACTAAAGTATGAAGAGGTGAAAGTGAAAGTCGCTCAGTCGTGTCTAACTCTTTGTGACTCCATGGACTATACAGTTCATGGAATTCTCCAGGCCAGAATGTCTCACCAAATAGAGAATACCAACTTAAAAAAAAAAAAAAAATTTGCTTTAATGCAAAGAAACAAACTAGACCAACCTCAGGAGTTGAAAAATACAACAGTGCTTCTGAATTATATTTCAGACCAAAGAAGACAGGGGAAAAAAAAAAAAAACCCTCAGCCATGTGTCAACATAATCTGGCAAAAAACTCAGATTTAACCAGAGATTCACAAAATAATTTTACATCTAAGAGGATTCATGATTAATACTACCATTTCTTTACTAGAAAAGAACAAAAATTCCTACTTTACTCATCTTCTTAACCTGGATTAATTTAGCCACTTCTGTAACGCTCTTATCCTACTGGAGGATAAATTAAGGAGAACAGAGTTCTCTTGCTGTGGCTCTCACTCCTAACAAAATTATATCATTTAAAGCTGCCCTTTGCTCTCTTCTTGCATTTCCTTGTTTCTATTTCACTCATGGATAACAGGTTAAAAAATGAATTCGTGGCAAAATTACACATTTACTTAAAATCTTTGCTTATACTGTTATTACATATTAATATATTCAGTATCATTTCTCAGAATTCAGTTTAGTAGCAAATGATAAAAGTGAAAAAATTTCTTAGCCATCTTTAAAATAACCCCAATTTCCTGCCATTTTTACAAATAATATGCTTTGTCATGTCTATATAACTCATTTTATTTGAACTATACTAGACTACCTCCAGAGAAATTGGAAATCTCAAGATTGATAAACAGTGAAAAATGCAATTATAATGTTCAGAGATTAAATTTTTAACTTTTTCTTACCATCAGCAAGCCAAACAGGCTTCCAACTAAAATAAATTCATTTTTCATTAAGAAAAACAGACCTATGAAGACTACTTATTCAATAAAGTGTTTTAAAAATATTGGAATTAAAGTGGTGAAAGACAAATAGGCATAACTCCCAGATTTGTGTATATCTATATATTCCACATTTATTTAGACATTTCTCTAAAGAAGACATTCAGATGGCTGGTAGGCACACAGAAAGATGCTCAACAGTGCTAATTATTAGAGAAATGCAAATCAGAACTAAAATGAGGTACCACCTCACACCATCAGAATGCCCATCATTAAAAAGTCTGTAAGTAACAAATTCTGTAGAGGGAAAAGGAAACCCTTCTCACACTGTTGGTGGGAAAACAGTATGGAGATTCCTCAAAAAACTAAAAGCAGAGTTGCCATATGATCCAGCAATCCCACCCCTTTGCACATACTCAGACAAAATAATAACTCAAAAAGACACAAGTACATCTATGTTCATAGCAGCACTATTCACAGTAGGCAAGACACGGAAACAACCACAATGTTCACCAACAGATGAATGGATAAAGATGTGGAATACACACACATGCACACACACACAGAGGAATACTACTCACCCACGGAAGAAAATGATGAATGGATAAAGAAGATGTGGAACACACACACACTGGAACACTACTCACCCAAAGAAGATGTGGAATACACACAGCACACACACACACAGAGGAATACTACTCACCCATGGAAGAAAATGATAAATGGATAAAGAAGATGTGGAATACACACACATGCACACACACACACGGGAATACTATTCACCCACAGAAGAAAATGATGAATGGATAAAGACGACGTGGAACACACACACACTGGAACACTACTCACCCATGGAAGATGTGGAATACACACATACACCACACACCACACACCCACACACCCACACACAGAGGAATACTACTCACCCATGGAAGAAAATGAAATAATGCCATTTGCAGCAACATGAACAGACCTAGAGCTTATACTAGGCAAAGTCAGAAAGACAAATACCATATAACATCACTTATATGTGGAATCTAAAATATAATACAAATCAACATATCTACAAGACAAAAACAGGCCCACAGATATAAAAAGTGGTTACCTAGAGGAAGGAGTAGGGGAGGAAAAGAATGGGAGTTTGGAATTAGTAGGAACAAACATATATAGAATGGATAAACAACAATGTATAGCACAGAATCCTGTGACAAAGCATAATGGAAAAGAATATGAAAAAGAATATGTGTGTGTGTGTATAATTGAGCCACTTTGTTGGACAAAGAAATTAACACAACATTGTAAATCAACTATAGTTCAATACAATTTTAAAAAAAGGAAGTAGTGAAAGCAATGAAAACATGTCATGTAATCCAGTAAATTGCAAATGTTTCTAACTTTGGGAATATACAACTACGAAAGTGAAAGCATTAGTCGTTTAGTCATGTCTGACTCTTTGCAACCCCATGGTCTCCAGGCAAGAATATTGGAATGGGCTGCCATTCCCTTCTCTGGGGATCTTTCTGATCCAGGGATTGAACCTGGGTCTCCTGTATTGCAGAAAGATTCTCTACCATCTGAGCTACCAAGGAAGCCCATACAATCATAGTCACTTTTTTTTTTAAAAAGCACTGATTTCCTTCTGTTCTCAAAAATTTTAACAATGGAATAAACACAATTTTGAAAAAAAAGAAAAAAGCTCATACTATCACTAAAAATCCTCTCAGATCAATTTTTCACTATCTACTTATGCATATAGTTTTCTACAACCACATACACATATTCAATTTTATATTCTACTTATTTCATCTTATTTCACGTTTTTAAATGGTTCCAGTACTCTCTCTTATTATGGCTTCTCAGATTAAATGGGTGTTATTTCCTTTCATATTTTAATATGATTTGAAAGCTAAGTATCTCACAGGAAATTCTTAAAGTCCAGCATAAATTTTTCTTAAAAAATATTTTTCAACAGGAAAATACAGAAAAGCATAAAAAAAAATCACTCATAAATTCACCAAAGACAACTACTATTAATATTTTGAAATTATTTCTTTACTCTTTTTTTCCTTTCATTTTATTTATAACAATTTTGTACAGACATTGTATCTCACTTTACTTAGCCATGCTTTCACTGTTGAAAGTTGGACTGGTTCTAAGTTTCTACTATTATAAACAACTCTGAAAGAAAGACTTCTGTATATCTACAAATTTCTGACCATGTCCTCAGGAGAGAATTTTAGAAAGGAAAATACTGGCACAGCTTCAACCTGCTGACTGATATAGTGGGTTAAACATACCTGACCCTTAAAGGATTGATACAAATGCAAAATTGTTTTCTGAAAGGGGCACTGATTTACATCAACAAATTTTTGAATTTTCAAATTTCCCATTTCATCAAAACTTTGCCATATCATTTTCAAAAGTATTTTCTATATTAGTTTTTTTTAAAGGCAGCTTACTGCTTCCCTTATTTATACTTCTTAGCTATAGTAAGAATAAGTATTTTTATTGCTTATTAGATATTTCTATTTTTTCTATACCTTATGTGTTTTCCAGTTTTCTCTGAGGGTTTTGGTGTTTTTCTTTCAATTTTTATAACTGCTTTATATCTTATGAAAATGAAACCTTAACCTATAAAAGGACTACCTGGCTTCTGAGTACTCAAAGTGCAGTTATTATCATCCACCATTTATCTGACATGTTTGGTAAATATTAAAAAAATAACTAAATAAACTTTTAGTTATCTGTTTTAAATTAATACTTTCTTTTAAAGAGATCCAGAAGCTTTGTATCTTTATCCAACAGCAGCAATTCTCAGGTGGTATGAATCATACTTCATGGCTATGAGTTATATTGCAAAACTGGATCTCATGAGAATATCATTATCTAGAAGAATTTCCATTGCCAAGACTAAAAGGAAAATTCATTATATTCTGTGAAATGAGCAAGCATTTATCACAGAAATATCTAAAAGGAAGTTTCATGTTTTAACTTGTCATGCAACATCTATTTTAGTCACTAACCACTTTAAAACACTTGTGAAGTACTTGTTGTCAGAAGTACTTTGGATAATTGTATACATCAGTGGGCAGCATCTATAGCTAAATTTCAGCTATCCCCCCCACTTTGTAAATAAAGTTTTATTAGAACACTAGAACACATTAGTCATGCTCATTCATTTATATGTTATCTAATGGCTACTTTCACAGTGAAAGCAAAGTTGAGCACTTAGCTTGCAAAACCTAAAGTGTCTACTATCTGGCTCTTTACAACACAGCTAAAACATCTGAGTAAATAATTTTACTCATTCTTTGAAGTCAGCACAGATAGATCTTAACTCCTGGAGCTCGTACTCTTGCACAGTGTAAAATCTGTATGCAAATAACTTACAATATAAGGTATAAAAAGCTAAGTGCTCTAAGAATGATAAAGAGTGTCAGAAAAATGGAAGAGTGTCTCCAGTGGGGAAAATCTTGAAGAAGGCAGCCTTTGCTCTGGGTTTTAAAAGATGGCTATAATTTGACATATATGACAGAGACACTTCCAGTGTGAAGAAAAGTAGAGTTGTAAAAAAATACAAGCATGACAGTGTACTCTGCATGGAGAAACAGGAGAAAACGCTATGAGCATTTTGAAGCCAAAGCACAGGGAAGGCTGTCAGTGTCAAGGTAAGAAGTTTAGATTTTAAATACATTTAGGTTCAAAAGCAAGGAAGTAACAGTGATTAGAACTGTTTTAGGCAGATCAATCTATCAACAGTATTTGAAACGAATTTGAGGAGAGAAAGGTGATAAGGAAACTAATTATAAAGCTATTAAATTAATTCATGACAGAAGTGATAAAGGTGGTAGCAATGGGACTGGAATCAAGAAGAAGGATTGGAAAAACAGAAAATAAACACATTAGCACCACTGCAAAACTACTCAAACACTAATGACCAGATAACAGCATCTGGATACACTATAAACCTTACTTACAGGGGCTTCCCAGGTAGCTCAGTGGTAAAGAACCCGCTTGCTAATGCCAGAGACACAAGAGACTCGGGTTCGATCCCTGAGTCGGGAAGATCCCCTGGAAAAGGAAAAGCCAACCAACTCCAGTATTCTTGCCTGGGAAATCCCATGGAGGGGAGCCTGGCGGGCTACAGTTCATGGGGTCGCAAAGAGTCGGGTGTGACTCAGCACCTGAGCACACATACATAAACCTTACTTATATGGGGTAAAAATTCTTCATCTCCTCTGCATTTGAACAAAATGACAACTGTCTATTTAGTTCTGCTAATTTAAAAAAGAGGGACTATTTAGTAATAATTTAAAGTGCTAGACTACCACTTTCTCCCATTTTTAAACTAACTCTGGATACCAGCACATATTAAAACAGATTTCATTTGGTAGGGCCCCCTCTGCTGGACCACTGAAAGAAAAGTCTGATCTTAAATTTGGGTTAATTGCTTCTGTGGAATTGCTGAAAATAAGAATAGTTGATTTGCTTTGGAAGCTCATCAGGTATATCAAATGCCCTCTTCAGGAGGGGAATCATAAAATATCTTTCTCTGTCTTTTCCAAAATAGGAATAACCTTATTGTTGCTTAAACAGATTGATTTTTAAAGACGAGTTTGACTCACGGACATAGAGAACAGACTTGTGGTTGCCAAGGGGGAGCAGGGGAGAAATGGACAGGGAGTTTGGGATTAGCAGATGCAAACTATTATATAGACAATAAATAAACAACAAGATCCTACTGTACAGCACAGAGAACTAGATTCAACATCTTGATAAACCATAATGGAATATGAAAAAGAATGTGTATATAGATATATAGGTAAAACTGAATCACTCTGCTGTACAGCAGAAATTCACACAACATTCTCAATCAACTACACTCCAATAAAATAAATTTTAAAAAAGTGTATATTCAAAGCTTACTAATATTTAAGTAATATGTGAGGATATGTGAGGATAAACTGGAATTCATCACATTTATTTGGATGCATGGCACGGCTTGTGGGATCTTAGTTTCCTGAGCAGGGGTCGAACCTGGGCCCTCAGTAGTGAAACAGAAAAGTCCTAACCAGTGGACTACCAAAGAATTCCCCTAGACTGATTTTCCATAGGTAAAGAAATTATGCTAAGGAACAATTTTATATTCTCTGCTCATTAAGAACTAAACTGCAGCTCCTTCATCAGGAGGCTTCTGACTGGGCTCTATCAAAGAGATACCAAGATAGTATATTGGAGGGTAGAAGAATGGGATATGACTAGTACTTCTCCCTGCCTTTTTCTCTAAGACTGAATCTTCCCTGTGGCTTCAACTCCTTTTAGAAAAGTTCAGTTCCCACCAAGTAATCCTAGCCCCCAGCCTCCAGAACCCAACTCCTACTTGAATCTCTCCATTTACCAATTCTTGCTTTTTACTACTGCTGGCATCTGGTCCCATCACTTCATGGGAAATAGATGGGGAAACAGTGGAAACAGTGTCAGATTTTATTTTTCTGGGCTCCAAAATCACTGCAGATGGTGACTGCAGCCATGAAATTAAAAGCCACTTACTCCTTGGAAGAAAAGTGATGACCAACCTAGATAGCATATTGAAAAGCAGAGACATTACCTTGCCAACAAAGGTCCATCTAGTCAAGGCTATGGTTTTTCCTGTGGTCATGTATGGATGTGAGAGTTGGACTGTGAAGAAAGCTGAGCACCGAAGAATTGATGCCTTTGAACTGTGGTGTTGGAGAAGACTCTTGAGAGTCCCTTGGACTGCAAGGAGATCCAACCAGTCCATTCTGAAGGAGATCAGCCCTGGGATTTCTTTGGAAGGAATGATGCTAAAGCTGAAACTCCAGTACTTTGGCCGCCTCATGCGAAGAGTTGACTCATTGGAAAAGACTCTGATGTTGGGAGGGATTGAGGCAGGAGGAAAAGGGGACGACAGAGGATGAGATGGCTGGATGGCATCACCAACTCGATGGACTTGAGTTTGAGTGAACTCCAGGAGTTGGTGATGGACAGGGAGGCCTGGAGTGCTGCAATTCACGGGGTGGCAAAGAGTCAGACACAACTGAACTGGAGCAACTGAACTGAACTGAATCTTTGGGCTGGGCTTCCCAGGTGGCTCAGTGGTCAAGAATCCACCTGCCAATGCAGGAAACAGATTCGATCCCTGGGTGGGGAAAGATCCCTTGTAGAAGGAAATGGCAACTCACTCCCAGATTCTTGCCTGGGAAATCTCATGGCCAGAGGAGCCTGGCGGGCTATAGTCCAGGGGGTTGCAAGAGTCAGCCACAACTTAGTAACTACACAACAACAAACTCTGTGTTGCTTCACCATCTCTTGTAGCTTCTCAAGTCTTCAGTTACCCCTGTAACCAATTCTCTGCATTAAAGTCCCTCTATGTAAAAGGGAGGGGGACAAGAAGGAAGAGAAAAATGGCTCTAGGCCTTTCTTTTCTGACTATACAGTACTCACTGTCCAGCTACCACTAGGTGAACCTCACAATGGAAAAGAAACAGTAATCATACGAGTAAACTTTCTAGGGTTAGGGTTAGGATGTACAAACCCATCCTTCTCAAATTGGAGCAATGCTGCTTTGTATTACATGGGTATGCCAGGATAATTTATGTGAAACCTCAAGATAAGCGTGTCATATTTTTCTGTTGTGTCCATAGTGATTTTAAAAATTACTTGTACATTAAATTTTTTTTTACATTATTGACTATGCCATAGCCTTTGACTGTGTGGATTACAACAAACTGAGGGAAATCCTTAAAGAGATGTGAATATCAGACCACTTGACCTGCCTCTTGAGAAATCTGTATGCAGGTCAAGAAGCAACAGTTAGAACCAGACATGAAACAATGGACTGCTTCCAAATTGGGAAAGGAGTATGTCAAGGCTGTATATTGTCACACTGCTTATTTAACTTATATGCAGAGGACATCATGTGAAACGCTGGGCTGGATGAAGCACAAGCTGGAATTGAGACTGCCGGGAGAAATATCAATAACCTCAGATATGCAGATAATACCACCCTTATGGAAGAAAGAGAAGAACTGAAGAGCCTCTTGATGAAAGTGAAAGAGGAGAACTTTAAAATATTAAAAAAAAAATGCCTAGACAACATATTAAAAAGGAGAGACGTTACTTTGCCGACAAAGGTCCGTCTAGTCAAAGCTATGATTTTTCCAGTAGTCATATAGGGATGCAAGAGTTGGACCATAACGAAAGCTGGGCACCAAAGAATTGATGCTTTTGAATTGTGGTGTTGGAAAAGACTCCTTAGAGTATCTTGGACTGCAAGGAGATGAAACCAGTCAATGTTAAAGGAAATCAGTCCTGAATATTCATTGGAAGCAATGATGCTGAAGCCACCTGATGTTAAGAACTGACTCACTGGATAAGACCCTGATGCTGGGAAAGATTGAAAGCAGGAGGAAAAGGGGACGACAGAGAGTGAGATGGTTGCATGGCATCACCAACTCGATGGACATGAGTTTGAGCGAGCTCTGGGAATTGGTGATGGACAGGGAAGCATGGCATGCTGCAGTCCATGGGGTCACAAAGAGTCAGACACCACTAAGCGACTGAACTGACTGAACGTACACTAAAACAAACCACAAGGGTACTGTCAATTCAGTGGGGAAGAGCCTTCAACAAATTGTGTTGAGACAATTGGATATCCTTCCAGATGCAAAGAATGAAATGAAACCCCTTATCTCATATCAAATACAAAATTTAACTCAAAATGAACCACAGATGTAATTTGAAGAACTACACAATTCTTAGACAAAAGTGTATGAATAAACCTTGACCTTGGATTAAGCAATGGTTTCTTAGGTAATGACACCAAAGCAGTAACAACTGAAGGAAAAAAATATACCAGACTTCCTCAAAACTGAACTTTTGTTCTTCAAAGGACATTATCAAGAAAGTGAATGGACAATCCACGGAATGGGAGAAAATATTTACAAATTACATCTAATAACTTATTCTTGTCTGGAGAATCCTACAGACAGAGGGGCCTGGCAGGCTACAGTCTGTGGGGTCACAAGAGTCAGACACGACTTAGCAACTACACCACCACCACCACCACCACCAAGTGATCTGTACCTAGAACATACAAAGGAATCTTACAACTCATAGCAAAATGACAAATAACCCAATTAAAAACTAGGCAAAAAAAAAAAATCTAGGCAAATTATACCAACAGACGTTTCTCTAAAGATGACACATAAATGGCCAAAATCACAGGTCATCATTAAAATGTAAATCAAAACCACAATGAAATAGTTGTCTGGAGCAGAATATGGGAAAGTAAATTAACTGCAAAGAGGTATGAAAGAACTTTCAGGGAAGGGTGAAATGTTTTACATTTTGACTGGTGGCTCAGATGGTAAAGAATTCGCCTGCAACGAAGGAAATCTGGGTTCAATCCCTGAGTCAGGAAGATTCCCTGGAGAAAAGAATGGCAATCACTCCAGTAATCTTGTCTGGAGAATTCCATGGACAGAGGAGGCTGGTAGGCTACAGTCTATGAGGTTGCAAGGAGTTGGACATGACTGAGTAACTAACACTTTCGCTTTGAGGCATATGCATTTGTCAAAAGTCATCAACCCATATACTTAAAATCCATGAATTTCATATTTTACACACTTACAATCTATTAATTTCAAATTTCACACATTTGGAAGGGTGTGCTTATTTTGATATGCTTGTTAAGAACTGTGGGCTTCATAGAAAAAGTTTTGGCTGCTAAAACACAGAATGTTCATATTAGATGTTATTGTAGTATTATCAATGCTAACTTTATACACTACCATAACTACATTGAGTAGTTACATTTAGCAGATACTGAATAACTACAAAAGTTGTCTCACAAGAAACTATTTTGCTGATAAAAATTTCTGGGAAATTGGTGACATCTCAATAGCTTATTTCCTAGGATCTTTACACTAACAATTTTGTTGTATCAGTATTACCTGTGTGAAATTACTTTGTCTAACTGCTTAAAAATAGCTGAAGTTCATAGCTGTTGAAAGAAAATCTCTTGGATTATCCATTTATCACTTACCAAAAAAAAACCCCAAACCACCAATGGAGCTTTCTTCTTTAAATATTCCTTTGATACTTCTGTAAATTATGATACAGATACACTGTACTAACAAAACATTTGAAGCAAAGATATCAAATTCACAAGTTCAATTTAAAAACAAAAACATTTCCAACAATGCAGTACAAAAAGTTTCCCTTACCTCATCATCATCATCATCATCAGAATCATTCCCAAACACTGAAGGTTTTTGCAAAACAGGGTGCAACTGCTGTGCCTTCTTTGGCAAAATAAGCCCATACCTGCATATTTTTTGTTTTGAAATAGAAATTACACCATTATACTTAAATGTTAAAACAGTAATACATCCACTACCTCTTCCGGATGAAGCTACCAAGTCAAAACATGTCACAGCGCTTATGATCACACAACCCTGGTTCTGATTTTCAACGATCTAAAAGCTTCAAAATGCACTAAAGATTTTTAAACTATTATTCTAGGTTAAAGATAGAAGTGAATTAAGAGTTCAGAAGTTTTAGATAGTGAAACGACAGGAAAGTTTAAAAACAAATGTTAGTGGAAAGCTCTAGTTGAGGTCCACTAAAAAGAAAAAGACTCTAAATTATCCTTGTGGCGTAACAAGAGTCAAGAAAACATTCCCCCCACCCCTTACTGGGTATATATCATTTTAAATAAGTTAATTAAAGATTAATGTCATCCATTAAATTTTTTTTAAGATTACATTAACTGAGAAACCCAAGTAGCTATGGGGCGAATTACCATTACACTTTATAAAGTTCACGTGCTTTGTCTTGGAGCACCTGAAAGAACCATCCCATCAGACCCAACTCAATTAGTTTCTCACGTTTGGGCCTTTAAGATAAAGATACAACGGGAAGCCGCATCACAACTGAGGATTATACATGTAAGGTAAAGCTTCCAAAAACATGTAACATTTCTCTTTTACGGCAAGGTATACCCCAATCCCCTATGTGCCTACCCTTTTTTGTGGCTTCTCAGCACAACATTCCTAAACCGAGAAGGGAGGGCGGGAATCAGAACTTGAGCTGCCAAGGAGAACAAGGCCCTCTAAGAAAGCCAGGAACTGTCTCTCTTCTCATTTCCCCTGAAAGCATCCAACCGGGGAGAAACTCAAGCGCGGGGTAGGAAGCAAGACTGAGGGGCCTCAGACCGAGCTTTTGGAAAATAGAAAAGTCTCGCTCTCTGCCCCTCAGCCTAACTTCCTTTATTTCCTCACAAGTTTCTCCCTCAAACTTCGGGCTTCCATCCTGCAAAATGTGTGGGGGGATGGGCATATATGTTCCTCGGGATTTCTCGCTTTCCCCGCCTCTATCCCTGACGACACAGCCCCTTCACTTCCAGCGCACTTCTACTCCTCGGCCAAAGACACAGTCGCCGTGGTATCTCACTCCCCAGTCTGACCCTAACTCCCGGATCACTCACTGCCTGCCCGGAATCGCCATCTTGCTCCCGTCTCCGCTGAACGTGGCCGACGCCGACGTAACGCTGATGAAGACGCTGGCGTCATCACGCGAATTCTCGCGGGGCTTTGGCCGGCCTAGAACTCGCGTAGCCGCTGGGTTTGACTTTGGGTTACTTCCGTGTTGCTGGGAATGGAGTCTTTATCCTTGGGAATTGTTTGAAAACCGATGGATTGCCTCGAAATCAGTGGTAAGAAAGGAATAACAAAATTTTAGGCCAGTGATTCCAAGAGTGTGGTACCGGGAGTTGGCATCCCCCGGCAATTTGTTAGAAATGGAAAATTTTGGCCCTGTTCCGTACCTACGGAATCAGAAACGCTGGAATGGGCCTGGAAATCTGAATTTTAAGTCCACCAGATAATCCTGATACTCTAGTTTGAAAACAACTGCCGTAGGCTGTCGAGAGTACTCTGTTTTTGTTTTTTGTTTTTTTTTTTTTTAACAAACAATGTGTTTTTTTTTAACGAACAAGGTGTTTTTTGAACACCCTGGGATGTTCAATGTAAGTATCCCTGGGTGGGAAAGATTTCCTGGAGGAGGAAATGACAACCCACTCCACTATTCTTGGCCTGGAAAATTCCAAGGACAGAGCAGCCTGGTGGGCTACAGTCTATGCTATGCTATGCTATGCTAAGTCGCTTCAGTCGTGTCCGACTCTGTGCGACCCCATAGACAGAAGCTCACCAGGCTCCCCTGTCCCTGGGATTCTCCAGGCAAGAATACTGGAGTGGGTTGCCATTTCCTTCTCCAATGCATGAAAGTGAAAAGTGAAAGTGAAGTCGCTCAGTCGTGTCAGACTCTTAGCGACCCCATGGACTGGAGCCTACCAGGATCCTCTGTCCATGGGATTTTCCAGGCAAAAGTACTGGGGTGGGGTGCCATTTACATTCTAGGGGATCGCAAAGGGTCGGACATGACTGAGCACACACCCATTCCTGGCTTAAGGTAACTTGACAGAAGATGAAAATCCATACGCTAAGTATATTACTATTGGACAGTAGTGATGAATAACAATACTATAGTGCCACTGGGTATAGAAAGTAAAATCATACATGATATTAAAAAAAATTTACACACATTTCATGTGTGAACCCACTGTTTCTCGGCCCATGCCAAACTAGTTGTACAGCAGTCGAAGAGATCTTGTGAACTGCCGACAGAAGGACGTTTAAACCTCCAAGTGTAGTTGTGGCTTTGTCTATTTCCCCTTTTACTCCTGTCGGGTTTTGTTTCACGTACTGCATTTTGAAGTTTTGTTATTAGATACTTGGACTTCCCTGGTGGCTCAAATGGTAAAGAATCTGCCTGCAATGCTGGAGACCCAGTTTCAATCCCTGGCTGGGAAATATCCCTCGGAGAAGGAAATGGCTACCCACTCCGTTATTCTTGCTTGGAGAATTCCCTGGACAGAGGAGCTTGGTGGGCTACATCCTCGAGGTAGCAAAAAGTCGAATGTGACTGAGCAACTAACTTTCCATTCTACGTATTTAAACATTTAGAGTTGTTGTATCCTTTTATATTGACCCCTATACCATTAAGACGGGGAAGGCAATGGCACCCCACCCCAGTACTTTTGCCTGGAAAATCCCATGGACGGAGGAGCCTGGTAGGCTCCAGTCTGTGGGGTCGCTAAGAGTCGAACACGACTGAGCGACTTCACTTTCACTTTTCACTTTCATGCATTGGAGAAGGAAATGGCAACCCACTCCAGTGTTCTTGCCTGGAGAATCCCAGGGACAGGGGAGCCTGGTGAGCTTCCATCCATGGGGTCGCACAGAGTCGGACACGACTGAAGCGACTTAGCAGTAGCAGCAGCATACCATTAAGAGGAGAAGGCAATGGCACCCTACTCCAGTACTCTTGCCTGGAAAATCCCATGAACAGAGGAGCCTGGTAGGCTGCAGTCCATGGGGTCGCTAAGAGTCTGACAGGACTGAGCGACTTCACTTTCACTTTTCCCTTTCATGCACTGGAGAAGGAAATGGCAACCCACTCCAGTGTTCTTGCCTGGAGAATCCCAGGGACGGCAGAGCCTGATGGGCTGCCATCTATGGGGTCGCACAGAGCCGGACACGACTAAAGCAACTTAGCAGCAGCAGCATACCATTAAAAAATGATCCTCTTTATTTGTTTTTTATCTATTTAATCTAATATTAGTATTTATAACCAGCATTGGTTTTTAGCATAATACATGCTTTCCCATCCTTTTACTTTTAACCTATTTTAATCAATTTGTGTCTTTTCATATAATATATAACTTTTAATATAAAGTGGATCTCTTGTTGCTAGCATGTTGTTGGGTGTTGCTTTTTATCCAGTATGGCAATTTCTTTCTTTTAAGTCGGTATGTAGAACATTTTCATTAACGCAAGTATTAGTGTAGTTGCAGTTTGTTTTTCTTTTTCCCGTCTGTTCTTTGTACCCTCCTCTGCCACTTTCCCCTTGATTTTGGATTAATCAATAAATTTTTATGACTTCAGATCAGATCAGATCAGTCGCTCAGTCGTGTCCGACTCTTTGCGACCCCATGAACTGCAGCACGCCAGGCCTCCCTATCCATCACCAGCTCCCGGAGGTCACTCAGACTCACATCCATCGAGTCAGTGATGCCATCCAGCCGTCTCATCCTCTGTTGTCCCCTTCTCCTCTTGCCCCCAATCCCTCCCAGCATCAGAGTCTTCTCCAATGAGTCAACTCTTCGCATGAGGTGGCCAAATTAAGATTTTTATGATTCAACTTCTTTGTTTATTGGCCATACTTGGCTTTTTTTTTTTTTTTTGGCGAAGTTTTGCTTTAAGTTTTCTGCTACTGCTAAGTCACTTCAGTCGTGTGCGACCCCAGAGACGGCAGCCCACCAGGCTCCACTGTCCCTGGGGTTCTCCAGGCAAGAACACTGGAGTGGGTTGCCATTTCCTTCTCCAATGCATGGAAGTGAAAAGTGAAAGTGAAGTCGCTCAGTCGTGTCTGACTCTTAGCGGCCCCATGGGCTGCAGCCCACCAGGCTCCTCTGTTCATAGGATTTTCCAGGCAAGAGTAAGTTTTCTAGTATACATCTTTGTCACAATCTATCTTCAAGTAACAATGTACCACTCAAAAACTTTAAAAAGTATGCTTCCAATTTCCCTCTCTGAAACTTTGTGCTGTATTTTGTCACACGTTTTACTTCTAACAATGTTATAAATGCACAATAAATTATTATTTTTCTTTAAACAATTACCCTTTAAGAATATTTTTAAATAAGAAAAATATGTTATTCCACATGTTTACCATTTCTTGTGTCTTTGTATCTTTGTGTAGATCTTTATATCTTTGTGTATTATAATTTTTTTTTTTAAGCAGGAAGGGGTGGGGTAGTGGAAGGAGGAATTGGATGAAGATGGTCAAAGGGTACAAAGTTCCAGATAAATAAGTATTTGGATGTAATGTATAACATGATTAATATAATTGACTTGCTGTATGTTATATATGACAGTTGTTAACCGAGTAAATCCTAAGAGTTCTTGTCATAAGGAAAAATAGTTTTTATTTTGCATTATGAGATGATAGATGTTCACTAAATTTACTGTAATCTTTTCATAATATATATGTCAAATTATTATGCTATACACTATAAACTTATACAGTGCTGTATATTAATTGTATCTCAGTAAAACTAGAAAAGTTAAAAGAATCCACACATGTTCTATTAACTGTCAGAACAATTACATCATCACACATCAAGAAGCCTCTGGAAAGTTCTCTTGCACACTGTTGTGAGGATAAGAGTGAAAAAAGGCAAATAATGTCCTAGCATTGTTAGAAATATAGTTTTGACCTGGAAAATCCCCAAAGTGTTTTAGGGACCTACTGCTGCTGCTGCTAAGTCACTTCAGTCGTGTCCGACTCTGTGCGATCCCACAGACAGCAGCCCACCAGGCTCCTCCATCCGTGGGATTCTCCAGGCAGGAACACTGGAGTGGGTTGCCATATCCTTCTCCAATGCATGAAAATGAAAAGTGATAGTGAAGTCACTCAGTCGTGTCCGACTCTTAGCGACCCCATGGACTGGAGCCTACCAGGCTCCTCCGTCCATGGGATTTTCCAGGCAAGAGTACTGGGGTGGGGTGCCATCAGGAGTCCACAAACCACACTTTAAGATCCACTCTTAAATGAATTAATGCTGAAACATAGTATTATAGGAATTGTATAACTTTGCATATAGGAATGTGCTGAATGTCTTTTTTTTTTCCACCCAAAGTGATTAGGGTAAGGCCAGAAAGAAGCCAGATATGAAATCTTGGGGCACAGTGTAATAAAAGGATATATATACACACATATCGGGGAAGGCAATGGCACCCCACCCCAGTACTCTTGGCTGGAAAATCCCATGGACAGAGGACCCTGGTGGGCTGCAGTCCATGGGGTCGCTATGAGTCGGACACGACTGAGCGACTTCACTTTCACTTTCCACTTTTATGCATTGGAGAAGGAAATGGCAACCCACTCCAGTGTTCTTGCCTGGAGAATCCCAGGGACGGGGGAGCCTGATGGGCTGCCGTCTGTGGGGTCGCACAGAGTCGGACACGACTGAAGTGACTTAGCAGTAGCAGTAGCATACACACATATATGGTGGAGAAGGCAATGGCAACCCACTCCAGTACTCATGCCTGGAAAATCCCATGGATGGAGGAGCCTGGTAGGCTGCAGTCCATGAGGTCGCTAAGAGTTAGATACGACTGAGCGACTTCACTTTCACTTTTCACTTTCATGCACTGGAGAAGGAAATGGCAACCCACTCCAGTGTTCTTGCCTGGAGAATCCCAGGGACGGGGGAGCCTGGTGGGCTGCCGTCTATGGGGTCGCACAGGGTCAGACACGACTGAAGCAACTTAGCAGCAGCAGCAACATACATATATGGACTTCTCTGGTGGTCCAGTGGTTGAGAATCCACCTGTCAGTGTAGGGTACACAGGTTCAATCCCTGGTCTGGGAAAATCCCACATGCCATGGGGCAGCTAAGCAAATGCCACAACTACTGAGTATACACACTGCAACTGCTGAAGCCCCAGGGCCCTAGAGCCTTCCTCCACAGCAAGAGAAGCCACTGTGATGAGAAGCCCATGCACTGTAACTAAAGAGTAGCCCCCACTCACCATGCAACTAGAGAAAGCCCATGTACAGCAATGAAGACCGAGTGCAGCCAAAAATAAAAATGAGGGGAAAAAAATATAGAAACATATATTGCTTTCTGCCCCTGATTACTGGTACAGATCTCCTAAAACCCTTGTGATTTCCTGAGTAATAAAAGCACGAAGAGCAACTTCTGTTTTGATATTTGATCTTTGATCCTGGTCCCTGGTTCTCTGGGTGATAGGGTTTTTGTTTCAGTGAGGTAACCCTGGATAGCATCGGATGGGAGCTTATCACCAGAGAGACCACATCACAATTAGAAGCTTGAAATTTTTTTTCCCATCCCTATCCTCGGGGAAGGGGAGAGAGTTTTAACCAAATTAATGATTGGTCTTGCCTACATAATGACGTTTTCATTAAGAAAACCCAATATATGGAATTCTGAGAGTTTCTGGGTTGGTGAAAATATCCACCTGCCATGAGGATGGTGCACCCCAACTTGATGAGGACAGAAATACCCTTCCTGACCTCACCTATATATCTCTATCTGGTTGTTTACATGTATACTTTATATCATATCCTCTATATAATAAATGTGTCAACATGAAAAGAAAAATAACTATAACTTACTACATGGCTAAGTCCTAAATAAGCACACATGATCATGATAATGCAAACACTGAATAAGCAGCTATTCTGATCTAAATTACAAGGTGTTTGGGAAGAATGAAGGAGTAGGAAGTGTGTCGGGGGGCGCGATGCACACACTGAGGAAGGAGCTAAATCTCTGTTGCATTCTGGGAGGTTAATACTTCCTAATTCAGAAAAAAAAAAAGCCACATGGCATGTTATTTTGCAACATGGAGGTGCATGTCAAAACTACAGCCAAAACAGGCTGGCAAACTTTTTGTGCAAAAGGTCAAATAGTAAATCTTTAGATTTTATTGGTCAGAAGTCTCTGGCAGCTACTCAACTCTGCCCAGGGGTGTGAGAGAAGTCACAGACAATTTGGGTATGACTTTTCCAATAAAACTATCATGACAGGCAACTGGCTAGATTTAGCTTGTACTGTTTATTAACTCTTGAGCTAAAAGAATTGAAAATAGTTGACTCAGAAGCAAGGGAAATAGGGGTAAGGTGGAGCTGGGAAATGCTCTGGTTTTGACAGACCTTGTATGACAGAGGATTCTTTAAACTATGAGCATGTGTTACTTTGCTTAGAAAGAATCAGTAAAGGGTAAATAAGAAAGCCCCCCACTGCCTGGGCTATCTGCTTCTTAAAGAAGAGTGGCTATCTCCACTCTCTTAAAGAGAATGAGTGGAGAATTAGTTACACAAAATCATAGGCTCAATATCCTATATAATTCGAGCTTCTAAATTGGAATATTGGATTCTGTATTCTCCTATTGCCTACAGGCTGTTGTAATGAAGCAGTTGTGAGGTTTTCCCAAAGCTAGAGGGCTGATTGCTCAGTGTTGCAGAGAGTTTGAGTTCTTCAATTACTTGGCCTGGTTTGCAGCAAGGCTGGTAGTTGCCACAGTGGACCAGAGACTTGAAGTCTTCTAATATTTTGAACCTGTATTTGGGATCTTTAATGGGAGAAGTTGTAATGACAGAAGCAGAGTAAGCCAGTAAAAGGCAGCATCATCACTCCCATACTTCTGTTACACAACAGAGAATTCTTAGGCTTGCAGAGATAAGATTTCAAGCACAGAACAGTCAACTAGACTTGGATGTGAGACAACTGTAGGACCCTCAGCACCCAAACTTAAGGATCTTGATTTAACTTTTTGACACTAGTATTACTTATCCCTACTCTTTCATTCTCTGCTTCCTTTTGTGCCCACTCTTCCCTAACCGACTACAGTACAGTTGACTCTAGAACAGGTTTGAACTTCTTGGCTCTACTCACATATGGATTTTTTTTTCCCCCAATAAATATGTACTAAATAACTACAGAACCATGGTTAGTTGAGTCCCCAGAGGCAGAAGGCTGACCAAAGTTGTACGTGCATTTTTGACTGCACATTGGGTGGTTCACCCCTAACTCCAGTGTTGTTCAAGAGTCAACTGTACTCGCTTTTCTCAGCCTACAGGTTCAGCTAACTTGTGGTGTCTGATGGCAGCATGCTTTAATTTGTTTAAGGCCTATGGTGACATTTTTGGCCACTCTAAAATTAAATACCCTTCTAGACACTGCTCTATTGCTATTTCCCAGTTTGGTTTGTCAATGGTTTGGGTGCTTTTTAAATTAGACTATTTCACAAATTGGTCTCCCTTTGGCAAGTGGTCAACCCCAATTCAAACAGCTGTGGCTACAGAATCAGGGTCACATGGAACAAAACTTGGCCACCTCGAGTGTTTCACCAGTTATGATCTGTGGGCAGGACAGTTTAAGCTCAGGCAGTAGACTGAGCAAAGGTAAAATAGGGTAATGACTAGGAGATGGAACACCCACCAAGGGGAATTACAATACCTACAGGAGAAAGAAATAGGCAATATTTAATTAATTGAGCTTGTCTGTTGAGGCCTTTATAATAAGATCATGTGGGGGAGAGCAGGAACACAGAGTTAAGGATGATGTAGGGTGGGGTTAGGTGGCGCTAGTGGTAAAAAACCTGCCTGCCTAATGTAGGTAGACGTAAGAGACATGGGTTCGATCCCTGGGTCAGAAAGATCTGGAGGCGGGCAACCCACTCCAGTATTCTTGCCTGGAGAACTCCATGGACAGAGGAGCCCAGAAGGCTATGGCTCATAGGATAACACAGTCAGACACGATTAAAGTGACTTAGTACTCACGCAGGGTGGGGTTAGGTGGAGTGGCATTGCATAAAAACCTTACAGAAGAGGAATGAAAAGTCCCTAAATTACCTGCAAAGGGTCTTCTGAGTCAGTAATTGAGAATGTTTGTAAAAGTTAAGGGCTACTGGTTGCTTGATCACATTTAAATTAGGAAGGAATGGGAAGTCAGTCTCAAGAGACCACATATAATTCTTTTTATATAAAATATCCAGAATAGACAAACCCGTAGAAAAAGCAAGATTTGTAGTTGCCTAAGACTGGAGTGAGAAAAATGGGGAATATTGCTAAAGGTATGGAGTTTTTTATGGGAGTGATGAAAATCTTCTGAAATTGTTGTGAATAGTTCCACAATTATGTGAATATACTAAAAACCATTTAGTTGTACACTTTAAGTATGTGAATTGTATAGTATATGTGTTATATTTCAATAAAGCTGTTAAAAGGGCCAATAGGAGCTTCCAGTTGAATTCCAATATCATTGTCTTGAAACATTTATTTTGTTCCTGGACCATGAAAAGCTGTAATTATTAATATAAAAGAAAGTGATATGGAAGGTCTTCAGTATGCAGTGTCATTGTTACTTATAAGCTGTAGAGACATCTAAAAAATAACCAGTTAATCAAGTCTGAGCTTCTGAAGTATATTAAATAGAAGTAAATCAATAAATCTACTGAGTCAAATAAACAGATTTAACCATAAATCAACATCTAAATTTTAGTCAAGTACAAATAACATCCTCTTCACTAAAAAAATAAGTATCTGGTGTCAAGGGATAGGATTTTACTTGAATGATAGTTAAATAAATTCAAGCAATCCACCTTGTTGGTTGCTTAATTTTAAAGTAGTTTCCAGGGACTTGCCTGGTGGTCCAGTGGCTAAGACTCCACACTCCCAATACAGGGGGCCCAGGTTCAATCCTTGGTTAGGCAACTAGATCTCATGTGCTACAAGTAAGAGTTCACTTGTTGCAACTCAAGATCCCGCATGCCAAAACTAAGACCTGGGGCAAGCAAACAAATAAGTAGATTAAAAATAAATAAAGTCATTCCCAAAAGAATGATAGCACAATTGTTAGCCTAGTGAAGTTTGGAAAGTGTTGATCAAATATCTAGTGTAGTGCCAAGGGCAATAAAACAGAAATCAGCACTCGAAGTTGCTCAGTCCTATGCGACCCTGCGATTCCATGGACTGTAGCCTACCAGACTCCTCTGTCCATGGCATTCTCCAGGCAAGAGCACTGGAGTAGGTTGCCATTTCCTTCTCCAGGGGATCTTCCCGACCCAGGGATCAAACCCAGCTCTCTTGCATTGCGGGCAAATGTTTCACCCTCTGAGCCACTATGCTAAGTCATGCTAAGTCATGCTAAGTCACTTCAGTCGTGTCCGACTCTGTGACCCCATAGATGGCAGCCCACCAGGCTCCGCTGTCCCCGGGATTCTCCAGGCAAGTACACTGGAGTGGGTTGCCATTTCCTTCTCCAACGCCTGAAAGTGAAAAGAGAAAGTGAAGTCGCTCAGTCATATCCGACTCTTAGTGACCCCATGGACTGCAGCCTACCAGGCTCCTCCGTCCGTGGGATTTTCCAGGCAAGAGTACTGGAGTGGAGTGCCATTGCCTTCTCCGTCTGAGCCACTAGGGAAGCCCAACAGGACACGTGGGTGCCCCTTACTCATTGTAACCTAGCTAACTCACTCTTTGAGCTTATTTCCTCATTTATGAAATGGTGATAATCATATTGAGTCTGCCAACCCTGCAGGTTGGGGAGGATCAGATGAGCTAGGATGTGAAAATACTTAAAGTTAAAATGTCATGCAGATGTGTGATATTTGTTATCATAAAGCTGCATGCCATTTAGTTATTAATAACCTAATTCCCATCACGATGGGTCAACAGGTCACAGTCTGCAAGAATGTTCCCTCCTTGCTGCCTAAAATGCTATTTGTATTCACAGTAGACCCCTTAAAAGCTTGTTCTGAAGCCATCAGAGTGTGTGGCTATCAGTTTAATATCTTCAAGAACATCGTTCCTAGAAATGTTGCGGCAAATGCCCTGAAAAGCTCACTTCCAAATATGAAACAGGCTTATGGGTTAAAACTGGGCATGGGACCAGCCAAGAGATGAGGGCTGGTAAATAACACGGCCATCTTATCACCGAAGGTTAGAAAGGGACCGCCAGTCTCAAATTACAAGATTTGGAACGCATTACATTTTGTCAACCAAATAAAGAAAATGAAGTTTAATTTCCCAAAATTTTATTAAAAATGGACTCTGTCATCAGATATCTTACTGCAAAGATGAGATCTCACAACAGGGCAGTAAAGTTTGCTGTAATAACAAGATTTAAATAAATATAAATTCTGCAGTTCTTGAACTCATGAAGATTTTGTTATAAAAAAAAGGTTTTTTTCCCCATGAGTCATGGGCAAACATTTCCCCAGATTTTCTATTTATTGAAATAACTTTTAAAGTTGTTAGGGTAAGTGGGGGTGAGGGAGTGGAGATGGGAGCAGAGAGGATGTGGTGCTGATAAAAGCCTTTGAAAAATTAGAAAAACAATTTCCAGTCCATTTCTTAAAATCTTTATTATATTTTTTGATGTAAAAACTGTGCTCTTTTGATGCAAAAACTGCCATTTTCCCCCTAAATACTCATCTGTTCTTTACTTTGTACCTGAAAAGAATTACAGACTCACTCAACCAACCATAATAGGCCCACAGCAGATAAAATGATAACACTAAAAAGAAACTTTAAAATATGTTCTATAACATACATTTGGTTATGGCTACCCTAACTGGAAATTTTCTTAGATCAAATTTCTCCCTCGGAGGCACTTTTGGTTTTAGAAAATGCTGAGGTAAACGTCTAGGAGAAAAATATGTCTATGTGGCACTCCTTTCCAATTGAAAATATTTTTATAGTTAACAAGCAAAACTGAACATGACAAAAAATACCCTAAATATAGTAGCAATGCCATTATCATTTCCCTGGCAAGCTTCCGCCTGGCATTTTTGCATACACATAGGAGTCGGTCTTGGATGGCAGTGGAGGGGGAATAGCACTACTTATTTTTTTGTTTAGCTTTATGAGAGCTAAACAGATGTGTGCCCAGTGGTATAAGTATTCGATGGCAGAATTACCAAATTTCCATACTTCAATTCGAGAATGATCTGTACCAAAAAAAAAAAAGTGTTAGTTTTGTACTTTTATTACTGAAATATATTTTAATACTGAAATATAAGAAAAATTATGACAAAAGTTCATTAGATATATTTTGAGTCAAAACCATAGCAGAATCTTGTTTATGTAATTATAGGAAAATGGATAAGTAATTAATTTTGGTATATTCATATAATGGATCTCAACCCAGGGCTCAAACCTGGGTCTCCTGCATTCCCAGTGAGTTCTTTACCAACTGAGCCACCAGGGAAGCCCTATAATGGAACCCTATGCAGCACTTAACATACTCAATATGACCAAATTTAAGACCTGTTTAATGACTTACCCTGGAGAATGTTTTATGTGCTCTTTAGTAGAATGTGAATTCTGCTGCATTTGGTTAGAATATTCAGTATATGTCTGCTAAGTAAATTTAGTCTAATGTTTTATTTAAGGCTGATGTTTCCCTATTGATTATCTGGATGATCTATCCATTGATGAAAATAGGGTATTAAATTTTTCTACTATTATTATGTTGCTATATATTTTTTAGGGCTGTTAATATTTGCTTTATGTATTTAGACGCTCCTAAACTGAGTGACTTCACTTTCACTTTTTCGCTTTCATGCATTGGAGAAGGAAATGGCAACCCACTCCAGTTTTCTTGCCTGGAGAATCCCAGGGGCAGGAGAGCCTGGTGGGCTGACGTCATCTATGGGGTCGCACAGAGTCGGACACGACTGAAGTGACTTAGCAGCAGCAGCAGCAAATAGGTCCATGGGGTCCCTAAGAGTCAGACACGACTGAGCGACTTCACTTTCACTTTTCACTCTCATGCATTGGAGAAGGAAATGACAACCCACTCCAGTGTTCTTGCCTGGAGAATCCCAGGGACAGGGGAGCCTGGTGGGCTGCCGTCTATGGGGTCGCACAGAGTCGGACACGACTGAAGCGACTTAGCAGCAGCAGCAGCATACAGCATTTAACAAAACAAAGAACTAGAGCTGAGCTACATATGTCATTGTGGATATTTCGAAAACATATTGTTGAGGGAACTTCCCTGGTGGTCCAGTAGCTAAGACTCCTAGCTCCCAATGCAAGGGGCTTGAGTTCCATCCCTGGTCAAGGAACTAGATCCCACATGCCACAACTAAGACTCAGCAGTAACTATGTTTTTAAAAACATACTGTTGAGAACAAAAATAAGCTATATGATAATACGTTCTTTTGGATACAGTTAAAAACAATTTTAAAACCTGCAAAATTATATTGTTTATGGATTCATGGGCATGTAGTAAAAGTAGAAATCATGCATGAAACTGATAAACACCAAATTCATAATAGTATTAGCTCTAGGGAGGAGAAGAGAATGAAGTATGGGAGGAGCATAGAAATTCTCAACTGTTCCTGTAATGTTTTCTTTCTTTAAAAAAGTCTGGCTCAAAAACATATTAAGAATATGGCTCTGTAATGACTACACAAGTATTAGTCTCTAACCTCTATGTTTGAAATATTTCCTAATTAAAAATTATTTTTAAAGCTATAATCACTGCAAACCAAAATATTTCATTTGTTAAACTGCAAACTATTTTTTAAAAATTACTTTTGGGACTTCCCTGGTGGTACAGTGGATAGAAGTCCACCTACCATGCAAGGGACATTGTTTCCATCCCTGGTCCAGGAAGATTCCACGTGCCACGGAGCAACTAAAGTCCAGGAGCCACAACTACTGAAGCCCATGCGCCTAGAGCCGGTGCTCCGAAACAAGAGAAATCACTGCAGTGAGAAGTCTGTGCACCTCAACAAAGAGTATTCCCCACTCACCACAAGTAGAGAACGCCCACACACAGCAAGGAAGACCAGGACAACAAAGAATAAATAACATTTTGTAAAAAATTACTTTTTTCAGGAGTCATTCAATAGTCGACTATTCAAATAGAATGGTCCAATGGAAAGAGAATGTACTTAAACAGATCTGGATTCTAATCTTGGCTCAACTCCAACTAGTTTTGTGACCTTGAAAAGTCACTTAATTGCCTTGAGCCTGTTTCTTCTTCCACAAAACAGATACCTCAGAATTGTTATGCGGATTAAAGAGGAAAGACATGCAAAAACCGTTGCTCAAAAAAATCTTCATTCTTTCAGGTCCCTTCTACCCTCAGGTCAATGTTTAACTTTTTTGTTACTTCTAGTGGCTAATACAGTTCCTAACCCAATAAATGTTTATTGATTTGACTTGAATCAAACCATTACATGATATTTATAATCAAATAAGAGGGCTTCCCAGGTGGTGTAGTGGTAAAGAATCCACCTGCCAATTTCGGAGATGCAAGAGACATGGGTTCGATCCCTGGGTAGGGAAGACCCTCTGAAGTAGGAAATGGTAACCCCTCCAGTATTCTTGCGTGGAAAATTCCATGGACAGAGGAGCCTGGTGTGCTACAGTCCATGGGGTCACAAAGGGTCAGACAACTGAGCACACATGTATACACATAATTGATTAAGAGATTTTAAATGCTGTCTTCTATCCAGTAGCTCATTAATAACAATGACAATGATGTCACTCATGGTTGTCCATTAGGATGACAAAACAGAACATATTTCCTTGTCTTCTATCAATGTGAAGGAACAGGTTTCCCTGAATTAGGTTAAGATTTTCTGTGGTTCTCAAGGTATCACTACCACAAAAAGTACAATGTGGAACAGGAAAGGCACATAAAATATGGAAAACATACTCAAATCTCAATTTTTATTTGACGCTCACTGTATAAAACATGTGAGTGCAATTTTTTAAAGTTTCCTCTTTTAACACACACAGAGAAGCACTGTCTTTTTTTCTCAATTTTAAGTGTTTAATGTTGATTGAAACAACATTGTGGAATAATTAAGTTAGGCTTTTCAAATATTGAAGTCTTTTCAGATTATAGCTCAGTAACATTAGTGACAATTATGAATAAAAATGAAAGCAGATGTCAGACATTAGAGCACCTAAAAAATACCTGATTCATATCATATGAGTAACACTAGACCAATTAACATACATACTTAAAATATTGAGATGCATTTGTTGATCCCTTTTTGTATTAATTAACTTCCTGGAAGCTTTAAAAGTTAATGCTATAGGCTGAAAAAATTACTTTATCATTATGTCCCAATGTTACAAGTCTAAATTAAAGTACACCCTAGAACACTTCTAAAACCAGTCCTGACTAATTTTCTGAGATACAACAGCTCTGCTGCTCCGCACAGCCTTTATTCTGCCTTTTCCAAATCCCCATTAAGAGCTCTGTTGCACTGACGCCGGCCAGTGTTCTTATCTGACATCCAGATGAACAGACCCCTATCTGCAGCCGTTATTAAGCTAGTAGGCCATCTCCATGGTGATTTAAGGACGTGAGGATGAGGGGCGAAGTCGCTCCATTTCACAAGACCCTGTTGCTTATTTCCTGTCTTATTGTTACCGGGGACAGAAGCTCCGAACCTGTCTGCACGAAGGTTCCTGTTTTCTTGCCCTGTTCCAATGAGAGATTTATGGCTTAACAACTGGCTCTAAGGATTCCTCTATTGAAGGAAGCCTCCATCGGTCCGCGGGTTTCCCATTAAGAACGGTTGAGTGTTACTGCCCTCTTGTGGTGGATAGATGCCAGCTCGTTGCATTTCAGCAGAGAGCCAGTGTGCACAGATTAATTCTTCCTTGGTAAAGGTTATAGTAAATTATTTGAATATATCTGAGTTTAAAAAAATTGCTGGCTCAACCTTTGAATCTGTTTATGAACCGATTAATTCAGAAACATGGTTTTTTTTGTAGATTCTAGATTAACTTTTAATTATATAGGAAACTCATTCTGCTGAAAACATTGGGTCATTTTAAGATATTTCTAATTAAAATTCCATTTTATGAATCTCTGCTTTAACATTAGATTAAGTTAAAAGCTTTGGGAATGAAAGACAGTTAGATGTGCGAGGCAAAAAAGAATGAAGTTCTTAAGCTTCAAGTTCAAAGTTAGTGTGTAGCTGCTCCTTTCAACTAACAACTAACCCAAGATCAGTGAGCAGTATTTCTTTTTTTTTATTTTTCATTTATTTACTTGTTTTTTTGGCTGTGCTGGGTCTTTGCTGCTGCTTGGGCTTTTCTCTAGTAGCAGTGAGCTGAGGCTGCTCTCTAGTTGGGCACCCAGGCTTCTCATTGCAGTGGCTTCTCTTGCTGCAGAGCACAATCTCAATAGTTGTGGTGCATGGGCTTAGCTACTCCCTGGCATGTGTTATTTTCCCAGATCAGGGACTGAACCTATGTCTTCTACATTGGCAGGCGGACTCTACACCACTGAGCCACCAGGGAAGCTCTAAGCAGTATTTATTGAATGCTCTTCTCTTCATAATTAGTTCTCTTCATTGTAGTTCTTTTATTTCCACTGTTTCACATACCCTCTACCACCTCTTAACATTACTGCCACATACGATGAGCTGAAAGTCCGTGCAATATCATACTTAAAAGGGTATATGTGTGTCAGTTTCAACCAGTTTTTGTGTAGGTAGGAGAATTCTTATTTTCCATGACAGTCAGGGACCTAATACGTCTCTAGTTTACTGTGGTCCTGAAGGTGCTGCAGAGTGCTGCTTCCAGTTTGTTGGGAAAGAGTTCGTGTTAAACGAGGAGGTAAAACCAAATTTTTTCCTGAGTTATCAAACCTTGGGTGGAAGTTTGTTCCAGGCCAAACTGAGTTCTTGCAAATATATTAGTCTTATTCCAGTTGAAGCATAATTTCTATACAGTATCACATTGTACTGACTTTTTTTTCATGATGTAGTTATAAATCAAATTATGTGTGAATTGAAATAAATGCAATTTATCTTTACAAAAATTCATACTTCTGTGCAGTGGCTTCCAAACTCTTTGACTAAGTACCTCTATAAGTTAACAAATGTAAAAGGTTGAGAGATTGTCTCAGAAAGTGAAACAAAGAAGATGGAAAATAGGAGAGAAACTATAGGGATTTTGGAGGCTGAATCTAGGATTTCCCATGTCTGAATAATAGGAGTTCCAAAGAAGGAACACAGAAAAAGGAGGGCAGGGCCTCCTCTAACCTCTAGGTCATTTTTGTGTGAATGGATGAATGCACACAGCTTGGTGAACAGAAAAAAATGTGTGAAGGAGATGCCACTCTTCCAAGCAGACGTAACTGTAAGCTGAAGCACACAGTTTCATGAATGGAACCCGAGTTAGATCTCAGCTCCCCACCCCCTCAGCAGGGTACATTTGTGCAGTACACAAACTGCACACCCATGTGCAGCAACCTTAATGTCAGGGAGGAAATCATTAGGATGTAAGGACCTGCGTTTCACAGTTGAAAGGGTCCAGGGAGTGTTCAGATCAATGGATGAAAATAGACCTGCGTGGATAAGAAAGTGTGGTATATATACACAATGGAATATTACTGAGCTATAATCACTCATTTGAGTCAGTTCTAATGAGGTGGATGAAACTGGAGCCTATTACACAGAGTGAATAAGTCAGAAAGAGAAACACCAATACAGTGTATTAACATATATATATAGAATTTGGAAAGATGGTAACGATGATCCTATTTGCCGGGCAGTAAAAGAAACACAGATGTAAAGAACAGGCTTTTGGACTATGTGGGAGAAAGCGAGGGTGGGATGACTTGAGAGAAGAGCACTGAAACATGTATATTGCCATATGTAAGTTCGATGCATGAAGCAGGGCATTCAAAGCCAGTGCTCTGGAACAACCCAGAGGGATGGGATGGGGAGGAAGGTGGGAGGGGGGTCAGGATGGGGAGACACATGTGCACCCATGGGTGATTCATGTCGATGCATGGCAAAAGCCACCACAATATTGTAAAGAAATTATCCTCCAATTAAAATAAATATAATATATTTTTAAAGATATATCATTTTGAAGTTTCACAGTTGTGGGGATAAAGCAGTGATTCTATAGCTTCTGAAGAGAAACAAAACAAGTCACATGTGCAGGATCAAAAAGGCTTCAGACTTCAACAGCAAGCCTGGAAATCTCCAAATTTCTACTGACAATGGGGCCATTTCCTCAAGAAGTTACCCAGAGTTCCCATCTGTGAAAGTGTTAGCTGCTCAGTCGTGTCCAGCTCTTTGCAACCCCAGGGACTACACATGGCTCCTCTGTCCATGGAATTCCTAAGGCAAGAATACTGGAGTGGGTTGCCACTCCCTCTTCCTGGGGAACCTCCTGATCCAGGGATTGAATCCAGGTGCCCTGAATTGCAGGCAGATGCTTTACCGTCGGGAGAAGGCAATGGCACCCCACTCCAATACTCTTGCCTGGAAAATCCCATGGACAGAGGAGCCTGGTGGGCTGCAGTCCATGGGGTTGCTAGGAGTCAGACACAACTGAGCAAATTCACTTTCACTTTTCACTTTCATGCACTGGAGAAGGAAATGGCAGCCCACTCCAGTGTTCTTGCCTGGAGAATCCCAGGGATGGGGGAGCCTGGTGGGCTGCCGTCTATGGGGTCGCACAGAGTTGGACACGACTGAAGCGACTTAGCAGCAGCAGCAGCAGCTTTACCGTCTGAGCCACCAGGGAAGCCCCCTGTTTTCCTTAAATGACCCCTTAAAAGCAGCTAGAACTGTAACACCTGGGAATGCAGAGGTGCCTGTGAATCAGCCACCAGCCATGAGGTTACACAGAAGCCATTCCAGACAGGAATTCTAGTCTTCACTCACACCACTCTTGGTCCACATTAATTCATGTTAACTGCTATGTGAACCTCGTGTCTAGCATTCCCAAACTTCTGGGAGTATCTCTCCTTCCTAAGCCAGAATATCTCTCTCTCTCATCCACCCACTGCTTCCTGCGTCCACAGACAAACTGAGGAGTGTGGGCTGTCTTCCTCTGGGTGGCCTTTTCCTATCTCTGGTCCTAGGAATCTGGTTCCAAGCCTGTCTACTATATGTGTCCCAGAAGTCCAGAAACCCTTTGTCTGGAGGGTCCAAAGAGAATGGGGGAGAGGGAGACAAGGCTTAGTGAGGGATTTTTACAGAGCCATTTCCCCAATCAATGATTAGTTTAATATCTTTTTTTTTTTTTTTTAAAGAAAGAATTAAGTTCATTGTTTACTGTTCCATTCACGACAACAGCCTCAGGTCTCTGGTGGGATAACACACCCACAGGGAGGAATGTGTGCTTGTGCATGTATATTTACGGCATGCGAGATCTTAGTTCCCTGACCAGCGATGGAACCCATGCCCCCTGCATTGGGGGAGCAGAGTCTTAACCACCTGCTGATGCTCCTCCTTCCAAAAAGTCTACTAGTCTGTAAAGACTCATGCTCTATTGTTTTATTTGGTTCTTCATGGAAACTAAAGATCATAGCTGCCTTTTCGCTTAACAAACTTGGTTTCTAGCCTTACTGCAGCCTCCATTTGCTTTTTTTTTTTTTTAAGAATTTTGAATATGGAGTCAGTAAGTGGGAGATAGAGGTGCTTCTGAATTCTCATGTGCGTGGCACAGACAGTCACTATGGGGATTGCAATAGATTATAGACAATGCCATTCCTTTTAGAAGACTATAATCAGAACTATTTTCCCTTAAAAATCGAATTTTGGGGGGCTTTGGGGCTTCCAGGTGGCTCAGTGCTAAAGAATCTGCATGCCAATGCAGGAGATGTGGGTTCGATCCCTGAGTTAGAAAGATTCCCTGGAGTAGGAAATGGCAATCCACTCCAGTATTCTTGCCTGGAAAATTCCATGGACAGAGGAACCTGGCGGGCTACAGCCCATGGGGTTGCAAATAGTCTGACACGACTGAGCACACATGCACGCTGAGCCACTGTATTCTAATAAAAATCTCTGGATTGCAACTATATTTTGTTGCTGTTGGTATAGATTTAGACTATAATTAAGTGGAAATTTACCTTCAAAGTATTCAGCAATGAGCTTTAAATTAACTTTCAGTTCCATAGCAGTTGGATCAAAGTCACAAATATTTTCGACTAACTGTTGGTTTACGTACTGTAAACAAAGAACAAAAATCGTGGAATCATCAAGTGGAAGGAGAGTGCCTGATTCCTAAGTTTACACAATTCCATTTATACACACTTTGAAACAGGCAAAATCAATCTATGGTGTTAGACATCAGGATTCTGGTTACCCTTGGAGTATGAGAGAGAGAGAGTGTGTGTGTGTGAGGCTGGTGATGGGGAGGGTAAAAGGAAGGCTTTGGGGATGCCACTCATGTTCTTGTTCTAGGTGCCTCTTACATTCATTGTGTAAAAATTCTTGCCTTTGTGTATCAAGGATTTGTGCAATTTAAGATTTGTATATCTAAACTCGTGTAGGTTACTCTTCAATAAAGAGTTGTTTGTTTGTTTGTTTGTTTTAATGAAACTTACCAGTTTACAGTGATCCCAACTTTCTAAGTCACTTGATGATTTCAACTCTGGATGAAAGAACATGATAATCCCTTTCAGGATGTCTTGTACTAATTTTATGTTGGCTTTCAGATCCTGGGACTGGCTGTCTGGTGGGGCTTTGCCGTCTGCCAGAGGGTCATAATCATACAGCAACAGTGACACAAAGTCTGAGGATGTAAGTAGACTGAGGCACTCCTGTAGCTCCTGTAGCATGACTCTGAAGAAGAGGATGCCTGCCCGCTGGACTTCCCCCACACTTTCAATCTCTAGAATAACAGAAAGACATCCCACACGGCTGTTCAGAACATATACTACTTTTTCACGGGATTCTGAACGTAATATAGCAAACCTTTGTTTTCTTTTTAGGAAAAAAAGACTATATCCTATAGCGTTGAACAATCTTAGTTTCTCCAGTCATGAAATCAAAAGGCAAAAATGGAATCACACCTGTGGGGTTCACAGGCAGAGGCTTTGAGAAAAGGTGAAACCTTTATTTGGAGCTGAACCTTGCTTTGAAACCTACTTTCACCCTTATTAGTTCAGTTGTCTCTCTGAGTCCCCTTTTCATTTTCTGTGAGAAGAGTTGATCCCTACTTTCCCGTTGAGCTGTGGAAATTAACAGGAGATGGTATATGGAAAAGTGCTTAGTCCCAGGTCTTACACATCAGATCAGATCAGATCAGTCGCTCAGTCGTGTCCGACTCTCTGCGACCCCATGAACTGCAGCCCACGCCAGGCCTCCCTATCCATCACCAGCTCTCGGAGGTCACTCAGACTCACATCCATTGAGTCAGTGATGCCATCCAGCCATCTCATCCTCTGTCGTCCCCTCCTCCTCCTGCCCTCAATCCCTCCCAGCATCAGAGTCTTCTCCAATGAGTCAACTCTTCGCATGAGGTGGCCAAAATACTGGTCTTACACATAGTGGATGCTCAAAAGATATGAATTTTCCTTTCTTTTTCCTTTTTATCCCACACTGTGTAATGGCTAGAAGTGTTTCAGCTTTATCCAACAGTGTTGCTTTACTAACTCTATTCCAATCTTGGTAGTGAAAGGTTTCCATGCTTTCTTCTTCCCTCCCTTCTGCCTATGCTGATTTTGTGGTAAGAGTAGCCTGGTGGAGGTGGAATCACAAGGACTGGGGTCTGTTCTTGGCTCTGCAGTAGCTTGTTCTTGGACCTTTACTTTGACAGGCCTTAGCTCCTTTCTCTGTAAAATGAGATGTTCCGGTGAGTTAATGCTGTGAGGGCTTCCCAAGTGGCCCAGTGCTAAAGAATCCACTTGCCATTCAGGAACCACAGGTTTGATCCCTGGGTCAGGAAGATCCCCTGGAGGAGGAAATGGCAACCCACTCCAGTGTTCTTGCCAACATAATCCCATGGTCAGAGTAGGTTGGGGTCACAAAAGAGTCGGACACAACTGAGCACGCAAGCACATTGTGGTAGAAAGAGCACCCAAACTGGGGTCCAAATCCAGCCTTTACCACTGGTTAACTGTGTGATTTGGTGCAAGTGGTTTTGTTTCTCTGACTTTACTTCCCTTGTCTGTAAAATGAAATAATCACCATTCACCTCCTGGAGTTATGGTAAGGACTAATTGAAATACCATATTTAAAATGCTTGACACATGATGTGGCATTTAATAAATGCTACTTCTATATTGCCAGTATGAGTGCTTCAGCTCTAAAACCACGACTCTAGGCAAGAAAACAGAGAAGGCGATGGCACCCCACTCCAGTACTCTTGCCTGGAAAATCCCATGGATGGAAGAGCCTGGTAGGCTGTAGTCCATGGGGTTGCTAAGAGTCAGACACGACTGAGTGACCTCACTTTCACTTTCCACTTTCATGCATTGGAGAAGGAAATGGCAATCCACTCCAGCGTTCTTGCCTGGAGAATCCCAGGGACGGGGGAGCCTGGTGAGCTGCCATCTATGGGGTCGCACAGAGTTGGACACAACTGAAGCGACTTAGCAGCAGCAGCAGCAGGCAAGAAAATGTGATTCCTTACCCTTTGCTCTAAGGTATAGGCCAGACTAATCAGTCCAAGACTACATGAAGGAAATCCTTCCATGTGGAAAGATCTGTATTTTGCAACAATTCATTTTAGAAAGTGCATCCTTCATTGTATTGTCCGATTTCCCCTAAACTTATTAAATCTATGAATTCAGACAGTTGCCACATTCACAATACCTAGGATATAGTTTTTCTTTATTTCTCCAGATAATTCGCCCAGTATTTCACTGCAGGCAAGCTGGATCACCTTCAGCATTTTCTGTAGATCTTTAAACTCTCGATACAACAACATCTTACTCTTGCCAATGTTAACATCGAGAACTCCCAAAGCTTCTCCTGTTCTCTCACGAAGTGGAACTACGATGTGGTTTTCTCCACAGACAGAGGCCAAAACAACTTCTGAACTGTCTGTGCACTTAAAGAGGAAATCTCTGAAACCAAAACCAAATAAACATAAGGAGGGTATAAAATAAAACCCTGTTCACAACATTCCACCCAAACACACTGAATCACCTCCTCTTGTGCCTACTATATTCGAGCCATACCAGCCCTTGTTGCTACTTCATCTGCCTGACACATTTCATCCCTTAAATTCTCAGGGCTCAGCTCCCTCGGCTCCCCACAGAGAAACCCTCCCTGACCCTTGTGATCTAAAGTAGCTGCACCAGAGTCAGACTCCATCCAGCTCAATTCAGTTCAGTTGCTCAGTCGTGTCCGACTCTTTGCAACCCCATGGACACAAAGGCTTCCCTGTCCATCACCAATTCCCAGAGTTGACTCAAACTCATGTCCATTGAGTCGGTGATACCATCCAACCATCTCATCCTCTGTCATCCCCTTCTCTTCCTGACTTCAATCTTTCCCAGCATCAGGATCTTTTCAAATGACTCAGCTCTTTGCAGCAGGTGGCCAAAGTATTGGAGTTTCAGTTTAAACATCAGATCAGATCAGTCGCTCAGTCGTGTCCGACTCTTTGCGACCCCATGAATCGCAGCACACCAGGCCTCCCTCTCCATCACCAACTCCCAGAGTTCACTCAGACTCACATCCATCGAGTCAGTGATGCCATCCAGCCATCTCATCCTCTGTCGTCCCCTTCTCCTCTTGCCCCCAATCCCTCCCAGCATCAGAGTCTTCTCTAATGAGTCAACTCTTTGCATGAGGTGGCCAAAATACTGGAGTTTCAGCTTTAGCATCATTCCTTCCAAAGAAATCCCAGGGCTGATCTCCTTCAGAATGGACTGGTTGGATCTCCTTGCAGTCCAAGGGACTCTCAAGAGTCTTCTCCAACACCACAGTTCAAAAGCATCAATTCTTCGGCGCTCAGCCTTCTTCACAGTCCAGCTCTCACATCCATACATGACCACAGGAAAAACCATAGCCTTGACTAGATGGAACTTTGTTGGCAAAGTAATGTCTCTGCTTTTGAATATGCTATCTAAGTTGGTCATAACTTTCCTTCCAAGGAGTAAGCATCTTTTAATTTCATGGCTGCAGTCACCATCTGTAGTGATTTTGGAGCCCAGAAAAAGTCTGACACTGTTTCCACTGTTTCCCCATCTATTTCCCATGAAGTGATGGGACCAGATGCCATGATCTTCGTTTTCTGAATGTTGAGCTTTAAGCCAACTTTTCACTCTCCACTTTCACTTTCATCAAGAGGCTTTTTAGTTCCTCTTCACTTTCTGCCATAAGGGTGGTGTCATCTGCATATCTTGATTCCAATTTGTGTTTCTTCTAGTCCAGCGTTTCTCATGATGTACTCTGCATATAAGTTAAATAAACAGGGTGACAATACAGCTTGACATACTCCTTTTCCTATTTGGAACATCAGTCTTTCCAATGAACACTAAGGACTGATTTCCTTTAGGATGGACTGGTAGGATCTCCTTACAGTCCAAGGGACTCTCAAGAGTCTTTTCCAACACCACTGTTCAAAAGCATCAATTCTTCAGTGCTCAGCTTTCTTTATAGTCCAACACTCACATCCATACATGACTACTGGAAAAACCATAGCCTTGACTAGACAGACCTTTGTTAGCAAAGTAATATCTCTGCTTTTTAATATGTTGTCTAGGTTGGTCATAGCTTTTCTTCCAAGGAGAAAGCATCTTTTAATTTTGTGGCTACAGTCACCATCTGCAGTGATTTTGGAGCCCCCAAAATAGTCTGCCACTGTTTCCACTGTTTCTCCATCTATTTGCCATGAAGTGATGGGACCAGATGCTATGATCTTAGTTTTCTGAATGTTGAGCTTTAAGCCAACATTTTCACTTTCCTCTTTCACTTTCATCAAGAGGCTCTTTAGTTCTTCTTCACTTTCTGCCACAGGGTGGTATGATCTGCATATCTGAGGTTATTGCTATTTCTCCCGGCAATCTTGATTCCAGCTTGTGCTTCATCCAGCCCAGTGTTTCTCATGCATGATGTACTCTGCATATAAGTTAAATAAACAGGATGACAATATACAGCCTTGACATACCCCTTTTTCTATTTGGTACCACTCTGTTGTTCCATGTCCATCCACTTTGCCTTAGTTTTAAAATTTTATTTATTTGGCTGTGCTGGGTTTTAGTTGCAGCATGCAGGATCTAGTTCCCTGACTAGAGAAAGAACCTGGGCCCCCTGCATTGAGAGTGCTGAGCCACTGGACCTCCAGGGAAGTCCAATTCTGCCTTACTGTCTTTACTATAGACTTGTCCTTAACTGAGGGTATTCCTTTTTTGTTTATGTAGGTGTCCAATAAGTCTTGATTGAATGCCCAAAGAAGGATGAATGTGTTAGGTCAGGTTCTCTAGAAGCAGAGCCTGCGAAAGGGATGCTCTATGCGAATTGTTCACTGAGGGAGTGCTTTCGGGAGAAACCTTTGAAGGTCTGAGGCAAACAGGATGGGGAAGCAGAAGATGCTAAGGGACTTCTTGGTGGTCCAGTGGCTAAGACTGCACTCCCAATGTAGGGGGCCTGGTTCAATCCCTGGTCACAGAACTAGATTCTGCATGACAGTGACTAAGAGTTTGCATGCTGCAACTAAGACCAGGTGCAGCCAAATAAATAAATATGTTTAAAACTGTGATTTCAGGTGAAGTTTATCCTCAGCCCAATCCTAAAAGGAGCTTTGGAAGCCAAATTGCATCCACGCTCTGCCCCACCTTGAAGCAGGAGAGAGGTCTTTTGTCATTCATTAGCGCTCTAAGCATAAACAGATACATCTTGACTTAACAGTTGAGTGAATGTGAACATGAAATTGCTCAGTCATGTCCGACTCTTTGTGACTCCATGGACTGTAGTCTACCAAGTTCCTCTGTCCATGGGATTTTCCAGGCAATAGTACTGGAGTGGATTGCCATTTCCTTCTCCAAGGGATCTTCCCAACCCAGGGATTGAACCTGGGTCTCCCACATCGTAGACCCAGGAAAGCTCGCAATTGTTTTCAAGTCGTTGGGGAGGGCAACTGGAGGATTCCTTGTACCCGATCAGAGGACAGCCTCCTGGACCCGTGTGTAATCTGAACTCCCAGGTAACTGACCTTTGTCCCGACCATCTGTGCCTTAGCATAGGAGACTTCATATCCCCTTTCTGCCAAGAAGTTTAGAATCTGAATTGCATGTTGTTGGGCACTTTTCTCATCTGGAGAACAGATTAGTAGGTCATCTACATATTGTAATATTTTCCCATTAGGTCCAGGTCCAGATCTAGGAGATCCTGGCTAAGGGCCTGTCCAAACAGGTGGGGGCTATCTCTGAACCTCTGAGATAATACTGTCCGAGCCAGTGGTATGCAAAAAAAATGTATCTTTGAGATCCAAGACTGTAAACCACTTGGCACTGGGTGGGATTTTTCCCAAGATTACATAGGGATTGGGTACTGTGGGATGGAGGGGGACTACAGCTTCATTTATGATCCGGAGATCTTGGACCATTCGCCAGGTTCCGTCTTTTTTCTTTACTGAGAGAATTGGGGTGTTACATGGTGAACTGGTGGGGACCAATAGCCCACAAGCAAGGAATTTATTTATTAAAGGCTGTAGTCCCTCCCAACCCTCTCTTTTGAGAGGATATTGTTTCCGGTTAGGAAACCAAGTGGGATCTCGGAGGACAATGATGACCAGTTCAGCTTGGTGGGCTCGTCCAGGAATCCCCTGGTCTCACACCTGGGGGTTAATTTTGTCTTCCCATAGTTTTTGGTCCCTCTCTATTGAAGGTGTAATGGGTTCTTCAGTAGTAACCAGGAGCTGTAGAGCTCTAGGGACTGAAAAACTTCCCACCACAAGGGTGGTCCCCAGTTTACCACTGACTATCTGTGAGTCATTACAGAATGCTAAGAATAGCCAGCTGTCTCCCACCATTAGTAGCTAAAAATACAGACTCATGGATGTAGAAATGAGTCAAGCAGGGTTCCCCACGGACCATAACATAGTTCATGTCTTCTATAAATATTACTCATTAAGAAGCTGCCCAGGATGCTCAATGGTAAAGAATCTGACTGCCAATACAGGAGATGCAGACAAGCTTTCGAACCCTGGATTGGAAAGATCTCCTGGAGAAGGGAATGGCTACCCAACTCCAATATTCTTGCCTGGACAGAGTAGCCAGGTAGGCTGGAGTCCATAGGGTCGCAAAAGAGTGGGACACGACTAAGCAATTAAACAACAACAAAGCTCTAAGCTGCTCTGGGTGTGTGTCGGGGAGGGGTTTACAGAGCTCATTGGCCCCTCCTGGAGAAGGGCTCCCCTTGCTCCTCCAGGGACAATTACAGGGTGAGTTATTAGCAATAGGATCTGCAGCCCCTGGCAGAAGATACCTGGGCAGGGCACTGACAGTACCTGTGTCAGTGAGGGACCTGAGGTTTTCATAGAAATGCAGTGGCTCCTTCTTTCCCTCAGGAAGTATAAACACCTCCTTTTATCTCTTTCCCCCTTTTCCCATCTACATATTGAGATGTCATTCCTTTTAGGTATCTGTAAAAACGCTGGTGCTTAGCACAGCCTCAGAAAAAACACATTAAGGGAATTCCCTAGTGGTCCAGTGGTTAGGACTCTGTGCTTCCACTGCAAGGGGCATGGGTTCAATCTCTGGTTGGGAAACTAACATCCTTCATGCTGTGGGTATGGCCAAAAAAGCACATCTATAGTTCATAACACCAATCCTGTCATGATAGAAAGGTTATGCCCTTGTTTGGCTGTACCTACCCCTCACTGCAGCTGAGCCATGTCTTCATGATAACCACAGTAGTGAGGCATCATGCTAAGCTTCCTTGGTCAACAGAGTTCCTCAAAAGGCACCTGCTCTAATTACACACAGGATTACACACAGGAATCCAAGGCTATAAGTCTGGGTGTTAGAAGGACTCTTGTAAAACTCTTAACCAGGACAAGGAATAACTATATGGAAAGGAGCTTAAAACTGAAAGAACATTCTGATATGAGGCCAAACTGAAATTGAATTAACATAAGTACTTAAATGTCAAATTGCCTACTAGCCTGAGATAGGTTACTGCCTATTCAACTATGCTGACTCTAAGAAGCAGTGTATTCTAGTTAAACAGGTGTATTCTAGGTAAGATCTGCTTTTGCAGTAGTTCAGTAGCGTTCTTTGCATTTCACACATGAGAGGCATTCAAGGTAATCTAGAACTGGGTACTTATTAAAGGCAACATTCTCTGCCTCCTCCCCATCTTTGCACCAGCCTGTCTTCTTTAAGTTCAAAAAAAAAAAAAGTGTCCACAGGCTAGCTAACATTAAGAGGATGAGCTCTGATTAGTGATGTGGGTGTATTTTTCATAACCATGGTGGCTTTTTGTTAATTCCATATTAATAAGAAAATTATAAAAAATAAAACACTAAATTGAAATCTGTTTTAAAAAGAACTTAAAGGGGAAAGGACCCAGGGAGACAAAGGTCTACAGTAATTTTCCTTTAAAGCCCCATCAGAATGAGAGCCATTATATTCATAAAAAGCAGAAGCTGGCAGTCAAACAAAACAGGCGGTGAGGTATGTCCCATACCTGAAGATGCATGTCTTTCTAAAGATGACAGAGGGATTCTTGTGGATTTCTGTTAGACCCTGCTGCCCTGTGACCATCATATTTCGTAAAACATAGTCTGAATCCTTGAAAAGAGGTAGAAATTTCATTACAGAGAGGAGTGATTAAACTTCATGCTCTCATTGAGACTTTTGGGGACAAATAAATAGAAAAAAATTAGAAAAGCTTAGGCAATATAAAATGTTTTTCAAGTTATAGGTCAAGGTCAATATGATTTTGAGCCACAATGATGCCAAACACTTGGAAGGTTTCTCGGTTTGGGCCTCAGAAGTTTTTTTCCCTAGACTAATTCATCCTATTGGTCATCCCAACCAGTCTCATGGTTTATGTTTTGTTTTGAGTTGTTTTGGTAAAATATACACAGCATAATATTATTATTTTTGCCATTCATAAGTGTGCAATTCAGTGGGATTAGAGACATTCACAATGTTGTGTAACCAGTTGAATGGTTTAAATATAATTTACTTACCAGCCTGGATTTCCCCCAAACACTAAGCTCATATATCCAACTGCCTATTCAATATCTCCACTTAGATATCTAACAGACATTTCAAATTACAGTTTAAAATGTTCTTTAATTTAGTAGGTGAGAAATTATCTTTTACTTAAATTTGTATTCCATTATGAGAACAACTGAATATTTTCCTTATGTTATTTGATCATTTGCATGAGGTTTTTTAAAAATAAAATTGTCTTTTGCTTATTTTTCTTTTGGATTTTCAAAATCCCACTGATTTTTATATAACACTGTTATTCTCTGCCAGATATATGGCAATTAATTGTGTTTATAACTTTGGTGCAAGAAAGTTTTACATTTTTATGTCATCAGTGTATCAACCTCACTTTAGTCACTTCAACCTTTGAGACTCAGCCATCCTTCCCCAGACTACGGTTGTAAATTCCCCCCATCCTTCATTTTCTTAACTATTCTCATGCATTTATTCTTCCTCCATATGAAGATTAAATCATTTAGCCAATTAAAAAAATTACGCTAGAATTTTTCTTGCAATTTTGTTAAACTTAAAAACAACTTTGGTAAAAAATTAGATTTTAAAGTCATATTTATGGGGAGCTGCTATCACTCTTAGCCTGAAGGTGGTGATGGTAGCCAGTCGCTCAGTCATGTTCGACTCTGCGACCCTGTGGACTGTAGCCCACCAGGCTCCTCTGTCCATGGGATTATCCAGGCAAGAATACTAGAGTGGGTTGCTATTTCCTTCTTCAGGGAATCTTCCTGACCCAGAGATCAAACCAGCTTCTCCTGCTTGACAGGCAGATTCTTTACCAATGAGCCACCTGGGAAGCCCAAAGGGGTAAGGAGAGGAAGCAATTATCAGAACCTGAGAAGACAGCCAAGTAGAGAGGACCATGTGACTAAAGGTACAGTGGTCTTTTTTTTTTTTAACTCCCAACTTTTATTTTTGGCCTCCCCATTCTCTAAGTATCAAATTACTTTCTTCTTGAATCAGACTGTATACTGAATACGTTTAAAACACAGCTGAGTGCTGTCTTTTTCTAACAGGTAAATATTTTTAACAGTAAATTTGAAATGTGTGTGGTCCAAAGAAGAAGGATAAAGAAAAAGAACAGATTATGATCTCTTATTTCCCATTAACATAAGATTAACATAAGATTTCATATATTGAGGGCATGGAGCCCTCTTCAAGCAGACATTCTGAGCAGGACTATTGTTCAAAAATGTTAAAAACGAGAATGTATTAGCAGTTTTCATAATCCACAGAGATCACTTGACTTCTTGTCTCTTCAACAGAGATCTGGGGGCCAGGAACTCTTTTTGCCACACCAAGCCCCCGGGATGGCCCTTCATTCTATTCGTACAGTGGTCTTTTGTTGAAGAACACAGCTAACCCAAAGCAACCTAGAGAGGGAGAGCCAAAAGCATGAATACCCCAACCTCACTCTCCTTCTGCCTGCCAGTCTCCTACTGGTGCCTTTCATTGGACAAACCGAAGCAAGAGCTACCTTCTCTGAGTTGGGCTCAACAAAGTATGTAGAGATGGCAGTGATGCTGGGTGTGATGTTGTAGAGCCAGCCGATGCCAGTGATCACAATATGAAGGATGTGCTCCCGGCTGTGGACGTAGTGATAGGCAGTACTAAAGACATTGGCAACACCCTGTAGAGACAGAAATTTAAATTGCCTTCTCTTTTAAAAATAGCGAAATAATTAGAAATGCCTCAATTGGATTATCTTTTTTAAAATTTTATTTTTGCTTATTTGATGGCATCGGATCTTAATAGTTGCACACATAGACTCTTCATTGTGGTGTGTGGGTTTATTTGCCCCCTGGCATGTGGGATCTTAGTTCCCTGACCAGGGATCAAACCTGCATCCCCTGCCTTGGAAGGCAGATTCTTAACCACTGGACCATCAAGAGAGTCCCCTGAATTATCTTTTAAATTAACGATCATCTGTTGTTACTGTTGTTCTTGTTGTTTAGTCGCTCAGTTGTGTTCGACTCTATAACCCCATGGGCTGTAGCCCACCAGACTCCTCTGTCCATGGGATTTTCCAGGCAAGAATACTGGAGTGGGATGCCATTTCCTCCTCCAGGATCTCCTCCAGGAGATCTTCCAGACCCATTGATCAAACCTACAACTCCTGTATTGGCAGGCAGATTCTTTATCACTGAGGCACCAGGGAAGCCCAATAATCATCTACTTTCTAAAAATTATTCATTGGTTCTCAAAAGGCATTTCAATAGTGTTCTCAAAAGTGTTTCAGGTTCCAAGAAAATGAAACCAAAAGAGTAAACAGAGACCTACTGGAAAATCCATCTAACTTATTATGTTTCCTGATAATCATCCAGTGAAATCAGTGGTATATACTATCAGAAAGCAGTGTCATAAGAACAAGGTAAACTTAGAAATGAGAAAAAAAAATGTTTAAAAGCCAACAACTAATGCCAGCCTTGGACAGATGGGTAAGAGCTGCCCCAATCTGATGCAAGATTAATGTCTGTGTGTTTACATGGCTACTGTCATCAAATCAGCTGTGCAAGTATGCTGGATTCCCAGGCCTGCAGTATCCTAGATTACACGGTTTTCTTCGACACATAAAGAGAGCCAGTTCCATAGAGAAAGGATCAGAAACCCTTAGAACCCATCTGTGGTCTTGCTGTCAAGAAACCCTAGGATGGGACTTCCCTGGTGGTCCAGTGGTTGAGACTTTACCTTCCAATGCAGAGGGTATGGGTTCAATCCTGGTTGAGGAGCAAAGATTTCACATGCCTCTTGGCCAAGGAACCAAAGCATAGAAGCAATGTTATAGCACATTCAATAAAGACTTTAAAAAATGGTCACATCAAAGAAAACTCTAGGAGGAACCACAAATTCTTCAAAAATATCTGCATTTTATATTATGACCCAAGGCATCTAAGGGTATCTCAAGAGCCTAGGAGGTCAATTTAGAATTCACTTTGACATGTTCTCTAATAAGACCATGGTGATTGTAGCCATGAAATTAAAAGATGCTTACTCCTTGGAAGGAAAGTTATGACCAACCTAGATAGCATATTCAAAAGCAAAGACTTTACTTTGCCAACAAAGGTCCATCTAGTCAAGGCTATGTTTTTTCCAGTAGTCATGTATGGATGTGAGACTTGGACTGTGAAGAAAGCTGAGCGCCGAAGAATTGATGCTTTTGAAGTGTGGTGTTGGAGAAGACTCTTGAGAGTCCCTTGGACTGCAAGGAGATCCAACCAGTCCATCCTAAAGGAGATCAGTCCTGGGTGTTCATTGGAAGGACTGATGTTGAAACTGAAACTCCAATACTTTGGCCACCTCATGCAAAGAGTTGACTCATTGGAAAAGACCCTGATGCTGGGAAGGATCGGGGGCAAGAGGAGAAGGGGACGACAGAGGATGAGATGGCTGGATGGCATCACCGACTTGATGGACATGAGTTTGGGTAAACTCTGGGAGTTGGTGATGGACAGGGAGGCTTGGAGTGCTTAGGTTCATGGGGTCGCAAAGAGTTGGACACAACTAAATGACTGAACTGAACTGAATAATAATTTGGAGTATAGTTCACCATACTCTTCCACTTTGCATCTTAATATCTTCACATCATTCTTATGTCAGAAGAGAATGAAACTTATTATTAAAAAGATGTCCAGGGGAAAAGATTCTACCACTTCCTCAGTTGTACATCCAGTAAATGAGAGGGGAAAAAATTAAATAATGGTAAATAAACATCAAGAGCATCCAGGGGAACAGATGATAGCAACTTCCTGATTGCTGCTACATCCCAGTCCAATGCCTCCACAGGGTTTTCAATCTTCCTTCACTGAAATTTTTATTCATAAAATTAAATTAAATTTTTTTTTCTTTTTGGCTGCATTGTGTGGCATGTGGGATTTTAGTTTCCCAACCAGGGATTAAACCCATGCTCCCTGCTATGGAAGTGTGGAGTCTTAACCACTGGACAACCAGGAAAGTCCTAAAATTAAATTTAAATGCTTGTAGAAATGGTCTAGTTATTTTATAATCTTAAAAGTACTTTCCAGGGACTTCTCTAATGGTCCAGGGGCTAAGACTCTGCATTCCGCATGCATGGGGCCTGGGTTTGATCTTTGGTCAGGGAACTAGATACCATGCTGCTGCTGCTTCTGCTGCTGCTGCTAAGTCACTTCAGTCGTGTCTGACTCTGTGGGACCCCAAAGACAGCAGCCCACCAGGCTCCCTCATCCCTGGGATCCTTCAGGCAAGAACACTGGAGTGGGTTGCCATTTCCTTCTCCAATGCAGGAAAGTGAAAAGTGAAAGTGAAGTCGCTCAGTCGTATCCGACTCAGCAACACTATGGACTGCAGCCCACCAGGCTCCTCCATCCATGGGATTCTCCAGGTGCCACAACTAAAGATCCTACATGCTGCAACTAAGACCCGGCACAGCCAAATAAATAATAAAATAAATATATATATATATATATATATATATTTTTTTTTTTAAAGTGCCTTTCCTTTTTTTTGTCCTTTTTTAGTTTCTTTTGTTTAATTTTATTTTCATTTAGCAGATAGTATAAGATACTTAAACACCATCTTCAAACAAGGGACCTAATTTCAAAAACCAATTTTATTTATTTAGCTAGTTATCTTAATACTTATTCATTTATTTGACTGCCTCGGGTCTTTGTTGCTGCTCGAGGGATCTTCATTGATGTCATGCAGGATCTTTGGTTGTGGCCTGCGGCTCCCAGGCTTAGTTGTTCCTCAGCCAGTGGGATCTTAGTTCCCCAACCAGATAGCAAACCCATGACCCCTGCATTGGCAGGCAGATTCTTAACCACTGGATCACCAGGGAAGTCCCCTCAAACCTATTTTAATATTTGGGGATTCCTGGGTGGCTCAGTGGTAAAAAAATCCTCCTGCCAATGCAGGAGACACAAGTTCAATCCCTGGGTCAGGAAGATCCTCTGAAGGAAGAAATGGCAACCCACTCCAGTATTATTCTTGCCTGGAAACCCCATGGACAGAGAAGCCTGGTGGGCTACATTCCATGGGGTTGCAGAGTCGAACATGACTGAGTGACTGGGTACAGTCTTTAAATAAAACTCCACTGATAACCCAGAATAAAACCCACATATTAACCTCGATATAAAGATTTTTATTTATGTTTGCTGTTGTTCAACAGTAAGCATCATGGACTTTATTTTCTATTAAGTTTAAGCTAATATAATATTTTAAAAAAGAAATACTGGATAATCAACAATTTTACCAAAGAAGCCACAGCATTACAGGTCATGAAAAAGTGCCACTCCCTTTTGAGATCTGATTTGAAAACATGAATATTTGAGAAACATTTAGGCTTTTCCTTCATTCTTCATCCTCAAAAATTATAACACTAAAATCAAGAACTATGGTAAGGCATATCATATTTAGCACCATTTGTGTAAAGAGCAAAGGATTTCTAGGTACCACTATAAATAAAACATAAATATGTCTCTTCTAAAAGTTCATTCCTACTTTTTGGGTTTTAGCTAGTAGTCTAATAGTTGGATTTCAGTTCTATAGCAGAAAATGCTGTTCCTACAATTAATAAAATGGAACACATTAACAAGCTTCTCAGACAATCTGAGGCATAGATATGCAACTGAGTCTGAGTCCCTCCATGTGTAATAGGGAACCTCTCCAAAGACTGACACATGTATGATGACACCATTTATATACATAGCTTTACTCTCATCTGGTTTCAGATTTTATTTTTTCAAAAAGTATAGGACAGGCTATCTTACCATTGATCTTGAAGAACTTTTCTATGTCGTACCTGATAGAATCTGATCTCGTGGGGTAGGAAGATGTTAATTTTCTGGGGATCTCTTAGAGTGTCAACAGCCAAGACCCCAAATACCCTCATATATGCGTCCTGAAGGGGCAGGGCCAGGAATGACCCATTGTGATCGCTCTTCTTACGGGAATTGTTCCAGAAGTAGATGTTCCCATGGTGCTGAACTTGGGGGACGTGTATTGGCTTCCCTTCATCCACTACTGTAAAGCTGAGGAACAGGAATATGAGAAAAGGAGAAAGGCACAGAAGAGGGCTTTAGACTAAGCCATGCAGGACACTAGATCAGTCCATGCATAATCATTAGTATTATATGTCAGAGAAGTGGACTCATATAAAATTACCAGTTTGGAGAGTCTGACTTGAGAGAAAGATTTTTTAAAATAAGCTTCAGTTCAGTTCAGTCACTCGGTTGTGTCCGACTCTTTGCGACCCCATGAATCGCAGCATGCCAGGCCTCCCTGTCAATCACCAACTCCCAGAATTCACTCAGACTCACGTCCATCGAGTCAGTGATGCCATCCAGCCATCTCATCCTCTGTCATCCCCTTCTCCTCCTGCCCCCAATTCCTCCCAGCATCAGAGATTTCCCAATGAGTCAGCACTTCGCATGAGGTGGCCAAAGTACTGGAGTTTCAGCTTCAGCATCATTCCCTCAAATGAAATCCCAGGGCTGATCTCCTTTAGAATGGACTTGTTGGATCTCCTTGCAGTCCAAGGGACTCTCAAGAGTCTTCTCCAACACCACAGTTCAAAAGCATCAATTCTTCGGCGCTCAGCCTTCTTCACGGTCCAACTCTCACATCCATACATGACCACAGGAAAAACCGTAGCCTTGACTAGATCGACTTTGTTGGCAAAGTAATGTCTCTACTTTTCAATATGCTATCTAGGTTGGTCATAACTTTTCTTCCAAGGAGTAAGCATCTTTTAATTTCATGGCTGCAGTCACCATCTGCAGTGATTTTGGAGCCCCCCAAGTAAAGTCTGACACTCTTTCCACTGTTTCCCCATCTATTTCCCATGTAGTGATGGGACCAGATGCCATGATCTTCGTTTTCTGGATGTTGAGCTTTAAGCCAACTTTTTCACTCTCCACTTTCACTTTCATCAAGAGGCTTTTTAGTTCCTCTTCACTTTCTGCCATAAGGGTGGTATCATCTGCATATCTGAGGTTATTGATATTTCTCCCAGCAATCTTGTTTCCAGCTTGTGCTTTATCCATCCCAGCATTTCTCATGATGTACTCTGCATATAAGTTAAATAAGCAGGGTGACAATATACAGCCTTGACATACTCCTTTTCCTATTTGGAACCAGTCCGTTGTTCCATGTCCAGTTCTAACTGTTGCTTCCTGACCTGCATATAGATTTCTCAAGAGGCAGGTCAGGTGGTCTGGTATTCCCATCTCTTGAAGAATGTTCCACATTTTATTGTGATCCACACAGTCAAAGGCTTTGGCATAGTCAATAAAGAAGAAATAGATGTTTTTCTGGAACTCTCTTGCCTTTTCCATGATCGAGTGGAGGTTGGCAATTTGATCTCTGGTTCCTCTGCCTTTTCTAAAACCAGCTTGAACATCAGGAAGTTCACAGTTCACATATTGCTGAAGCCTGTCTTGGAGAATTTTGAGCATTACTTTACTAGCGTGTGAGATGAGTGCAATTGTGCAGTAGTTTGAGCATTCTTTGGCATTGCCTTTCTTTGGGATTGGAATGAAAACTGACCTTTTGCAGTCCTGTGGCCACTGCTGAGTTTTCCAAATTTGCTGGCATATTGAGTGCAGCACTTTCACAGCATCATCTTTCAAGATATGAAAGAGCTCAACTGGAATTCCATCACCTCCACTAGCTTTGTTCGTAGTGATGTTTTCTAAGGCCCACTTGACTTCACATTCCAGGATGTCTGGCTCTAGGTGTGTGATCACACCCTCATGATTATCAGGGTCATGAAGATCTTTTTTGTACAGTTCTTCTGTGTATTCTTGCCACCTCTTCTTAATATCTTCTGCTTCTGTTAGGTCCATACCACTTTGGTCCTTTATCGAGCCGATCTTCACATGAAATGTTCCCTTGGTATCTCTAATTTTCTTGAAGAAATCTCTAGTCTTTCCCATTCTGTTGTTTTCCTATTTCTTTGCATTGATCGCTGAGGAAGGCTTTCTTATCTCTTCTTGCTATCCTTTGGAACTCTGCATTCAGATGTTTATATCTTTCCTTTTCTCCTTTGCTTTTCACTTCTCTTCTTTACACAGCTATTTGTAAGGCCTCCTCAGACAGCCATTTTGCTTTTTTGCATTTCTTTTCCATGGGGATGGTCTTGATCCCTGTCTCCTGTACAATGTCACGAACCTCACTGCATAGTTCATCAGGCACTCTATCAGATCTAGGCCCTTAAATCTATTTCTCACTTCCACTGTATAATCATAAGGGATTTGATTTAGGTCATACCTGAATGGTCTAGTGGTTTTCCCTACTTTCTTCAATTTCAGTCTGAATTTGGCAATAAGGAGTTCATGGTCTGAGCCACAGTCAGCTCCTGGTCTTGTTTTTGTTGACTGTATAGAGCTTCTCCATCTTTGGCTGCAAAGAATACAATCAATCTGATTTCGGTGTTGACCATCTGGTGATGTCCATGTCTAGAGTCTTCTCTTGTGTTGTTGGAAGAGGGCGTTTGCTATGACCAGTGCATTTTCTTGGCAAAACTCTATTAGTCGTTGCTCTGCTTCATTCCGTATTCCAAGGCCAAATTTGCCTGTTACTCCAGGTGTTTCTTGACTTTCTACTTTTGCATTCCAGTCCCCTATAATGAAAAGGACGTCTTTTTGGGGTGTTAGTCGTAAAAGGTCTTGTTGGTCTTCATAGAACCGTTCAACTTCAGCTTCTTCAGCATTACTGGTTGGGGCATAGACTTGGATTACTGTGATACTGAATGGTTTGCCTTGGAAACGAACAGAGATCATTCTGTTGTTTTTGAGATTATATCCAAGTACTGCATTTTGGAATTTTTGTTGACCATGATGGATACTCCATTTCTTCTGAGGGATTCCTGCCCACAGCAGTAGACATAATGGTCATCTGAGTTAAATTCACCCATTCCAGTCCATTTTAGTTCACTGATTCCTAGAATGTCGACATTCACTCTTGCCATCTCTTGTTTGACCACTTCCAATTTGCCTTGATTCATGGACCTGACATTCCAGGTTCAAGAAATTAAAAGACGCTTGCTCCTTGGAAGGAAAGTTATGACCAACCTAGATAGCATATTCAAAAGCAGAGACATTACTTTACCAACAAAGGTTCGCCTAGTCAAGGCTATGGTCTTTCCTGTGGTCGTGTATGGATGTGAGAGCTGGACTGTGAAGAAGGCTGAGTGCCGAAGAATTGATGCTTTTGAACTGTGGTGTTGGAGAAGACTCTTGAGAGTCCCTTGGACTGCAAGAAGATCCAACCAGTCCATTCTGAAGGAGATCAATCCTGGAATTTCTTTAGAAGGAATGATGCTAAAGCTGAAACTCCAGTATTTTGGCCACCTCATGCGAAGAGTTGACTCATTGGAGAAGACTCTGATGCTGGGAGGGATTGAGGGCAGGAGGAGAAGGGGACGACAGAGGATGAGATGGCTGGATTGCATCACTGACTCGATGGATGCGAGTCTGAGTGACCTCCGGGAGCTGGTGATGGACAGGGAGGCCTGGCGTGCTGCGGTTCATGGGGTCACAGAGAGTCGGACACGACTGAGCGACTGATCTGATCTGATCTGATCTGATACAATATTGCTCTTTACAGCATTGGACCTTGCTTCTATCACCAGTCCCATCCACAGCTGGGTATTCTTTTTGCTTTGGCTCCATCGCTTCATTCTTTCTGGAGTTATTTCTCCACTGATCTCCAGTAGCATATTGGGCACCTACTGACCTGGGGAGTTCCTCTTTCAGTATCCTATCATTTTGCCTTTTCATACTATTCATGGGGTTCTCAAGGCAGGAATACTGAAGTGGTTGCCATTCCCTTCTCCAGTGGACCACACTCTGTCCACTTAAAATAAGCTTAATAGTATGTATATCGAACAACAAGAAAGACTGTACAGAAAAAAATGAGGATAGATGAGCCAGATACAGTCAGATTAGGGGGACACAATGGAAAAGGCTAGAAATTAAGAGTGATTATGTTGTTATAATGGCTGTAATATGAATCCAGCTGCATTTGATTTGGGACTATAACTGTTACTGGGGAAAGATTGCTACAAAGGGATATAATGTCAATAGAAGTTGACATAGAGTTCTTACACTATGACAGGCAAAAAAAAAAATAAGCTTAGATCATAACAGAGAAAACATATATAAACAAGATGTTGTTGTTTAGTCGCTGAGTCATGTCTACTCTTTTGCAACCCCATGGCAGGTAGCCTACTAGGCTCCTCCGTCCATGGGATTTCCCAGGCAAGAATGCTGGATTGGGTTGCCATTTCCTTCTCCAGGGGATCCTCCAACCCAAGAATGGAACCCGAGTTTTCTGCATTGGCAGTCAGATTCTTTTCCACTGGGCTACCAGGGAAGCCCATTTAAACAGGATGTGGAGACATAATTTGACTTTATTTTGGGGGGCTCCAAAATCACTTTAGATGGTGACTGCAGCCATGAAATTAAAAGACGCTTACTTCTTGGAAGAAAAGTTATGACCAACCTAGACAGCATATTAAAAAGCAGAGACATTACTTTGCTAACAAAGGTCCATCTAGTCAAGGCTATGGTTTTTCCAGTAGTCATGTATGGATGTGAGAGATGGACTATAAAGAAAGCTGCGTGCCAAGGAATTGATGCTTTTGAACTGTGGTGTTGGAGAAGACTCTTGAGAGTCCCTTGGACTGCCAGGAGATCTAACCAGTCCATCCTAAAGGAAATCAGTCCTGAATGTTCATTGGAAGGACTGATGTTGAGGCTGAAACTCCAATAGTTTGGCCACCTGCTGCAAAGAGTTGACTCATTTGAAAAGACCCTGATGCTGGGAAAGATTGAAGGTGGGAGGAGAAGGGGACAACAGAGGATAAGATGGTTGGATGGCATCACCAACTCAATAGACAGAGTTTGAGTCAACTCTGGGAGTTGGTGATGGACAGGGAGGCCTGGTGTACTGCAGTCCGTGGGGTCGCAAAGAGTCGGACACGACTGAGCAACTGAACTGAACTGAACTGGAGACATAATTTACAAAGCAGGTACAAATAATTGAACTGATACTGTGAAGCAAAGTCCCTACATGAAAACCAATGCCCAAGAGCAAGCTCTAAAAAAAATCAGGTGAAATCACCCAAGACCGGAAACCTATCAACTCCTGCTTGAAAAACTTTGGTGACCTGAGGCATTTCTCTCTTGGACAGCTAACTAGGAAAGATTTCAGTGCTACTTTACTTCACAAAAGGAATTTTTTCAAAAGAAGGGTGAAACCAATGTCTTTGGAAATTCTTACCTGATCCCCTTCATGTCCCTGTAGAGCACTCTTTTCAGAACAAACGGAGCATCGTCTAAAGTACAAGCTACATTCCTCAATAGAACGTTCCCTCTATCAGGCAGAAGTAGGTTTTCTTCTAAGAGGGAAATGTGCGCACTGATCTTCTTATTTCCATGGGCTTCAGCATCCTGTGGCAAAATGTTTCTGACCATTTATTTGCCAATTGCCAAATAGCTATTTTCTTATCATGTCTCCCTTCTTTAGCCAATCTGTGCATCTGACCCCAATAATTTCATTTCCCTGAGTAAATGATGCAGATATTACCAATAAATAGACCGTGGGGGAAAGGCTGACACCACAGCTGTTCCTGAAACTTGAGTTTCAGTGAATAGAATAGATTTACTTTATGCCAACCAGACCAGTTCTACTTAAAAAAAATTCTGTCAAGTCTACTTATATTTAGAGGTTTAAAACTTGGATCCCTTTGAACCATACTTATGTTGTATGGGCTTCAGTTAAAAGTGCTTATTTTAGAGAGCTCAGGCAAGAAAGATAACTCATATTTCTTGACCATCCACTATGATGTGAATATGAGAAAATGCTCTCAAGAAATTCTTAACATAGTTTGGCTGTGACATTTGACTTACATCATTTCAGGAAAGGATTACTTGGGGCTCCAGATTGCAGACTATATGCAACTACTAGTTCTTTTTCTTTTCAGCTGTACTCCACAGCATGTGGAATTCTAGTTCCCTGATCAGGGATCAAACCCATGCCCCTTGGAGTAGAAGCACAGAATACTAACCAATCGACCTCCAGGGAAGTCTCATAACTTCTATGTCTAATTAAAATAACTGAAAATTCTAGGTACCTAAAATATTATAACAATATTATGTGTTAACACATATGCCAAGTATGGGTATAAATTGGGAATATGAGAGACACTTTCTCTGATATTTGTCTCCTCTTCCTATAAACTTGGGTTTGTTCTTTATGCTTTTCTTTTCCCTTCTTGATTCCTCCTATTCTACAAAGACAATCAATAGACTAACAAAAATGTAGTAGTAAGGTGTCTCTAAGGGTATGGCAGATTTCTGAAGCAAGTTGGAACAATAACTCTTCTGCTTTTTGGCTGAGCCCCCTGCAGTGGAAGTGCAGTGTCTTAATCACTGCACTGCCAGGGAAATTCCAGTATCTCTTTTTCTTGATTGGTCTACTGTTCCTGGTCCCATCATTTCCAATTATTGATATATTGGAAAATTAAGCCATTCAGGAGATGATTCCCATAATCATGTGCTGCTATTTAGCTGAGATGAATGACATAGTTTCCCTGGATCAATGGAAGCTGTGATACTTGTAGAAGACAGCCATGCTGTTCCTACCTGGGAAAAGTAGTAAGCTGGAAGCGTCTGAGGAAGGCAGCAGAGCTGTGGATGGTGGTTCATCCAGATCATGTCTTTTAAGGGACAGGATTCTGCAATAGTCTCAGCTTATTTCTAGGCAGTGCTATGAACTATTGTGTCATGTTGGATTCTACTTTACAATGACTTTATGATTTAAATAGTTCCTTTTATTTTTACTTTATTTTTAATTGGAGGGTAATTGCTTTACAATGTTGCATTGGTTTCTAAATCAGCCGTAAGTATACACATATATCCCTTCTGTCTGAAGCCTCCCTCCCACCACCCCCCAAACAGTTCCTTTTAAAACTGAATCCCAAAACAGCATGCAAGGGAAATATAGCTTAAACTGCTTGTACATCTCCTTCCTGATTTTTTTTTAATGTCAGTTTATTGTCTGTTATAGTTTCTTTGACTTTTGGCACAAAAGAAATTAAGAATTTCAAGACATAATGCTGTTTCTTATACCTTTCCTCTCTGCTTCTACCTTGCCAATCTGCAATCATTCCAGTTACATCTTTACTGGGTTTGGGGTCATTGTAAAACATTGGAATGAGTAAAATATCTATAGTAGAGATTTCTCAAGAGAATTTTGTGTGTTCCTCCTTTGAAACCATTGAACATCATCACCTGGGAGGAAATGTTTTTCTCTTATATGTCATTTTAGAAAGCACACCTGTGTGAGAGCCTTAAAGGTCTCTCTGTACACTGGCTCCAAGGACACGCCACTTGTCTCTGCAGCATGCTGGATTTGGTGCAGCCACTTTTGTCTGGCACAATTCCTCAGACTCTCAACATGGCTCCTTTCTAAAGAGTTCATCAGAAACTCCACAACGCTTTCCAGAACTTCTTCTTCATTGCCCCTGAGCTCAGAGACAACCAATTCTATGTATTTCTGAAACTGTTTGGAAGACAGTCTCACTTCGTGCCCAGGGTGTAGCTTTGGAAATTGGACATGTAGTTTAGCTAAAAGACAGAAACATAAAACCAAAACCTAATCAAAAGTTCATTCACCTGTGGGGGAAATTTGCATTCTTACAGCAAATTGAAGCCTCTAACAACTGCTTCTCGTGGAAAACCAGGTATATCAAAGGCATCTCTAATGGATGTCCTATGGAACATCTTACAGTGACTTCCTATGCTGAACTCAAGATGATTCCTATATCATCTATTTTTTTAAGTCAATTTATTTATTTTTAATTGGAGGATAGTTGCTTTACAGTACTGTGTTGGTTTCTGCCATACAGTAACATGAATTAGCCATAGTTATACATATGTCTCCTCCCCTTGAACCTCTCTCCCACCTCCCACCCCATCACATCCCTCTGGGTTGTCACAGAGTTGGATCTGAGCTCCCTGAGTCATACAGCAAATTCCCACTGGCTATCTATTTTACATATGGTAATGTATATTGTTTCATTTTAATTCTACCTCTCAGCCAGGTGAAACCTTATAACATCATCCTCAGGTCCCTTAAATTCTAGAATTCATCATGTCCAACTCCTTTGTTTTACCCATGAGGACACCTGGCTCTACAGAAGTTCAGTAACTTGCTCACGGTCATGTGATCACTTCAGTTCAGTTCAGTTCAGTCACTCAGTCGTGTCTGACTCTTTGCGACCCCATGAACCGCAGCACACCAGGCCTCCCTGTCTATCACCAACTCCCAGAGTTTGCTCAACTTGCGTCCATCAAGTCGGTGATGCCATCCAACCATCTCATCCTCCGTGGTCCCCTTCTCCTCCTGCCCCCAATCTTTCCCAGCATCAGGGTCTTTGCAAATGAGTCAGCTCTTTGCATCAAGTGGCCAAAGGATTGGAGTTTCAGCTTCAACATCAGTCATTCCAATGAACACCCAGGACTGATCTCCTTTAGGATGGACTGGTTGGATCTCCTGGCAGTCCAAGGGACTCTCAAGAGTCTTATCCAACACCACAATTCAAAAGCATCAATTCTTCGCACTCAGCTTTCTTTATAGTCCAATTCTCACATCCATACATGACCACTGGAAAAACCATAGCCTTGACTAGATGGACCTTTGTTGGCAAAGTAATGTCTCTGCTTTTTAATATGCTATCTAGGTTGGTCATAACTTTTCTTCCAAGGAGTAAGCGTCTTTTAATTTCATGGCTGCAGTCACCATCTGCAGTGATTTTGGAGCCCAGAAAAATAAAGTCAGCCACTGTTTCCACTGTTTCCCCACCTATCTGCCATGAAGTGATGGAACTGGATGCCAGATCAGATCAGTCGCTCAGTCGTGTCCGACTCTTTGCGACCCCATGAACTGCAGCACGCCAGGCCTCCCTGTCCATCACCAGCTCCCGGAGGTCACCCAGACTCGCATCCATCGAGTCAGTGATGCCATCCAGCCATCTCATCCTCTGTCGTCCCCTTCTCCTCCTGCCCTCAATCCCTCCCAGCATCAGAGTCTTCTCCAATGAGTCAGCTCTTCGCATGAGGTGGCCAAAATACTGGAGTTTCAGCTTTAGCATCATTCCTTCTAAAGAAATTCCAGGATTGATCTCCTTCAGAATGGACTGGTTGGATCTTCTTGCAGTCCAAGGGACTCTCAAGAGTCTTCTCCAACACCACAGTTCAAAAGCATCAATTCTTCGGCGCTCAGCCTTCTTCACAGTCCAGCTCTCACATCCATACATGACCACAGGAAAGACCATAGCCTTGACTAGGTGAACCTTTGTTGGTAAAGTAATGTCTCTGCTTTTGAATATGTTATCTAGGTTGGTCATAACTTTCCTTCCAAGGAGTAAGCGTCTTTTAATTTCATGGCTGCAGTCACCATCTGCAGTGATTTTGGAGCCCAGAAAAACAAAGTCTGACATTGTTTCCACTGTTTCCCCATCTATTTCCCATGCAGTGATGGGACCAGATGCCATGATCTTCGTTTTCTGAATGTTGAGCTTTAAGCCAACCTTTTCACTTTCCACTTTCACCTTCATCAAGAGGCTTTTTAGCCCCTCTTCACTTTCTGCCATAAGAGTGGTGTCATCTGCATATCTGAGGTTATTGATATTTCTCCCGGCAATCTTGATTCCAACTTGTGTTTCTTCCAGTCCAGCATTTCTCATGATGTACTCTGCATATAAGTTAAATAAACATGGTGACAATATGCAGCCTTGACGTACTCCTTTTCCTATTTGGTTTGTCAAGTTCCATCTGCCTTCACATAGTCTTTCTATCTTCTTTTTAATTTTCCATTTTTTCACCACCAAAAAAAAAAAAATTTTCTCTTTCTTTTTCTCTTCCCCGGGGTATTATTTCTCTCTCCTCTCTCTCTTATAACCACCTAGAAAAAAAGAGGTGGAAATTAATTCTTCGGGGAAAGAGGACCCCCCCCCTAATTGGGGCCTGCCCCTTGCATTTTTTTTTCTAAGCATAAGGACCCCCCCTGGCCCCTGCCCTTGCCTGTGTGGGTGCCCTTCATTTGGCCTTGCCCTGGCACCTGTCCTGGGCCCCTTGATTAGGGCGTGTCCCATCTCCTGTGCACAGCCCCAGTGTAGGGGTACCAGCCCCTGAGCAGAGAGCACCAGGAAGAACTTTCCACCCAGGCCTGGAAGCTCAGTTCCCAGCAGGTGGGGAAGACAGGCTCCTTGCAAGAGAAGACGCAGGCCGCCGGCGGGTGCTTGCAAGTTTGGATTTGGAAGGACCGAGTTGAGCTTCCACACCGGCAGAGCTCCACATCTGCGCCAAGGCGTGAGTGCGCACAGCCCTGGCCAAGAGGCTGCTCTGCCCTCGGTGAGCCTCGCCAAGACCTTCCCAGCTTCTAGCGTTCGCGCCCGGGAAGGAGCAGGCTGCAGGAGTGTGGGAAACGTGACTGGCGCCTGACTGGCCAAAGCTCCGCTCTTGCCTTCCCTTTGGACCTAGGAGCCAGGCCTCCTTGGACAGGCCTTATTGCCCAGGGGTTTGTGAACTCCCAAGACCTCCCGCAAGGAGAGCTCGGTCAGAGGGAAAGGAAGTGGCCCAGAGTGGATTCCCAAGCTGTTGCTTGGCGGTACAGACACAGCACAGATTCTCTCACGGAGAGAATCAGGTTCCCAGTGCCCTTGGCTTGGGAAGGCAGCTGCACAGCCAGTTTTCCCCCATTCACGCCCAGAAAGTGCCTGCCAGATGTGGCTTCCTTGGAGTTCACCTCCAGAGCAGACACGTATGGATGGGGTTTGGGGCCTTCCCCTGTGTGTTTGGGCTCCCTAGCACTGCCCCAGCGCAGGGGAACCAGCCCCTGGGCAAAGAGATCCAGGAAACGCTTTGCACCCAGGCCTGGAAGAGCAGTTCCCAGCAGGTGGGGAAGCCAGCCTCCTTGTGGGAGCAGAGGCAGGCCACAGGCATGTGCTTGCAAGCCTGTATTGGGAAGGACCGAGTGAGCTTCCACACCGGCGGAGCTCCAGATCTGCGCCCAGGTGCCATGGCAAGCCTCCTTCGGGCAAGAAGGGGCAGACAACTGGCCTGTGTTTCGCAGCCTCTTTTGGAACGGATGGGTTAGCTTCTCCAATAGGAGGGCTCCAGATCTGCTCAGAAGACCTGACTGCCCTTAATTTTATTTTTCCCTTTTATCCCTTCCCCCTAAACCTCTTTCCCCTTCCTGCCCGCCCCCCCCCCCAATCCCCCCCTTTTCTTTTTTTTTCTTCTCTCTTTTCCTTTGGCAAAAAAAAGGTTGAGGTTAGGGTGGATGTTCCCCACACCCCCAAAACCACGCCCCCAAACTTTAATTTTTCATAATTTATTTAGCTTAGGGTTAGGGTTAGCGTTAGGGTTAGGGTGCGTGTATCCCCACACCCGAAAATCCGCGCCTCCAGATTTTTAGTTTTCATTATTTAGCTTATGGTTAGGGTTAGAGTTAGGGTGCGTGCACCCCCTCACCCCGAAACCCGCACCCCCCAAATTTTAATTTTTCATTATTTATTTATTGAGGTTAGGGTTAGTGTTAGTGTTAGTGCATCCCCACACCCCCAAAACCCGTGCCCCGCAAAGTTTAATTTGTCATTATTTATTTATTTCGATTAGGGTTAGGGTTAGGATGCGTGCACCCCCTCACCCCAAAATTCTGCGCCGCCCAAATTTTAATTTTGCATTATTTCTTTATTGAGGTTCGGGTTAGGGAGTGTTAGTGTTAGTGCATCCCCACACCCCCAAACTCCGTGCCCCCTAAATTTTTAGTTTTCATTATTTTTGTAGGTTAGGGTTAGGGTGCGTGCAACCCCTTAACCCGTAACTCCGTGCCCCCCAAATTTTGATTTTTCATTATTTATTTATTTAAGTTAGGGTTAGGGTTAGGTTTAGGTTTAGGGTTAGGGTTCCTGCAGCCCCTCACCCCATACTCTGCGTCCTCCAAATTTTAATTTTTCATTATTTATTCATTTAGATTAGGGTTAGGGTTCATGCAGCCCCTCACCCCAAAATTCTGCGCCTCCAAATTTTAATTTTTCATTTATTTTACTTAGGGTTAGGGTTAGGGTGCGTGTACCCCATCACCCCGAAACCACGCGCACCCCAATTTTAATTCTTCATTGCTTCTTATTTATTTATTTAAGTTAGGGTTAGGTTTAGGGTGCATGTATCCCCACACCCCCAAAATCCGCGCCCCGCAAAGTTTAATATTTCAATATTTATTTATTTAGCTTAGGTCTAGGATTATGGTTAGGGTACGTGCACCCCCCTCACCCAGTAACTCTGTGCCCCCCTAATTTTTATTTTTCATTATTTATTTAATCCGTTTAGGATTAGGGTTAGGATGCGTGCACCCCTCATCCCAGAACTCTGTGCCCCCTAAATTTTAATTTTTCATTATTTATTTATTTAGGTTACGGTTAGGGTTAGTGTTAGTGCACCCCCACACCCCCAAAGTCTTCACCCCCTAAATTTTCATTTTTCATTATTTATTTAGGTTAGGGTTAGGGTGTGTTCACCCCTCACCCTGAAAATTTATTTTAACCAATTTTCTCTGGTTCTATAGAATATCATGTCCATCCTAGGTCAGGTCATCTTTTTTTTTTTTTGTAGTCATAGTTTTATTCCTGAATTATAGACAGATCAGCTGACAAGGTTTCCCTTGGTGACTAGGGCCCTCTGAGGTCTGCGAGCGCGGGGCTGCCCGCTCTTCCCTGGCGGGAGCTTTGTCTCCTCAAAGCCCTCAGGGTTCGGGCTCCGGGGTCCCGGGGCTGCGTCCCGGCTGAGAGGAGCGGGGTTGCCTCAGCGCCCGCCAGCAGGGAGACGCTGCAAGAGGGGGAAATGAGGACGGAGTAGACATTCCCTGTGTCCAGCTGAGCGCTGACCGGAGGTCCATCTCAGAGTGCACGGTGGGGCGGGGGGGGGGGGGGGGGGTGTGAGGACAGCTCCATGTGCAAAATGGCGGGTTTTCAGTTCGATTTCTGTTAGATGGCCTAGAGGGTGACCTTCGGGGATGTTCTTCTGAGTAGGTGTCCATTTTTCCTGTCACAGTTTCCTCAGAAGACAGTCCTTTCCCCTTGGCTCGTTCCTGGTTTGATTGTAGGAGAGCTCTAGTGATCTCACTCTGACAGGAACGTTCTTGGCTCTTATGGAGACACTACTGTGTGTGAAGCTTCGTACCCAACATAGGGGCACAGAGGGCCTGATTCTCTCTGTGCAGCTTTGAAGCGGTCGTTCAAGCAACAGCTTGAGAATCCATACAATGCTCTCCCTTACCTCTGAGAGAGTTCTCATTGCTGTAGCCCTTGACAGTTTGTAGAAATCCGTCCCCAAACGCTTCTCCAAGTAGTCCTGGGTCCTAGTTCCAATACAAAGGCCATAGAAGAACAGAGGCCAGTAAGGCACCAGTCAGGTGTCACACACTCTGGCAGCCGGCTCCTCCATGGACAGTAAGGCCTCTACTTCCCCGCAGGAGGCTCGCTTGCCTTGCCTCCTGTGAACCGCATTTCTCAGCCTGGGGAAAAAGCGGTTCCTGGAGATCTTTTCTCAGGGCTTGTTTCCCCGGAGCTGGGGCAGACCTCGGGGACCCAACTCACAGGGGAAGGCAAAACCACATAAAACTTTAGAGGCAGAAAGATAAAATGAGAAGGGAAAATAGGCAGGACTGTGAAGTGGGCTTGGATTGTTTTATGGGTATGTGTAGCTAGGTACACAGGAGGAATCTAACTATGTAGAGTTAAGATCTTGGACAAAGCACTCTACAACAGTTTCACTCCTGATTGCTTTGACATTTTCTACATTCCCATCAGCAATGTACAAGGGTTCAAATTTCTTTATATCCTTGAAAACACTGTTATTTTCCATTTTAAAAATTACAGTCAAACTATATAAGCAAAAAAAGCAAAAATAAATTAATGGGGCTATATCAAACTAAAAACCTTCTGCACAGCAAAAGTAACAACAAAATGAAAAGGCCACCTACAGTATGGGAGAAAATATTTGCAAATCATATATCTGATAAGGAGTTAATATCCCAAATATACAACAAACTCATAGAGCTCAATAGCAAGAAAAAAATTGGATTGAAAAATGGGCAGAGGAACTGAATAGATACTTTTCCAAAGAAGACATGCAAATGACCAGAGGCGCATGAAAAGATGCTCAAACATTATTAATGAGTGTACCAACTTTCATTATAAGAAAAGTTGTAGGATTCTAATATACAGGGTGATGATTATAGTTAACAATACCACATTATATACTTGAAAGTTTCTAAGAGAGTAGATCTTAAATGTTTTTACCACAAAAAAGAAATGGTGATTATGTGAGATGATGGAGGTATTAACTAAGCTGTGGTAATCATTTCATAACATAAGCGTATCAAATCAGCACATCGTACAGCTTAAATTTACACAATGTAAAGATATAAGCATCTGAATGCAGAGTTCCAAAGAACAGCAAGAAGAGATAAGAAAGCCTTCCTCAACGATCAGTGCAAAGAAATAGAGGAAAACAACAGAATGGGAAAGACTAGAGATCTCTTCACGAAAATTAGAGATACCAAGGGAACATTTCATGTGAAGATGGGCTCGATGAAGGACAGAAATGGTATGGACCCAACAGAAGCAGAAGATATTAAGACAAGGTGGCAAGAATACACAGAAGAACTATACAAAAAAGATCTTCACGACCCAGATAATCATGATGGTGTGATCACTGACCTAGAGCCAGACATCCTGGAATGTGAAGTCAAGTGGGCCTTGGAAAGCATCACTACAAACAAAGCTAGTGGAGGTGATGGAATTCCAGTTGAGGTATTCTAGATCCTGAAAGATGATGCTGTGAAAGTGCTGCACTCAATATGCCAGCAAATTTGGAAAACTCAGCAGTGGCCACAGGACTGCAAAAGGGCAGTTTTCATTCCAATCCCAAAGAAAGGCAATGCCAAAGAATGCTCAAACTACCGCACAATTGCACTCATTTCACACGCTAGTAAAGTAATGCTCAAAATTCTCCAAGACAGGCTTCAGCAATACGTGAACCGTGAACTTCCTGATGTTCAAGCTGGTTTTAGAAAAGGCAAAGGAACCAGAGATCAAATTGCCAACCTCCACTCGATCATGGAAAAGGCAAGAGAGTTCCAGAAAAACATCTATTTCTTCTTTATTGACTATGCCAAAGCCTTTGACTGTGTGGATCACAATAAAATGTGGAACATTCTTCAAGAGATGGGAATACCAGACCACCTGACCTGCCTCTTGAGAAATCTATATGCAGGTCAGGAAGCAACAGTTAGAACTGGACATGGAACAACAGACTGGTTCCAAATAGGAAAAAGAGTATATTGTGTATATTGTGTATACAAGGCTGTATATTGTCACCCTGCTTATTTAACTTATATGCAGAGTACATCATGAGAAACGCTGGACTGGAAGAAACACAAGCTGGAATCAAGATTTCCGGGAGAAATATCAATAACCTCAGATATGCAGATGACACCACCCTTATGGCAGAAAGTGAAGAGGAACTAAAAAGCCTCTTGATGAAAGTGAAAGTGGAGAGTGAAAAAGTTGGCTTAAAGCTCAGCATTCAGAAAACGAAGATCATGGCATCTAGTCCCATCACTTCATGGGAAATAAATGGGGAAACAGTGGAAACAGTGTCAGACTTTATTTTTCTGGGCTCCAAAATCACTGCAGATGGTGACTGCAGCCATGAAATTAAAAGATGCTTACTCCTTGGAAGAAAAGTTATGACCAACCTAGATAGCATATTAAAAAGTAGAGACATCACTTTGCCAACAAAGGTCCGTCTAGTCAAGGCTATGGTTTTTCCAGTGGTTATGTATGGATGTGAGAGTTGGACTGTGAAGAAGGCTGAGTGCCGAAGAATTGATGCTTTTGAACTGTGGTGTTGGAGAAGACTCTTGAGAGTCCCTTGGACTGCAAGGAGATCCAGCCAGTCCATTCTGAAGGAGATCACCATAGGGATTTCTTTGGAGGGAATGATGCTAAAGCTGAAACTCCAGTACTTTGGCCACCTCATGCGAAGAGTTGACTCATTGGAAAAGACTCTGATGCTGGGAGGGATTGGGGGCAGGAGGAGAAGGGGATGAGAGAGGATGAGATGGCTGGATGGCATCACTGACTCGATGGACTTGAGTCTGAGTGAACTCCGAGAGTTGGTGATGGACAGGGAAGACTGGCGTGCTGTGCAATTCATGGGGTCGCAAAGAGTCAGACATGACTGAGTGACTGAATTGAACTAAACATTTCAATGGTATCTCAATAAAACTGAAAAAAACGATAGCCACACTAGTACATGTGAAGTGTTAATGCTATCTCATGGCTTTAGAACAACCAATATTTTAACTGTATATATATCAGAATAATGAGGAGGAAATGGCAACCCACTTCAGTATTCTTGCCTGGAAAATTCCGTGGACAGAGAAGACTGGTGGGCTGAAGTCCACGGGGTCACAAAAAGTTGGACACTACTGAGCACACACGCATATCATAATACCGGGAAACTTGAAGCCAAGCTGTTACCACAACTTAAGAAAATTCTTTCATTTTTACCTTTCTTCATAGATTCTTTTTCCATTCCTTCCTTGTATGTATACAAGAGTTCATCAATTTCCTTCAGATCCAGAAAGCCTGAGCCATCACAGTCCCACTTCTGAAAGAGGGCTTTTAGGAGAAGTTCCCGTCGGATTCGGGAAGCATTTTGTCTAGCCTAGGGCACACACAGGATAACAAAGCACAGAAGATATATCTGTTCATTATGCTAGCTGGCAAGCTTCCCTGGTGGCTCAGATGGTAAAGAATCTGCCTGCAATGCAAGAGACCAGGGTTCAATCCCTAGGCCAGGAAGCTCCCCTGGAGAAAGGAATGGCTACCCACTCTAGTATTCTTGCCTGGAGAATTCCATGGACAAAGGAGCCTGGCAGGCTACAAAGAGTCGGACATGACTGAGCAACTAACAGACACACACACACACAGGTACACACACGCACAGACACGTATGCTAGCTGGCATCTTATGCTTATTCCCCACAAAAAGCAGCACTTTTTATAGAAACAGCTTTACTTTGGGACTAAGCAGAATACAAATAGTAAAATGAAACATTTAATTTTAATTCTCTTAATATCAGTTTTTATCCCTCAATAAACATTTTCTATGTTTCACCTCTAAGCTAGAAAGCAGGCATTCTCTGCATTGAACTAAAACACATTCATTTAGGAAGGGGACTCACTCCTCGAGAATCTTTGATTCATTCCTCTCCATTCACTTACTAGTTGTTCAGCAATGTGATAAACACAGTGGGTGATCTTCCTGGCTTCTTTTTTTCTCTACCATGTGGGATCTAAGTTCCCCGACTCCCCAACCAGGGATCAAACCCATGCCTCCTGCATTGGGAACATGGAATCTTAACCACTGAACTGCCAGGGAAGTCCCTGCTGGCTTTTTTTTTTTTTTTTAATTTATTTTATTTATCTCAAAGTGGAGAGTGAAAAGGTTGGCTTAAAGCTCAACATTCAGAAAACGAAGATCATGGCATCTGGCCCCATCACTACATGGGAAATAGATGGAGAAACAGTGGAAACAGTGTCAGACTTTATTTTCTGGGCTCCAAAATCACTGAAGATGGTGACTGCAGCCATGAAATTAAAAGACGCTTACTCCTTGGAAGGAAGGTTATGACCAACCTAGATAGCATATTCAAAAGCAGAGACATCACTTTGCCAACAAAGGTTCGCCTAGTCAAGGCTATGGTCTTTCCTGTGGTCATGTATGGATGTGAGAGCTGGACTGTGAAGAAGGCTGAGCGCCGAAGAATAGATGCTTTTGAACTGTGGTGTTGGAGAAGACTCTTGAGAGTCCCTTGGACTGCAAGGAGATCCAACCGGTCCATTCTGAAGGAGATCAGACCTGGGATTTCTTTGGAGGGAATGATGCTCAAGCTGAAACTCCAGTATTTTGGCCACCTCATGCGAAGAGTTGACTCATTGGAGAAGACTCTGATGCTGGGAGGGATTGAGGGCAGGAGGAGAAGGGGACGACAGAGGATGAGATGGCTGGATGGCATCACTGACTCGATGAATGTGAGTCTGAGTGACCTCCGAGAGCTGGTGATGGATAGGGAGGCCTGGCGTGCTGCGGTTCATGGGGTCGCAAAGGGTCGGACACGACTGAGCGACTGATCTGATCTGATCTGATCTGATTTATCTATTTTAATGTTATTTGTTTACTTGGCTGTGCTGGGTCTTAGTTACAGCATGTAGCATCTAGTTTTCCTGACCAGGGAGTGAACTTGGGCTCCCTGTATTGGGAGCTCAGAGGCTTAGCCACTGAAGCACCAGGGAAGCCCATACATCAACATGAATCAGTCATAAGTATACATACATTAACATGAATCAGTCATCCTACTTATATCATACATACATCAACATGAATCAGCCATCCTGCTTATATCATACATACATCAACATGAGTCAGTCATACATAAGTATGCTGCTGCTGCTGCTAAGTTGCTTCAGTCGTGTCCAACTCTGCGCGACCCCATAGACGGAAGCTCACCAGGCTCCCCTGTCCCTGGGATTCTCCAGGCAAGAACACTGGAGTGGGTTGCCATTTCCTTCTCCAATGCATGAAAGTGAAAAGTGAAAGTGAAGTCGCTCAGTCGTGTCCGACTCTCAGCGACCCCATGGACTGGAGCCTACCAGGCTCCTCCGTCCATGGGATTTTCCAGGCAAAAGTACTGGGGTGGGGTGCCATTGCCTTCCCCGATACATAGGTATACATATCTCTTTATAATAGTGATCACACTTGTTTTATTGGTAAATAATATTACTCACCTTTTCTAAGCCACTCATTTTCTCTTCTTTTGTTTCAACAAAGCCCTTCTTAAAAAAGGAGGTGAGGGCTTCACTGACACTCAAGGGGGAATCTTCACCAACAAATGTCTCCAGGAGCTGCACAAACTGGAGTAGATTGATGGAAACTCCGTTGAAGGCACTCCTACCCTTTATTTCCTTGTAAGACTGAATGTTTCTGATAATTGAGTGCAGGTCTATCAAGCAAGAAACATACATCAAACGGTAACATGAACAATTTTATCAAAGTTCAGGGAAAATATATGAATACATATTGTACTGAACATCTACTACCTTTTTTCCTACCAGGAGTCTATGCTGCCTTCATGAGGACAGCACCTCCTTTTTATTTTTAATATATCCTTTATAAAGTTTGGGTTTTGGATGTTGTTCTTGTTTTTTTTTTCTCTCTCTCTCTCTTTTTTTTTTTTGTTTTGTTTTGTTTTGCATGTGGGATCTTAGTTCTCTGATCAGAGATTGAACCCACGCCCCCTGTATCGGCAGCACAGAGTCTTAACCTCTGGACCACCAGGGAAGTCCCTAAATGTTTCTTTTATTTATTTATTTATTTATTGGTCTTCATCCTTTTGTCCATGCCTGGTGGCATGTGGGGCCTTAGTTCTCCAAAGATGGATCAAACCCATGCCCCTTGCATTGGCAGTGTGGAGTCTTAACCACTGGACTGCCAGGGAAGTCCCCCTCCTTTTTTTTTTTTTTTTTTTTAATTTGAGAAAACATCTCTCCCTGATGGTCAGTTTTGATGTATCAGGTAGTACTGAGCCTCATTCACCCTTGCTTCAGGATGGCCATGTGATATAGGTCCTCCTAGTGACTCACATATGACAGCAATGGGATCCACTATAGGCCAATGAGAATTAGCCCCAGGACTTCTGGGGCAACTACTGGGGAAGAATCACTGGTCTTGTACTCTGACTCCTGAACTAGTAGGAAGTAGGCTTAGAGATGCTCTAATGGAAATCTTTGCCACAATACAGAGAAAACTACCTAAAACTGAAAGTTACACAGAGAAGAACAGGGTGGATAGGCAAATAGATAGTGTCCTGCTGCTATTATTGAGCCCTTGGATTCAGTTGTGCCTGAAGCCAGCTGCAGTCTGGACTCGCTAGTTAAATAAGTCTGCAAATACCAGCACTATAATCTCTCCATCAGGAGGCTTGACTCATGTATTTATCTTGAAGCTTGATGCCATAACATGAAGTATATTTCATAGAAGAGCCCAGTGATTTACAATTGATTTATTAACTAATTCAATCATTCATGTGCTGATGCCTTCCATATGAGATCTGATGTAACTTAAAAAGAATCAGCCATGCAGTTGTCAAAATGGTAGAGTAAAACTGAAATAAAGAAGTAAGATCAGGAGAAGAGGAACATGAAGTAGCAGGCAACAAGAGCTTAACCAATGCCATACAATTTCACCAAATATCTGGAGGATATAAAGTTTGCTATTTGATCCATTCTTAAATGAGAAAAGAAACTGCAGACAGGAGGAAAACTTTTTGATCTTATAAGTTCTACTACTTGTTGGTGAAAAGTAAAATGATAAAATAGCATTGCAGTAAAATACGAATACTTGTTGGGATAATTGTTGTTAAATACATGGTTTCCTGAGAGCTAAAAGCTATTCTTTGCTCTCTCTGTTGAGTAGATCTTGCTTTGTAAGTCTTCAAAAACAAGACAGAGCCTCACCTGCCTCACATAGTTAGATGTGGAACTACAAGGGAGAGGAGTTGGTGGAGTGATTTCTATTGTTCTAATATCTAATTCCCATTGTATACCTGGATCATAGCTTCAGAGTGGTTTCAGGGCCACATAACCGTAAAAAAAAAATTGTATACAGTTGGCCCTTTGTAGCTGCAGGTTCTGCATCTGTGGGTTCAACTGTGGATCAAAAATATTCAGGAAAAAAAAAATCCAGAAAGTTCCCGAAAGCAAAACTTGAATTTGCCACACATGGGCAACTATTTACATAGCATTCATGTTGCATTTTCAACTATTTACAAAGCTTTTACATTTTACTAGGTATTATAAGTGATCTAGATTTAAAGTATATGGGAGGATCCATCAGTTATATGCAAATACTCATCCATTTTATATAAGGGGTTTGAGCATCTTGAATGTTGGTGTTCATGGTGGGGGGAATTTTTGGGTGGATGATATTCATGGAACAATCCCCTGTAGACACGAATGGACAACTGTACCAACACATATGCTTTAAAGAGCATTACAATAGCACTACATGTATACTACCACCGGAAACAGTCATCTTGAACACGTTTAGGTCCATTGGCTCAAGGACAAAATAGTGCAAGTGTCACCCTGCCATGGTGCCTTGGCTAAGTCCAGTTCTTACCACTGGGAACCACAGTAAATTAAAGTTTATCAAATTAGAGTGCCATCTGTTCTTCCTGGTTTTGTTAACATGTACCTGTGAACCTCCAGTTATCATAAATTAAATTTGCCTGTTCCTCGTCTTCATGTTTGGCATACTTCATGTTCCAGTTACAAGTCAGAAGTTCACCTATAAGATACATATGCCATAATATAGTCAACTTCACTTTCACAATGTTTTTGCCCTGGAATATGAATGAAAGGAGAATTAAATGAGGAGTCACCTGTCCATGACTTTCCTTCTATTTTTTGGGACTTGGGTTCGCAGGATTTGTCTTTCTGAACTTCTGTTTTAGCAGGTTCTAAAAGGTATAAAAGAAAATGCCTATGAGTTGAAGAGTATGTATTTTAAAGTTAATAAATGAAAGAAATATCTTGCATACAGAACACAAAACCTTTCTTTTGGGTCCTTTTCTGTATATGTTGTATCATAATGGTATCATTTAATAACTTAATCACAAAGATATTGCATAATAGCTTTAGTTTTTGAGAGCAACTCTGGGACAAAGGCTATGCATTGTACCCAAACCTGGCCACTCAAAATGAGGGCTGTATTTCCCAGCCTCCCAGACAGCAGGTGCAGCAGAATTCATGTGCCTGAATTCTGATGAATGAACAAGCTAGAAAGGAAAGGAAATGATGTAATGTCTATCCTTTTTCCTTTCCCCTCGCCTACTGGTCAGGATGCGGACATGGTGGTTAGCTATCTTGGAGTGTGTGGCTGGAGGAGACACAAGGCAGAAAGAGCTTGAGCCACTGTTGATTTCTTGGGGCTGATCCGTCAAATAAGTTTTGACTTTTATATGAGAAACAAAGAAACTCCTGCCTTGTTTAGACATTGTTGTTTTGTTTTGTTTTTTTAGACACTGTTATTTTGGATCACTGTTACAGAAAGTCAAAATTAATAGTAACTTCACTAATTTTTTAGGCTGTATCCCCACTATGTAAGGAGAACCAGAAATTAGTAGCCCTGTTCTGGGAAGAAATAAATATAATGCTGAAAAAATGAAAGATTTCAAATTAGTTAATAATAGTGTAAAATCCTTAACACAGGCTACCCATCCCTTGTGAGTTTTAAATAAGAACTTTCTTTGGGACTGTAGAACTTTAGAATTAAAAAAAAATGCCTAGAAAGCATATTAAAAAGAAGAGACATTATTTTGCCAACAAAGGTCCGTAAAGTTAAAGCTACGGTTTTTCCAGTAGTCATGCATGGTTATGAGAGTTGGACCATAAAGAAGGCTAAGCATTGAAGAATTGATGTTTTTGAACTGTCTTGTTAAAAAAGACTCTTGAGAGTCCCTTGGACTGCAAGGAGATCAAACTAGTCAATCCTAAACAAAATCAACCCTGAATATTCATTGGAAGCAATGATGCTGAAGCTCCAATACTTTGGCCACCTGATGTGAGGAGCTGACTCATTAGAAAAGACCCTGATGCTGAGAAAGATTGAAGGCAGGAGGAGAAGGGGACGACAGAGGACGAGATGGTTGGATGGCTTCACCAATTCAATGGACATGAGTTTGAGCAAGCTCTGGGAGATGGTGAAGGACAGGGAAGCCTGGCGTGCTGCAGTTCATAGGGTCGTAAAGAGTTGGACACGACTGAGCAACTGAACAGCAACAACAGCTGAGGACTTAAATGACATTGAGATTGGCTCTCGAAAAGATTATAATTCTTCAACTAAAAGGGCATAAATTTGCATAGGCAATTCCCAAGAAAAGTCTTCTGCAGAATAAATATTTGAAATCCAGGGTGCTTTCTGTCTTAAATATTACCTTCAGAAACTCTTCTAGAACATCTTATATGCAACTGAAAAAAGTGAGATACTTTTAAAATTTGAAATAAAAGAAAATTTAAAAAGTGATTTCTAATATTAGATACTCCATTTAAAATAAAACAGCTTCTGTGCCTTTTCAGAAGTCCAGTGAAAATTTTTACAAGTAATACTACCAGATTTCTTCCTTACAAATGGGCTTCTAGTGTAGAGAGATTTCTAGGTAAACTGACAGTAGAGACTTTCTAGTTTTCATGTAATTGATTGCTCAAAGTATAGACTCATGTTGAATATGCCTGAAGTTTGCATGACCTTATATGTCACAAAAAGATCCTAATCGAAACGAAGATTTTTCTGCAGACTTTAAAAACCACTCTAGAAAACAAGGAGCTGATGTAGGAAAGTGATATTACTACCTGAAAGATGATCTTTTGGGCTTGATACTCCAGTTTTCTCTTGCAGTTCAGGACTTATGAAGAGTAGCTCTTCATATGCTTGTACTTGAGTCCTTTCTTCCTGTGGAGGGATTTCAGTGTGCTCAAAGGAAATAGATTCCCTAGATGTTTTATTTTCTCCTGTGAGACTACCTTTTCTTGATTGTAAAGTTAAGTCTGTGTCCTGTTCTTCCAGAATTGTTTCTCTGGGTGACTGTGGTTCTGCAGTTGACCCTCTGTGTGGTTCTTGTTCTACTACCGACTCCCTGTCTTCTTCTTGCTCTGCAGTTGACCCACTGTGTGGTCCTTGATCTGACTGTGATTCTTTGTGTGCTTCCTGTTCTGCCATTGTCTCTCTGGGTTGTCCTTGATCAGATTGTGACTCTCTGCGTGATCCCTGTTCCTCAGTTGACTTTCCGTGTGATCCTTGTCCTGTTGTTGACCCTTCATGTTGTCCTTCTGTTGTAATTGATTCTTCAGAAAGTCCTTGTTCTGCTGCTGATTCGATGTGGGTTCCTTGTGGTACTCCTTGTTCTGTTATTGGCTCATGATGTGGTCTTTGTCCTGTTATTAACTCTCTACTTGATCTTTGTTCTGGAGTTGACCCCGTGTAGGTTCCTTCTTTTGATACTGATTTTTCGTTCAGTTCTTGTTCTCCAGTTGACTCTTCAGGTTGTTCCTGTTCTTTGGTTGAAATTCCATTTGGTCCTTGCTCCACAGTTGCCCCTCTCAGCTGTTCTGGTGGGCTTTGTGGTAGTGTTGATTCTCTATAGTGTTCATGTTGATCTTCTGGGCTTGCTAATAATTTACTTTGGGTTTTGCTACAATGCTTTTCAGAAGGTGATGTATTCATCTCTAAGAGAACATTGTCAAAGTCTTCATAAATGTGTTTCTGATTATCCATGTCTCCCCAGAACTCAGGTAAGTCTATCTCTCCAAATTCAACAAATGGCCCTAACACAGAAAACAAAACATTTACCTAAACAATTGATCTTATAATGTAGAATCAGAGCTAGTAAATTAATGCAAAAAAGCAGGAGGCATAGTAATGGTGCCCACAGAACTACTGCTTTAAATGAATATCAATTACATTTCCCAGAAACCCAATAAACAAAAAGGTATCTAAAGAAACATAAAAGATGCTCACTACTAGAAACTAGAAATAATCCCTTCCTAAAATGTATGGAAATGAACATGATTCCTTGTTTTGATGCTTGAAGAGTAGCTTAGACTTTCAAGGCAAATAGAATTTATCCTCTCCTCTTAGTCCTCCACAATAAGCATAGCATAGGGCTGAGGAAAGAGCAAATGTCTTCCACCTCAAACCCTGCCATTTTTGACAACACGGGAGGGTATTATGCTAGGTCAAATAAGGCAGACAGAGAAAGACAAATACCACATGATCTAACTTACATCTTTAAAACAAACAAATAAAACAAAACAAAACAAAAATAGACTCATAGATACAGAGAACAAATGGGTGGTTGCCAGAAGGGAGGGGGTTTGAGGTATGAGTGAAACAGTTGAAGGGAATTAAGACATGTAAACCTCCAATTATATAATAAATAAGTCATATTATTAAATAATAAATAATATATAGCATAAGGAATATGGTCAATCATAATCACTTTGTAGGGGGACAGAATGTTACTAGATTCATCATGGTGATTATTTCCTATCATATAAAAATGTCAAATCATTGTATACATTTGAAACTAACATAATATTGTACATCAATTATATTTCAATCAAAAAATGCTTGGTAGAAAAAAAATTTTTTCTTAGAAATCTTAGAATTCTAAGTTGGGGGGAGGAGCTAAGATGGCGGACGAGTAAGACGGGGAGAATACTTTCTCCTCCACAAATCCATTAAAAGAACATTTGAATGCTGAATAAACTCGATAAAACAACTTCTGAATGCCGGCAGAGGACATCAGGCACTTAGAAAGACAGCTCATTGTCTTCAAAACGAGAAAACGAGCCCTGCGGTAACTCCTTTTGCGGAGAACTGGCGCGGACACCAGCATTTGCTATTGGCAAGTGGGGGCTGGGCTAGGAGGAGCGGCGAGGCCTGCATTGCTTTGAGAAAGGATTTGGCCTGGCTATCTCGGGCGCTATCTGAGCGAAATAACCAGACTGTCGGTTATCTACTACATCAAAAGCCAGCCCTAACTTAAGACACCACCAGGACTACCTACGGAACAAAGGGCTGCACAGAGTTGGCGGGCTGCAGGCCGTCCCACTCCCGTGACAGGCAGCCAGGGCCAGAGGCGGGCAATTATAGCCCTAGAGGGACACTGTCTAACGGAACTGCGAGTAGGTCTCTGTGCTGACTCACGCTTCTTGGGGCTCTGGATGGTCAACATCTGCCTGAGAAAGTGCGCTGTTTGTATACCCAGAAAACTGAGCGGCGGAGAGGCGATAAGTCGCAGCACCTGCGCTCGCTGAACATTTCATCACCTGCGCTACTCGGATCTGGGAAGGGCATAAAACGCAGACTCAACCAAGTCTGTGCTTCTGAGGATTATCTGAGTGCCTGAGCCTGGCCGGTTTAGATTTGGGTGTTCATCTCTGCCCCCTCTGTAACAAGGCAGAGATCAGATATTGAAAAGACCTGTAAACCGCCTCAATAAAGAGAATTCAACAAACTACCAGAATATAGTAAGGACACTCTAAATTTGGCAATTTTAACAAAATGAAGAGACAAAAGAATACCCAGCAGCTAAAGGAACAGGATAGATCTCCACCAAACCAAACCAAAGAGGAAGAGATAGGGAATCTACCTGATAAAGAATTCCAAATAATGATAGCGAAATTAATTCAAAATCTCGAAATCAAAATAGAATCACAGTTAAAGAGTCTGGAGACAAGGATTGAGAAGATGCAAGAAAGGTTTAACAAGGACCTAGAAGAAATAAAAAAGAGTCAACACATAATGAATAATGCAATAAATGAGATCCAAAACACCCTGGAGGCAACAAATAGTAGAATAACAGAGGCAGAAGATAGGATTAGTGAACTAGAAGATAGAATCCTAGAAATAAATGAATCAGACGAGAAAAAAGAAAAACGTATCAAAAGAAATGAGGACAATTTCAGAAACCTCCAGGATAACATCAAACACTACAACATTCGAATCATAGGAGTTCCAGAAGAAGAAGATAAAAAGAAAGATCATGAGGAAATACTTGAGGAGATAATAGTTGAAAACTTCCCTAAAATGGAGAAGGAAATAACCACTCAAGTTCAAGAAATCCAGAGAGTCCCTAACAGGATAAACCCAAGGCGAAACACCCCAAGACACATATTAGTCAAATTAACAAAGATTAAATATAAAGAACAAATATTAAAAGCAGCAAGGGAAAAACATCAAATAACTCACAAGGGAATTCCCATAAGGATAACAGCTGATCTTTCAATAGAAACTCTCCAAGCCAGGAGAGAATGGCAAGACGTAATTAAAGTGATGAAGGAAAATAACTTACAGCCTAGATTATTGTATCCAGCAAGGATCTCATTCAAATATGAAGGAGAAATCAAAAGCTTCACAGATAAGCAAAAGTTGAGAGAATTTTGCATCACTAAACCATTTCTCCAACAAAAACTAAAGGACATTCTCTAGAGCAATACAATAATAGTGGGAGACTTTAACACCCCACTCATATAATCTGGCTGTAATAGACAAAGTAAAGAGGAAAACATATTTACTTATGAGCCTCAAAAAATTCAGTTCACTCAGGAGAGTTTAAAAAAAAAAAAAGACTTATTTGCTCATTCTGTAGAGGTTTATTGACTATTTTGTGGGTTTGGTACCACTTTGGGTAGTAGGGAGGAAGAGGTGACAAATGTGATCCTGTCCTAAATAATATATTGTGGTAAAGATAGATTTACCAATACAAAATACCAAGATGTGCCTAAAGATGAGGACACCCAAACTGGACTTTTTGTTTTCTGGACTTTTCATTTCGAGAACAAACCTCCTAATATAAGATGAACTCACCATGATTTTTTTAAGTGTTCTTTGTGATTAAAAACAGAAAGCCATTGGTTAAGAAATTACATATACTCCTCCCCACCATCACTCCCCTTCTTTCTTCCCATTTCCCTCCCACCCTCATTGATCCTTTCCTTTGTCCATTTTCCCCTGCAAAAATAAAAAAAAAAAAAGAAAGAAAGAAATTACATATACTCCAAAAAAAAAAAAAGAACTGAAGCTACTGCTGGAGTCTGGAGCAGTTGGATTTTCAAGTCTTAGTGAACTTTATACCATCTGAACCTATGAATATAGGGTCAGTTTGTTCTTTTAAAACATGTATGGATATCACAAATATATGGCATATTTCTTTTTATTAGATATGTCAGCATCCTTATCTGCAATTATACTAAATGATTTGAAACATAAACTTGCTTCTTATGCATTCAGTGGTGTTAAAGCTTAATTATCTGTTTTAATTTTTTATAAGCCATTCTTTTTTGCAACCTTGAAACACTCAGATTGTTCAAACCCAACTAAGTGGAACATAAGTCTGGCTAAGACATCTCTGATGCAAGCTCTGTTGGTGACTAGGAGTGGAGAGTGTGTGTTTGGATATATTTGTACACAAAGCTACTGTATATCTACTCAAATTGGTGACTGAAAATCTGAAGGTGTGGTGATATCTAATATGACAATAAAACTCAGTGGTGCACAAAAAAAAAAAAAAGAATTCTAAGTTGGACATTAAAACTGGAATTACCAACTTAATTTCCAAAACATTCAGGTTGTCACTAAAGCACCCCTTCATTGGAATTCTAGCTCAATTCTGACTTAACAACTTTTAGTATTGCACTATTGTGAAAAACACATCTAGGTCAACTAGATGGTAATGGTAATTACCATTGTATGGCATGAACAACTAGATATAGCCATCATGATCTAAGGGAGGTGTTATATGGAGGGATTCCACGGTGATAGAACGATGTTGTTTTTATCACATCCGTGTACTGCTTCACTCCAGCTTGAGCATACTCCCTCTGGGTGGCACTTACATTGTCTTGGGTTTCGGAGTGTACCTCTGAGCACTTTTGAACTTTGGTCATAGAATGTTTCCAGCAAGGCCAATGTCCTCTGACGATCCAAAAACCCTACCTAAGCAGAAAGTTGGCAATCAGTTGTTACATGAGATTTGAAACGTCTATGTAGACGGAATATTGAAACTCCTAACTATACTTTTTATCCCCAAATTTCTTCACCTTCTTAGCTCTAGTTCATACTTATCTTAAAACACTGTCAATAGTGTGTTTCACACACTATTGTGTCATATAATCAATAATATGTCATATTTCACATTCTCTACTAGGAGGTTATATTCAGATCTGCAGACAATCCAGAACAAATATTTAGGTCATTTTGGTATGCATTTACAGCTTTGTTCCCAACTTCATATAGTATCTTCTTTTTCTTCTTTCATCCTACTTTTTAAAATCTATATTCTTTTGTTGTTTTTTATCTATTCTCATAAGCTTCTGATAAGCTTCATTATAAGGACTGATGCTGAAGCTGAAGCTCCAGTACTCTGACCACCTGATGCAAAGAGCCGACTCATTAGAAAAGACTCTGATGCTGGGAAAGATGGAAGGCAGGAGGAGAAGTGGATGACAGAGGACGAGATGGTTGGATGGCATCACTGATTGAATGGACATGAGTTTAAGCAAGTGCCAGGAGATGGTGAAGGACAGGGAAGACTTGCGGGCTGCACTCCATGGGGTCACAAAGAGTCATACATGACTAAGTGACTGAATAACATAAGCTTCCTTAAATCTTTTCAGGAATATGGGGATACAAACAAATAAGCATAAGGTTCATAAACAAATATATTTCAGTAAAGTTGAAATCTATTTTTGCAAATTCATTTGGTGTCCTGGCACAATAGTGCATTCCTAAATTCCCTGATGGCTCAGTTGGTAAAGAATCCTCCCGCAATGCAGGAGACCCCAGTTCAATTTCAAGTCAGGAAAATGCCCTGGAGAAGGGATAGGCTACCCATGCCAATACTCTTGGGCTTCCCTTGTGGCTCAGCTGGTAAAGAATGCACCTGCAATGTAGGAGACCTGGGTTCAATCCCTGGGTTGGGAAGATCCCCTGGAGAAGAGAAAGGCTATTCACTCCAGTATTCTGGCCTGGATAATTCCATGAGCTGTATAGTCCTTGGGGTCACAAAGAGTCAGACACGACTGAGTGACTTTCACTTTCACTTTCAAATCCTATTCCTAGAAATACTTTTTGATATAAACCTTTCTTGTTTTTAAGACGCATAATAAAATGTGGTAGGCTTTCTATTCCCCAAAGAGAAAAGCATCTATTTTCTCTAGGAAGACACCAGCATAGACAATCCTAAGAAAAAAAAAAAAATCCTAAGCAACCCACTCTTAAAAATGGGAAATAAACTTAGAGACAAGTTATAAATCATATGCAGTGCCACTCAAGATGTAGTCTGCAAGCTGGTACCAGTTTGTGTGTGATGAGAAAGGTAGGAATTGAGAATAGCATCTAGAAAATGTTATAGAAACTTGAGAAAGTAACTGATAATAAATCAGATTTGAATCTGGTAGTAACACAATGTGGACTGTATTTTTTTTTTTTAATTCAGTAGCTATTTATTAAAGTTGAAGAGAAGGGACTTCCCTGATTGCCCAGTGGTTAGGACTTTGCCTTCCAGTGCAGGGGGTGTAGGTTTGATCCCTGGTTGGGGAACTAAGATCTCACATGTCTTGCAGCCAAAAAGCAAAACATAAAACAGAAGCAATGTTGCAATAAATTCAATAAAGACTTCAAAAAAAATGGTTCACATCAAAAAAATCTTTTTAAAAAAAGTCAAAGGGAAAACCAAGAGAAATTGTAAGAACTGGTAAAACAAAAAAAATTAAACATAAATGAGTAATTTACTTCCCTGTGTTTGTTAATAGCTCTTAGACTAGAATATGTTTGGATTGTATTTTTATTTCCTTTTTCCCTCTTAGTAATCCATTTTCATTATCAGTCCACATATTAAAAATATCACCATCAACAACGTAAAGACTGGTCCTTCACAACAGATAGTGTGAGAAGCACTGCTTTAAGAGGCTTCTCCTACCTTCCCACGGTCACAATGCAGGAAGAGGTCAGCAAACATCTGTCTCCGCATGTCAGTTTTTATGACCTCCCTGAATTCGTCCGCACAATGGCAAAGGTGCTTAAGGAGCTTCTCAAACGTTTCACTTTTAAAGCCTGCAATGTGCAAAGAGATGAGCTGTGGAGAAAAAGAGGATAGGTGATTGATTAAAACCGTGTTCTTCACTTGGATTTTTTTCCCCAAGGATTCCACTGATGTGCAGGCAATTATTGGCTGCAATTTTTTCCATATCATCTGCTGTCACTTAGATAAAGCATTTTCAAATGAATGCTGTTCTATGGCTATGCTGCAGAGAGAGTCCCCAACACCATAGACCAGTTACATACACCATAGACCAATACACACTGTTGGAATAATTTCCCTCTAGGTCACATCAGTCTTGTATGGGAGCAGTTGTTAACCTCATGGTATGAAACAGCAGCAGTCATAAAATGTGGCCAGTAAATGAATAGTTCTTCAAATGGAATGCAGTTTTTCTTTTGATGTGGGGGATATAAGAGCATGTGTTTTCATTTTCCAAGACTGGAAACATTTAATTACTGGCGTGTAAGGGACGGGGACAGCTTCCCAGGTGGCTCGGAGGTAAAGAATCTACCTGCCAATGCAGAAGATGAAGGAGACATGGGTTTAGTCCCTGGGTTGGGAAGATCCCCCGGAGGAGGGCATGGCAACCCACTCTGGTATTCTTGCCTGGAAAATCTCACGGACACAGGACTGGTGGGGTACAGTCCATGGGGTCGCAAAGAATCAAGTAAAACTTAGAGACTAAATGATGACAACAAATCCTTTGTCTATGATTTGTTTTTTCTTTTGAAAGTGTAGAATCTGAGACTATATATGCTCTTAGGTTATACCTCTTGAGACCTGGTGAATAGAATTCCAGGCAAGAGATTGTTTGCTTAGAAGGTAAATGCATTTGGGGTCTTCCCTGGTGGTCCAGTGGCTAAGACTCCAAGTTCCCAATGCAGGGAGCCTGGGTTCAGTCCCTGATCAAGGAAACAGATCCCACAAGCAGCAAATAAGAGCTCACATGCTGCAACTAAAGATCCTGTGTGCTACAACCAAGACCCAGTGCAGTTAAACAAATAAATATTTATTAATAAAAAGAAGGTAAAACCTTCTGTATTTTTTGGTGGGTTTTGACATCAGGCTTGTATACCCTTTTTCACTCTCACCTTTTGCACTCCCACAACTAATTTATGAGTGGTCGTTTCTCCTCAGCCTCAACATCAATGTGTATTACTTTCCAGATTTCTGCTAATTTGATGGATCAGGAACATTACAATCTTGTTCTATCCTTGACTATAAGTATCTCAGTGAGTTTCTCAGTGGGATCTTCTTTAAGTGTTAACCCACTTCTTTCTCTGCCCCAAGCAAAGAGGTAGCCAAATTTGTACAGAATGATCCTGCTTCCATAGCTAGATTTCCATATTTCACTTCCTCTTTAATATCATCTAGGGAAATTTAGGATGTATCATGTAAGAAATATGACTTAAATCTATATTGCTAACTGCTAAGTCACTTCAGTCGTGTCCGACTCTGTGCGACCCCATAGATGGCAGCCTACCAGGCTCCCCCATCCCTGGGATTCTCCAGGCAAGAACACTGGAGTGGGTTGCCATTTCCTTCTCCAATGTGTGAAAGTGAAAAGTGAAAGTGAAGTCACTCAGTCGTGCCTGACCCTTAGCGACCCCATGGACTGCAGCCTACCAGGCTCCTCCATCCATGGGATTTTCCAGGCAAGAGTACTGGAGTGGGGTGCTGTCGGGGTCCAGCCCCGGTTGGGTCCAGGGCTTCCCTCAGGATGACGGCGTTGGCGATTAAGGGATAGCAAAAGCTGAGAGATTTATTAGATGCTCAGTAATAACTGGTTTACGCAGGAAATCAATAAAGTTTACGACACCAAACTTGCTCTGACCACGGAGGGCCGCAGGCGCTCTCTCGAATAGCGGAAAGTGCCCCACCTTAGGCACCTTCTTGAGTGAGTCTTAGAAGCCCAGGCAAATAAGTGGTCACAGAGGACCCCCGCGCTCCAAATTATTTTGGCATGAAGGAAGAACAGAAGAGAAAAGGAGGAAAAGGAAGAAAGAAAGAATTACACGGGGAGACCAAGCTTTGGTGAGCAAGGCCCGTAGCTTTATTTTCAACAGGGGCTTTTATACCCTAAGTTACACATAGAGGATAATAGGGGATGCAAGGTCAGCAGTCTTTGACCCTTATCAAAAATCAGTGTTTCTTTCCTGCAAATTTATCGTATACAAACGGTTTAGGTGATTTACATCATCTTCTGGCCAGAAGGCCTATTAACATTTTATGACTCTTGACAAAGGTTTGTCAATCCATAAGACTTATTTTCTCTAAGAGAAATTATTTTAAGGTTTGGCGCCATCTTCATCCGCAGGTGTCAGATAAACTTGCATTCCTATAGGGCAGAGGCGCAGTGGGTTTACAACAAAGGAAAAAATTTATTACCTTAAGGGTCTAAAGTTGTTAGCACCAAGGCCACTACTAATTTTTTCTACAAACCAACTATATTAATACACATTCAAGGATACAATACAGGGGATGTGGAAACTTGGCAGCAAGCATTAGCTCATCAATGAAATCTTTTACTAGTTTTATTCTGACAGTTTCTAACTCTCTGAGAGACTCTAAGCTATTTGAATATCTTAAGCTTCCCGTGCCTCTCACAGCTGAGAGACTGTAAACAATCGTATGCATAGCTGTAGGAGTCCAGGCAAACTTGTCAGGCCAGTTAGAGAGCTATCTGAGGGGTTTGGATTTAAACACTCCTAATACCCAGGAACTTATTAACTGGAGCTGTAAGTTAACTCTTTATCAGAGAGAGCGAGATGGTGGTGGGGGACAGCCCCCAACAAAGTCAGAGGTGAGAGCACAAAGCAATAAAGTAGGCAGACTCTGGTTTTTGGGGGGTAGATGCTCGAGAATATCCGGGGGAACTCCTGAGGCTAAATCCCGCCTTTGCATATGTCCAGCCTCCTTCCTCATGACGTTTGTCACGGGGTGGGGGGGGGGGGGAGTTCCTCTCGCCAGCTCCCCAGCAGGGTGCCATTGCCTTCTCCATGAATCTATATTAGTGAACCATAAACCATCTTTCAACTGGCTTAGAGATCAAAAGAGGGAAACTTAAAGCAGAGCAAAGGAGCTTTTCTAAATATTTCATTTCCTTAACAGCTTCTTGATGGGTTAATGAGGACAATTAAGTTCTCATTTGTTGCCTTGGGATCCAGAGTAGTGTATAGGTTAAGACCACATTTTGTCTGGGTTCAAACCTCAGTTCCTATATTTACTGGCTGAGTAACCTAGGATGAGGGAAGATACCCCGGAGAAGGAAATGGCAACCCATTCTAGTATTCTTGCCTGGAAAATCCCATGGACAGAGGAGACTGGCTGGCTACAGTCCGTGGGGTCGCAAAAGAGTCCGACACGACTTAGCAACTAAACGACAACCATCGCCTTGAATGAGTCACTGGACTTTACAGTTCCTTAATTTGTTCCTTAATAGCTGCCATAGTAGCTCTTTCACTGGGTCATGGAGAGGCTCCTTTATATAAACGGAGCATAGGTATTTCATGCATTAAGTTCCGTGAAGTCTCGTTTCCTTTTGAACTAGGTAAAGAAATTGATGGAGAAGGTTTTCTTTATAAAATAAAAGTCCTCTCAGCTGACATTCACATTTTAAAAGGAAAAATCCAACGAGATCAGTGGTTCTCAAAGTGTGGTCCCTTGATAATTTATTAGAATTGAAAATATGGGGGCCCTACTTCAAACCTACTGAATCAGAAACTCTAGGGTAAGACCTAGAATCTCTGTTTTTAGAAGTTTTCTGAGTGATTCTTTCACTCAAACTCACTGAAGTTTGAACTAGATGGTCTGGGGAAACTGGCCCGAATTATACCAGTATTCTAAGATCCTACTGTTCAGTCCTCAGTCAATTTTTCTTGAATAGTAGATACTTTTCTAAATTACCGGTAAGGTAGAATTACTGAATAATTGATATTTTCTGGCAATATTGTGGCTCTGTCTTCTAAAGCTGAAATAAAAATTACTGATTCATTAAAAGATTTCTCTTGTTGGGACTTCACTGGTGGTCCATGGGGGGATACAGTTTCGATCCCTGATCAGGGACTAAGATCCATCATGCTATGCATAGCCAAAAATAGAGAGGGAGAAAAGAAACAAAAAAAGATTCAACTTGTTTTGGATTAAGATTTTGGGAACTGACCTCAAAGCCATGTGAGTTTTCTGGCTGTGGGAATGCTATCAAGTCAAGAATTAGTTTAACTGTTTGTCCAAGATACATTTGAACATTCTAGATTTATAGCCTATGGCTTTTCTGAATGGGCATGTTCTGTAAGCCTGGGCTATATGACATGAAAGACTACCAGATGCCAACTGAACTACATATCAAAATCCAAATAGAACAATTACAGCAGTCTGTCAGGGTCTCTTGTAAAAACAAAAAGGGAAAACATATCACAGCCTTTGTGTTTTTACATCCTCCCAAGGAACGAATCAATTAATATCCATAAATCCTGACATAATAGCTTAGATGAATTTAAGAATATGATTAACTACTAATATCCTTCTGTTTAATCACTTTGTGAGTTGTCAAACATTTGAACTGTGCTCAGTCACGTTATCTGTATGTATTGGATCCCAACATAATGAATTCTAGGCTTTTCATTTCTGACAGGAAAATCACAACGTGGAGGATGAGGTAAATGTCACGTTTGGGAGGAGACTGGTAGGCTTCGGTCCATGGTGTCACCAAGAGTCAGACATGACTGAGCGACTTCACTTTCACTTTTCACTTTCATGCCTTGGAGAAGGAAATGGCAACCCACTCCAGTGTTCTTGCCTGGAGAATCCCAGGGATGGCGGAGCCTGGTGGGCTGCCGTCTCTGGGGTTGCACAGAGTCAGACACGACTGAAGCGACTTAGCAGCAGCAGTTTTCGTTACATTCTACAGCCTTGGGATTCACACATTTAATTATAGACATACAGGGGAGTTCATGAAGTGGGTGACCTGAGAGCAACAGTAAGAAACTGTGTTTGGAAACTATGTTAGGTAGTAACTTCCGAACTGTATTTGTAAGCTTTGGCAGTAAATAACATTTCTGAAATGTCTGCAAACAAGAACTAGAGAATATTGAAATACACAGTATAAATGCTGTCTATCATTGAAGAAGTGGTGTGTTCATACAGCATGTGGAATCTAGAAAATGGTACTGATGAACCTATTTGCATAGCAGAAATAGAGACTCAGACATAGAGAACAAGTGTAGGGATACCAAGTGGGGGAGGAGGGTGGGATGAATTGGGAGACTGGGATTGACATGTGTACACTGCTATGAATGCAATAAATAACTAGTGAGAGCCCGCTGTATAGCTCGGGCAGCTCTATTTGATGCTCTCTGGTGACCTAGATGAGAGGGACATCCAGAAGGGAGGCTGTATATATATGGCTGATTCACTTTGCTGTATGGCAGAAACTAGCACAGTGCTGTGAAATAACTTTATACTCCAATAAATTAAAAAAAAAGATGACTGTTCCTTTTAAAATTTGTATAGGGAGCACAATATCTACTTGAAAAACTCACCATAAAAATGATGCAAATGTTAAGTTTTGCCTCCTAGAAAGAGTTGTCTCACAGGAGCCAGAGTGCTCTGAAAATTTTAAATGAACTTGACACTCTCCTAAAATATATTTCTTATGAGTCTAAATATTCTATTTATAATGAAAACAATATAAAATAAACTAGCACATTTTACATTTAACATTGTTCCTGTCAATGTACACACTGCTATATTTAAAATGGGTAACCCAACAAGGACCTACTGTAGTGCCACAGGGAACTCTGTTCAATATTATGTAGCAACGTAAATGGGAAAAGAAATTGAAAAAGAATAGACACATGTATATGTATAACCACATCACTTTGCTGCATACCTGAAAACTAACACAGCATTGTTAATCAACTATACTCCAATAGAAAATAAAAATGTAAAAGAAATTGTTCTTGTCAATTAATAAACGTTTAAAGCATTGTTCTTAGCATTCTTTCTAAAGTAAGGAGTTACAAGGTGGAGATACGTAAGTAGAAGAAATTTAAAACTCATGAACACTAGAAAACTTTCCTACACAAACCCTGGTCCACTGAAGTCTCATTTTTATTCTACTGTGCATCCCTCAGCACCATAATAAAAACATAATAGTATAACTCATAATGTTTTGCACCTGTTCATTGCTTTGTAATTGTCTTTTTGTGGTATGCGGCCCCAAGGGCTCAGCAGGTAAAGAATCTATCTGCAATACAGGAGACTCAGGTTCGATCTCCGGGTCAGAAAGATCCCGTGGAGGAGGAAATGGCAACCCATTCCTGTCTGGGAAATGCCATGGACAGAGGAGCCTGGCAGGCTACAGTCAGTCCATGGGTCTCAGAGCCTACTCACATTTAAATATTAATTATTTTTTTTTTTTTTTTCTTTTCTCCTACTCTCTCTTCATTCTTTATTTTTATTCACCACAAAAAAAAAAAAAAAAACAAAAAAACACACAAAAAAACACACAAACATAAATTAAAATTAAAAAAAAAAAAATAAAAAAAATAATATAAATAATAATAAATAAAAAAAAAAAAAAATAAAAAAATAAAAAAAAAAAAAAAAAAAAAAAAAAAAAAAAAAAAAATAATTTTAATATTTTCTTATTGAAATAAAAAAAAAAAAAAAAAAAAAAAAAAAAAAAAAAAAAAAAAAAAAAAAAAAAAGAAAAAGAAAAAGATAATAAAAAGTTAATATAACCAAAAAAAAAAAAAAAAAAAAAAAAAAGAAAAAAAAAAAAAAAAAAAATAGAAGAATATTTTTTATTTTTTTTTTTTTTTTTTTTTTTTTTTTTAATAATTATTAATTTTTACTTATTTTTAAAAAACTTTCTCAATCCAAACAAAAAAAAAATCTCAATAAAAAAAAAAAAAAGAGGGAGAGGGGGAAGAGAATAGAAACAGGGGGGGGGCTGGTGTGTATATAAGAAAAATATAAAATTATTTTTTTTTCTTTTTTTTTAGTGGGCGGGGAAAAAAAATAAAAAAACACTTCTGGGACTTCCGGTTAAGATGGCGAAGGATTAGGACGGGGAATACGCTTTCTCCTCCACAAATTCATCAATGGGACATCTGGGCGCCGAATAAATACCACAAACAGCTTCGGAGTGCTGGCGGAAGACGTCGGACGGCCAGAAAAGCAACTCACTGCCTTCTAAAGGAGGTAGGAAAGAATATAGAAGCCAGAGAGAGACAAAGAGGGAGGGGCGGACCTCTGTCCGGGGAAGGGAGTCTTAAAAAGAGAAGTTTCCAAACACCAGGAAACACTCTCCCTGCGGAATCTGCGCCGAACCTGGGAAACACGGAGACTATCATAACAGGGAGGAGAACAGTTGAGCAATTAGAACCCACAGACTGCGGGCCCTGCGGTAACTTCCGCAGCGGAAAAGCACCGCTGCAAACGCCCGCATCTGCCATTGGGGAGCCGGGGCTGGGCAGGGAGACGCCTTGGCCGTTCCCACGCGTGACGCTCCGCTCCCGGTGCTCCCCAGAGGGACGCTCCCCCGCGGGACTCTCCCCCACTGGACGCTCCCCCGCCGGCCACTCCCACGCAGGCGTGCCCCTGCCCGCTGTGCCGGCGGCTCCCACGAGGGCCACCCCATCCCCTCCCCCACCCGCCCGCCCGCCATTCCCGTCGCCGACCCCTCCCCATCTGCAGGCCTCAGCGCAGACTTCGTTCGCCTGATTGTCTGGAGTGCTGCCTAACTGGAGTAGTTTGGGCCGGCAATCCAGATTGTGCAGCGCCAACCACACGAGTGGCGGGCCTTGGCCCAGAACACCGCCGAACCGTGCACAGAACAAAGAACTATACAGACCAACCACAGAGAAAGGGGCCTATAGATCTTGAGAAATTTAAGCCGGAACAAGGAACTAGCTGAAAATGAACTGAACCCACAACAATAATAGAGAAACTCTTATATATATTGTTACTATTTTTACCATCATTATTTCCTTTTTTTTTCTTTTCTTTTTTTAATATATATATATTTTTTAATTTTTATTATTTTTTAATTGGAAAAAGGAAAACAAAAATTTTTTTTTCCCTTTTAATTTTTTTTTGTTGTTGTTTGTTTTGTTTCTTTTATTTTTTTATTATTATTATTTTTTTATCCTCTAGTACTTCTTTAATCTCCACGTTTAGATATAACTTTTGCGACCCTGTTTTGTTTTTTGTTTTTTTTTTTCTTTTTCCTTTTTGTCCTTTGCTTTTTTCCTTTCCTTTTTTCTTTTCTTTACTGATTACTGACTAGATCTGTCTCTCTCCTTCACACTCCCTCCTTTTATCCTCCTGACCACCTCTGTCTCCTTCCTCCCTTTTTCCTTCTATGTATAATTCCGTGAACATCTCTGAGCAGTCCAGTTGTGGAATGCATTATAGAAGAAGAAGTTTTTGAGACTACTGTAAAAATAAGACCAATAACTGGAACCAGGAGGCTTAAGTCCATACCCTGATCCCACGAAACACTAATTGACAGGAGCTCATTAAAAGCCTCCATACCTACTCTGAAACCAAGCATCACACAAAGACCAGCAAGTTCCACAACAAGACATACCAAGCAAATTCTCCAGAAAAACAAGAACACAGCCTGAGCTCCAATACACAGGCTACACAAAGCGACCCCAAAAGCATAGACATCTCATAACTCACTACTAGACACTCCACTGCACCCCAGAGAAAAGAAATCCAGCTCCACCCACCAGAACACCGATACAAGCTTCCATAAACAAGAAACCTCGACAAGCCACCGGTACAAACCCACATATAGTGCAGAAACGCCACAATAAAGAGAACTCCACAGACTACCAGAATACAGTAAAGACGCCCCAAACTTAGCAATTTAAACAAGATGAAAAGACAGAAGAATTCCCAGCAGGTAAAGGAACAGGATAAAAGCCCACCAAACCAAACAAAAGAGGAAGAAATAGCGAACCTACCTGATAAAGAATTCCGAATAATGATCGTGAAATTAATCCAAAATCTGGAAAGCAAAATGGAATCATGGATAAATAGTCTGGAGAAAAGCATTGAGAAGATGCAAGAAAGATTTAACAAGGACCTAGAAGAAATAAAAAAGAGTCAACATATAATGAATAATGCAATAAATGAGATCCAAAACACTCTGGAGGCAACAAATAGTAGAATAACAGAGGCAGAAGATAGAATTAGCGAATTAGAAGATAGAATGGCAGAATTAAAGGAATCAGAGGAGAAAAAAGAAAAACGAATTAAAAGAAATGAGGACAATCTCAGAGACCTCCAGGACAATATTAAACGTTACAATATTCGAATCATAGGAGTCCCAGAAGAAGAAGACAAAAAGAAAGACCATGAGAAGATACTAGAGGAGATAATAGTTGAAAACTTCCCTAAAATGGGGAAGGAAATAATCACTCAAGTCCAAGAAACCCAGAGAGTCCCAAATAGGATAAACCCAAGACGAAACACCCCAAGACACATATTAATCAAACTAACAAAGATCAAACACAAAGAACAAATATTAAAAGCAGCAAGGGAAAAACAACAAATAACACACAAGGGAATTCCCATAAGGATAACAGCTGATCTTTCAATAGAAACTCTCCAAGCCAGGAGGGAATGGCAAGACATACTTAAAGTGATGAAAGAAAAGAACCTACAGCCCAGATTATTGTACCCAGCAAGGATCTCATTCAAATATGAAGGAGAAATCAAAACCTTTACAGACAAGCAAAAGCTGAGAGAATTCAGCACCACCAAACCAGCTCTCCAACAAATACTAAAGGACATTCTCTAGACAGGAAACACAAAAAGGATATATAAATTCAAACCCAAAACAACAAAGTAAATGGCAACAGGATCATATTTATCATTAATTACCTTAAATGTAAATGGGTTGAATGCCCCAACCAAAAGACAGAGACTGGCTGAATGGATACAAAAACAAGACCCCTCCATATGAATGAAACTAGAACACTTTCTAACACCATACACAAAAATAAACTCAAAATGGATTAAAGAGCTAAATGTAAGACCAGAAACCATAAAACTCCTAGAGGAAAACATAGGCAAAACACTCTCTGACTTACATCACAGCAGGATCCTCTATGACCCACCTCCCAGAATATTGGAAATAAAATCAAAAATGAACAAATGGGACCTAATCAAACTTAAAAAGCTTTTGCGCAACAAAGGAAACTATAAGCAAGGTGAAAAGACAGCCTTCAGAATGGGAGAAAATAATAGCAAATGAAGCAACTGACAAACAACTAATCTCTAAAATATACAAGCAACTTCTACAGCTCAATTCCAGAAAAATAAATGACCCAATCAAAAAATGGGCCAAAGAACTCAATAGACATTTCTCCAAAGAAGACATACAGATGGCTAACAAACACATGAAAAGATGCTCAACATCACTCATTATCAGAGAAATGCAAATCAAAACCACTATGAGATACCATTTCACGCCAATCAGAATGGCTGCTATCCAAAAGTCCACAAGCAATAAATGCTGGAGAGGGTGCGGAGAGAAGGGAACCCTCTTGCACTGTTGGTGGGAATGCAAACTAGTACAGCCACTTTGGAGAACAGTATGGAGATTCCTCAAAAAACTGCGAATAGAACTGCCTTATGATCCAGCAATCCCACTGCTGGGCATATACACTGAGAAAACCAGAATTGAAAGAGACACCTGTACCCCAATGTTCATAGCAGCACTGTTTGCAATAGCCAGAACGTGGAAGCAACCTAGATGTCCACCCACAGATGAATGGATAAGCAAGCTGTGGTACATATACACAATGGAATATTACTCAGCCATTAAAAAGAATACATTTGAATCAGTTCTAAGGAGGTGGATGGAACTGGAGCCTATTATACAGAGTGAAGTAAGCCAGAAACAAAAACACAAATACAGTATACTAACGCATATATATGGAATTTAGAAAGATGGTAAAAAATAACCCTATTTACGAGACAACAAAAGAGACACTGATGTATAGACCAGACTTTTGGACTCTGGGACCAGGAGAGGGTGAGATGATTGGGGAGAATAGCATTGAAATATGTATAATATTATATCTGAAATGTATTAATTGTTCAAACTAAACACTATCATGTTACAATTTGTTCATACTAGATGTTTGTAATGTTTCTGATAATCAATAAAAGAGATTCTTGATCAAAAAAAAAAAAAAAAAAAAAAAAAAAACTCACTTCTTTAAAAGCAAATATTCCATCCATGTTATACATGAACCTTATAAACTTAAAGTTACCTCAATAAAAAATAAATTTTTAAAAATTTAGATAAATTTAAAATTTTTAAAATTTAGATAAATTTTTAAAAATTTAGGTGTTCTAAACACTGCTTCTTTGTCTGATGTCATGTCTGAATGATTTATTGATTAGATAATTAAATATATCCAATAATATTTTATATAAGAAATACTTCCTTGGTTTCTGTTGATATAATAGCTCTTCACTCTAAATAAAGTACCTTAAGATGTGCTATTTGCATTTTAGGAGAAGGTGGGAAATATCAGAAAAACTATTATTATTAGCCCAAACCACGCCTTAAAAATTTTTTATTTATATAAATACACATATATGTATGCACATACACATATATATAGATATATACATCTACAAAGGTATTACATAGAATGCTAAAAGTTCCTATTAAGTGTGTGTGTATATGTGTGTGTGTGTATATATATATATATATATGACTTCCCTGGTGGCTCAGAGGATAAAGAATCCTCCTGCAATGCGGGAGACCTGAGTTCAATCCCTGGTTGGGAAGATCCCCTGGAGAATGGCATAGCAACCCACTCCAGTATCCTTGACTGGAGAATCCCTATGGACAGAGGAGCCTGGTGGGCTACAATCCATGGGATTGCAGAGTCGGACATGACTGAGCAACTAAGCACAGCACATATGTATATATTTCACCCTTACCCACTTTCTCCTTTAATTGTGTGGACTTACATACATACATACATATACACACAAACAGATAAATATCACATATGGTTATATACATATATGTATTCATATTTTTTCTGGGCTCCAAAATCACTGCAGATGGTGACTGCAGCCATGAAATTAAAAGACGCTTGCTCCTTGGAAGGAAAGTTACGACCAACCTAGATAGCATATTCAAAAGCAGAGACATTACTTTACCAACAAAGGTTCGCCTAGTCAAGGCTATGGTCTTTCCTGTGGTCATGTATGGATGTGAGAGCTGGACTGTGAAGAAGGCTGAGCGCCGAAGAATTGATGCTTTTGAACTGTGGTGTTGGAGAAGACTCTTGAGAGTCAAGAGATCCAACCAGTCCATTCTGAAGGAGATCAATCCTGGGATTTCTTTGGAAGGAATGATGCTAAAGCTGAAACTCCAGTATTTTGGCCACCTCATGCGAAGAGTTGACTCATTGGAGAAGACTCTGATGCTGGGAGGGATTGAGGGCAGGAGGAGAAGGGGACGACAGAGGATGAGATGGCTGGATGGCATCACTGACTCAATGGATGCGAGTCTGAGTGACCTCCGGGAGCTGGTGATGGACAGGGAGGCCTGGCGTGCTGCGGTTCATGGGGTCGCAAAGAGTCGGACACGACTGAGCGACTGATCTGATCTGATCTGATCTGATTCATATATGATATGTATGTATGTGTATACGGTACATATTGTTGAATTAATTTAAATGAATGAAAGGAGGAAATAAAACTGACATCAGACTTCACAACATCCAATACCAGAAAATAATTAAGCAATGTCTATATTGTTTTGAGGTGGAAAGAAAAGGTGATCTAAATACAGTATATTCATTCAAAATACAGTTTCAGAGGCAATATGCAGGCATTTTCAACATAAAAGAAGTCAGAAAATATAGCACCCTTGTGACCTTCCTGAAAAAACTTTACAAGAAATTTAGCTAATTAAGAGATGAATAAAAATAAATAACTCAGGAATCAGATCAGATCAGATCAGATCAGTCGCTCAGTCGTGTCCGACTCTTTGCGACCCCATGAACCGCAGCATAGATGAATAAAAATAAATAACTCAGGAATAGAAAAACCATTGTAAAAAGACAGGAGGTGAGCCTCAAATCCATTTAAATATTAGACTAAGATTAATCAACTATAGGAATTGTAATTACAGGAAAAAAAGTAAATAATGTAAACCTGGATAAAATAACCTGGGGGAATTCCCTGACAGTCCAGCGGCTAGGACTTGGTGCTTTCACTGCTGGGACCTGGGTTCAACACCAGATCGGGGAACTAAGATCCCACAAGCTGAGAGGCACAGCCAAGAGAAAAAACTAAACTAAACTTGGGGAACATAAAAAGAAAAAAGATAGGAAGGCACGAGGAAATAGTAAACCCTTCACCTTTTATAGTAGTGTGTCAACTGTTATTTTATGTAATTGAAATATGTGATTTTAAAAGTGACTGTAACCTTTTCTGATCTTCATCATATTGCCTTTTCTTAGAATGATTTTAGAATATTTTTTGTGAAGATATGTCCAATTTTAATAATTCCCTTATTTATACTTTAGTTTCTCTTTCCTCTGTTGGAATCAAGTACAATTAAATACTTTTTATTTAAAGTAATTAAAATTTTATAACAAAATTTATGATATCCACATTATATATCTCTCTATTTACTGAGACAAAAAATATAAAGCTGTTTTAAATGATGTTCATCTAAGACTGACAATGGTTATTTCTGGGTAAGAAATTAATTATAGGGACTTCCCCGGTGGTCCAGTGGCTAAGACTCTGTGTTCCCAATGCAGGGGGCCCCGGTTTGATCCCTGGTTGAGGAACTAGATCCTGCATGCTACAACTAAGAGTTCACATGCTCCAATCAAGACCCAGTGCAGCCAAATAAATAAATAAATACTTTAAAAAAGAAATTTATGAAAAATTTAAAATCCTCATCTTTGCAGTTTTACAAGTTGTTTGAATACTTTTTGTTTAGTCATGATAATTTTTACAAAATCAAGTAATTTTTCCTTACAAAAATATTCCATGGTGTTAATAAGAATTAATCCTATTAATAGGTTATGGGAATATATACATTGTTATTCTATTTTTATATTTATCTGTGCTTTTAAAATTCTTCCCCCTACTATATTTTTAGAAAGTTTTAAGACTATAATTTCTCAACTGAGTAAATATTTAGTAGCATTCTCTACAATTAGATGTAAGATCTTGACCCAATAATTACTAAATAAAGTATTTTTAAATTTCAAAATGATTGGGCTCACATAATTTTAAAATTGTTTATTTTCCAGCTTTATTACATAACAAGTGGACTTCCCTGGTAGCTCAGCTGGTAAAGAATCTGCCTGCAATGCAAAAGACCCTGGGTTGATTCCTAGGTCAGGAAGATCTGCTGGAGAAGGGATAGGCTATCCACTCCAGTATTCTTGGTCTTCCCTGGTGGCTCGACTGCTAAAGAATCCGCCTGCAATGTGGGAGACCTGGGTTAGATCCCTGAGTTGGGAAGATTCCCTGGAGAAGGGAATGGCTACCCACTCCAGTGTTCTGCCCTGGAGAATTCCATAGACTGTATAGTCCACGGGGTCTCAAAGAATCGGACATGACTGAAGGACTTTCACTTTCAAGAAAATATAACATCAGATTTCTAGTTTTTGAAACTTAGGAAGTTTTCTTGGTGGCCTATTTATGATAAAGTCTGATCGATATTTTTGAAAACTAGATCAGGGTAACTGTAGGGACTGAAGTTCTGTATATGCTTGTAAATGTCTTATTACATAACAGATATTATATTAAATAATGTCTTACATATAGAACAGTATAACAGCTTCTTCATATCCTTATTTATTTTTTGCCTTTTTAAGTTATCAAATACTTAAAAAGTTTTGCTATTTCACACCATACACAAAAATGAACTCAAAGGATCAGACATTTAAATAGACGTATATATTAATTAAAACTCTAAAATATATGAGCCTATCTTTATGATCTTTAATTAGGCAATAGTTTCTTGGATATAACATTAAAAGCAAAAGCAACAAAAGAAAAAAATAGACAAATTGGACTTCATCAAAACTAAAATTTTCGTGTTTTGAAGGACATCATCAAGGAAATGAAAGGAGGGACTTCCCTGGCAAGCCAGAAGTTAGAACTCTGCGCTTTTACTGCAGGGAGCGTGGGTTTGATCTCTGGTCTGGGAACTAAATTCCTACATACAACAGTGAGGACAGGAAACTAACTTTTTAAAAAAAGAAAAGAAAATGAAAAGATAACCAGCAGAATAGGAGAAAATATTTCTAATATATATTTGACAAGGGATTGTCAAATATATCTGGATTATATAAAATATATAGACAATATTAAAGCTTTAATAACCCGATAATAAAGACGAGTAATCCAATTTAAAAATGGTCAAAGGACATAAGTAGACATTTATTCAAAGAAGATATGCAAGTCGCCAATACCTGAAAAGATGCTCAGTGTCATTTTAGCCATCAGAGCCATTTAGCGTTTCAAAAGCACTGTGAGCTACCACTTTACACCCACAGGGTGGCTATAGTTAAAAAACAAAATGATGAAACAAAGCAAGCAAACAAACAAACAAAACAGAGAATAACAAGTGTTGCCAAGGATGTGGAGTGACTACAATGCTCATTCACTATGGGAATGTAAAACAGGGCAGGCAGCCACTGTGGAAAGCAGTCTGGCAGTTCCTTAAAAGGTTAAACATAGAGTTGGTATATGAATCAGCAATTCTGCTCCTAGGTATACACACCTAAGGGAACTGAGACATACGCTCACAGGAAAACATTCACAAATGTTTATAGCAGCATTATTTACAATAATAGTGAAAACAGCCCAACTGATGAATGGATAAAGTGCACTTTGTCCATACAAAGGAATATTTTGTTTTGTTTATAGTCGCTAAATCATGTCCAACTCTTTTGCGACTCTATGGATTGTAGTCCACCAGGCTCCTCTGTCTGTGGGATTTTCCAGGCAAGAAGCTGCATTGGTTTGCCATTTCCCTCTCCAGGGGATTTTCCCAAACTAGGGATCGAACCCATGTCTCCTGCATAGGCATGCAGATTTTTTTACCCGTGAGCCACCAGAGAAGTCCATAGATTCTCATTAGTTATCTATTTATACATAATATCAATAGTGTATATATGTCAATCCCAACCTCTCTATTAATTCCACCATCGCCTTTGGTCCAGAACAGAGTCTTTATTGGAGTTTGCTCAGCAAAGATAAGGCACAGCAGGGTTAACAGTTTAGGACTGGCAATTTGAATAATCTCAGTAGACTTTGGGGCACAGGAGCTGTCCCCAGTTATCTGGCATCTGGTCCTGGGTTGATTTGAGGCCAGGGAAATACTCGTTTGGTGAGTGAGGTTTAAACAAGTAGGTGGTTCAGAGTATGTGCTTTGGATCACAGAGAATATATTAACAATTTTGGCCATTAGTTTGGCCCTAATGCACACCAAATACTCAAATACAGAATCTAAGAAATCAGAACATAATAGAGACAGGATTGCCAAGTTCTTATCTACATGATAATCATTTCAAGGGTTCCAGAAATCCTTCATACAGAATCTTGAAATCGTATTTAGTGCGTAGTCATCACTGTCCGTGAAGCAAGGGTGAAGGAGTGGAGGAGAAAGTTACCTTGACTCTGGTACTCAAAAAAACAAGGGGAATTAGAGGGAAGTCATGAAAAAATACAAAAGCAGGCTGAAGAAATAGGACCCTGGTACTGTTAAACTGCTTCTTTTGCTTATTCCACTACAATAAAATCATAATTTATCAAGTGTAATTTTGTGTTGACTTTGAAGCAAACGGCTTGAATACTAATTTCTCCAGCTCTACTTGCTGTGAGACCTTGTACAAGTTACTTAACCTTTCTGAACCTCAGTATCTTCATCTATAAAAGTAGGAATAAGAATTGCTGAAGTTTCCGGGAGTTGATGATTTAATTTAATTTAATCACTTAATGGCAAATAGATGGGGAAACAATGGAAACAGTGACAGACTTTATTCTCTTGGGCTCCAAAATCTCTGCAGATGGTGACTGCAGGCATGAAATTAAAAGACACTTGCTCCTTGGAGGGAAAGCTATGATAAACCTAGACAGCAACCTAAAAAGCAGAGACATTACTTTGCCAACAAAGGTCTGTTTAGTCAAAGCTATGGTTTTTCTAGTAGTCATGTATGCATGTGAGAGTTGGACCATAAAGAAAGCTGAGGGCCAAAGAATTGATGCTTTTGAACTGTGGTGTTGGAGAAGACTCATGAGAGTCCTTTGGACTGCAGGGAGATCAAACCATTGAATCCAAAAAGAATTCAGTCCTGAATATTCATTGGAAAGACTGATGCTGAAGCTGAAACTCCAATATTTTGGCCACCTGATGCAAAGAACTGACTCATTGGAAAAGACACTGATGCTGGGAAAGATTGAGGGCAGGAGGAGAAGGGGACAACAGAAGATGAGGTGATTGGATGGCATCACCAACTTGATGAACATGAGTTTAAGCAAGCTCTGGGAGTTGGTGATGGACAGAGAAGCCTGGCGGGCTGCAGTGCATGGGATCGCAAAGAGTTGGACATGACTGAGCAACTGAACTGAAGCAAAATATTTTAAAGTGGACATCTGAGAATTGATAAAATAAGCTATTGCTTGCCTGCCTGCGAAGTTGCTTCAGTTGTGTCCAACTTTATGGACTGCAGCCTGCCAGGCTCCTCTCTCCATGGGACTCTCCAGACAAGAATACTGGAGTGGACTGCCATGCTCTCCTCCAGGGGAGCTTCCTGACCCAGGGATCGAACCCACATCTCCTACATCTCTTGCATTGGCAGGTGGTTACCACTAGTACCACCTGGGAAGCCCCAAATTAGCTATTATGCTTTCATTTATTTAATTCTAAGTTACTGTATGTGTGACATCCACCAAAAGATGATTGAGACCTGCAAAATAATTTGATTCAAATAATGAATAATGTAACTTCTTACTTGTATAAATTCCGTTTTGTTCAATCTTGGTTTCATTGAGTCAGCAATATCTACTGGTAGACAGCATGTTTCTAATTATTGAACAAAAGTTATTTGTGAGTTAATTTGGTTGTAACACATTCACATTTTATATTCATATTATAGTACTCCAAAAGAACATAAAATTCTTAATGCCAATCAATATTTATAATAGAATGAATGATATATAGTTGGGTGACATTCCAATTACTACAAGATTATAATTTTTCCTGGTTTCTATTTAGCCAAGGAACTCAAACATTTAAAAGCATGCCTACATTTTTAGTGATCGTGTCAAGATAAAGCAGAAATAAACAGGCATATCAAAAAGACTACAAAAATATCTGTGTTGGTTTATGCTAGAAGTTCCTAAAACATAAAGGCTTTTTAAAGACTTTATTTTGTCTTTACTGTTTTTTAATTAAATAAATAATATATAAATATGTTCTTTTGGTAAGAGATTCAAATAATACATTTTAGGATAACAGGATTAGAATTTAATAATAGAAAGCTCCTACCAAACCCACTCCCATAATATACATTCTAAAATATCAGGATTAGTCAGAAGGTTTTCAGGAAGGAGAAAATGTCCTCAACCAGGATACATTGTTGTTATATAATCCCTAGTACAAAGTTTAAACTGAGTTTGTTGTGTAATCATCAGTTCTGGGTTTAAAGAAAAAAAAAACAACACGTTTTATGTGACTAAGACTAAGGAATGTAGAGAGAAAAAAAGATGTTTGTCCTTTCCTCCCCCTTGAGAAATCCAGACCCCTTTCACCTCCTCAGGGACCCCGGACTTCTTATCAACCTGCCTAGGAACTGACTCTCTCATTAGTAAGTAAGTAAAGTCGCTCAGTCATGTCCGACTCTTTGCGACCCCATGGACTGTAGCCTACCAGGCTCCTCTGTCCATGGGATTTTCCAGGCAAGAATACTGGAGTGGGTTGCCATTTCCTTCTCCAGGGGATCTTCCCGACCCAGGGATCGAATCCCGGTCTCTAGCATTGCAGACAGACACTTTACCATCTAAGCCACCAGGGAAGCCCCTCAATAGTAAGGGTTATTACAAAATAATTTTAATACAATGGGCCACTCGACTAAAAGAATTAAAATTCACGGACTGCATCTCTGCTGTTCTACATTCTCCATCTGAGAAGAGCAAAGGAGCTTGAGAACATCTGTAAGAGCTTTGATAATGACTACCTCAATACTTGCTCTTCATCTTAATGCAGCATTCTCCCTCTCCAAAAAGAGAGAGAGAGAGAGAAAGAGAAATATAAACGCTGTAGTAAGAGGCAGGCTTAGTGATAGTGAAGTCACTTAGTTGTGTCCGACTCTCTGCAGAGTAGCCTTTAGGCTCCTCTGTCCATGGGATTTTCCAGGTAAGAATACTGGAGTGGGTTGCCATTTCCTTCTCCAGGGGATCTTCCCAACCCAGGGAGGCAGACTTACCAAGCTGCAAATCTGGATTTTGAAAAAATTCATAAAGAACATTCTGAATCTGCAAATCAAAGAGACCATATATTACTTTTCAATTACCATGTATTTAATATTTCATAATAAAAGCCATCTGTAGTCTTTCAGTTTAAGTCCTGAGTAATTCTTCTGACCCAGGTACAGAAATAGTAAGAGTTAATATTTAGTTTATAGCATATTTCAAAGTATATAAAATACTTTTGCATGTATTTCCTCAGTGATTTTCAACCCTTTTGTGTGAGAACTAGGATGCTGATAGGATTTCATTTGTCAGCTCCAAAGAAATTTCTAACAATCCTTGGACACTGGGCATGATGAAGCTAAGGCACCTTTGGGAACAAGCTTGGCAATCCAAAGAATTCTCTGTAATTCCTCATTTGTCAATCACAAAATAAAATTTCAGAGCTCCTCTTGATCTACTTTATTTTAAAATAATACTATTGTTCAGATCAGTTTTAGGTTCACAGCAAAATTAACCAGAAGATACAGTTTCTGTATACTCCCTGCCCCCACCCCACCACATACATGGCTTAACTCCACTATCAACATCCCCCATCACAATGGTACATTTGTTACAACCAATGAACCTACACTGGAACCTCAAAACCCAAAGTCCATAGTTTATGTATAACTATGAGTTTTGAAAATTATATGATGACATGTATCCATTATTATGTAATACAGAATTGTTTCAGCACCTTAAAACTCTTCTATGCTCTGTCTATTCATCTCTGTCCACACCCCACCATTCCTGTCTTCATAATTTTACTTTTTCTGGAATGTCATAGAGTTAGACTCATATGGTATATAGCCTTTTCAGATTGGCTTCTTTCATTTAGTAATATGCATATAAGGTGCTCCCACATCTTTTCCTGGCTTGATAGCTCATTTCTTTTTAGCACAGAATAATATTCCACTCTCTGGACGTACCACATTTATTTATTATTCACCCACTGAGGGATGGTTTCCCAGGTGGCGTTAGTGGTAAGGAATACACCTGCAATGCAGGAAACATAAGAGATGCAGATTCAATCCCTGGGTCAGGAAGATCCCCTGGAGGAGGGCATGGCAACTTGCTCCAGTATCCTTGCCTGGAGAATCCCATGGACAGAGGAGTCTGGCAGGCTATAGTCCATGGGGTCAGAAAGAGTTGTACATGACGGAAGTGACTTACACACTGAAGGACATCTTGGTTGCTTCCAAGTTTTGCTAATTGTTAATTATGCAGTAAACATCCATGTGTCAGCTTTTGTGTGTGACATGTATTTCCAACTCCTTTGGGTAAATACAAAGGATCCTACCAGGGCTCAATCATATGGTAAGAGTATGTTTAGTTTCATAACAGACTGCCAAGCTGTGTTCCAAAGTGGCCATAACCATTTTGTGTTTCTACCAGTAATGAATGAGAGTTTCTGTTGCTGCACATCTTTGCCAGCATTTGGTGTTGTCAGTGTTCTGGATTCTGATAGGTGTGTAGTGGTATCTCATGGCCGTTTTCAATTGCATTTCCTCAATGACACGTGTGGAACATCTTTTCATACGCTTTTTTGCCATCTGTATATCTTTGGTGAAGTGTCTGTTCAGGTCTTTTGCCCCTTTTAAAATCTGTTATTTGTTTTCTTATTGTTTCAAGAGCTCTTTGTATATTTTGGATAATTGTACTTTATCAGCCATGTCTTTTGTAAATATTTTCTTCCAGTCTGAGGCTTGTCCTCCTTGGTGTATTTTTAGCAATTCACTTTGAACTGGAAATATACTTGGTATTGTATATACTGCTGCTGCTAAGTTGCTTCAGTTGTGTCCGACTCTGTGCGACCCCATAGACGGCAGCCCACCAGGCTCCCCCGTCCCTGGGATCCTCCAGGCAAGAACACTGGAGTGGGTTGCCATTTCCTTCTCCAGTGCATGAAAGTGAAAGTGAAGTCACTCAGTCGTGTCCGACTCTTCACGACCCCATGGACTGCAGCCTACCAGGCTCCTCCGTCCATGGGATTTTCCAGGCAAGAGTACTGGAGTGGGGTGGGTATTGTATATAATCAACAATTATTCTCACATCTACATATACCTGTGTGTTTATGTGTGCTCAGTCATGTCCAACTCTGTGAACCCATGGACTGTAGCCACCAGGCTCCTCTGTCCATAGAATTTCCCCAGGCAGAATACTGGAGTGGGTAGCCATACTCCAGGGGATCTTCCCGACCCAAAGATCACACCCAAGTCTCCTACGTCTCCTGCATTGGCAGGCAGATTCTTTACCACTGGTGCCACCTGGGAAGCACCTACATATACCTAAGAGAACATATTTATTTTTTAGAGCACAGTTATTTTCTGTGACATGGTCTATTGACATGGTCTTTTAGGGAAGTCCCTGGCGGTCCAGCAGTTAGGACTTCAGACTTTCACTGCTGAGGGCCCAGGTTCAATATCTTGTCAGGGAATTAAAATCCCACAAGCTGCATGGTGCCGCCCATACCCCGACTCCGCACCACAAAAAGGATATGGTCGATTAGTCCACAGAAGTAATTAGTCACACACATACAAAAAACAAACAGAAGCTATGTCTGTCTATAATGAAGAGTTTGTGAAATTCAGCCAGAGTTAATATTTTGGAAATCTACCTAGAATTTTCTTTTTAATGTTCAAGAGAAAATTGAAGAAATTTAGTTTCGTGGGCTAGATTTACCTCAGCAAGACTGAAAATTTAGAGGGAAGCTTCTAGCACTCTAGAAGCACTCTAGATTGCTCAGTATCTAGCAGTCACTCTTACCACCCCTTCCACCTTACCCTTCACAGGTACCCTCCTCCTTACCACTACCATTGGAATCATTCCTTTGGGGTCTAGAATCCACTCATTGAACTGCTCCTGTAGAGCCTGTTTCCTTGTGTTGGCCACCTTGGCTTTGATGTCGTTTATGTATTCTTTTTGTTCTCGTTTCTGTTTAATATTCTCCTTTATCTTGGATACTCTGAAGGATGTAGAAATAGAAGACATGTTGTGTTAAGATTATTGGATTTGATTCAGATTGTTCAAATGGCAGAATTCAGAGTTCAGAGCCTCATTTAAATTTTCGACCTTTCTTTTTCCATAAAATCTTCATTTAAGCCTGCAGTGATTCCCTCCTTCCCCTAGTACATATTCAATTTGGCATTTCTCATAAGCTGCCTGCTACTATTACTTGACTTTTTATAGAGGTCGGCCTTATTTTACTCAATGAAATACTATACTTAAGAAGTACTAAGAATAGCTCTAGAAGTTGCCATGTATAAAAGCAAGATTGAACACACTATGGCCTTAGGGTGGTGGGCCTATTTTTTCCCTGGACATATATATCATCTTGGAAAGACTTTGATTCCAAGTCTAGGTAGGGAGACTGGAAACTGCATTTATAACAAGTATCTCAGGTTGTTCTGATCCCTTGGATCCAACTTTTGATTTCTGTCCAGGAATATTTATCACCAATTTCTTTTATCTGGACAGAGTCAAATACTTTTGACAGCCCTTAAGCAGAATAGTTATGTTCTACTCAGACACAGTGGTATCACTCAGGTTGAAAATGGGGGAAGAACTGTGGTTTTAGTCATCCCTATATTTAACATCCATATTAGGACCTCAAAACCACCAGACGGGTTTTGACTGAAACACCAAAATGGTTCAGAATAATAAAAGTACCTTCTGATTTCAAACATAATTGTCAAATAATGTTTGAGTCAGGTCTTCTCATGGCTCATCTGGTAAAGAATCTGCCTGCAATGAGGGAGACCTGAGTTCAATCCCTGGGTTGGTAAGATCCCCTAGAGAAGGGAAAGGCTATCCACTTCAGTATTCTGGTCTGGAGAATTCCAAGGACTGTACTGTCCATGGGGTTGCAAAGAGTCAGACTCAACTGAGGGACTTTCACTTTCTTTCATTTTTCAAAGAAAAGACTAAGGCAATCTAACAGATTCTGAAATGCAAAAGACTTCTCAGTAGGAACTGGTAAATTGGAGAACTCTAATAATCCAAGAGGGATTAATACAGAGACTTCGCTGTAGCTCAGATGGTAAAGAGTCTGCCTGCAATTCAGGAGATCCAGGTTCAATCCCTGGGTCGGGAAGATCATCTGGAGAAGGGAATGGCAACCTATTCCAGGATTCTTGCCTGGAGAATCCCATGGACAGAGGGGCCTGGCAGGCTACAGTCCATGAGGTCCCAAAGAGTTAGACATGACTAAGCAACCAACACTACTAATAATCCAAGAGGGGCTTCCCAGGTGGCTCGGTGGTAAAGAGTCTGCCTGCCGATGCAGGAGATGCAGGTTCAATCCTTGGGTTGGGGAGATCCCCTGGAGAAGGAAATGGCAACCTACTCCAGTATTCTTGCCTGAGAAATTCAATGGACAGAGGAGCGTGGTGGGGGTACTGTCTGTGGGGTCACAAGAATTTGACACAATTTAGCGACTAAACAACAACAAACAATAATCCAAGAGAAACAATAATCCAAGAGAAACAATATAAATCTAAATCATTACTTTATGCCCATATAAGGACTTCAAACTTCTGTAAGAAAAGATTTCAAAAATAAAATTTCAAGTTTGAAAATAAAAACAGGCAGGGTTGTTTTTTTTTAAAGTCTATTGAATTTGTTACAATATTGCTTCTGTTTTGTTTTGGTCTTTTGGCCTCTAGCAAGCAGGATCTTGGACTTTATTTAGCTCCCCAACCAGAGAACTGGATAGCCAGGGAATACCCCCAGGCAAGTTGTTTAACAGAGCAGAAGGGTTGGTTTCTGAACTGCAGGAAGATAATTAGCATTTTAAAGGAAGTGCTAAATTCCTTTGACGCGATTACTAACCAGCCAAACCTCACCACTAGTCTCCGAACCCTCAGTCTCTTCTCAGCTGGCTCTCCTTCTCTTCTGTTATCTTTCTCCCTCTGCTGCTTTATCTGTCTACCTCTCCCTTTCCCACTCTCTCCCTCTTTTTATACAGCATGCGTGCGTGTTCAGTAGCTCAGTGCTGTCTGACTCTTTGAGACCCCATGGAGCCTGCCAGGCTCCTCTGTCCATGGGATTTTCCAGGCAAGAATACTGTAGTGGGTTGCCATTTTCTGCTCCAGGGTGTCTTCCCAACCCACGGATTGAACCTGGGATTGTTGTTGTTCAGTTGCTCAGCTGTATCAGACTCTTGCTGCCGCATGGACTGCAGCATGCCAGGATTCCCTGTCTGTCACCATCTCCTGGTTTGCTCAACCTCATCTCCATCAAGTCAGTGATGCCATCCAACTACCCCATCCTCTGTCGTCCCCTTCTCCCCCTGCCTTCAATTTTTCCCAGCATCAGGCTCTTCTGCAAAGAGTTGGCTCTTCTCATCAGGTGGCCAAAGTACTGGAACTTCAGCTTCAGAATAAGTCCTTCCAGTGAATATACAGGATTGATTTCCTTTAAGATTATTGATTGGTTTGATCTCCTTGCAGTCCAAGGGACGCTCAAGAGTCTTCTCTAACACCACAGTTCAAAAGTATCAATTCTTTGGCGCTCAGCTTTCTTTATGGTCCAGCCCTCACATCTATACATGACATGACTCCTGGAAAAACCATAACTTTGACTGTATGGAACTTTGTCGGCAAAGTAATGTCTCTGCTTTTTAATATGCTGTCGAGGTTTGTCATAGCTTTTCTTCCAAGGAGCAAGTGTCTTTTAATTTCATGGCTGCAGTCACCATCTGTGGAGATTTTGGAGCCCAAGAAAATCAAGTCTGTCACTGTTTCCCATTGTTTCCCTGTCTATTTGCCGGGAAGTGATGGGACCAGGTGTCATGTTCTTAGTTTTTTGAATACTGAGTTTTAAGACAGTTTTTTCACTCTCTTTCACTTTCATCAAGAGGCTTTTTAGTTCCTCTTCATTTTCTGTCATAAGGGTGGTGTCATCTGCATATCTGAGGTTATTGATATTTCTCCCAGCAGTCTTGATCCTGATTTGAATCAAGGGTCTCCTGAGTCTCTGGCATTGGCAGGTGGATTCTTTACCACTGTGCTACCTGGGGAGCCTTTATACAGCTCTCTCCTCAATTCCTGTCTTTCCTTCCTGATTCTCTATTCTGTGTATTTCTTAGAGCTTTTTCTCGTTATTCACTCATTCACACTCACTGAGTTTCTTATTCACTCATTACACAAACATTTACTGAGCACCTACTATGGAATCTGCCATTGTAAAGCTTAGGGTCCAGTGCAGAACAGGTAAGTAAATGACGTTGTGTAATAAGTATTTGGTATCTCCAGATTCTCATGTGTATCAATCAAAATGGATTAAGAAAATTGAGTTTCTGTCACAGTTCCACCTGCCTGAAAAGCCTTCCTCCCTCTCTTCGTTTGGCTAGATCCTTCACATCCTTTAGGTCTCAGTTCAGACATCATTTCCTCCCTCTTATTAATGACCACATTTAGAAACAGAATCTGGTTTTGTGCTTCAGGGCCATTGCACAGGAGGCTTTAAATACAATCCAGATGGATTTTTAATTTACGATGTAACTCATTCAGGGACTGAATAAAATTTCTCTTTTGTGGTCTGCATTATCTCAAGAGGATATCTAATCAACAGAATTTCATAGCCTCCAAAACTCTTAACTTAGGGTATTGTAGTGTAGGATAGACATAACCTGTAAGCAGATTCTAAGCGTAAATCCACAATCCACTTTTAAGGAGATTGGAAAGGCAAAAAAAAAAAAAGCTACAATGTGGTAAAATGCAAAAATTGTCGCAAATTCTTTCCATCCCTGTAAGCAGGTCTGTTTGTATGCAATGTAGTCTTGCAGCTCCTCCCATTAAGAATTAAAGTCTATTTCTGCATCTCGTGTGTCTGGCTGTGGCCATGTAACTTCCTTGGGCCAATGGGACATTAGCAAACACAGGAAGCAGAAAGCTGAAAAGCACTATAAATTATATCACAATAAAACTTATATAACAAAAATTGTATCACAATAAAATGGGGGAAAAAAAGGAATCAATGTGCTTAAGCATTGGGGTTTGCTCTGTTTCATTAAACTTAAGAGCTTTTGCACTACCACCTTGGAATAAGCCTAGGCTAACCTGCCCCACCGGAGAAGGCAATGGCACCCCACTCCAGTACTCTTGCCCGGAAAATCCCATGGACAGAGGAGCCTGGTGGGCTGCAGTCCATGGGGTCGCTAAGAGTCAGACACAACTGAGCGACTTTACTTTCACTTTTCACTTTCTTGCTTGGAGAAGGAAATGGCAACCCACTCCAGTGTTCTTGCCTGGAGAATCCCAGGGACGGAGGAGCCTGGTGGGCTGCTGTCTATGGGGTTGCACAGAGTCGGACACGACTGAAGAGACTTAGCAGCAGCAGCAGCCTCAGCAACCTGCCCCACTGCTTTACCAGCAGTTAGCCAACTAATAGCCAGATGACTATCAACTGCCATTTTACTGTAATGTATGAGTGATACCACGTTGAGCAGAGATGAGCCATGAGCCCAATCCAAAGTTACCAACCCATAAAATCATGAGCAAATAAATGATTGTTTATTTAAGCCACTCAGTTTTGAGGTATTTTGTTACGCAACGAAAGCTAGTTAATAAAACAGTCTCCATAGTACTTCCCTGGTGGTCCAGTGGTTAGGAATCTACTTTCCAATGCAGATGATGTGGGTTTGATCCCTGGTTAGGGAATTAAAATCCCTCATGCCATGGGGCAATGAGGCCTGTGTGCCACAACTAGAGAAGCTCTGGCACACTGCAACAAAGACCAAGACAGCTAAAAAAACTGTCTCCCCATCTTAAATGTTTTGAGATTTTTAGGAGTACAATATAAATCTAACTACTTAAAGAATAGAAGTAAAAATGCTTTCTTGCCCTAATTTTCACAATCCAAATTCTATCCATCCATTCAAGCTGTGTTAGGAAAATCTTCCACTTAGAGAATCTGCCTAGATTATATCAAAACTGAATGTTGTATTTCATAAAAACTGTTTCTAGCCAGCTTAAGTGGATAATAGACCGTGAACTTTGAGCGACCCCAGTACATAAGACCATTGCTAGACCTAACTGTAGCCTCTTTTCAACTGCTAAACAATAGTACTTGTTTTCATCAATCGTGCACAAACCCATGGACTCCTTCTATCCTATATACAATGTGATTGTCTTTAACTGTTCCAAGTATAACCATTATAAAGCTCCCTTCCTAACACTTAAAACTCTAGAATCTTCCTCTCTGCAAACTAGTGAGTGATTTCTTCACTGGTATAGATTCCTTTGCCTGGAAAGTTAATAAGCTCACTTTTTGTTTGTTGGTTTTTAAGCTCTGATGGTCTTAGTTTCACAAAGCTAAGCTGGACTTCTTGAAGCATGTTCATATTATTCCTGTGATGAGTATTCCTATACAAATACATATATATCTACTTAATTATTATACTTAGTTCTTATTTTCTTCTGTTTATACAATATATATCTTATTATGAAATGAGGTTCCTGACACAAGGTACAATGACAGGTTCTCCTAAGGATATCAGTTGCTGAGTAGTTTCAAATGAATCAGTAGAACATCTGGCAAATACTAGGAATTTCTGGACATCTTGAATCAGTTTAGTTGCTCAGTTGTGTCCGACTCTTTGCATGGACTGCAGCACACCATGCCTCCCTGTCCATCACCAACTCCCAGAGTTTACTCAAACTTATGGCCATTGAGTTGATGATGCCATCCAACCATCTCATCCTCTGTCATCCCCTTCTCCTCCTGCCTTCAATCTTTCCCAGCATCAGTTTCCAGTGAGTCAGTTCTTCGCATCAGGTAGCCAAAGTATTGGAGTTTCAGCTTCAGCATCAGTCCTTCCAATGAACATTCAGTACTGATTTCCTTTAGGATGGACTGGTTGGATCTCCTTGCAGTCCAAGGGACTCTAAGAGTCTTCTTCAACACTGAAGTGACTTAGCACACATGCATGAGTACACTAAGAAACTTGGAAGGATGTACTGAAAATTAAGAACAATAGTTATTTATAGCTGAGGGGGAGCACTGGGTGAATGGAGGATAAGAATGGGAGAGAGGGACTTCCCAGTGGTTAAGAATCTGCCTTCCAATGCAGGGGATGTGAGTTTGATCCCTGGTCTGGGAAACTAAGATCCCAAATGTTAGGGAGCTACTGAGCTAGTGGGCATCTAGAGAGAGTTTATGCACCACAATGAAAGAGCTCATATGATGCAACCAAGACCCAATGCAGCAAATAAATAAATAATTTTTAAAAAAGAATGGGAAAGAAAGTTTCTGGTGTTTAACATTTTATGTGTGCTCAGTTACTCAGTCATGTCTGACTCTTTAGGACCTCATGGACTGTAGCCCACCAGGCTCCTCTGTCCATGGAATTTTCCAGGTAAGAATACCGGAGTGGGTTGCCATTTCCTTCTTCAGGGGAATCTTCCTGACCTGGGGATGGAACCCTGGTCTCCTGCATCTCCTGCATTGGTAGGCAGATTCTTTACCACTGCGCCACCTGGGAAGTTTCTTAGTGTACTCATGCATGTGTGCTAAGTCGCTTCAGTTGTGTTCGACTCTGCGACCCCATGAACTGTAGCCCACCAGGCTCCTCTGTCCGTAGGATTTTCCAGGCAAGAATACTGGAGTGGGTTCCCATTTCCTCCTCCAGGGGGTCTTCCCAACCCAGGGATTGAACCTGCATGTCTCACATCTCTGCATTGGCAGGTGGGTTCTTTACCACTTGTGCCATCTGGAAGCCCTAGTGTAAAACATAAGCAAATGCAAATATGCATTCTTAATTTCCTTCCTTTTATCCAAAGCATGTGAATGAGTTAAAAATATTTTCCACTTTATACATTTCAGCTTTTGAACCAGATAAACATGTTACCTATCTGGAAAGTTAAATTCCAGAAAGTGCTTCCTCTCATATAGCTTACTTTCCAGTACAAGGACAGATAAGAAACAGATAAATATACACTTGGGATCCTAGTGAGATAATTAAATTCATGAACACATGGAGCTTAACAAACCTCATTAGTCTTCATGCTGCTGCTGCTGCTAAGTCCCTTCAGTCGTGCCCGACTCTGTGCGACCCCATAGCCCACCAGGCTCCCCCGTCCCTGGGATTCTCCAGGCAAGAACACTGGAGTGGGTTGTCATTTCCTTCTCCAATGCATGAAAGTGAAAAGTGAAAGTGAAGTCGCTCAGTTGTGTCCAACCCTCAGCGACCCCATGGACTGCAGCCTTCCAGGCTCTCCCGTCCATGGATTTTCCAGGCAAGAGTACTGGAGTGGGGTGCCATTGCCTTCTCCCATTAGTCTTCATAGTGTCTCATAAAGTGAAACACATAGTAGTAGCTCATAAGTCCTTTCTGAAGAACTATAAAATTACTTAATATCCTGTTTGTATTATTATACATTTTTTTCTACTTACTTTTTAACACAAGGAGAGCTAGATCATCAACTGAAAACACCAACAAATTGTACCTGTTGTAAGTAGTGTTCGGAACATATATCTTCAGGTCTTCCGAGATATCTTTCATCACCCTCTGATAACCGGACAGTCTTGAATCTTTGATATAATTAGGGTTGTTTCTCATTAAGTATTCTCCCAAATGGTTAATTGGATCAAACTTGGTGGGAATATCAACATCTGTCAAAAGCTTCTTCTTTTCCACTTGCATTAACATTCTTTCCATTCCAGGAACTAAGGTGGGTAGAAGTTTGTCGAGCAAATACGCACGAGTGTTCAGTGTCATGTTTTCAGTATTAAACCACTCTTTGGCCAAATTATCCCTGGGGAGTTTCTCTTCAGCCTTTTTTTCTAGTTCCTTCTTCAGATTTTCCTTATCTATGATTTTCTGATGCATTGCCTGGGCTCTTGCCTGCACTCTTTCTAAAAGATTTTTCTTCCATGGTTGTTCCCAGTTTGAATCCTGTGCAGTTTGATCTAAATTGAAAATCACTTTTGCAGGTTTTCTAAAGACAATATTCTTTGAGACTGTAGTTTTAGACTCTTTTATTGAACAAGTTGAGATTTTTGGGTGGTTCTCCAGGTTTAAATCTGAGGGAACAAAAGTGAAATGTAAGAAATATTAGAAGTAAATTTTAATCTATGTTACTCTAGAATATTGTTAGAAAAAATTTACATGGTATATTCAAACACAAGTAAAAGTAACAGAAAAAAATCAGACAGCAGTGACTTTAACCATCAGGACATTTATTGTTTTCTTAATCAACAGTCATTCAACAGCTCAGTGCTTTCATTAAGTACCTCTCCTGTTTCTATTGCTCTTTATTTTTTGTGCTTGTACCTCAAGATCACAAGATAGCTATTGCAGCTCCAGGCATCTCTTATTTTTTTGTCTTTATTGAATTTGTTACAGTATTGCTTCTGTTTCATGTTTTGACTTTTTGGCCACAAGGGATGTGAGATTTTAGCTCCCTGACTAGGGATTGAGCCTGCACTCCCTGGATTGGGAGGCAAAATCTTAACCACTGGACCGCCAGAGAGGTCCCCAGTGCATCACTTTATTATAGTAGAAAAGGACTGAGAACAAAGGGTCTTTCTCCTCTGGAGGTTCTGTTTTGTTACCCAAAAAGGGAAGATCCCAAACTCTTCACTCCAAGACTTTCCATTTCATTGGCCCTAATTAGGTTACATGCCCACCCTAAGCCAACAGCTGGTAAAGGGAAAAGGGGTTAATTGGGAATAGTTTTGATCAACTGTAATTTATTCCTTTGTTTCAGGATTTAGATATAATTCTCTGATATCAAGTGATTTCTATCTGCTACAAAATTAAGATTCAGTTGGCAGACAGAAAGGTGGGAAAACGTGCTGAGTAAGTGATGAAGAGAGTCTGCCACACTTGTATATGTAAATATATTTCTTCCCACTCTCATGCTTACAACTTCTTTCAAGTTGGACATTTTACACCAAGATAGTTCACTAAGAAGAGGCACCTACATTCCCTTCCTACCAAAATCTCTAGAAATGATAGAAAAGATAGGGTGTGTGTGTGGTGGTGGGGGAGGTTTAAATATTCATTTGTTTGGCTGCATGGGGTCTTAGTTGCAGCATGGGGGATCTTTCCTTGCAGCACATGGACTCTCTAGTTGTGGCCTGTGGGCTTAGTTGCCCCTCGGGGGCGTGTGGGATCTTAGTTCCCCAACCAGGGGTCAAATCCCCATTCCCTGAACTGCAAGGTGAATTCTTAACCACTGGACCACCAGAGAAGTCCCTGTGTGTGTGTTTTAATATGAACATAAGAATGCTAAGCATAATAAAGAGGGCCTTCAGTAGTCAGAAATTTTGAAGGTCTCTGAAAAATGTAAGGTAAATGGGATTCAGTTCAGTCCAGTTGCTCAGTTGTGTTCGACTCTTTGTGACCCCATGGACTGCAGCACAGCAGGCTTCCCTGTCCATCACCAACTCCTGGAGTTTGCTCAAACTCATGTCCATTGAGTCGGTGATGCCATCCAACCATCTCATCCTCTGTCGTCCCCTTCTCCTCCTGCCTTCAATCTTTCCCAGCATTGGGGTCTTTTCCAAGGAGTCAGTTGTTCACACCAGGTAGCCGAAGTATTGGAGTTTCAGCATCAGTCCTTCCAATGAATATTCAGGGTTGATTTCCTTTAGGATTGACTGGTTTGATCTCCTTGCAGTCCAAGGGACTCTCAAGAGTCTTCTCCAACACCACAGTTCAAAAGCATCAGTCCTTTAGTGCTCAGCTTTCTTTATGGTCCAACTCTCACATACATACATGACTACTGGAAAAGCCATAGCTTTGACTAGATGGACCTTTGTTGGCAAAATAATATCTCTGCTTTTTAATATGCTATCTAGGTTGGTCATAACTTTCCTTCCATGCGAAGAGTTGACTCATTGGAAAAGACCCTGATGCTGGAAGGGATTGGGGGCAGGAGGAGAAGGGGACAACTGAGGATGAGATGGCTGGATGGCATCATCAACTCAATGCACATGAGTTTGGGTGAACTCGGGAGTTGGTGATGGACAGGGAGGCCTGGAGTGCTGCAATTCATGGGGTCGCAAAGCGTCGGACATGACGGAGCAACTGAACTGAACTGAAGTGATGAGGCCTCCTAAGCTTAAAGAATGTATATATGGGCAACAGGGGAGTGATTGATCTTTTTGTGTATCTTCATCCCCATTGAAGCTAATCATCAGGCACCAGAGGCATTCACCCTTGAGCTGAGACAAGTGGGTCTGGGTGAGACAGGCAGGACAATGCCTCTATACCCATAGAAAATTAATTTCCAGCAGACTTCATTCTCTGCATATCTCACCCCTTCTCCAAAATCTCAGGCAGCAGGCTACAGAAAACAGAAATGTCATCCACAGAAAAGCAAACAGGGATTCCCAAATGCAAAGAGGAAATAATAGTTTTTATCATTTTTGAAAATTAAGAGAACTTAGAAACCTAGAGGTCAGACTTTTGTTTCTATTATCATTCTCCAACTAAAAAATGGGACTTCTCTGACAGTCCAGTGGTTAAAACTCCGAGGTTCCACTGCAGGGGGCACAAGTTTCATCCCTGATGGGGAACTAAGATCCCACATGTCACGTGGTACACAGTGAAAAAAGGAAAAGAAAAGAAAGAAATCATGACTTATTGAAGAAATGGCTGATTCTAGGACTAGGGCAAGAAATATTCAAGAAGAGCCTGGAGTATCTTCTAGTGCCAGAAAGTAAAGAGCTCAAAACAACCTCTACATTGATTGGGACATGCTGTAGGGAATCAGTAGCCAACTGAAAGCTCTCTCAAAGGCCAAAAATGGAACAATTTGAGCAACAAAATAATACTGGATTATAATCCCAGTATAAAATAAATATCCATGTCTATTCAGAAAACTAAGATCATGGCATCTGGTCCCATCACTTCATGGTAAATAGATGGGGAAACAGTGGCAGACTTTATTTTTGGGGGCTCCAAAATCACTGTAGATGATGATTGCAGCCATGAAATTAAAAGACACTTACTCCTTGGAAGGAAAGCTATGACCAACCTAGATAGCATATTGAAAAGCAGAGACATTACTTTGCCAACAAAGGTCCATCTAGTCAAGGCTATGGTTTTTCCTGTGGTCATGTATGGATATGAGAGTTGGACTGTGAAGAAAGCTGAGTTCAGAAGAATTGATGCTTTTGAACTGTGGTGTTGGAGAAAACTCTTGAGAGTCCCTTGGACTGCAAGGAGATCCAACCAGTCCATTCTGAAGGAGATCAGTCCTGGGATTTCTTTGGAAGGAATGATGCTAAAGCTGAAACTCCAATACTTTGACCACCTGATCTGAAGAGTTGACTCACTGGAAAAGACTCTGATGCTGGGAGGGATTGGGGGCAGGAGGAGAAGGGGATGACAGAGGATGAGATGGTTGGATGGCATCACTGACCCGATGGATGTGAGTCTGAGTGAACTCCGGGAGTTGGTGATGGACAGGGAGGCCTGGTGTGCTGTGATTCATGGGGTCGCAAAGAGTTGGACACGATTGAGTGACTGAACTGAACTAACTGAACTGATACTGATATAAACAAATACTTCAATAAATAAATAAATTTGGTAAATAGAAATATCTCCTGTGCAGAAGTATTCCAAATAACTTATGTACTCTGCCCTCAGGCACTAGAGCATAATTCTCTTCTCCTTAAGTGTGGGTGGTGCATAGTGACTTCTCAAAGAGGTACCGTTAGAAATAGGGGAAATAAAGAAACAGAGGAAAAAGAATAACTTTACAGTGAAGAAACATGACAACTACTATCTCAGTCAGATGATCAAGGCTAATATCAACAATGAAAAGTCAACATTGGCTCATTAATTGTGACAAATGAGCTGTGCCGATGGCATATATGATATGCTTGATGGCATGAAATGGCAATAGCAATTTTTCTCTGTAACCTTTATCCAAAAACCAATAATCTCAATCACATTATGAATTTTTAAAAAATCAGACAAATCCCAATTAGGGCCACTCTGCAAAAATACCTGATGGTATTTTTCTCTAACACTGTCAAGGTCATAAAAAAAAAAAAAAACAAGGAAATCTGATAAACTGTTAGAGCAAAGAAAAGTCTAAAGGGACATGACAACTAAATTTGGTATCCTAGAGAGGTTTCCTGGAGCAGTAAAAGAACACTAGGTAAAACTAAAGAAATCCGAATAACGTATGGATCTTAGTTAGTTATAATGTATCAATACTGCCTCCTTGATAGTGACAAATACGCCATGCTAACTTAAGATACTAATAATAGGTAACGCTGGATATGGGATAGAGAGGAATTCTCTGTATTACCTTCACAATTTTTGTTTTGGTAAACTTAACAAGTAGTCTAAAAATAAAAGCTTATTTTTTACAAAATAAACTAAACAAACCAATAAAGCAAGAGAGATTAATTGAAAATGAAAAAAGATTTTTGTTGCCAATAAATCTTCAATACATTGGCTTGAACACCAGAAAACAATCAATCAGCAAGCTGCAAGATAAAGTCAAGGTGGATAAAAAGAGCAAAATAAATAAAAGAATGGAGGATTGATGGTTATTTAAAAAACAGAAATTCATCCATAGAAAAATGAAATTTTGATATATATAACTGAAACTCCAACACTTTGGCCACCTAATGCGAAGAGCTGACTCATTAGAAAAGACCCTGATGCTGGGAATGATTGAGGGCAGGAGGAGAAGGGGACAACAGAGGATGAGATGGTTGGATGGCATCACCGACTCAATGGACATGGGTTTGGGTGGACTCCGGGAGTTGGTGATGGACAGGCAGGCCTGGCGTGCTGCAATTCATGGGGTCGCAAAGAGTCGGACACGACTGAGCGACTGAACTGGATTGAACAACATGGATGGACTTTGAAAACATTATGTTTAGTGCAATATGCCAGACACAGGACAACTATTATATGGTTCCACTTACATGAGGTAGCTAAATTCATAGACAGAAGGTAGAATAGAAATCACAATGGGGTGAGGGAAGAGGGGAAGGGGGAAATACTGTTTAATGGGTACAGAGTTTTTGTTAGGGATGATGAAAGTGTCTTGAGTAGGGATGGTGATGATTTGTGAATCAACTTTGTGAATACATTTAATGTCACTGAATTGCACACTTACAGATAGTTAAAGTGATAAACATTGTCTATATTTTACCATATTTTATAAAAAGATAAAAGAGCCTCACCAAGACTTCAGAATCCCTCTCATGCTACCTTTTCAATCACAAAGTTCCTTCAAAGGTAACACTAACTTTCCTTCCTCCTTCCCTCCCTCCTTCCATTGCCTTCCCTTCCTTTCCTTGCTTTCCCCCTTCCTTCCTTCCTTTCTTCCTATCTCTCTCTCTTTCCCCCTCTCCTTCTAGGCCTTTTCCCATTCCTCCCTCTCTCTGGTCACATTCCCTTGACTCTCAATATTATGGATTAATACTGTCTGTTTTTGAACTTCACATTGATGGAATCATACAACATGTGCTCTATTGTACATTTTTATGCTCAATAACTTAACTACTTTTATCCACGTTGCCTGGCAGTAGCTTCATAGTATTACATTATGAGAATATGCTACAATTTTTTCTATTTATTCTACTGCTGATAGGATATTTGAATACTTTCCAGATTTGATTATTACAAAAAAGCTGTCATGATCAATCCTCTACATGTCTTTTGGTAGACATACATTCATTTATCTTGGTATGTACCTAGAAGTATAAATGCTGATCATAGGGTATATATATATATATATATATATATATATATTCACCTTAGAAATAGTGCCAAATAGTTCTCTGAAGTTGTACCAATTTATGTTCCTACCATCAATGTATGAAAATTCTTGTATTCCATATCCTTGCCAACTTGGTATTGTCTTTTATTTCAGTTATTCTGCAGAACACATAGTTTTATCTCATGATTTTAATTTGCATTTCCCTGGTGACAAATGAACTAGAACACATTTCCCTCTCTTTACAGGCATTTGAATATCTTCTCTGATAAAGTATTTGTTCAAAGCTATTGTCCATTTTTCCATTGGATTGTCTGTCTTACTGATTTGTAGGGGTTCTCTATATAGTTAGATTAAAAACCTTTGATGAACATAGGTATTGTAAGTATCTTTTCTCATATTTTGCTTGGCTTTTCACTCTCTTAATGATGTTTTCTAATGAACAGAAGTGTTTTCTAATGAACAAAATAAAATTCTTAATTTTAATGTGTCCATTTCTCATTTATTTATTTTATAGTCAGCATCTTTTGTGTTTTAAGCAATCTTTGTCTACCCCCAAATTGTGATAATATTCTCCTGTGTTCTCCTAAAATTATTTACTGTTTTATCATTCACATTTACATCTATAATACATGCAGAATTTGTCTTCATGTGTGGGGTGAGGTAGGACTCAAAAATACATATTTTCCATTTTGGCATCATTCTTGTTTTCAATACAGGATTTTCAACTGGACCTGTTCCATTGGATTGTCCATTTTTATGCCAATGTCATACTGTCCTTATTTTTGTTAATTAACTATAAATCTTGATATTTAGAAATATAAATCCTCTAGCTGTGCTGTTCAAGATTTCCTTGGCTTTTCTGGGTCTTTTGCACCTTTACATAAATTTTAGAATCAAATTATCATTTTATAAACACACAGACACACATACAGAACCCTGCATAAATTTTTATTAGAATTACAGTGAAGCTAGAGGTCAGTTGAGAAAGCACTACTATCTTAACAACATTAGGCCTTCTAATTCAGAAATAAGGTATATATTTTCATTTATTTAGGTCATCTTTAATTTCTTTTAATTACGCTTTATAGTTTCAGTGTAGAGGTTTTGTTCATTTTTGGTTAGACTTACTTTGAGATATTTAGGGGGTTGTAAGACATTAAAATTGGATTTTAAAAATTTAATTGTCTGTTTGTTGCTAATACATAGTAGAAATATAATTGTTTTTGTATATTGACTTTGTATCCAGAAACCTTGATAAACTTACATTGATTGCTTTGTTCATCTGCTAAAAAGGAAAGATATTTCTATTTTTTCCTTTATAACTTTTATATTCCTTATTTGCCTTATAACATTGGCTAAATCCATAGATCTTTTAGGAAGAATAATCTTTTTAACCCATCTTTCGAAATTAAGACTCATTAATGAAGATATGTTGTCTTCATTATGGATTAATACTGTCTGTTTTTGAACTTCACATTGATGGAATCATACAACATGTGCTCTATTGTACATTTTTATGCTCAATAACTTAACTACTTTTATCCACGTTGTCTGGCAGTAGCTTCATAGTATTACATTATGAGAACATGCTATAATTTTTTCTATTTATTCTACTGCTGATAGGATATTTGAATACTTTCCAGATTTGGTGTTGGTTACTACAGAATTCTTAGTTAGCAATGGTTACAACAGTGTCAGAAACATAGTAAGCACTCAAGTATTTGATGAATGAATAAACACTGTGTTAAAAAATATTATAGGTATTGGAATAAGAGGTATCAGGGTTCAAATTTCAGCTCTAACATATAGTAGTTCCTTATAGAATAAACTAATAAACTTAGACTCTATTTCTCTAAGATGGGAATATAATTATACTTTGTAGGATAATCATGATGAGAAAATTATACATATGCTAAGTTACTTCAGTCGTGTCCGACTCTGTGAGACCCCACAGATGGCAGCCCACCAGGCTCCCCCGTCCCTGGGATTCTCCAGGCAAGAACACTGGAGTGGGTTGCCATTTCCTTCTCCAATGCATGAAAGTGAAAAGTGAAAGTGAAGTCATTCAGTCGTGTCCGACTCTCAGCGACCCCATGGACTGCAGCCCTCCAGGCTCCTCCATCCATGGGATTCTCCAGGCAAAAGTACTGGAGTGGGGTAACATTGAAATTATATATAACACACGTATATCCTGAAGCACTTATAGTCATTATTACTATTATTATTATTGGATGAGCTCACTCAGAGTGTCTAGAGTGAGATCAGATCAGATCAGTCGCTCAGTCGTGTCCGACTCTTTGCGACCCCATGAATCGCAGCACACCAGGCCTCCCTGTCCATCACCAACTCCCGGAGGTCACTCAGACTCACATCCATTGAGTCAGTGATGCCATCCAGCCATCTCATCCTCTGTCATCCCCTTCTCCTCCTGCCCCCAATCCCTCCCAGCATCACAATTTTCTCCAATGAGTCAACTCTTCGCATGAGGTGGCCAAAATACTGGAGTTTCAGCTTTAGCATCATTCCTTCCAAAGAAATTCCAGGATTGATCTCCTTCAGAATGGACTAGTTGGATCTCCTTGCAGTCCAAGGGACTCTCAAGAGTCTTCTCCAATACCACACTTCAAAAGCATCAATTCTTCGGCGCTCAGCCTTCTTCACAGTCCAGCTGTCACATCCATACATGACCACAGGAAAGACCATAGCCTTGACTAGGCGAACCTTTGTTGGCAAAGTAATGTCTCTGCTTTTGAATATGCTATCTAGGTTGGACTGTGTAGATCACAATAAACTGTGGAAAATTCTGAAAGAAATGGGAATACCAGACCACCTGATCTGCCTCTTGAGAAATCTGTATGCAGGAAAGGAAGCAACAGTTAGAACTGGTCATGGAACAACAGACTGGTTCCAAATAGGAAAAGGAGTACGTCCAGGCTGTATATTTTCACCATGTTTATTTAACTTATATGCAGAGTACATCATGAGAAATGTTGGACTGGAAGAAACACAAGTTGGAATCAAGATTGCTGAGAGAAATATCAATAACCTCAGATATGCAGATGACACCACCCTTATGGCAGAAAGTGAAGAGGAACTAAAAAGCCTCTTGATGAAAGTGAAAGTGGAGAGTGAAAAGGTTGGCTTAAAGCTCAACATTCAGAAAACGAAGATCATGGCATCTGGTCCCATCACTACATGGGAAATAGATGGAGAAACAGTGGAAACAGTGTCAGACTTTATTTTTCTGGGCTCCAAAATCACTGCAGATGGTGACTGCAACCATGAAATTAAAAGATGCTTACTCCTTGGAAGGAAAGTTATGACCAACCTAGATAGCATATTCAAAAGCAGAGACATTACTTTGTCAACAAAGGTTCGCCTAGTTCAGAATGGACTGGTTGGATCTCCTTGTAATCCAAGGGACTCTCAAGAGTCTTCTCCAACACCACATTTCAAAAGCATCAATTCTTCTGCACTCAGCTTTCTTCACAGTCCAACTCTCACATCCATACATGACCACTGAAAAACCATAGCCCTAACTAGACAGACCTTTGTTGGCAAAGTAATGTCTCTGCTTTTCAATATGCTATCTAGGTTGGTCATAATTAGAATACATTAGAATCACAGAAACTACAAGGAGAAGAGTTTAAAGAAGGATGTATTATTAAAATTTCAATTTTAGCAGTAGAAATCTATCTTACGTAACTTAAAATTTAAAAATACAGTCTCTCTTTCCTTTTAACCTCTCCAGCATAACCCAAGGCAGATATCCCTCCTCCAGACGTATAGCAACTTAATATCTAGCCATCTGCATGGCTCATTAGTAAACTTAAAAATGAACTAGGGCATTCTCTTATCTTTGCTGCAGACTGCTAGTGCTCCTCTAGGGTGCTTGGTATTACAGGTTGCTAAGCAATAATCCTAGTGCTTGCTCTCTCTCCCCACCAACATGCAGAATGGAAGCAGACGTATGTTTGGTTACAACTCTGGTCAAACACTTCTCTCTTAGAGCCATAATACCAAGAAAATAAAAGGAGACACACCAATAGCAGGGTCCATAAATCAGGATTCTGAATAAGCCTATCAGTAGCAGTCCTTTGATAGGGTGATCTCTGAATTCATAAATTACAGCACTGCCCCAATGGAAAATTAATTAAGGAGTTTAACTGAATACAGTTTCAAGCAAATACTGGGTTTTTTAGCCTATGCTTGCTGCTAAGTCACTTCAGTCGTGTCCGACTCTGTGTGACCCCATAGACGACAGCCCACCAGGCTCCCCCGTCCCTGGGATTCTCCAGGCAAGAACACTGGAGTGGGTTGCCATTTCCTTCTCCAATGCATGAAAGTGAAGAGTGAAAGTGAAGTCGCTCAGTCATGTCCGACTCTTAGTAACCCCAGGCACTACAGCCTACCAGGCTCCTCCGTCCATGGGATTTTCCAGGCAAAAGTACTGAAGTGGGGTGCCATTGCCTTCTCCGAGACTGTGCTTATATAGTCATAAATCTTTTACAGATAGATTGATTCATTTACATATTCACTCAATAAGTAATTATTGATGTCATAGTGCCAAGCACTATGCTAAGCTCTGAAATTCTTTTTCAGGGCTTTCTAAACTTCTATGGAATTAAGAGCTTTTCAAATACTTACCCAACATGCACATCTTCACTCTGTATTAACCCACCTTCTAACATACAAAGTCCTATTCAGGCACTACAGGCACAAATGCTTTCAATTAAAAAAGTAGAAACACACAAAAAAATTCCTTATTCATATTCTGAAAGGTCCAATGACTTTTATAAATGACTTTCATCACTTTCTGCTCTCAGTACCTGGCCCACTGCTGGGTATGGCCTCAGCACAACTCTATTTAAGGACACAAGTAGGAATGAATTATAATTCACATTATAATAAGTTCTAGCAGACTCTTTCTTCACAGAAGGCATACAACCTTAGAGGGACTGGCCACTGATTGAATCGGTGAAAATTGACCCAGCAGGGCTACTCAACATATGTGCCATGTTCTCTTAAAACACAGGTCCTGTCTGAAGCTCAGCTGGCTTGATCTGTCAGGATTTCTTAACATTTGTACATAATATAGAAAAAACTACTGTGAGAGGAGGAAAAGAAGCACTATTAAAACTATTGACATTAAAATTCAATAGCTATATGAAAAGGTATTTTCCTGCAGAATTTTTTAAAACTTAGGGCTGTGTAATAAGAATAAAGCTGAGCAAATCAATAAAAAAAGAAATAAAATTTCTCAAAACACAAGTTGAGCTCATAGCCTAAAAAATGTAATAACCAGGGAAAGAAATGAGGAATTCACATGATACATTTAGACACAATATTTTCTATGCAAAGACAAGTATTTGAGTGTATTCTGGGAGCTTCCTGGAAAAATAACATTATTTTAATTTTGACAAGTATATAACAAGGATGGGCTTCCCTGGTGGCTCAGTGGTAAAGAATATGCCTGCAATGCAGAGCTGCAGGAGACACAGGTTTGATTCCTGGATTGGGAAGATCCCCTGGAGGAGGGCATGGCAACCCACTCCTGTATTCTTGTCTGGAGAATCCCATGGACAGAGGAGCCTGGAGGGCTACAGTCCACAGGGTCACAAAGAGTCAGACATAACTGAAGCAACTAAGCACAGCACAGCATATAACAAAGATAAAGACACTTATTTTGATGTGTTGAAATTGGAATAACAGTTCCTCTTCCCACTTGTTACACACATACACATACACAAACACATACATATTTACAAAGGGAGATTTAGGCTATTAAAATTAATAGTGACTGATCACTGAATAAATAAATACATTGCATTGCATTTGATATCGCAACAAGCAACTGCAATATTTTCAGTGTATATCATATACTGGGATGAACAGACTTACTCAAACAATACATTTCCCTCTATCATACATTATAAAGCAGTAACAAATTCAAAGTATGAGAATAGGAAAGACCATAAACTCTTGACATGTTTTCTAGAGAAGCAACAAATTAAAGAATGGAATACACATGTGATTTGCAGGTACAGATTGGGCCATAAGCTGATTAAAGTGAACACGTAATTAAATTTATAGGAAATTACCTAGATCACAATTCTGTTTAGCAAGTTTAAAATGAAAGAGTTTATTTATAAACCTGGTCCATGTGAGTATGGTAAAAGCAAAGGGATTTATGGGGTAGTGGTGGTGGAGGGAGGGAGTGAGGAGGAAGCAAAATCAGGAAACTGGTGGTGGGGGGCAGGGAGGGAAGGACTTGCCAAGAAACTTTTTAAAAGTTAGTGAACTATGAAAGTTTACAATAAAGGCAAAATAAATGCTGAATAGTTTGATTCTTTACGTGTATATATTATAATATGAACTAATAAGAAGAAATAGTAAATAATTCTTTTAATTGGTTAAAACACAGAGAAATACTTTGAGAACAGTAAGCATCTACAAGTTATAGCTAGCATCTATATAGCAATTATAGTTTAGAAAATGCTTTAATAATTATTATTATAGTTCAGCCTAGCTGAACTATGTATTAAACTATATTAAACACTTGATACTTAGAAACTAAATTTGAAAGAATTTCAGTTAGAACTGGACATGGAACAACAGACTGGTTCCAAAGAGGAAAAGGAATACGTCAAGGCTGTATATTGTCACCCTGCTTATTTAACTTATATGCAGAGTACATCATGAGAAACTCTGGGCTGGAAGAAACACAAGCTGGAATCAAGATTGCTGGGAGAAATATCAATAACCTCAGATATGCAGATGACACCACCGTTATGGCAGAAAGTGAAGAGGAACTAAAAAGCCTCTTGATGAAAGTGAAAGTTGAGAGTGAAAAAGTTGGCTTAAAGCTCAACATTCAGAAAACTAAGATCATGGCATCCGGTCCCATCACTTCGTGGTAAATAGATGGGGAAGCAGTGGAAACAGTGTCAGACTTTATTTTTCTGGGCTCCAAAATCACTGCAGATGGTAACTGCAGCCATGAAATTAAAAGACACTTACTCCTTGGAAGGAAAGTTATGACCAACCTAGATAGCATATTCAAAAGCAGAGACATTACTTTGCCAACAAAGGCCCGTCTAGTCAAGGCTATGGTTTTTCCTGTGGTCATGTATGGATGTGAGAGTTGGACTGTGAAGAAGGCTGAGCACGGAAGAATTGATACTTTTGAAGTGTGGTGTTGGAGAAGACTCTTGAGAGTCCCTTGGACTGCAAGGAGATCCAACTAGTCCATTCTGAAGGAGATCAGCCCTGGGATTTCTTTGGAAGGAATGATGCTAAAGCTGAAATTCCAGTACTTTGGCCACCTCATGCGAAGAGTTGACTCATTGGAGAAGACTCTGATGCTAGGAGGGATTGGGGGCAGGAGGAGAAGGGGACGACAGAGGATGAGATGGCTGGATGGCATCACTGACTCGATGGATGTGAGTCTGAGTGACCTCCGGGAGTTGGTGATGGACAGGAAGGCCTGGTGTGCTGCAATTCATGGGGTTGCAAAGAGTCGGACACGACTGAGTGACTGAACTGAACGGAACTGAAAATATAAATTGTTAAATTTTAAGTATTGTGAAAAATGTATGTAGTATAGGATTTCACTAACTATCTAAAATTAGAAGAACAGCAGTAAAAGAGATGACTATTGGAGATCAGCCCTGGGATTTCTTTGGAAGGAATAATGCTAAAGCTGAAACTCCAGTACTTTGGCCACCTCATGCCAAGAGTTGACTCATTGGAGAAGACTCTGATGCTGGGAGGGATTGGGGGCAAGAGGAGAAGGGGACGACAGAGGATGAGATGGCTGGATGGCATCACTGACTCGATGGATGTGAGTCTCAGTGAACTCTGGGAGTTGGTGATGGACAGGGAGGCCTGGTGTGCTGCGATTCATGGGGTCGCAAAGAGTCGGACACGACTGAGAGACTGATCTGATCTGATCTTGCCTATTTAGTTGTTGCCTTTTGATCATATAAATTTTCAACCTTCATAATCATGTAGAATTTGGATTAAGGATTGGGCTAAAAGTCAAACAGAACAAATGTGTTGTCAAGGACAGAGGTAAAAAGAAGAAACAGAAAAACAACAGGCAGGTCAAATCACTAGATTTTTGTATTTATGGGCTGTCTGCTATGTGATGGAGAAGCCTGGTAGGCTGTAGTCCATGGGGTCGCTAAGAGTCAGACACGACTGAGCGACTTCCCTTTTCACTTTTCACTTTCATGCATTGGAGAAGGAAATGGCAACCCACTCCAGTGTTCTTGCCTGGAGAATCCCAAGGACGGGAGAGCCTTGTGGGCTTCCGTCTCTGGGGTCGCACAGAGTCGGACACGACTGAAGCAACTTAGCAGCAGCAGCAGCAGCAGCAGCTATGTGTCAGTCCACTGTTAGGTAAATTTTCTCTTTAAGTGCAAGATTAATAAAGGTGCTTCAAAAGTATCAATAGAAAGTAAAGGGAATATATTTTTTTCTTCAAACTTTTTATTTTGTATTGGGGCATAGCCAATTAACAACTTTGTGATAGTTTCAGGCAGGCAGTTGAGACTCAGCCAAACATATACATGTATCCATTCTCCCCCAAACTGCCTTCCCATCCAGGCTGCCACATAACATTGAGGAGAGTTCCATGTGCTGTAAGTTCCATGTGCTGTACGGTAGGTCTGAAGGGAATATATTTCAAAGTGAAAGTCACTCAGTCATGTCTGACTGTTTGCGACCCACGGACATACAGTCTCCAGGCCAGAATACTGGAGTGGGTAGCTATTCCCTTTGCCAAGGTATCTTCCCAACCCAGGGATCGAACCTAGGTCTCCCGCATTGACTATTTCCCAAATTGCATTTAAAATATCCCTGGGTGAACTTCCCTGGTGGTCCAGTGGTTAAGACTCGGTGCTTCCACTGCAGGGGGCTTGGGTTTTATCCTTGGTCAGGGAACTAAGATTCCACATGTCGCACGCCATAGTTAAAAAAAAATTATATATACACATATATATGTATGTATGTAAAAGATGCTTGCTCCTTGAAAGAAAAGCTATGACAAATCTAGACAGGTATTAAAAAGCAGAGACATTACTTTGCTGACAAAGGTCCATATAGTCAAAGCTACAATTTTGCTAGTAGTCATGTATGGATGTGAGAGTTGGACCATAAAGAAGGCAAAATGCTGAAGAATTGATGCTTTTGAATTGTGGGTTAGAGAAGACTCTTGAGAGTCCCTTGGACTGCAAGGACATCCAACCAGTCCGTCCTAAAGGAGATCAATCCTGAATATTCATTAGAAGGACTTACTCTGAAACTGAAGCTCCAGTACTTTTGGCCACCTGATGCGAAGAGCTGACTCATTAGAAAAGACCCTGATGCTGGGAAAGATTGAAGGCAGGAGGAGAAGGGGATAACAGAGAATGAGATGGTTGGACAGCATCACTGACTCAATGGATATGATTTTGAGGCAGCTTTGGTAGATGGTAAAGGACAGAGAACCATGAACTTCCTGATGTTCAAGCTGGTGTTAGAAAAGGCAGAGGAACCAGAGATCAAATTGCCAACATCCGCTGGATCATGGAAAAAGCAAGAGAGTTCCAGAAAAACATCTATTTCTGCTTTATGACTATGCCAAAGCCTTTGACTGTGTGGATCACAATACACTGTAGAAAATTCTGAAAGAGATGGGAATACCAGACCACCTGACCTGCCTCTTCAGAAATCTGTATGCAGGTCAGGAAGCAACAGTTAGAACTGAACATGGAACAACACACTGTTTCCAAATAGGAAAAAGAGTACATCAAGGCTGTATATTGTCACCCTGCTTATTTAACTTATATACAGAGTACATCATGAGAAATGCTGGGCTGGAAGAAACACAAGCTGGAATCAAGATTTCCAGGAGAAATATCAATAACCTCAGATATGCAGATGACACCACCCTTATGGCAGAAAGTGAAGAGGAACTCAAATGCCTCTTGATGAAGGTAAAAGTGGAAAGTGAAAAAGTTGGCTTAAAGCTCAACATTCAGAAAATGAAGATCATGGCATCTGGTCCCATCACTTCATGGGAAATAGATGGGGAAACAGTGGAAACAGTGTCAGACTTTATTTTGTGGGGCTCCAAAATCACCGCAGATGGTGACTGCAGCCATGAAATTAAAAGACGCTTACTCCTTGGAAGGAAAGTTATGACCAACCTAGACGGCATATTGAAAAGGAGATTACTTTCCCAACAAAGGTCTGTCTAGTCAAGGTTATGGTTTTTCCTGTGGTCATGTATGGATGTGAGAGTTGGACTGTGAAGAAAGATGAGCGCCAAAGAATTGATGCTTTTGAAGTGTGGTGTTGGAGAAGACTCTTGAGAGTCCCTTGGACTGCAAGGAGATCCAACCAGTCCATTCTGAAGGAGATCAGCCCTGGGATTTCTTTGGAGGGAATGATGCTAAAGCTGAAACTCCAGTACTTTGGCCACCTCATGCGAAGAGTTGACTCATTGGAAAAGACTGTGATGCTGGGAGGGATTGGGGGCAGGAGGAGAAGGGGATGACAGAGGATGAGATGGCTGGATGGCATCCCTGACTTGATGGACGTTGAGTCTGAGTGAACTCTGGGAGTTGGTGATAGACAGGGAGGCCTGGTGTGCTGCAATTCATGGGGTCGCAAAGAGTCGGACACGACTGAGAGACTGAACTGAAAGAAAAGAGAACCCTGGCGTGCTGCAGTCCATGGGGTTGCAAAGAGTCGGACACAGCTGAGCAACTGAACAATAACAAAAGTATGTGTGTGTATATTCATTCGTGGTATTATATTTTTGAAAGGCAAAATCTTGAAGAATCCATCCCCAATGAAAACTTCGTAATAGTTTTACATTCTGGTGTGTAGGAGAAAAGCTAGTTCTCTACCTTGGGATTTTTTGTTTGCTGCTGCTCCTGTCACATTGCTGCGGGTCCCTAATGCCGAACTGTCTGATATACTCTGTGAAGACTGAAAGGAGAAAAGGAACACCTGTTAAAAAATAAATTGCTTTTCATCAAAGTTGCATCAGCTCTCCCAATGAAATAATGCAGATAAATTCCTTGTAAAAATTTCCAAACATTCCTCCTTAATCTTCCTAGGGTTTAATGCTGTGTATTAGAAGCAAAGCAGTGATCACAGTCTATTTGCTTCATTTGTTGGTTCACCACGTCATCATATCTTCCTACGGCTAACAAAGAAACAGCCTAAGAATATTATTCCAGATGTACATTAATCCTTGAATTATACAAGGATTAATTAGAAATTATGTTTCTAAAAACATAATTTGAGACCACAACAGAGTGAAATCAAACCTCTGAACCTTTGAAAACGCTGCTGTTTTCTTTGACTATTAGAATCACTTTCTAAGTTTGTGGTGGAGAGAAAAACATTTTCATATTCATTAAGGAAAGTAAACTTTAGCTTTATGAATAAATGGTGGTAAAATAGCTTTTTGTGCTCATGCTGATACACTTTTTTAAAAGTTAATTTAGAATATTTATTTATGCTGGTGTTAGTCAAAGCACGTGGCATCTGTACTGTGTCACGTGCAATCTTTCTTTATGGGCACGTGGACTCTGCAGTTGTGGCACATGGGCTCGGTAGTTGCAGCACGTGGGTGCTCTAGTTATGGCGCTTGGGCTTGGTTGCTCCAAGGCACACAGGATCTTAGATTTCCAAACAGGGATCAAACCCAAGTCCCCTGCATTGCAATGCAGATTCTTAACCACTGGACCACCAGGGAACTCCCTGATATACTTTTAAAAGGGTGGTAATAGAATATTTAAAGACTCACATTAGTCAACTTCATGGTGAATCCATATAACTATTTTCACTTGCCTCCCCTTTTCTCTAAAATATTTTTCCTCGTAGAAGCCTTCTATTTATTTAAACACAAAGTTACTTAAATGATTAACTTGGAAATTACATTTTCAGAATGATAGTGAAGTTCCCCTAATAACTGGTGGTTGTCATATGCAGGATAACACTGCTGATTTTAGAAAGCCAACTTTATCTATAAAGTCATAATCAGTTCATTTCAGTCACTCAGTCATGTCCAGCTCTTTGCTACCCCATGGACTGCAGCACGCCAGGCCTTCCTGCCCATCACCAACTCCCGGAGTTTACCCAAACTCATCTTAATTGAGTCAGCGATGGCATCCAACCATCTCATCCTCTGTCATCCCCTTTTCCTCCTGCCTTCAATCTTTCCCCGCATCAGGTTCTTTTCAAATAAGTCAGTTCTTCACATCAGGTGGCCAAAGTATTGGAGTTTCAGCTTCAACATCAATCCTTCCAATGAACACTCACGACTGATCTCTTTTAGGATGGACTGGTTGTATCTCCTTGCAGTCTAAGAGAGTCTCAAAAGTCTTCTCCAACATCACAGTTCAAAAGCATCAATTCTTCGCCACTCAGCTTTCTTTATAGTCCAACTCACATCTATACATGACTACTGAAAAAACCACAGCCTTGACTAGATGGACCTTTGTTGGCAAAGTAATGTCTCTGTTTTTTAGTATGCTGTCTAGGTTGGTCATAGCTTTTCTTCCAAGGAGCAAGCATCTTTTAATTTCATGGCTGCAGTCACCATCTGCAGTGATTTTGGAGCCCCAAAAGATAAAGTCTCTCTCTGTTTCCATTGTCTCCCCATCTATTTGCCATGAAGTCAAGGGACCGGATGCCATGATCTTAGTGTTCTGAATGTTGATCAAGCCAACTTTTTCCTCTCCTCTTTCACTTTCATCAAGAGGCTCTTTAGTTCTTAACTTTCTGACATAAGGGTGGAGTCATCTGCATATCTGAGGTTATTGATATTTTTCCCGGCAATCTTGATTTCAGCTTGTGCTTCTTCCAGCCCTGGGTTTTTCATGATGTACTATGTATATAAGTTAAATAAGCAGGGTGACGATATACAGCCTTGATGTACTCTTTTTCCTATTTGGAACCAGTGTGTTGTTCCATGTTCAGTTCTAACTGTTGCTTCCTGACCTGCATACCTATTTCTCAAGAGGCAGGTCAGGTGGTCTGGTATTCCCATCTCTTGAAGAATGTTCCACAGTTTGTTGTGATCCACAGAGTCAAAGGCTTTGGCATGGTCAATAAAGAAGAAATAGATGCTTTTCTGGAACTCTCTTGCTTTTCTGATGATCCAGCGGATGTTGGCAATTTGATCTCTGGTTCCTCTGCCTTTTCTAAAACCAGTTTGAACATCAGGAAGTTCATGGTTCACATATTGTTGAAGCCTGGCTTGGAGAATTTTGAGCATTACTTTACTAGTGTGTGAGATGAGTGCAATTGTGTGGTAGTTTGAGCATTCTTTGGCATTGCCTTTCTTTGGCATTGGAATGAAAACTGACCTTTTCCAGCTCTGTGGCCACTGCTGAGTTTTCCATATTTGCTGGAATATTGAGTGCAGCACTTTCAAAGAGTCATCCTTCAGGATTTGAAAGAACTCAACTGGAATTCCATCAGCTCCACTAGCTTTGTTTGTAGTGATGCTTTCTAAGGCCCACTTGACTTCACATTCCAGGATATCTGGCTCTAGGTGTGTGATCACACCCTCATGATTATCAGGGTCATGAAGATCTTTTTTGTACAGTTCTTCTGTGTATTCTTGCCACCTCTTCTTAATATCTTCAGCTTCTGTTAGGTCCATACGATTTCTATAAAGTCATTATAGCTCTTCACAAATAATTTACCTCTCTGTGGAAGTTTCCTGAAACTGACTCAGATGAGTCAGTTTAATGATCAACATGGGTTTGTTTTTTCCCATTTGCCATTTTATCTTTTTGAATCAGTTCAGTTCAGTTGTCACTCAGTTGTGTATGACTCTTTGCGACCCCATGAATCACAGCACACCAGGCCTCCCTGTCCATCACCAACTCCCAGAGTTCACTCAAACTCACGTCCATCGAGTCGGTGATGCCATCCAGTCATCTCATCCTCTGTCATCTCCTTTTCCTTCTGCCCCCAATCCCTCCCAGCATCAGACTTTTCCAATGAGTCAACTCTTTGCATGAGGTGGCCAAAGTACTGGAGTTTCAGCTTTAGCATCATTCCTTACAAAGAAATCCCAGGGATGATCTCCTTTAGAATGGACTGGTTGGTTGGATCTCCTTGCAGTCCAAGAGACTCTCAAGAGTCATCTCCAACACCACAGTTCAAAAGCATCCATTGTTTGGCACTCAGCTTTCTTCACAGTCCAACTCTCGCATCCATACATGACCACTGGAAAAACTATAGCCTTGACTAGATGGACCTTTGTTGGCAAAGTAATGTCTGCTTTTCAATATGCTATCTAGGTTGGTCATAACTTTTCTTCCAAGGAGTAAGTGTCTTTTAATTTCATGGCTGCAGTCACCATCTGCGGTGATTTTGGAGCCCCCCAAAAAAGTCTGACACTGTTTCCACTCTTTCCCCATCTATTTCCCATGAAGTGATGGGACCAGAGCCATGATCTTCGTTTTCTGAATGTTAAGCTTTAAGCCAACTTTTTCACTCTCCTCTTTCACTTTCATCAAGAGGCTTTTGAGTTCCTCTTCACTTTCTGCCATAAGGGTGGTGTCATCTGCATATCTGAGGTTATTGATATTTCTCCCAGCAATCTTGATTCCAGCTTATGCTCCTTCCAGCCCAGCATTTCTCATGATGTACTCTGCATATAAGTTAAATAAGCAGGGTGACAATATACAGCCCTGACATACTCCTTTTCCTATTTGGAACCAGTGTGTTGTTCCATGTCCAGTTCTAACAGTTGCTTCCTGACCTGCATATCAGATCAGATCAGATCAGATGAGTCGCTCAGTCGTGTCCGACTCTTTGCGACCCCATGAACTGCAGCACGCCAGGCCTCCCTGTCCATCACCAGCTCCCGGAGGTCACTCAGACTCACATCCATCGAGTCAGTGATGCCATCCAGCCATCTCATCCTCTGTTGTCCCCTTCTCCTCCTGCCCCCAATCCCTCCCAGCATCAGAATCTTCTCCAATGAGTCAACTCTTCGCATGAGGTGGCCAAAATACTGGAGTTTCAGCTTTAGCATCATTCCTTCCAAAGAAATCCCAGGGCTAATCTCCTTCAGAATGGACTGGCTGGATCTCCTTGCAGTCCAAGGGACTCTCAAGAGTCTTCTCCAACACCACAGTTCAAAAGCATCAATTCTTCGGGGCTCAGCCTTCTTCACAGTCTAGCTCTCACATCCATACATGACCACAGGAAAGACCATAGCCTTGACTAGGCGAACCTTTGTTGGCAAAGTGATGTCTCTGCTTTTGAATATGCTATCTAGGTTGGTCATAACTTTTCTTCCAAGGAGTAAGTGTCTTTTAATTTCATGGCTGCAGTCACCATCTGCGGTGATTTTGGAGCCCCCCCAAAAAAGTCTGACACTGTTTCCACTCTTTCCCCATCTATTTCCCATGAAGTGATGGGACCAGAGCCATGATCTTCGTTTTCTGAATGTTAAGCTTTAAGCCAACTTTTTCACTCTCCTCTTTCACTTTCATCAAGAGGCTTTTGAGTTCCTCTTCACTTTCTGCCATAAGGGTGGTGTCATCTGCATATCTGAGGTTATTGATATTTCTCCCAGCAATCTTGATTCCAGCTTATGCTCCTTCCAGCCCAGCATTTCTCATGATGTACTCTGCATATAAGTTAAATAAGCAGGGTGACAATATACAGCCCTGACATACTCCTTTTCCTATTTGGAACCAGTGTGTTGTTCCATGTCCAGTTCTAACAGTTGCTTCCTGACCTGCATATCAGATCAGATCAGATCAGATGAGTCGCTCAGTCGTGTCCGACTCTTTGCGACCCCATGAACTGCAGCACGCCAGGCCTCCCTGTCCATCACCAGCTCCCGGAGGTCACTCAGACTCACATCCATCGAGTCAGTGATGCCATCCAGCCATCTCATCCTCTGTTGTCCCCTTCTCCTCCTGCCCCCAATCCCTCCCAGCATCAGAATCTTCTCCAATGAGTCAACTCTTCGCATGAGGTGGCCAAAATACTGGAGTTTCAGCTTTAGCATCATTCCTTCCAAAGAAATCCCAGGGCTAATCTCCTTCAGAATGGACTGGCTGGATCTCCTTGCAGTCCAAGGGACTCTCAAGAGTCTTCTCCAACACCACAGTTCAAAAGCATCAATTCTTCGGGGCTCAGCCTTCTTCACAGTCTAGCTCTCACATCCATACATGACCACAGGAAAGACCATAGCCTTGACTAGGCGAACCTTTGTTGGCAAAGTGATGTCTCTGCTTTTGAATATGCTATCTAGGTTGGTCATAACTTTTCTTCCAAGGAGTAAGTGTCTTTTAATTTCATGGCTGCAGTCACCATCTGCGGTGATTTTGGAGCCCCCCCAAAAAAGTCTGACACTGTTTCCACTCTTTCCCCATCTATTTCCCATGAAGTGATGGGACCAGAGCCATGATCTTCGTTTTCTGAATGTTAAGCTTTAAGCCAACTTTTTCACTCTCCTCTTTCACTTTCATCAAGAGGCTTTTGAGTTCCTCTTCACTTTCTGCCATAAGGGTGGTGTCATCTGCATATCTGAGGTTATTGATATTTCTCCCAGCAATCTTGATTCCAGCTTATGCTCCTTCCAGCCCAGCATTTCTCATGATGTACTCTGCATATAAGTTAAATAAGCAGGGTGACAATATACAGCCCTGACATACTCCTTTTCCTATTTGGAACCAGTGTGTTGTTCCATGTCCAGTTCTAACAGTTGCTTCCTGACCTGCATATCAGATCAGATCAGATCAGATGAGTCGCTCAGTCGTGTCCGACTCTTTGCGACCCCATGAACTGCAGCACGCCAGGCCTCCCTGTCCATCACCAGCTCCCGGAGGTCACTCAGACTCACATCCATCGAGTCAGTGATGCCATCCAGCCATCTCATCCTCTGTTGTCCCCTTCTCCTCCTGCCCCCAATCCCTCCCAGCATCAGAATCTTCTCCAATGAGTCAACTCTTCGCATGAGGTGGCCAAAATACTGGAGTTTCAGCTTTAGCATCATTCCTTCCAAAGAAATCCCAGGGCTAATCTCCTTCAGAATGGACTGGCTGGATCTCCTTGCAGTCCAAGGGACTCTCAAGAGTCTTCTCCAACACCACAGTTCAAAAGCATCAATTCTTCGGGGCTCAGCCTTCTTCACAGTCTAGCTCTCACATCCATACATGACCACAGGAAAGACCATAGCCTTGACTAGGCGAACCTTTGTTGGCAAAGTGATGTCTCTGCTTTTGAATATGCTATCTAGGTTGGTCATAACTTTCCTTCCAAGGAGTAAGCGTCTTTTAATTTCATGGCTGCAGTCACCATCTGCGGTGATTTTGGAGCCCAGAAAAATAAAGTCTGACACTGTTTCCACTGTTTCCCCATCTATTTCCCATGTAGTGATGGGACCAGATGCCATGATCTTCGTTTTCTGAGTGTTGAGCTTTAAGCCAAGTTTTTCACTCTCCACTTTCACTTTCATCAAGAGGCTTTTTAGTTCCTCTTCACTTTCTGCCATAAGGGTGGTGTCACCTGCATATAGGTTTCTCAAAAGGCAGGTCAAGTGGTCTGGTATTTCCATCTCTTGAAGAATTTTCCACAGTTTATTGTGATCCACACAGTCAAAGGCTTTGCTGCTGCTGGTGCTGCGTTGCTTCAGTCGTGTCCGACTCTGTGCGACCCCACAGACGGAAGCTCACCAGGCTCCCCAGTGCCTGGGATTCTCCAGGCAAGAATACTGGAGTGGGTTGCCATTTCCTTCTCCAATGCATGAAAGTGAAAAAAGTGAAAGTGAAGTCGCTCAGTCATGTCCAACTCTTAGCGACCCCATGGACTGGAGCCTACCAGGATCCTCCGTCCATGGGATTTTCCAGGCAAAAGTACTGGGGTGGGGTGCCATTGCCTTCCCCAAAGGCTTTGGCATAGTCAATAAAGCAGAAATAGATGTTTTTCTGGAACTGTCTTGCTTTTTCCATGATCCAGCGGATGTTGGCAATTTGATCTCTGGTTTCTCTGCTTTTTCTAAAACCAGCTTGAACATCTGGAAGCAATACAGTTAATGTATTATTGAAGCCTGGCTTGGAGAATTTTGAGCATTACTTTACTAGCGTGTGAGATAAGTGCAATTGTGTGGTAGTTTGAGCATTCTTTGGCATTGCCTTTCTTTGGGATTGGAATGAAAACTGACCTTTTCCAGCTCTGTGGCCACTGCTGAGTTTTCCAAATTTGCTGGCATATTGAGTGCAGCACTTTCACAGCATCATCTTTCAGGATTTGAAAGAGCTCAACTGGAATTCCATCAGCTCCACTAGCTTTGTTCGTAGTGATGCTTTCTAAGGCCCACTTGACTTCACATTCCAGGATGTCTGGCTCTAGGTCAGTGATCACACCGTCATGATTATCTGGGTCATGAAGATCTTTTTTGTACAGTTCTTCTGTGTATTCTTGCCACCTCTTCTTAATATTGTCTCCTTCTGTTAGGTCTATACCATTTCTGTCCTTTATCGAGCCCATCTTTGCATGCAGTGTTCGCTTGGTATCTCTAATTTTCTTGAAGAGATCTCTAGTCTTTCCCATTCTGTTGTTTTCTTCTATTTCTTTGCACTGGTCGCTGAGGAAGGCTTTCTTATCACTTCTTGCATTCTTTGGAACACTGCATTCAGATGTTTATATCTTTCCTTTTCTTCTTTGCTTTTTGTTTCTCTTCTTCTCACAGCTATTTGTAAGGCCTCCCCAGACAGCCATTTTGCTTTTTTGCATTTCTTTTCCATGAAGATGGTCTTGATTTCTGTCTCCTGTACAATGTCACAAACCTCCGTCCATAGTTCATCAGGCACTCTATCTATCAGATCTAGTCCCTTAAATCTATTTCTCATAAAAACTCTACCTGAATAAGCTCTTCTGCTTCACTTCCTTCGTGGTTCCTTTCTTTGTCTTCTTTTCCATTTTCCTGAAATGGACATAGTTTTAGTAAATGGTATTCAATAGGGGCTGGAAATAAAACTAATGTTTTGTAGTCTAGCATAGCAAGCTTTCGGAGAAGGCAATGGCACCCCACTCCAGTACTCTTGCCTGGAAAATCCCATGGATGGATGAGCTGGTAGGCTGCAGTCCATGGGGTCGCAAAGAGTCGGACTCAACTGAGTGTCTTCACTTTCACTTTCCTGCATTGGAGAAGGAAATGGCAACCCACTCCAGTGTTCTTGCTTGGAGAATCCCAGGGACAGGGAAGCCTCATGGGCTGCTGTCTATGGGGTCATACAGAGTCGGCCACAACTGAAGCGACTTAGCTTAGCATAGCAAGCTTTTTTATGTAAAAAATTCACATGAGTAAACATCATACCAAATAAAATCACACAGAGTAGCTGTATTAAAAAATTCAAACGGTAACAGACCTGTTATATACCAAGAATACCAAGCAACTGGAAGTAGGCCACTGTGACTCAACTATTACTTGACCCCATTTTTGTCAAAACTTAATGGAGAACACTTCAATTAAAAAGAGAAATAATTCAATGACAGTATACAACATTGCATCTCAATTTCCCAAATTGAATCTCCAATCCTCTCATGGTTAAATGGTTAGAAACTCTGCAGACCAGATACCTGAGCAGGTTTAGGTTCCTCTTGAGGTGCTGACTCACTCATCTGGACCACAAAAAGGTACGAAAAAGTATTACCAGACTAGTATTAATTTGAAAAAGAGGGAAAGAAAACATTAACAAATAACCAAACATGCTCTGAAAAATCAAAATCTGCCCCCACCCCCACCTTATCCCACCATTCTATTGAATGGTTGTAAGTTCTCAACCGGTAAACTTCTCAAACTGTGTTACTGTTATTACTGTTGTTACTGACCAAAGCTAGATTAATACTAGGCCAGTGTTAAGGGAAACAGGAGACTACCACAGTAGTCATCACTACTAGAGTTAAAAACAAACAAACAAACCAGCAAAAAATTCAATAATGCGATTGAATTTTTAAAACATTATCATCATCCTCATTAATTTTTGAAATTACAAAGTGAAATGAAGTGAAACTCTTTTGGCTACCTAATTTGTATGAAAAAGACAAACATTAGAATAATAACCTTGCTAAAAAGTATGTTTGGAGGGGGGAGTTCTGAGAGGAATATGATTTATCTGGTTTATTTATTCATACTAAGCAATAAAAATGGATAATTGCCACCTCCCCTTCTTCATTGCAAATGACTACAGATTCAGTCACAGATGATCAAAATCACTGTTGTACCAAAAATCATTTAAGAGTTTGTGTAGCTAGGTGATACATAAAAAGTAAATTTTACACACATGGCTTCTGCCTCTAGGAAAATTACAATCCATGGACTTTTTAATGTGAAATGGTTTATTTATAATGTGTTAGGGGCTACTCAGACAGTAAAGCCTCTGTCTACAATGAGGGAGACCCAAGTTCGATCCCTGGGTTAGGAAGATCCCCTGGAGAAGGAAATGGCAACCCACTCCAGTACTATTGCCTAGAAAATCCCATGGACAGAAGAGCTTGCTAGACTATAGTCCATGGGGTCGAAAAGAGTCCGGCACAACTGAGCGACTTCACTTTCACTTTCAGGGGCTACTCAGGTGATGCTGCTGCTGCTAAGTCGCTTCAGTCACGTTAGACTCTGTGCGACTCTGCAGACAGCAGCCCAACAGGCTCCCCCGTCCCTGGGATTCTCCAGGCAAGAACACTGGAGTGGGTTGCTAGTGGTAAAGAACTCATCTGCCAATGCAAGAGACATAAGAGATGCAGGTTCGATCCCTGGGTTGGGAAGATCCTCTGGAGGAGGGCATGGCAACCCACTCCAGTATTCTTGCCTGAAGAATCCCATGGAAAGAGGAGCCCGAGGGCTATAGTCCACCGGGTGGCAAAGAGCCAGACATGACTGTAGTGACTTAGCACACGTGTATAATGTGCTAGAGTATTCACTTTCTTTTTAGCAACATATGTTCTGCTCAAATAAACCCATTGTACTGCTTTTGGAGACAACAGTGTCAAACACTTAAAAATAGCTGCCTCAAAGTCTTTTTGAAGCAATTCATAAATAATAAATAAGATAAAATCGATTTCTTTGCTAGGTCCCAATAGTGCATTCTCACAGGCTGCTTTCTAGAAAACTTCTTCCCATTTCTTTTCAAATTGGTTTTGTTTAGATGCACCCAGATAAATTCAACTCAATAAACTTTTACTAGGAACCTTCTATATGCAGGCAGACATTGGGCTTAAAAAGATGGATAAAGGACTTCCCTGGTGGTCCAGTGGCTAAGACTCTGGTGCTCCCAATGCAGGGGACCGGGATCGACCCCTGATCAGGGAACTAGATTCCAGACGCCACAACTACAGATTTCACATGTCACAACTAAGACCAGGCCTAGCCAAATAAATACATAAATATTTTTTTTTAAAAGATAAGTAAGACTTACTTTTGAAGGATTTCTAGTTTAGTGAGAGAAAATGGGATAAACCGATGTAATACCATCTGTAAGGACAAAAGTAGAGACATATACAAAATGTTAAGGAACACAGAGGCAATTAATTTACCCAGGGAGGTCAGAGAAGCTTTCACAGAAAAATAGATTTCCAAGCTGGATTTTAGGTGACTAATTAAACATTTTGTCTATGTAAAGGAGTGGGGAAAGAGTATCTGAGGCAGAAGGAACATTACATGCTAGAGAATGAAAGTTCGATAAGTATTTGAAGCTTTCATAGCAGAGCATAGTTATAGTCTAGAAAGTGGCAGAAGATGAGGCCAAAAACGTAATTTTTCAACTGTAAAGAGTTATTCACAATAAATCAAGGAATTTGGATTTTATTTTGTGCTTTTTAAGCATAGGACAAAATGTGATGAAATTGATGTCTTAAAAAAGTTGACCCTGCCAGCAAAGACTGCCAGTGTGAAACACTGGGGGAAGAGAGAATATATATATATATACACATGTATATTTAAGCTGCCCTAGGTTTTAGTTGTGGCACCTGGGACCTTCTATCTTTGTTGCTACATGCAAACTCTTAGTTTCAGCACGTGGGATCTAGTTCCCTGACTAGGGATCAAACTGGGGCCGCCTGCTTTAGGAGTACAGAGTCTCAGCCACTCACCAGCGAGTCCCAAGATGACATTTAATTAGATGTCAATTAATAAGATGAGTAAGTCCTCACCTATCAATAAAATGGATTAAATTCTCCATCAAAATGCATAGAGTAGCTGGATAGATGAAAAAAATCTAAGACCCACACATATGCTGCCTACAAGAGACTCATATCATGTTTAAGGATGTGTGTGCGTGCTCAGTCATGTCTGATTTTTGCAACCTCATGGACCGCAGCCCACCAGTCTCCTCTGTTCATGGGATTTTCCTAGGCAAGAATACTTTAGATCAGATCAGGTCAGTAGCTCAGTCGTGTCTGACTCTTTGCGACCCCATGAATCGCAGCCACCAGGCCTCCCTGTCCATCACCAACTCCCGGAGTTCACTGAGACTCACATCCATCGAGTCAGTGATGCCATCCAGCCATCTCATCCTCTGTCGTCCCCTTCTCCTCTTGCCCCCAATCCCTCTCAGCATCACAGTCTTTTCGAATGAGTCAACTCTTTGCATTAGGGGGCCAAAGTACTGGAGTTTCAGCTTTAGCATCATTCCTTCCAAAGATTTCCCAGGGCTGATCTCCTTCAGAATGGACTAGTTGGATCTCCTTGCAGTCCAAGGGACTCTCAAGAGTCTTCTCAACACCACATTTCAAAAGCATCAATTCTTCGGCGCTCAGCCTTCTTCACATTCCAACTCTCACATCCATACATGACCACAGGAAAAACCATAGCCTTGACTAGATGGACCTTTGTTGGCAAAGTAATGTCTCTGCTTTTCAATATGCTATCTAGGTTGGTCATAACTTTCCTTCCAAGGAGTAAGCATCTTTTAATTTCATGGCTGCAGTCACCATCTGCAGTGATTTTGGAGCCCAAGAAAAATAAAGTCTGACACTGTTTCCACTGTTTCCCCATCTATTTCCCATGAAGTGATGGGACCAGATGCCATTTGTTTTCTGAATGTTGAGCTTTAAGCCAACTTTTTCACTCTCTTCTTTCACTTACATCAAAAGGCTTTTGAGTTCCTCTTCACTTTCTACCATAAGGGTGGTGTCATCTGCATATCTGAGGTTATTGATATTTCTCCCAGCAATCTTGATTCCAGCTTGTGTTTCTTCCAGCCCAGCGTTTCTCATGATGTACTCTGTATATAAGTTAAATAAGCAGGGTGATAATATACAGCCTTGACGAACTCCTTTTCCTATTTGGAACCAGTCTGCTGTTCCATGTCTAGTTCTAACTGTCACTCCCTGACCTGCATGCAGGTTTCTCAAGAGGCAGGTCAGGTAGTCTGGTATTCCCATCTCTTGAAGAATTTTCCACAGTGTATTGTGATCCACACAGTCAAAGGCTTTGGCATAGTCAATAAAGAAGAAATAGACGCTTTTCTGGAATTCTCTTGCTTTTTTGATGATCCAGCGGATGTTGGCAATTTGATCTCTGGTTCCTCTGCTTTCTCTAAAACCAGCTTGAACATCAGGAAGTTCACAGTTCACATATTGCTGAAGCCTGGCTTGGAGAATTTTGAGCATTACTTTACTAGCGTGTGAGATGAGTGCAATTGTGTGGTAGTTTGAGGATTCTTTGGCATTGCCTTTCTTTGGCATTGGAATGAAAACTGACCTTTTCCAGCTCTGTGGCCACTGCTGAGTTTTCCACATTTGCTGGCATATTGAGTGCAGCACTTTCACAGCATCATCTTTCAGGATTTGAAAGAGCTCAACTGGAATTCCATCACCTCCACTAGCTTTGTTCATAGTGATGCTTTCTAAGGCCCACTTGACTTCACATTCCAGGAGGTCTGGCCTTAGGTCAGTGATCACACCATCGTGATTATCTGGGTCGTGAAGATCTTTTTTGTACAGTTCTTCTGTGTATTCTTGCCACCTCTTCTTAATATCTTCTGCTTCTGTTAGGTCCATACCATTTCTGTCCTTTATCGAGCCCATCTTTGCATGAAATGTTCCTTTGGTATCTCTGATTTTCTTGAAGAGATCCCTAGTCTTTCCCATTCTGTTGTTTTCCTCTATTTCTTTGCACTGATTGCTGAAGAAGGCTTTCTTATCTCTCCTTGCTATTCTTTGGAACTCTGCATTCAGATGTTTATATCTTTCCTTTTCTCCTTTGCTTTTCACTTCTCTTCTTCTCACAGCTATTTGTAAGGCCTCCACAGACAGCCATTTTGCTTTTTTTGCATTTGTTTTCCATGGGGATGGTCTTGATCCTTGTCTCCTGTACAAATGTACAGGAGAATGTCATGAACCTCATTGCATAGTTCATCAGGCACTCTATCTATCAGATCTAGGCCCGTAAATATATTTCTCACTTCCACTGTATAATCATAAGGGATTTGATTTAGGTCATACCTGAATGGTCTAGTGGTTTGCCCTACTTTCTTCAATTTCAGTCTGAATTTGGCAATAAGGAGGTCATGGTCTGAGCCACAGTCAGCTCCTGGTCTTGTTTTTGCTGACTGTATAGAGCTTCTCCATCTTTGGCTGCAAAGAATGTAACCAATCTGATTTCGGTGTTGACCATCTGGTGATGTCCATGTATAGAGTCTTCTCTTGTGTTGTTGGAAGAGGGTGTTTGCTATGACCAGTGCATTTTCTTGGCAAAACTCTATTAGTCTTTGCCCTGCTTTGTATTCCAAGGCCAAATTTGCCTGTTACTCCAGGTGTTTCTTGACTTCCTACTTTTGCATTCCAGTCCCCTATAATGAAGGGGGTGGCCATTTCCTACTCCAGGGGATATTCCCAACTCAGGGATCGAACTCGCCTTTCCTGCATCTCCTGCATCACCAGGCAGATTCCTTACCACTGAAGCACCGGGGAAACCCAGCTTTAAGGACAGACATGGGCTCAAAGTGAAGAGATAGGAAAAGATATTCCACCCAACTGAAAACCAAAACAGAGCAGAGATGATTATACTTTGTATTGTTATCATTAACCAGTCTTTTACTATTAAATGGCCAATTGAGACAAAGAGTTCTGAGACTATTCTTTCACCACTGATTAAGATGAGGGTGGCAGGTATTGGGGGTAATATTCTGAACTTTCTGGACAGTCTTGGTAACCTTGCCAGCTCCACCTGCCTTCTTGTCTGCTACTCTGGTGACAGCCACAGCAACTGTCTGTCTCATGTCATGAACAGCAACATGACCCAAAAGAGGATAGTCAGAGAAACTCTCAATACACATGGGTTTTGCAAGGAAGTACATCAGTGACAGCAGCATCACTAGATTTCCAGAATTTGGGGCCACTTGCCAGATTTTTCTCAGAATGATGATCAATTACCTCTTTCAGCTCAGCAAACCTGCAAGAATGTGAGGTGACAGTCTAGCACAGGGGCATATCCAGCATTGATTTGGCCTGGCTGGTCTGAGATAATCACCTGAGCTGTGAAGCCAGCTGCTTCCATCCATGGGTCCTTTTTGCTGTCACCAGTCACATGACCACAACAAACATCTTTGACAGGCAGGTTCTTTTTATTTTTGAGGAGGAGGAAGAAATATTTATTCATCAACCCCTTACTAACCAGGGTCCACACTGATGGCAACAGAAACACTGTGGGGCTCAAGAACACAGTGTTCAAGACATGCCCTGCTCTTACACAGAGCCACTGAGGCCCCAGGCCACTCTGTGAACGGAGCCCGCAATGTGCTTCTGCTCAAATGCTTGTCATGTGACCTTTAACCTAGTCTCTTGACCCTTCTCACCTCATTTGATAATTCCCACCTGGAGACTTGGTATACAGAATTAAGGCAGTGATAAAGTGTCTAGCACTGTGCATAGTAAATGTTCTGTAAATGTTAGTTGCTACATAATTGTGATCATTCCTTAGCGTGTCTAGAATTTAAGAGACAGCCATGGCCTTGGATGGAAAAGACAGCACAACTGCACTCAGGGCTGAAGGGGTCTTCCTTGCTCCAGGCAGACTGTAGGCTGATTCCAGGCTTCGGGGTTCCTGGCTGTGCGCCCCAGGCAGGCAGCTCTGGGGCCCCCACTGTAAACCATTCTGAGAGCCTTCTGTGATAATGGATGGCCTCCTCGTGCAGCTGATGGGAGATTCTGCAAAATGCCCCTGACAGCACACTCCTCTGCTGAGCTCACTTTGTAAATGACTGCAGAAGTCATTTAACTCAAGTGCCTAGAAAATGTTAAGCCTTCCCTTTGCACACACATGTAAGTGTGCACATGCATGCATGTGCATACACAAGCACTTCCTGGTGTTAACAGAGCCTTGTGGTACAAGGACTAGAGATGCCTTTCATGTTCGCCAAGCAGAGGAGGAGACTGGGATCTCAGGGGGACCCAGTAAAGCAGGGAGGTGAGGATTCAGGGTGCCTCCAGGGACCAGGCTCTCTGGACAGCTTCTCTGTGTGCCACCATGAACATGCCTTCACTCCCCTCTGGGCCCTGGACCTGGTGTTGTCTTCATATTCCTTTCTTCCAGTTATTTCTTCTCCCGGTTCAGAGGCCAGAGAGTCTGATCAACCTGCCTAATCAATACTAAGTGGCAGGGACTCCCGTGGTGGTCCCGTGGTTAAGAATCTGCCTGTCAATGCAGTGGACCAGGGTTCAATCCCTGGTTGGGAAGATCTCACGTGCCACAGGGCAACTGAGCCCCCATGTGCCCCAACTACTGACGCCTGTGGGCTCTAGAGCCCCAGCTTCACAGCAGGAATAGCCATAGCAATCAGAAGCCCATGCACCTCAATTAGGGTCCAGCACCCACTTGCCACAACTAGAGAAAACCATAGCATAGCAATGAAGACCCAGAACGGGCAAAAATAAAATAAATAAGTGAAATTAAAAAAACAAACAAACCACTAAATACATTGAGGGGTACAACGCTCTTGACATTAGCCCCCTAGCTGCCCTCCCAAGAGACAACCATTGTAATCAATTTCTGTCCTTCCAGAAATATTCTATCTATCCTCTCTGCCCTTACCTCCACCCTCTGCCTTTTAACACAATGACAGCATGCAATACGTTGTTCTGGATTTTTCTTGTTACTTAACAATGTGTCCTGTAGCAGCACATGTATACAAATCTCATTCATTCTTTTTTATGGCTGCCTAGTACTTCACTGTGAATGAACAAAACTCCAATTCTTTATCTGACATCTTTGGAGCCAAACGTGTTTCTAGTTTTTTAGAATTTAGAAAGTAATATTATCTAAGTATAGCCCTGGGTCAGCATTCTGTAGTCAAATATATTAATATATCTGCAGGAAAATATGAATGTTCATACTACTACTAAGTGGGATAAAGACTTTAAATTTCATGTCAGTTTAGATCTGGTTTTGCTACTAAAAAATGACATATAGAGACTTGAGAAAGTGAGGTTGCTCAGTTGTGCCCGACTCTTTGCGACCCCATGGATAGTAGCCTGCACCAAGCTCCTCCGTCCATGGGATTTTCAAGGCAAGAGTACTGGAGTGGGTTGCCATTTCCTTCTCCAGCAAGGCAAGTTCTTGATAAGGAAACTCATATTGACCCCAAGGAGGGCTTTACTCAAAACCTCATGGTGCATTTCAACAGATTTCACTTCAGTTGTAACGCCAGAGCAAAGGTGACCACCATACCAGGCTTGAGAACACCAGTCTCTACTCGACCCACAGAGGCGGTACCAACATCACCAATTTTGTAGACATCCTTCCTGGAGGCTCAAATTTCTCCAAGCCAGGCTTCAACAGTACATTAACTGTGAACTTTCAGATGTTCAAGCTGGATTTAGAAAAGGCAGAGGAACCAGAAATCAAATTGCCAATATCCGCTGGATCATCAAAAAAGCCAGAGAGTTCCAGAAAAACATCTATTTCTGCTTTATTGACTATGCCAAAGCCTTTGACTCTGTGGATCACAATAAACTGTGGGAAATTTTGAAAGAGATGGGAATACCAGACCACCTGACCTGCCTCTTGAGAAATCTTCATGCAAGTCAGGAAGCAGCAATTAGAACTGGACGTGGAACAATAGACTGGTTTCAAATAGGAAAAGGAGTACGTCAAGGCTGTATATTATCACCCTGCTTATTTAACTTATATGCAGAGTACATCATGAGAAACCCAGGGCTGGATAAAGCACAAGCTGGAATCAAGACTGCTGGGAGAAATATCAATAACCTCAGATATGCAGATGACACCACACTTATGGCAGAAAGTGAAGAAGAACTAAAGAGCCTCTTGATGAAAGTGAAAGGGGAGAGTGAAAAAGTTGGCTTAAAACTCAACATTCAGAATATTAACATCATGGCATCTGGTCCCACCACTTCATGGCAAATAGATGAGGAAACAGTGGAAACAGAGAGAGACTTTATCTTTTGGGGCTCCAAAATCACTGCAGATGGTGACTGCAGCCATGAAATTAAAAGATGCTTGCTCTGTGGAAGAAAAGCTATGACCAACCTAGACAGCATACTAAAAAGCAAAGACATTACTTTGCCAACAACAGTCCATATAGTCAAAACTATGGTTTTTCCAGTAGTCACGTATGGATGTGAGAGTTGGACTGTGAAGAAAGCTGAACACCGAAGAACTGATGCTTTTGAACTGTGGTGTTGGAGAAGACTCTTGAGAGTCCCTTGGACTGCAAGGAGATCCAATAAGTCCATCCTAAAGGAGATCAGTCCTGGGTGTTCATTGGAAGGACTGATGCTGAAGCTGAAACTCCAATACTTTGGCCACCTGATGCGAAGAGCTGACATATTTGAAAAGACCCTAATGCTGGGAAAGATTGAAGGTGGGAGGAGAATGGGACAATAGAGGATGAGATGGTTGGATAGCATCATTGACTCAGTGGACATGAATTTTAGTAAACTCTGGGAGTTGGTGATGGACAGGGAGGCTTGGCAAGCTGCAGTCCATGGGGTCACAAAGAATCAGACACGACTGAGCAACTGAACTGAAATGAACTTCCTGGAGGGATGGATGCAAGGGCTTGTCAGTTGGATAACTGGTGGCCAGGATGTAATTCAGAGCTTCAAGCAGTATGGTTCTACTGGCATTGCCATCTTTATGGGTGACTTTCCATCCCTTGAACCAAGGCAGGTTAGAGCTTGGCTGCAGCATGTTGCCACCATTCCATCCAGAAATTGGCACCAATGCTACTATGTCAGGGTTGGATTCAACTTTCTTAATGTAGGTGTTGACTTCCTTAATCCCTTCATAGATTTTCTGGCTGTAGAGTGGCTCAGTGGAATCCATTCTGTTAATGCTAACTGTTAGTTGCTAGTTAGCTTACTCTTTGATCACCCCTTCTTGGAGACACCTGTTTCAAATTCACCAAAACCAGCGGCAACAATCAGAACAGCATAGCCAGCCTGATATATGCCTGTAATGTTTTTGGTAAAGTCTCTGTGTCCTGGGGCGTCAATTATGGTCATATAGTACTTGGTGGGGAGAAGGCAATGGCACTCCACTCCAGTACTCTTGCCTGGAAAATCCCATGGACGGAGGACCCTGGTAGGCTGCAATCCATGGGGTCGCGAAGAGTCGGACACGATTGAGCGACTTCACTTTCACTTTTCACTTTCATGCATTGCAGAAGGAAATGGCAACCTACTCCAGTGTTCTTGCCTGGAGAATCCCAGGGACAGAGGAGCCTGGTGGGCTGCTGTCTATGGGGTCTCACAGAGTCGGACATGACTGAAGCGAAATAGCAGTACTTGCTGGTCTTGGATTTCTTTACAGGGAGATATCAGTGGTGACACCACACTCATGCTCAGCTTTCAGTTTGTCCAAGAGCCAGGCATACTTGAAGGAGCCCTTTCCCATTTTAGCTGCCTCCTTCTCAAAGGAGGTGCTTCGTGGTTTTTCAGTGGTTCTTTGTTCAATCCCACTACATTTGTAGATCAGATGGCCAGTAGTGGTAGACTTGCCACATCCACATGTCCAAACAATGCAATGATATCGATATGAGTCTTCTCCTTTCCCATTGTGGCTTAGATTTAGCAGTGATTTTCATGACACCTGTGTTCTGGTGGCAACCCTGTTGAGAAAAAAGCTAAAATATGATTTAAAAATTGCTCCAGCAGGGCAAATACAAAGTCTGATGAGGTGGAAACAGCTTTTTTTAACCTCCTTAGCAGAAATTAATTTTTTTTGCTTTTGAGAAGACACTAAATATGATTTAATTTTCTACAATATTTTTTCACGTTTTATTTCATTTAATTCTTACATAACCCTATGGAGTTTATTTTTTAATCTTTTTTTTTTCAAACTTTAAATTTTGTATTGAGTATAGCCAATTAACAATGTTGTGATAGTTTCAGGTGAGCACGGAAGTTCAGTTTAGTTCAGTTCAGTCGCTCGGTCGTGTCCGACTCTTTGTGACCCCAAGAACCACAGCACACCAGGCCTCCCTGTTCATCACCAACTCCTGGAGTCCACCCAAACCCATGTCCATTGAGTCCATGATGCCATCCAACCATCTCATCCTCTGTTGTCCCCTTCTCCTCCTGCCCTCAATCATTCCCAGCATCATGGTCTTTTCAAATGAGTCAGCTCTCCGCATCAAGTGGCCAAAGTATTGGAGTTTCAGCTTCAACATCAGTTCCTCCAGTGTACACCCAGGACTGATCTCCTTTAGGGGATCAGGGAAGAGACTCAGCCATAGATAAACATGCATCCTTCTTCCCCCAAATTCCCCTCCCATCCTGGCTGGCACATAACATTGAGTAGAATTCCATATACTATTCAATTGGTTATCTGTTTTAAAGACAGTAGTGTGTACACAACCATCCCAAACTCCCTAACTATCCCTTCCCCCTGGCAACCATAAGTTCGAGAAACAGCTTTAATGGTAAAACAGTTTTATTATTATTTATGGTAGAAGCCCAGGGAGTTTATGTGAGTATATTATAAGGGAGTTAAAGGAAAGAGCATGAAATATAATACAGGTTGACTGGAATTTATTGATATGGGTACCTGTATCAGAAATTAAGAATTTAATGTATTAGCACCTACAGTGACATTATTTGTTTTAATTAATTCAGTATTTATTTATTTATTCAGTATTTATTTGTTAGGTTCACTGAAACTTGGACTCCATAGTGGCTTACGTTTAATTAAGCTAAGGTACAGGAACTTCCCTGGATAAGGAATCCACAGTAAGAGGAATCAAAAGGCTTAGGGATATGGGGTAGATATGTCACATGCTGCTGCTGCTAAGTTGCTTCAGTCCTGTCGGACTCTGTGCGACCCCATAGACGGCAGCCCATCAGACTCCCCCATCCCTGAGATTCTCCAGGCAAGAACACTGGAGTGGGTTGCCACTGCCTTCTTCAGATATGTCACATATTGACTGGCATATCTATTATTCACAAGTATATCCTCTGAGAGGACTTGGTGAGGGTTCCTTTACTAAAGCACTGCAAAATACATTAGTGCTTAGGAATATTTATATCCTTGAAAAGTTCTACGTTGGCTTTCTTCTATAGGCAAAGCATGATTGGATGACCCGTTTGAGTAGCGGAGGCCAAATGTCAGTGTTTATCCACCAAAGTGGGCACATAATGAGAAGGAGAGATACAGTGGTTATCAGATTTCTTTTGGCATTCAGCTAAATGATTATGGGTGGTCCTATGCTATGCTATGCTAAGTCACTTCAGTCGTGTCCAACTCTGTGTGACCCCATAGACGGCAGCCCACCAGGCCTCCCCGTCCCTGAGAGTCTCCAGGCAAGAACACTGGAGTGGGTTGCCATTTCCTTCTCCAATGCATGAAAGTGAAAAGTGAAAGTGAAGTCGCTCAGTCATTTCCGACTCTTAGCGACCCCATGGACTGCAGCCTACCAGGCTCCTCTGTCCGTGGGATTTTCCAGGCAAGAGTACTGGAGTGGGGTGCCATTGCCTTCTCCGATGGGTGGTCCTAGGATTAGAATAGATGGCCAGTCAGCTCAGATGGTAAAGATTCTGCCTGCAACACAGGAGACTGGGGTTTGATCCCTGAGTCAGGAAGATCCCCTGGAGAAGGGCATGCCTGCCCACTCCAGTATGCTGGCCTGGGAAATTCTATGGACAGAAGAGCCTGGTCGGGTACAGTTCCATGGAGTCACAGAGTCAGACACGACTGAGCGACTAACAGTTTCTTTCACTTTCTAACAAAGTACTGATAATTCACACATAATATTTATTTAATATTTAGGTATTTATTTGTCTGTGCCGGGTCTTAGTTGCTGCACATGAGATCATCAATCTTCACTGAAGCATGTAGGATTCTTTATTATTATTTAGTTTTATATGGGGTTGCACAGAGTCCGACAGGACTGAAGCGACTTAGCAGCAGCAGCATGTGACATATCTACCCCATATCCCTAAGCCTTTTGATTCCTCTTTCTGTGGATTCCTTATCCAGGGGAAGTTCCTGTACCTTAGCTTAATTAAACTAAAGTTGCAGCATGTGAGATATTTTGATAAAGAATCTGCCTGCAATACAGGAGACCGAGATGGAAAGTAGGTCGGGATGATCCTGGGTCAGGATGATCCCCTGGAGAAGGGAATGGCAATCCACTTCAGTTTTCTTGTCTGGAAAATCCCATGGACAGAGGAGCCTGGCAGGCTACAGTCCATGGGATCGCAGTCAGACATGACTGAGCAACTAACACTATTACTACTATGTGGGATCTTTATTTGCATCATGCGAACTCTTTGATGCAGCATATGGGGTTCTTTCTAGTTTCCTGTCCAGGGATTGAACCCTGGCCCCCTGCACTGGGAGAGAGGAGTCTAACCACTGGACCACAAAGTAAGTCTCTACATATAATACCTTAAAATCTATATATATTGTGGCCCAAAATACGACTTTAGTCACCACAGTAGAGAGTCCTGACCTCTCTCTCCCAGTTTCCAGACTTGAGCCCCTTAATTGAAAGGGAAGGCTGGATCCCCTTAAGGAAGGATTCTGTAGCACTGCCATAGTGTATACTGAAAATCCTCCTCCGTGTCTTTTCCACACATAACTGTGGCCACTTCCTAAAATGACTGTGTAATGGGGGAAAAAAACAATATTCAGGTTTTGCAAGGATTTCTAAACACTGGCATTAATTGGTGCTAATTTCTGGGGACCCAAATGCATTCCACCAGTTTAACTGGGACTTATACCAGGCATGGAGTCTTAAGTTTGAATCGCAGTGGGCACAGTGGGTCTATAGAATAATTCTGTGATATTTCATTAGCTCTTGAATATACAATTAGGATACCTGGCAACTAGCAGAATTTCCGTTTTGGCCCTTTGATCCTGGAATAAGGACCATTACAGTATGAAGAGCCAAGTTGAAGCCCTTGGGAACCCCCTTCCCCCTCATACACACACACCAGAGAGTAAACAAAAATCACTGTTTTTTTGGGATGGCAGAAGGGGAACTACAGAGATTAAGACTTACCTCTTAAGTCTTGACACCAATAAAGACTTAAAGAAGCAGGAGTGATGATATCTATCTCATGCCAATTAAAAAAAAAGTTACTTATGTACTTGGCTGTACTGGGTCTTAGTTGTGCGATCTTCCCTACAGGTTCTTCAGCTGCTGCACGCGAATTCTTAGTTGCAGCACATGGGCTCTAGTTCCCTGACCAGGGATCAGAACCCAGACCCCATGCACTGGGAGTGTGGAGTCTTAGCCACTGAACCACCAGGGAAGTCCTTATCTTACATCAATTTAACTTACCTGTTTGGCTTGTGATGAAGGCAGCTGGATCTTGGAGGATGACTATCGGTGATTATAAATTTAGTCTGGTGATGCCTCCAATTGCAGCTGCTCTTCCACATATAGTAACTTTACTGGAGCAAATCAACACACAACTCCTATCACTTGGTATGCTGCTAGTGATCCAGCAAATGCTTTTTTCTCCATACAAATTGGCAAGAAACGCCAGAAGCAATTTGTTTTTACTTGGCAAGGCCAACAATATAACTTCACAGTCTTGCCCCAGGGCTATGTCAATTTTCCTGCTCTCTGCCATAATACAGTCCACAGAGATGTTGAGCATCTTGCCCTTCCAATCAGCATTAAGTTGATCCAGTGCATTGATAACATTATGCTGATTGGATCTGCAGAGCAAAGGGAGCAAGGTCTTTAACTGTCTTCATGAGATATATGCAAAACCAGAAGATGGAAGCTAGATTCCACTTCTGGTATCAATTTCCACATCAGCCAATTGCCTGTTATTTTTTCCTCAGCTCCTTTTGTAATTTTCTTTCATGCTGGAGCTGGAGTGTGAAAACCACATTTCTTTGCCTTGCCAGCTGGCTCTGTTAAGCTCTGCTAATTGGGGGCATTGGAGGGAGACCCCAAGGCTGAGGAAGGACAAGAGGCTTGTTCCTTGCTGTCTATCTCATGACTGTTTCCTGTAGTGTGTTGGTTCCAGTATGCTTCACTCCAGCAATGCTTCTTTATTCTGGTAGTAGGAGATTCTTTCTGTAGCAACAGTTGAAACCAGTTTGCCATTTTTCTACAGTTTTGTAATTTTCATTGACACCAGCCAGGGTTCTGCTGTAGAGGTCTGGGGCCCAGACTTCTGGGTCCCCTCAAGCACCCCCATCTAAGCTCAGAGACACCAACACCAGTCAGGCAGTGCCTCCTCAGAGATCTGAAGGGTCACTCCTCCAAGTTTGTGATTTTTTTTCCCCGTTTAATGCCTTTGTTTAGGTTGTTTTTCAGTCCTAAAGGTAGTATCAGTCACTACCTCTGTCATACCTTACATTTCTCTTTTTTTCAGTCACTCCCTTAACATCATGCCTAGTTAACAATTCTTGTTAAATCACCTGTTCAATTAACTGGTGTGGTTTCTATCTCCTATCTGGACACTAACAAACAAAGTTAGTATAAGATTATTAAAATTTAAGAAAAATTACAAGCAGGTAGAGGCAATATGGGCTTCCCTGGTGGCTCAGACGGTAAAGAATCTGCCTGCAATACGGGAGACCAGGGTTCGACCCCAGGGTCGGGAAGATGCCCTGGAGGAGGGCATGGTAATGCACTCCAGTATTCTTGCCTGGAGAAACCCCATGGATGGAGAAGCCTGGCGGGCTACAGTCCATGGAGTCTCAAAGAGTTGGACACAATTGAGCAACTAAATATAGCAAAGAGGCAATATATGACTCAATCATACTCCATTCACTCTTAGCTACTATATACTTTATGTGTATATGTTTCTGTTTTGTTTTTTTTTGTTTTGGATATTTATTTATTTGGCTTAATTGAAGGTCTTAATTGCAGCACATGGGATTTTTCATTGTGGCCTGCAGACTTAGTTGCGGTATACAGAATCTTTGTTGCTCTGCAGCCTGGCAATATTAGTTCCCTGACCAGGGACTGAACCCAAGTTCCCTGTTTGGCAAGGTGGATTCTTAATCCCCTGAACCACCAGGGAAGTCCCGATTTCTACTTGTTTTATTACTTTCTAACTTGTCATTTCAAATGTAAGAGGTTGGATTATTAAGGACGATTTTCCCCTCACATTTTAACAAGCTTAGCTGTATAAACTATAGTCTGTTATATGACATACTTTATTTGGTGTATGATCAATGAGTTACAGATGTACTGCAAGATGGTTATCCATGCAGCCCCAGGAGTGGCCTGAAAAGACTAGGGTGGTTGGTGCCTCTACATAATTCACCCCTGGGCAGAAGCAGTTTGACATAAGGATTCTCAAAGAGTAACCCAAAGAATCAGAGTCTGATGATCCATCCTAGTGTGCCCCATGGTCCCATAGGAGGCAAGCACATGGAGGACTTGCTTTATTAAAGCAAGTATCCTCGAATAAAGGAACAAAGCCAAGGAATGTTCTATCTCCAGGACATTACTTTCATAGGCCGGTTGGAGTATATATTGCTGCTCATCACAAACCTTGAGCCCTGAAGCTGCTGGAGGAGTGCTTGTTCCAGGCACTCAAGGAGCAGGACTCAGAGCCTAATGTGTGGCCAAGAATGGCAGGGAGGTCTGTCAGATACTCCTCATGGATTCAGCTCTCTATCTCTCTCTTCATATATATTGAATTCTTCCCTTTGTTTATGGCTGATGTGTCCTTTCATTACATCCAAGTTAGCTGCAGAATTATTGCTCTCATAATACAGTCATACTCTGTGAATTGAAGTTTCATCATTATTTTGTAAATTACACTTAATATGAAAAAGTTTGAGTGGATTCTAAATCCAGTCATGTTATCATAAAATATTACCACATTATGTTTTCTGGTGGGAAAAAAGTAAGAGCTATCAGTCATATATAATTTATGCTTGTAAATTTTGAATTGTTGTGAAATTATTTTAAATTTAACACCTACTTGTTCTCATCAATATATATAAGATGAATATAAATTCTCATCAAAATGACTACTAAGTGATCACTGTCAAACTGTCTTATTCAGGGATTTGATGCAATCATTTCAATCATAAAACCCTACATAAAGAATGTTATGTTTATAGAAGCAATCTTGGGTTTTTCATTAAATTTTGAAAAACTTTATTTGGAAGCTTATGCAAACTCAATATTCAATATCCTCCTTAATATGTTTGTTATTTTTCACATTATAACTATATAGAGAAAATAACTTTTTCACCAAGCCCCTATTGCTTCCAAATCCCCTCTAATTTATCCCATTGTGCAGAACAAATATCATCATGATTTCTATAGATGTCTTGATAAGAGAAAAGGTTGAGAGACACTCCTTTAAATTTTATTTTTTAAGATTTATTCATTTGGCTGCATTGGGTCTTACTTGCAGCATGCAGGATCTTCATTGCATTATGCAGGATTTTTTGTTGTGGTGCATGGACTCTCTAGTTGTGGTACATGGGCTCAGTAGTTGCTCCACAGAATATGTTATCTTAGTTCTCTGACCAGGGATCCAGCCCACACCCCCTGCATTTCAAGGCAGAGTCTGAACCACTGGACCATCAGGGAAGCCCTGTTTTAAACTTTAGATCAGGATTCTTAACCTAGAGCCCCTTAACGGATTTCAGTGTGTGTGAAATATGTAAGTGCATCTTTCTGGGGAGATGGTTAACAGTTTTCATCAGGTTCTCAAAGCTTAAGAACCAGCTGATCACAGAAATTGCAAAAGCTCTTTTATAATTTCACCCCTGAAGAACGGCAAGACAAGTCAAGGGTTAAATGAACTCCAATGGCACAAGGATCCAGATAAGTTCACCATGTGGCTGTACTGGGACTGTAGGCAAAGACTGAAAGCCAATATCAAAAGCGTGCATTTGCCCAGATCGTGTCTGTTTTTCTAAAGCACTTTGTACTTTTCTAGATTTCTCATATATATATATAGTGGAAACAGTGTCAGACTTTATTTTTCTGGGCTCCAAAATCACTACAGATGGTGACTGCAGCCATGAAATTAAAAGACGCTTACTCCTTGGAAGGAAAGTTATGACCAACCTAGATAGCATATTCAAAAGCAGAGACATTACTTTGCCAACAAAGGTCCATCTAGTCAAGGCTATGGTTTTTCCTGTGGTCATGTATGGATGTGAGAGTTGGACTGTGAAGAAGGCTGAGCGCTGAAGAATTGATGCTTTTGAACTGTGGTGTTGAGAAGACTCTTGAGAGTCCCTTGGACTGCAAGGAGATCCAACCAGTCCATTCTGAAGGAGATCAGCCCTGGGATTTCTTTGGAAGGAATGATGCTAAAGCTGAAACTCCAGTATTTTGGCCACCTCATGCAAAGAGTTGACTCATTGGAGAAGACTCTGATGCTGGGAGGGATTGGGGGCAGGAGGAGAAGGGGATGAGAGAGGATGAGATGGCTGGATGGCATCACTGACTCGATGGATGTGAGTCTGTGAACTCCAGGAGTTGGTGATGGACAGGGAGACCTGGTGTGCTGCAATTCATGGGGTCGCAAAGAGTCGGACACAACTGAGCGACTGATCTGATCTGATCTGATTTGATATATATATGTGTGTGTGTGACACATATATACGTATATATTTCCTATGGGGCCTAGCAAAGGCAACTGAAATGACAGTACCATTAAAGCCTACTGTAATTATTTGATGAGTTTTCCACTGCTAACAAGCTGTGAGAGATAGACGCTTGTTTTTAAAACAGTGACTAGTATATGGTACACACTATTTTCTCAATGGTGAATGACTCAATGAACAAGTACCAACAACTTCCAAATCTTAGTTTCCTTAAAAAGTCATACACCAGGAAAAGATATTTCTCCTGTCAATAAATTAGCTTTCAATTACAAACCTTACATGAATTTGGGTACCTTACAATCCTAATTTTGACCAGAATTTTACCACCTCAGTTGCGGTGAATAAAGACGTTCTATACCTACCTACAAATGAGACATGTCTTGACCACAAATCTACTTCTCCTAATGTTAAGAAAAGGCAGGGAATCATGTATTTTAAAATATTTTTAGTACCTTTTTGCTTGATGCTATTTTCTACACATAGGGTATACTCAGAAAATGCTGACTGCACTTGGAACAAACTTAAGAGAATCACAAAATTATTTTAATTACACATGGGGTTTTACAGTTTATATTGCACTTCACTTTTTTTTCCTCACTTGAGAACAAGAATCCTGTGAGGTAGAACTCTGTTGAAGAAATAAACTAAAACTTAAAAACTTTAAGCCATTTGCTCAAGGTTTTACAGAGGCCAGGAACTGGAAGTGAGATCTCTAATTGCTAAGGTGTGCTCTTTCCCACTGTAAGATTATTTTACACTGTAAGATTATCATTGTCCAAAAGAATTTAAGATTGTGTTGTTACATAAAAGCAGATAATCAGTGTCGCTGTCCCTGAGTCAGAAGTACATTACTAAGACCTACTGATTTGAGTAACATTTTAAAAATATGTATTTTTTATTGAAGGATAATTGCTTTACAGAATTTGAATAACACTTTTTTCTAGAACTATACTTTGGTTAATAAGCCATATTTCATTTATTTGTGTTCATTCAGCTTTCAGCAATGTAAAATTCTTGCCTAGGCATATAGCTTCCTGTTTGATCTGCTAAGCTTTGGTTCAAAGTTCTTACTTCTGAACTTTGTCTGCTCTTTTCCTGTTTACTAAGTAACTCTGGGAAAAACACAGTCAGATTGTTTAATCTGTGAACCGTACATCTTTGTTTAATTTTGGCTCGCAGGCACTCTTGACCACCACCAGGGGGCAAAAGCCTACCAGCTGGCTTCTCTGCTGTACATTCGACATAGGACTGTACAGTACAGGGACCCTCCGTGTCTGATTCTTGATGGAACCTCCCTGCTAATTATTTCAACCACAGGGCCCCAGGGAGAGAACAAAGGCTCAGCACAGAGGGCTCCTGTGGCACTTAACCATACAGCAGCCAGAAAGAGCTCAAGGCCACTCTGCCAATTTACAAGAAGCAATAAGATCCAAGAGACTGAGTGACAAACAAGAGGCGGTGGGTTAATAACTGCAAACTCCTGAATGTCTGCGTTTTACAGACATGTTATGTATGGTGGTATTTACCAGCACATCCACTCAAATTGAGAAATAGCTTTGTCAACTCTCTTTCTTTGTGTAATAAATCTATGGTATTTACATGGCGTGATTTCCACCCCCGCCCCCTTTAAATCTTGATTTTTCATTATATTCTTGGCTTAGGTTCAGCTGATGATTTATCTTTTAGAAAACTATTTCTTTAGAATATTCAATCGACATTTCGCATGTGTCTATGAAATAATGAAATCTAGAGACCAAGAGAAGGAAAACCCCAACGAGTAAATTCTGTTTAATAGAGAATTTCTTCCCAGCAGGAAGCAAGTGGGAGGTAAATAGCAGGTTGGACCCTTGTAACTCCGTGAGCCCAGCTTTCTCGGCTTCCCCCAGGCTCTCTCGGCCTCCCTGCACTTCAGGAATAATGAATGAGCCCTTAGACAGGGGCCAGGGTAATAGAGGAAGCACGAGGGTACCATGAAGACTCTTGGGGTATAAAATTACAAATCCTTCTTTCTTTCAAAAAGTCTCATCATAAAACATGGACTCAGAGCGGAAGGGTGGGAAAGCTCAGAAAAAAGCCCTCGAGAGCCGGGTCAACGGTTAAGGTCTCTAGCCCAGAAAGTCCCATCCACGCTCAGAGGAAGCGTTTGAAACCCCGCGGCGCCCTTTCCCACCCGGAAACTCGTTCGCCTCAGGATTTTCACCACCGTTTCTTCTCACTAAGGTGGGTTAAGCTGTGCGCCCAACCTCGGGAATAAGAAAAGGTTGTCCTTCGAGAGTGGGGACTCCAGCGACACCCCCTCCCCAACCGCAGAACCCGCTCCCTAACGCACCCCCTCAAACCCCCAGCGCAGCCTAACCCGCGCGATTCCCAGAGCCCTGAGGGAAACCCCGAGAGGGGGCGGCGGCCCGAGGCGCAAGCACCCGGCCGGCTTCCGGCAACTCAAGGGTTACGTCCAGGCGGCGGCGCGCGAGGAGGGGAGAGGCGGTTGCTGACAGGTGGCGCCTGCGCACTGGGAGCGCTCATTGTGCCCCGCAGCTGCCGAACCGCCCGCCCGCCCGCCCGCCAGCCAGCCGCCCGCTCGGCGCGTCAGTCTGCGAGAGTCCGGTGGTGGGTGCGGAGTCTGCGGCCGTTCGCGCGGCCTCCTCCTCCTCCCTGTTCCCCTCACCCCCACCCCACACCCCTTTGCCCCATCCCGGCTCCGTCACCCTCCCGCCCCCCCCCTCACTCGGGACAAGAATGCCCTGCCCGGAACAGCCCAGCAGCGCCTAGATGGCTTTGGTCACGGTCCAGCGGTCGCCTACCCCCAGCACTACCTCCAGCCCCTGCGCCTCGGTGAGTCCCCTCCCGGCAGCCGCTCCGCTCGCTTCTGTCACTGCGGCTCCGCTTTGCCTCAGCGGGTCCCGCCGAGCGCCACTGCGCACGCGCCGCGCCGCTTCCCAGGCCTTGGCACCCGGCTGCCGCGAACCCCCCACACCCCCCCATCTTAAAGACGAGCTGCAGGAACTACCGGACGTTGATTTGTGCCTCCGTCACTCTGATCACCTAGCGCCTCACCATCCTCGCCCCGAAGCCCCCTGTGGCATGCTTTCCTCTGGCTTGAGCACTTCCTTTCGGGAATGAGTCATTCTTGCTTTTCACCCTCCCCCTTCCTTTTACCCTCTGTTGCTCTGCTGCAGGGAGAGGACCCCGGGACTCTTGCCATGCCCCTTACCCACACCCACATCCCCTTACCCGCACCCGTTTCAGGGACCCGTTCCGTCTTCGCCCACCGCCCGCCCTTCTTCGGGCTCTCCGGGCATCTGCCTTCCCCCTGGTCACTTGCTGTCTTTCTTGTGTCCTGTCCGTTGGGCTTCATTGGACTGCTGAACGGTAGTTACTCCTAGGTTTCTCGCCATCTCCCCTCCCCAGAGGGTGGCGGGGGTCTTTGCTCCTTGGACCTCTCACCTTTCCTCGACGAGGTCCTGAAGCATCTGGCGCTGCTTGATGACCAGTGCCAATTCATTTACATCTCACAGACATTTATGCATCACACTCATTGCTCATGATCGTTCTTGTTCTCGAGTCGTGTTTGTATGGCTCGTTACTAAAGATGCCAGTGCCAGTGAAGCGTGCTTCCAGAAGGAAAATACCCAGTAACCAGCCTTTTCCTGCTGGACTCTTCTTTGCCTTCGCCCCACCCCCACTTTTTTACGCTCCAATCTTTTAGGCTTTTTTTTTTTCTTGAAATATTAATTTTTTAAAATGAAATATTGCACCAGTGGGGCGAAATGGGGTCTTTAAAAAAAAAAATCCAGATGTTTTAGAGGGAAATAGATGAAATGAATATATGAGAAATTGGAAAAACCATTTGGAACTTCCTACAGAACTGTAATTTTAAAAACTAGGTTGGTGGGTTTAGTAGTTTCAACTTGCAAACACGTATTCAATATACACTGAAACACCTACCACTGTAAAAATTTGGGTTACTCTTAATTTATATATTAACTGAGGTGTGTGCTTTGACATCTTGAAAACATGCTGGTTTGTGATTTCAACATAATTTCCTGAATTTCAAAATTTTGTTGTGTAGTGTGTGGTAGTTTCCTTTTTTTTCCACCTGAGCCAGCTTTTGCACTTTGTGTGACTAAATTGGCAGCTATATCCTAATTCTAGAGGCGATGATACTTCAGAGGTTACCTTACCTTGTGTTGTTTCCAGAAGAACTAGCTGAGATCCTTGGATAGAAGTTCAGGGAGGCAGATTTTCATGCTAAGGAAGAACTTTGTAACAGTGGGGTGGACTGCCTTGCAAAATAGTGAGTGCTCATTATAGAAAAGTTCAAACAAAAGGCTGGAGGTCCTTTGGCATAGGAGATGGTGTAAGGGCTCTTTCTTAAGATTATATGATTTTAGAATAACTGCACTTGAAAGCTTGTAAAATATTTAAAGGTCTTCTGAAGACAAGTATCATAAGGTTGGAAATTTAATATACGTTATTCTTATATGTGGTACTTGATGCTAGTTTTTGGAAAGTCATTAACATACCATCAGACCATCTTAATTCACTCTCCTTGTAAACCTTTTGAGGATAGTGGTTACCAGGCCTGATTTTGGCTGAGAGAGCAACTGAAGGTTGCTCGACTTAGTCGAGTAAGTAAACCAGAAACCAGAATTATACTGACATGGTTTTCCTTGGGCATTGTTGAAAACAATTGATGCTGTAATAATAATATATGTATATCATGTTATTATACTTATTTTCTTGAGGTGAATGATTAGTATACAGTAATACCATATCTATTTGATATAACTTTGTTAGCCAACACTTGCTTATTTTAGAATCCTGAGGTATGTTAATAGGCACTTTGATATAGGTAATTAAATTGATCATAGGTAAGCTCAATTATTGAGCTAAATGACTGATACATCTACTTGTTTTGGTAGCCTGATTATTTCATTTTATATGTGACCCTTGGAGAAAAGGAATCCTGGTACTGTGGTGTGTGTGTGTGTGTGTGTGTGTGTATGTGTGTGTAACTGTCAGTGGGGGTGTGTGTGTGTGTGTGAAACAGTGGGGGGTGTGTGGTGTGTGTGTGTATGTGAAACAGTCAGTGTTGTCAGCATAACTATGAGCAGTTACCTTTCCTTTTAAGTTGTCTTCCTATTCCACTTCACCCAGAGCTTTTTTAGCTGAGTTTTGTCACGGTCTTTGTGTTCCAGTATTCGACTGCTGTGTGACTTGGATATATTTGCTGTTGTGTCTCTTGCTGCATGGAAAAGTTGAGTTTTTTGTTTTAAGAGAGAGCAGGAACAATCTACAGAACCATGAAAGGAGAGATTTAATTTTGTGAGGCTAGAGATTTAGATGTTGTTATCATTTTAAGCATTCTGTTACAGTGTTTCACTATAGGAGGTAAGACATTTTAATTCTGTCAGCTCTTCAGTGTTTTTTCTTTAGGGATTAAACAAATCTATTGATCAGCTACTGGATGTGAATGACTATTAAAGTAGTAAGATGTGTAAGATATTGACCCTGTCCTTCAGGGTCATGTAATCTTGGGAGGGAGAGGGAGAGGGAAGGCATAGGGACTAGAGGAGGGGCAAGAATGAGATGAGAGAGTAGAAAAGGAGTGTGAGGGGAATGATACTGAATGCATATCAACAGCCAGTTTGTAAATGGCCATAAGTATATAGCTGGTGATGGATAGGGAGGCCTGGCGTGCTGCAGTTCATGGGGTCACAAAGAGTCGGACACAACTGAGTGACTGATCTGATCTGATTATATGAATTCAAATTAAGATAAATTCACTAGTGGCAATAGTAGTGAAACCAGTATCTAACATGTAACTACCTTACATGGATTATTTACTCTTCACAGCATGCTCAAGGGAAATTTCTTTTATCCCCATCTTACTGATGAAACTGAGGCAAAGAGCTATTAAGGAATGTACCCAGTGACACTCAGCTGTTGAAGATGTAATTCAAACCCAGATGTGTCTAACTTTAGAATCTTCCATCTTTTTCCTTCTTGAGAATCAAAGAGAAGTATAACATAGTTAGGTGACTCTTGAGCTAGGCTTTGAAGGGGAGGTTGAATGTTTATAGACTGAGATAGAAGCTGGGGAGTAGAAAGTGTTCCAGGTGGAGAGAAGCTGTATACGCCAAGACTCAGAGACAGAAACATACAAGGCATATCTGAGGAGATTTAAATAGACCAGTTTGAGGAAGGATTTGTTTGGAAGAGTGGTAATAGATAAAGCTGAGGAGGCAGCTGGGGCTGCAAAGGGACTGCTGAGCTTAGGAATTTGAACTTGACAGAGATGGTAATAGAGAGTCCTCAGAGGTTTTGAGCAAATATGATCACAGTAGTGTTTTAAGAAAACTGATCCACCAGCTATGGGCCAGGGGAGTTGAGAGAGGGAGAAAAGGCATGAGTAGAGCCTGTCAGAGGCTGTTACAGTGGCCTAGGTGTGAATAGTAAAGGCTTGAACTGGGAATGGGAAAGAGAAGGACAAATGCAAGGGACTGTAGAAAAGACACACAGAGCCTGGGGCTTATTGCACATAGTGGAGGAGGGATCAGAGATGTCAACTCTTGGAATATATTGTTCTTCCCAGATAATAGATGTTTTTAATTAATTGAAGCAATTTAAGCATGACCTCTTACCTTCTATCTTTCTGGTATGAATTTTCTGAACAGATATCTATATTGACCCAGGGTTATATAAATATAGTGAAATACCATAAAAATCTTTTGCTTTTGTATAGTGCTCTATACTTTTCAGAGTGTTTTGTGTTCATGATTGGATTTAATTCTAGAATAGCCTCAGAAGTTACACAGGACAGATATCAACGTTAAAAGGCTTACTGAAGATGACAAAACTGGTTGGGATAAGATCTAGCACTAGAACCAAGTTCCATGGCTCCTGGTTCATATCTCTTTCCATGGTGTGGTAAGACAAACAGCATGTTGGTTTCTGATCCTGAGAACTTGACTGCCAGTAAAGGAATCAAGACTTGAGATGCAATTAAGAACTCACACTGTCTTTTGAGTTCATTTATATATTGTCTTATTTTGACTGTCTGGAACAGAATCATCTAAGTCTATGCAAATCATTTTTTGGTGATACCCTTATTTGAAGCCTATTATCTCTTAGTTTACACAGAAATCTTATAAACTTGAATATTTAGTTTCCATACTCTTAGAAGATTACCAGCAGCAAAATATGAATGGAAAAGATCAGGTGCTACTAAAGGCAGGCTCCTTGTAGTTCTGGGAAATGATAGTTGATGTTTTTACAGCAAGGGCAGAGGAAAAAAACCTATAAATAGCTGACCCAGGGAAAACATTTTAGCAGTTAGGGACTTCTTAATGTAAGGACAAGTATATTCCTCTAAGACCCAGTACTCCTTTAGAGCAGCTTTATATAGTTATAACAATGACTCCAAATCTTTATAAGAAACTTTAATCTTCTTTTGTCTTGGTTTAAGCAGTCAGGATTGAGTAAGGTGTGTTTGCAGATAAAGACCCATCCAAGTTTCACTAAAGTCTTGATGTTTTAAGATGCACACTCTAATTGGGAAATTCATTATCTATATATATACAAATGGGGATGTGGGATAAGTAGATATTATTAAATGATATATATTCAAATATGACCACACCTCTCTCCCTAGGCAGAGAAAATAAAGCCATAAAATATGAAATTGACTTATATAAAATAAAATTGATGCTTTTTAATTTTTCAAAGACAGCTTTAGAAATTTTCTTAACCTATAGAAATAATACAGGCCAATTGTAGGAAATATGGAAAAGCACAGAAAAGAGAGTGAAAGATATGTGCCATACAGCTGAGCATGTATTTTTATATAACTGAAGTGTTGCTGTATGTATAATTCTGTATGCTTTTAAAAAAAGTTTTATATATATCATAAGTGAAAGTGAAGTTGCTCAGTCGTCTCCGACTCTTTGCAACCCCGTGGACTGTATGTAGCCCACCAGGGTCCTCCATTCATGGGATTCTCCAGGCAAGAATACTGGAGTGGGTTGCCATTTCATAGGTGTATGTCAAATCACTTAAATGGCTGCATTGAGTAGTTATAACTCATTCTAACCTTTCCATTATTGGTGAATATTTAGTTTTTTTCCCAACTTTTAAATTACATTGCAGTGACCATCATTGTGCATAAATATTTGACAGTGTTTTGGAACATTTATTAAGATTTCAAGAAATATAGTTACAGGATCTCAGAGTATAAACAATTTTATGATTCCTGTTGCATATTTATACTTTCTAGGAAGGTTGTTTCCAATTAACATTTACTCCAACCAACATAGTATAAGAATGCTTATTTCTCCTAGCTTTATTAGCACTGCATATTCTCATTTTATTGTTAATCATTAATAATTTTTGAGGATAAACAGTAGTACCTAGTTGGCTTGATATATATTTTATTATTAGACAAGTTGAATATTTTTGAGATGTTTATTAGGCATTTCTGTTAACTTTCTTTAGAAAGATAGCTTTACTAAAGTATAGTCTACAAGCCCTAAAATAAACCTGTTTTAATAAGTGTACAATGCAGTGATTTTTAGTAAACTTCCAGAATTATTCAGCTACAGTCCTGTATTTCCATTTTATGAACTGTGCATCCTTTTCAACCTATGTATGCTCCTGGTACATTATGAATATTAACCCTTTATTTATTAAAACTGTTTGATTTTTTGGTGTTTGTATTGCCCTTAGAATAAAGTCTACACTCCAGAGTTTTGCTCGCAAGACTTTTAATATAAGACAACCTTGCTTACCTCTTCAGCCTTGTCTCTTCCCAAGTCCCTGCCTTGCACACTGCTCAGTCAAGCTGACCTGCCATGCTCCCTTGGATCTCTAGGCTTTTGCACATGCTGTTCCCTTTACCTGGAACACCTTCCCTTCATCTGTTTACCTGACTAATTCCTACTCATCCTTCAGGTCTCAGCTTAAATGTCACTTCTTCTGGGAAGCTTCCCTGACTCCACTCCCAGACTATGGTAGGTGCTCCTTCTATGTGCACCATAGCACCCTATACTTACCCATAGTGGCTCCTATCTCTTTATTGTACTTGACCGTTTGATTGCTTACCTCCCTAACTAATCTCTCAGCCAGGGACTTGGTTTATTGATATATTTTTGTATCACCAGGGTCAAAAATATTGGACTATGGATCAATGGATGGATTGATGGATATAGTCATAGTTAGCTATTTTTCCCATTGTTTTTAAGCATTATTTTGTTTCCAGAAGCCCCCAAAATATGACTACCCTTAAGATTTTTGATACATATTGCTGTTTTAGGTTGAATCAAGCTCTGTTGACAAGCTGTGTGTAAAAATGTCTGCTTCATTGTACCCTTATCAATCCTGAATGTTGTCATCATTCTTTTTTTAATCATAATAGCTCTTGTTTATTGAACATTTACTGTGTACCAAACACTGTGCTAAATACCTTACATGCATTATATTGTTTTATATTGTTTAATTTTTTCTGGCTGTACTGTGCAGCATGTGGGATCTGAATTCCCCAACCAGCGATCAAACCTATACCCTCTGCATTGGAAGGTGGAGTCTAAACCATTGGACCACTGAGGAAGTCCCCAGTTATTTAATTTTTACATCACTCCTGTGGTGTAGGTATTATTATTATCTCTAATTTACAAAGAAAAGTGAATCTCAAGGAAATACAATGAATAAAGTAAAACCTTGCCGATGGTTATAGTTCTGGTGTCTGACCCCAGAACTCTCTTCACCACTAGTATTTTGTTGTTTTAAGTTAGCTTTTTTAAAAAAAATCAGAAGTTAAACATTTTTCAAATAACTTACTGTTATTTGTTTTGTAGTCTCTGTTTAAGTCAGTCATGTGATTAGCCAAGCTTTCTTTGTGGATAATTATTTTTGCCATATTGATTTGTAAATATTTTTCATATACTTATAATAATCTTTTTTTGTTATGTTGCATGTTTTGGGCCTTAGTTTTCATTTGCGTTTTGTTTTTTATTCATTTTGATGTACAGACATTAAATAAAACATCTTAATACTGTCATTTTAAAGTCTGTGTGTGTTTCCATTGTTTTTCTATTTTGTTCAATTTTCCATCAATAGAACAGGGAAATATTCACTAGTATTTTCTTAAGTTGTTTTGTAGATTACGTTTATACTCAGTTTTACTGCATAATGTGGATACTAAATTAATTTTGTTCCAAATAGTTAACTTGTCCCAGTTCATTTTATGTAACAACCACTCCTTTTTCCTAATTCCACCTCTGAGAAACACTGAGTTAAGAGTACGAGCTAGAGTGTGTTCCAGTGAAGTTCCATTGCTCTTCCCACAGGAGCTTGCTTATTATTTAGTATTCATTAAATTGCATGGACAGAAAATAAACAAACTAGCTTAGATTTTAAAATTTGACTGGTTTGAAGGAAGAGCAGGCCTTTGGTACTCAAAAGGTGTCTTCAAGTCTCTCGTCCTTTCTCTGTGGCTTTAAGTGAGAGGGAGCAGATTCTAGATTATGCCCATTCTGAAAAAGGCACCATGCAGAGTCCACACTGCCATCCCATGTAGCACCCTTGCATGATATGTTCCTGGTTCCAGCAGCTTAGCACTTTGCAGTTTTTCCATTAAATGCCTGCTGTCATGTTGGCTACACAGTGCCTAGCCTGTAGTAAGCATTTCCATGTTCATATTTTTCATTTGTTCACTCATTAAAGAAACCTAGCAGAAGTAGGGAAACTGCTTTAAAAAAAACCACAACCTCTATGTCTATTGACAAGACTACCCAATTTGAAATATGCCAGAGGTCCTGTGTACCTGAGAGGAGAGACCTTAAGGAGTCTTGTTAATCAGCAAGTAGGTAATGAGTGCTGTTTTGTGCAGGTAATGCCATCCATTCTCTTCCTCTGGTTTTCAGCACTGAATCCTTTTCAGATACACTTACAAACTGCCCTGCATTTTCTTGTGTAGCTGAGCAGCGCAGCTGCTGTTCACAGGGCCCCTCATTTTCCTGTTTGTCAGGAGAAAGTCAGGTGAGGTGATCTTGGCTCCAAAATGTAGTGAAAGCTCCCATGATTCCTTAGATTTCCTGAAAGCGAAACAATTTCACTTACTTAGTGGGAGAGGCTATGCTTAGAAAGAAATGGGCAGAAGTAATCTACTGTGTTACAGCCTTGATTTTTTTCTTGAAGCTGCTTGTTTTTTTTTTTTAAAGATAATTTAGTACCTTTTTGTATCCTGTGCTATACTTGATTGTGAAGGTATCTATTTATCTACTCATTCATGCCAGGATTGGGGCTTCAGTAGCCAGTTAGTCCCTGGCCTCAGGAAGCTTAGAGTATATTAAATAAGTAATTATATTACAGTGTAGTAATCATAATTGATGTGTAAGCCTTGAGGAAGACAAAGAAGGCCAGCAAGGACTTCTGAGTCCTTGCCTTAGAATTTATAGGTCTAGTAAGGGAAGGCAGCTATAAGCTAAGCATGAATTAAAACAAAACAACGACCTAGGATGGTGAGTGGAATAGGAGAAGCGCAAACCAAGTGTGAGCATGGATGGGAAGATGTCAGTTTTCCACGAGACACTGGACAGAGAATGTTTAATGGATTAATTGGAATAGTTGGAGGAGCAAAAGATTTTTGGAGCTAAGAAAATGAGAGATATGTTTATTGCTTCCAAATATTAAGTATTAATCTTTTTCAATTCCATTCACAATTAGAAGTCAGTTTCTCCACAGAGTGATTATTGTACAATTTGTTGTCTAAGGCATGGTAACCAGACACAGACGCTTCTGTCTTTGCAGAGTGTGTGTTTGTAGGTACTACCTTGTCCCTCTCCCTGCTCTGCACCTTCCCCCACTTAAAAACAACAGCAACCTCTTTTTTTAATGCTTCATGCATGTGAATGTATGAAATTATATTCATTGAACTTTAAGGGTAGACATTCTGTGCAAGTTAATCATTAGAGCAATGATTCTCCAATTGTTGCTTCAGACACTTTTATAGAAAGAGCAACAATTTGGAAGAACTCCTTTTTTTCACAATTATGATACTTAGCATGTCTCAGGCAAGAATTAAAACAAACCACAGGTTAGCAACTCATAACCCATTATCTTAATCTATTAGGGAAGCTCACTGATTCTTTGAGGTTTAAGAAAGTGATTGTGGTTTAGAATAAAAATAGTATCTGCCAATGATTATGATATAAATCACATGGGAGTGGAGAACCCTGAAAATATTTTCATTTCTCCCTTCTTAGGCCTTCAGAAATGCCTGTAGCAACATGAAGCAATTTAGCACAATGGTTAAGAGTGTAAGGTCTGGAAAGAGCCTGCCTGAATCTGAACCCCACCTTTAGAACTTACTAGACTGAGACAAGTCCCTTAACACTTCTGTGCTTCAGTTTGCCCATCTGTGAAGGTGTAATATAGTACTTCTTGCACAGAAATAAAAATTAGGGTACCTTAGCATCATACCTGGCACCAAATATGCATGCACTCATGAAGTATTAGTCAGTTTTATAATGATGGTAATTTAGAGTTGCTATTTGGTTGTTAAGCAATTTTTCATTATAACACAAGTTTGGTGGGTAGGATATTTGTTTTATGACAATATAATTCACATGAACAGCCTATTTCAAGGATTAGTTTCTCTTTTTTCTCTCTCTTGTATATTTTTTATTCAATAATAGCTACATTTTAAACATTGGGGCATCTTAGCTCTAGTTGCCAATCTCTGTGACAGAGTATGTTGTGTATGATTTTGTAATGACCCTGGAGCACCATAAAGAATGATTAATGCAACTACAATCTTTAAGGATCTTTTCCCTTTGGGAACTTATCAGTTTTTCTAGGCTGTGCTTAGCAGCATATTAATCTATTGGATGTTTTGTTCTACGGTAGCACAGATCTTTGTAAGTGGTCACCTTAGTTTGTATCACAGACTGTATGTGTTGGTGCTTTTAATGACTGAGGTTATGAACCATGTGACAAAACAGAACAGAAATTGATGGGGTTTTTTTAAATGTGGAGAATCTGAGGACACTGAGTGTGTTTAAAGGTGTTTATGGATTTAAATATATCTTTGTACGTGGAAATAATGCTTTCTAAGGAATTGATGGTTTCGAATTGTGGTGTTGGAGAAGACTCTTGAGAGTCTCTTGGCCTGCAAGGACATCAAACCAGTCAATCCTAAAGGAAATCAGCCCTGAATATTCATTGGACAGACTGATGCTGAAGCGGAAGCTCCAATACTTTGGCCACCTGATGCAAAGAGCTGACTCATTGGAAAAGACCCTGATGCTGGGAGGAATTGAAGACAGGATGAGAAGCGGGCAACAGAGGATGAGATGGTTGGATAGCATCACTGACTACAATGGACATGAGTTTGAGCAAACTCTGGGAGATGGTAGATGACAGGGAAGCCTGGCATGCTACAGTGCATGGGATTACAAAGAGTCAGACATGACTTAGGAAATAATAGTTGAGAAGAATGATCTGTCTAATCCGGCTATACAAGGAGTTGGCAGTAGAAATTGAATGCAGCTTTTTGAAGATGTACTTCCAAAGCAACTGGATAAACTCACATATAACAAGAGCGCTTTGGTTTAGACTTTCGTTGCATTTAGATTACAGTTTTTATTATTGAACCTTGTCAGAAAATAGAGATAACCTATTTCTTCCTTGAGAGAGTGCTGAAAAGGATTGCCTTAATATTTCTATGAGCACAATATTTTGATTTGTCTTTTTGATCTGTCTTCTACAAGCTGCAACTTTCTCAACTCTGAGCACTTTTATGCTGATTCTGTGGTTTCCAATTAAACTTCAAAGGAAACTATACAGGCTATAAAGGAAGTTTAGTTAGGCAATGTGGCTGAAAAATCCAGGAACTCCTTCACGTGCCTACAAAACATTCTTGCAGGATACAGAATCTTAAAAGATGAAATATAAGGCTCTTAGGAGAAAGAAAGTATTCTTAGGAGATTTCCATTTAAGCAGCATTTTTGTGAGATTTTAATCTATAATAACTTCTTATTCTTAAAAAAATGAGAAAATTTCATTGAACAAAACTGAGTAAAATCTTACTGTGTTCTTAAAATTGTCTTACAGAAGAATATAATTGTGGCACAAAATGAAGAAATTTAAAGGTCCAAGGATGATTTTTTTAAACTTAAAAAAAAATTTTATTTTTTATTTTGGCTGTGCTGGGTCTTCCTTGCTCTATGGGCTTGTCTCTAGTTGCGGCAAGTGGGAGCTGCCCTTTAGTTGCCATGCACAGGCTTCTCACTCACTGTGATGGCTTCTCTTGCTGTGGAGCATGGGCTCTAGAGTGCACAGGTTTCAGTAGTTGGGGCTCTTGGGCTCTATAGCTCGGGCTCAGTAGCTGTGGCACACAAACTTAACTGACTGATGGGATCTTCCTGTACCAAGTATCCAACCCGTGTCCCCTGCTTTGGCAGGTGGATTCTTTACTACTGGGCCACCAGGGAAGGCCCCAAGGATGATTTGAACCTCTGTGTTTCATGAGCTTGTTTAGAATACCAGTATATGGCCGTTAGAACAGTTGCTCACGAAATTAGTCTTTGGTTTGTTTCCAGTTGTCTTTTCAGGTGATTCATGGTGCTTAGAGGAAAACAGTGTTTTAACAGGTCCCAGGCTTACTTTTTTTTTTTTTTCCCATAGATATTTTTTTCTCTTTATTGAATGGCATTCCTTTGCAGACATTTATTAAGTCCCTAAGGTGCACATTTTGGAGAAGGCATTGGCACCCCACTCCAGTACTCTTGCCTGGAAACTCCCATGGATGGAGGAGCCTGGAAGGCTGCAGTCCATGGGGTCGCTAACAGTCGGACACAACTGAGCAACTTCACTTTCACTTTTCACTTTCCTGCATTGGAGAAGGAAATGGCAACCCACTCCAGTGTTCTTGCCTAGAGAATCCCAGGGACAGGGGAGCCTGGTGGGCTGCCGTCTATAGGGTCGCACAGAGTCGGACACGACTGAAGCGACTTAGAAGCAGCAGTAAGGTGCACATTTAAGCTTCTAGTACAATGTATTCTTTTTAAAAACAAGTTACCTTGTCTTGAACCATGTGATCTAGAAAATTGGATGGTTGAGGTTCTTTGTTTTACTTTTTCTTCTTTCTGCTGATACACTGAAATCCCCTCTTTGATTTTGTACTTTTGAATTTTGTATTCTATTTGGGGCTTACATTTCTGAAATAACCATGATAGTGATTCTCTAATTAGAAATAACTTTTCTGCAATGGTTGTCTAGACTCCAGAGTGAAACCTTAGAATGTAGAATTAGATCACTTGTCCTAAATTCAAGGACAAGGAGCAAAAATATTGAAATGGATAATTGCCTTTAGAAAATATTTGAATATACAAGTGTTATTTGAAAATATATGGGTCAATAGTTGAGAAAATGCCTTATAATTATCTCCTGACCTCTCCCTAAAATTAGATAATTCTCTTTTCTCATTTTGCCTTTTGCATACTTCACTTGATTTTTTATTGACTTTCTGAAATACCATTCTGGAAATTGAGAGCAGAATTTCTTCAAGATCAGTAACAAATGTGACACTGATATTGAAATAATTTTCTTTTAATGTGGCTACTTTCTTGATTATATTTCTCTGAAGAAGAAGTATTTTGTACACTGATCCTCAGTATACTTTTCTTCCCTGCCAAATCCAGACCCCAAAAGACAGTTTCCCTCTCTGGCTAATTTAATAATGATTTTATGTCTTACGTTCTTGTTCTTAAGGGAGTAGGCTATAGTACAGCATAGTGGTTAAATTGACTTTTTTAGGTTCTAGAGCCAGATTCTGGAATTAAAAATCCTAGCTCTCCCACTTAGTAGGTGTGGACCTTGGGAAAATCACCTTTCTGAGCTTTGATTTCCTTATCTTAAAGAATTATTGTTGGCTTTCATGAAATAACTAAATGAATGCTTAACACAGTGTCTAGGACTATAGCATATTGAGTGTTCAATAACAGCTAGTGATTACTAATGTTAAGTAGATTTAATTCTTTGCTCTTTGCACAGAATTACTTAGCAGTATTTTTAAAGATTAAGATTATATGATTTGGAAGCTTTGCTTCTAAAGCAAATTTATTATGCTGCTGCTGCTGCTAAGTCGCTTCAGTTGTGTCCGACTGTGTGCGACCCCATAGATGGCAGCCCACCAGCCTCCCCTGTCCCTGGGATTCTCCAGGCAAGAACACTGGAGTGGGTTGCCATTTCCTTCTCCACTGCATGAAAGTGAAAAGTGAAAGTGAAGTCATTCAGTTGTGTCCAACTCTTAGGGACCCCATGGACTATAGCCCACCAGGGTCCTCCATCCATGGGATTTTTCAGGCAAGAGTACTGGAGTGGGGTGCCATTGCCTTCTCCAAAATTTATTATATATGATGTATTTGGGTCTTCACTGAATTGTGTCAAATATGTATTACTTTCAGATGTATCACTTTATGACAAATTGTACACCCTGGATTGAAATTGACACAGTTATCTTTGTAATGGTAATGAAGTAATATGTAATGATGTACATTTGAAGATAGAGAAAACTATTCGTGGTAGTCTACAATTACCATTAAAGCTATCTAAATTCTTTTTAGATAAAGACACAGTGAACTTTTGCACTAAGTATATGAGTCCAGTGCTCACTGAACACACATGAGTGATATTTAAAGTAATTTAGCCTTTCATTTATGTTTTTGTCTGAAGAACTGACAAGAAATGGTCTTTTGGCAGTTGAGATAAATTTCATGTCTTGAAACGGCTTCTCATGAAAGGTTCCATTATTTAGCTATCCTAAATGACAGTCTTTTTGAAATGTCCCACAACATCATCCCTCACCTGTGGCATCTGAGGTTTTTGTAAAATTCTATCTTAACAGGTTTGGATATCAGAATCCTAAGCCTTTTACCAGTAATGTGCAGTGGTGGTGCAAGCTCACATCCCTGTTAAGATTACTGAATCACAACCAGTCTCTTGTTTGGGGAGGTTTGGTTACACTGATTTTTATATTTCTTTGCTACTTCTATGAAACAAATCCAGGATGTTTCTTGGGCCTTTGATTACTATTGAAATCTTGGAGTTTATTCATAAATATTGTTTCCTAGGGTTTCACAGAGTTCCAAAACTAGAAAATTAACTATCCTAATTCCTGGTAAATCATTTCCAAAATTTGGTTCTAAGGGATAAAGTTCAAAATAACTCAACTTTTGGGCAGTTTCAGAAGAGTTTTTGCTGTAGTAAAATCTGTACTATGCCTTTAGTAGAAGTTGACTGGAGGTTTTCTGAGATGTTAGACATTCAGATGGTCATGTGGATTCTAGGCTAAACATGCCGAGAGATGTAATTACAGAAGGTCACACATTTAAATATGGTGGAATCAGGCAGGTGGCTGAAATTAATGAAGCTGACTAAATGGGGCTTGCGGTAAACTGGAGACCTTAAGCTCTCTTGTCAGAGGCTACCAATTGTGACCAAGTGAGAATGCAGACCCAGTGTTGAGGGAAAAGTCTTCTAATTCAAGAAACACGGGTAATGCAGACTATCATGTGAAATCTCTTGATTTTTAAATATTGGCAACTGGATTATCTGGGAGAGATTTTGGCTACAAGTAACAAAAGACCAAGTTTAAACCATAGAAATATTTTTGGTTTGTCTAGCAGGAAATCCAAAGATATATAGTTGAGGACTAACTCACTCAGCAGCTTAACAATACCATAAGGATCCAAGTTCTTTACATCTTTCTATTCTGTCTTTAATAATATGTTGGAGTCCCATTTTTATAATTGTCTTCGCCTAAAGAATGTCTGTTGTAGCTCCTGGCAATACATCCATGATTGATTCAAGACGTGAAAGATACAGTGATTCCAGAAGTGAAAGATACAGTGCCAACAGTTAGCTTTACTTTTAATTAGGCAAGCAAAAGTTTTTCTGGAAACCAACTCAGTTCCTAGGTTCCATGGTTATCTCTAGCTGCAAGAGAACCTGGGAGTGCAAGCCTATGACTTTCCGTCTTAATTGTTGAGTGACAACAAGGGAGAAGATGTTTGGAAGGGCTATTGTCCAACTTTGTCTATCATAACAACTAATGAAGTTTAAAAAAATGTATTTTGGGAGCTAAACAGAACAAATCTGTAGCCCAGATTTATCTTGTGGGCCACTTAGTTTGTGTTTAAGTCCTGCTATAAAGATGCTAAAGCTGAAACTCCAATACTTTGGCCACGTGATGGAAAGAACTGACTCATTGGAAAAGATCCTGATGCTGGGAAAGATTGGAGACAGAAGGAGAAGGGGACGACAGAGGATGAGATGGTTGGATGGCATCCCAACTTGATGAACATGAGTTTGAGCAAGCTCCGGAAGTTGGTGATGGACAGGGAAGCCTGGCGTGCTGCAGTCCATGGGATCTCAAAAGAGTCAGTTATGACTGAGTGAACACAACTGAAGATGTTAGGAAGCCCTAAAGAGAAAATTCACCTGGGAATCATTCATCAAGGATGTTAACCATTTTCAAGTAAAGCTACAGTGAACCATAAGCAGTTATAGGCGATGTGTATTACAGCATTGACACATATGCCTGACAAGATCTTATACTACTGACAAAAAATACTTCTTGTGTATATAAAGATACAATAATCTTTGTATACTCATTCTCTGAGTTATGTGAAGTTGTTGCTTAAAATACTTGGGGACTTCAATAGCTTGGGTCAGATTGTGGTGCTCAAATATAATTAATCATAAAGAGTATGGCATAAAATATAACTTAAGAAATTGCCACATAGGAAGACAAATAGATCCTCCCTTATCTTAGAGGAAGTACTTATTTTGTAGGTCACTGTAGATAAAGATGCAACCTCTGAATGTTTTTCTTGAGCCAAAATTTGAAAGTAAAAATAACAGTGATAGAAAGTAAAACTCTAAGATCAACAGTATGCTTTTGTTCAAGTGCTGTCAGATATATTCTACTGAAAGTAAAGTTGTCTAAACTTGTACCTTATCACTTGCTGCTTGGTATAGAGTTGTTTTAAAGGAGGAAAATCTTGTTTTAAAGTGACTCATGAAAAAAAAAATAAAGTGACTCATGAAGTGATGTAGTATGTTAGTAATGGTGTGGTGTTTCTTTGCTCAATATGAGCATGGGTAATACCAGATACTGGCAATTCTCCCATAGAGTTTAACTTATATTGCAAATTCTTAGGAATCTGTGTCTGGGTAGGTACCTGATTCCAGAAAGTTAGTAGTAAGAATGGGTAAGTATCAGTACTGTATGACCATGGGAATTTATGTGGCATTTATAGTATATGAGCTTATACTTTTACTACTTTAAATATCTTGTGGTCTCTCTTATCTGTGATTATTTTCCTCCTAATATCCTTTGAGATCTGTTCATCTGCGATTGGATGATTTATTCATTTAGAGTTAATTAAATTCAGCTACTGAGTCTTATTTTATGATGTTTTTTTTTTTTTTTAATCTTACTGTGGTTATGGAACTAGGTCTCATGGAAATTTGATTTTTGTATCTTGATAGCTGTACAGTTATGCCATGATATCAGGAAATATTGTTTGCTAATAAAAGGGGGACAGGTATAGGTAGCTGGAAAGCTACTTAGACATTTATTTTCTTACTTAAAGAGATTTAGAGGTTTTTCTACTTTTCTATAAGAGAAGTTGTGTTGAAATGTAAGTCATTTTTACAATAAATAAGTGTAAAGTCTTTAATAATAAATCTTCTGAAGCTAAGAGAGCTTTGGAGAAACTCTTGATGAAAAACGTAGGGAAAGGATTGAAACATGAATAAGGTTTTGGCAGGGCTGATGCACTTTGACTCTTCTGGTCTTATCTTGGAGAAAATTACAGAGTTTTCAAAAGCAAGAAAACATCTAAGGCAGATGTTGATGAAGAGATGCCAATTTGGCTCTGGACTTCAGTTTTTTCTTTATTTATTTGGAAGATTTCAGTTAGTTAAGGAGTTCCAGGATTTGGATAATAAGATTAATTCTTTTTAAAAAACAAAAAAGAGCTTATACATGCAAAAGACTGTTGTCTAGGATCCAAGGGAAGTGGACAGTTTACTTGTGCAAATGATGCAATTTTGCTTAGCATCTTTGGAACTCCTTTTTTTGGCATTGCCTTCAGCTCTTATAAGTATCTTCAAAGGTAGCAAATCTTCCTTTGAAGGTGAATTTCATTTTTGGAAATAGCCAAAAATAACGTGTATCCATATCTGATGAATATTAATTAAACAATGAATGCCTTTTATATTTCAGGCCCTACGGGTATAAGGATGTTTAAAATAATCAGTCCCTGCCTTCAAAGCTGTGAGACAAGAGTTGGTACATACCCCTGGGGCAGATGGCACATGGAAAGACTGGAGACAGGTTTGGTCTGATTGAGACCATTTACTGAGCTTTTGCCTAAATGTTTAAATATATGAATACTGTGTGGTAAATACTTCACGCATTTAGTCCTTATGAATTAGTTATCATTATTCCCATTTTATAGATTATGAAGCCAAGATTCAAGGTTGCACATGTTAGTAAGTGTCAGAATCACTTGTTGACTTTAGAGTTGGATTGAAACCTCGAAAGTAAATGAGATCACCTACAGTGAATATGTAAGTTGAGACAAGTGAATGACTAAAGGCATGAGATGAGTGAGGCACTAAAAGTGAACTTTTGAGGAACTTGGACCTTTGAGAGGCTAGTGGAGGAGAAAGATCCTGCAGATAAGACTAAAAAGAAACATCAAGAACAGTGTTACCCAAAACATGTTTCTCAATTTGTCCTATGAGGTAGTTCTTCAAAAGGGAAGGAGGAGTCAGGTAAGTTTGGGAAACACTGCTGACCTCATCTTGTTAAGTCGTAATTCAGATCAGTGTTGATGTGGGAAATCCTAAGAAATATGAGAAATCCTATAGTAAAGAAACCTGTTTAACTTTAATACCATATTTCCCAAATCTGTTTAATCATGAACCCTTCTCTCCCTTTTTTGCATACGTCCCACTGGCATCCCAGAACTGAAGAATCCAAGTGAGTGTGGCATCAGAGACTCTAAGCAGAGAGGGAGTTTAGGAAGGAACTGGTCATTGTTGGATCAGATGTCTCAGAGAGTTCAACAGAGCCAAGAGGAGTAAGTGAGTTGACTTTGGCAATGAGGGGAGCACTAATGACCCATGTGAGAGCAGCTACAGTGCAGTAAGTGATCAGAAGACAATTGTGTTGTAGCCGGCTAGGAGATAAATGAGTGGTGAGGAAGGGGAGGTAGCAGGTAGAGATTGTTCTTATCAAGACCTTGTTTCTGAAGGAAAGAAGAAAGTAATTAGAAAAGAGTGTGGGTGAAGGAAGGGCTCCTTTGTGTTATTTGGAAGAGACTTGAGAATATTTTTCTTATGAGGGGAAGGAGTCCTTGGGCAAAAAAAGGGTCAGTATATGGTAAGGAAGAGAAGATGATTCATGGAGCAAGAGTCTGGAGAAGATAGATGGAGAGATTAGCTTTGGAAGAGTGGGAAGTTTTACACTGAGCTTTAGTACCGTAATGCCCTTAGGAGATTCTCTTCAAAATAAGGTTATATTTTTGTGTGTACTTTTTACAGCCTTACAGAATCTTCTGCCTTATTGTCGTAGTGTTGGCTGTCACTTCCTGCTGTCGTCATGTCTTTGAGTAGTTCTTTACTTCTAATTTGCTGCTTCATAACTGCTTCCAACTAGAAAACCTGGAAACTAAGCTCTTCAGAGTTGAGTGTGAAGCAAGACTAAATAAACTGAAGGTCTAGAAAGCATGTTGCCTCCCCTCCAAGGGATGGAGTTCATAAACTTTGGGACATGTCTTCTCTGCACTTCGAATTCTGCCCCCTCCCCCTTTTAAGGTGAACTCACAGAGGCGAGTTGCTTTGGACTTTCTACATTTTCCAGATGAAATACCAGATAAGGAACTTCTAGAAGTTATTTTGTTTATGCATTTACTATTGAAAAAGTCTACTTGTACTTTATTTCTTTACTTTTTAAAATTCTGATAGAGTCTAGGAAGTGATGGTATGAACAAGACATAAGGCTCTGAATTATAACCATTAAAATGTTCAAGAGTAAATATTCTCCAGTTAGTAGTACCAGGTATTTGTGATGTGGTCTATACTGAGGCCTGTTGATTTAAGTGTGTCACTCTATAAGAATGTAGTCCAGCTCTATGCTTTTTATTGCTATTTATGCTTCTTTCTCTAGAGCTCGATGGCCCTTTTGTTCAAATGAGAAGTCTGAAAAATGATGCAGTTACCTTTGGACTAATTTTCAAATAAGTGTTAAGTTTGGAGGCTATTTTCTCTGTAACTAAGGGTATATATTCAGCATTTTAGAATTTGTTTAGAAATGTACATTAAATCTGATGAGTTTCATCCAGATGGCATAGCACAGGCAAGTGTTTGTATTAAATGTGTTTGCTAATCATCTGCACTGGACTTATGTGGAAACATAGCAAAGCAGATTCATGGGCTTCATCTCTGTCCTACCAAAGCTCTCTTGAAGGAGTTCAGGACTGTGTATTGTTAATAGACTCTTGGATGATTCTGGTAGGCGCTAAACAAATGAAATCTTCTGGTGCAGTGGATCCAACCTGTGATTAAGTTAGACCAACTTGGTTCTTCCATTGAGTGTTGGTAAAAGTATCCATGGTTAGAACCTAAATCAGATGAGTACCTATCCAGGTGCTTTTTGTGGGATGACCCTTTAAAGTATTTTTCAGACTTATTATTTATTATTTTTATATTTTTAGCTGTACCACCAGGCATGTGGAATCTTAGTTCCCAGACCAGGGATCGAACCCACACCCTCAGCATTGAAAGTGTGGAGTCCTAACCACTGGACCTCCAGGGAAGTCCCAAACTTACTATTTTTTAATAACTTTATTGACATAAAATTCATACTGTTCAGTTAACACATTTAAAGTGGTCAGTGGTTTTTGGTTAGTCACTGATGTATGTACCTATTACCACTGCTAAGTCACTTCAGTCGTGTCTGACTCTGTGCGACCCCATAGACGGCAGCCCACCAGGCTCTCCCACCCCTAGGATTCTCCAGGCAAGAACACTGCAGTCGGTTGCCATTTCCTTCTCCAATGCATGAAAGTGAAAAGTGAAAGTGAAGTCGCTCAGTCGTATCTGACTCTTAGTGACCCCATGGACTGCAGCCTTCCAGGCTCTTCCATCCATGGGCTTTTCCAGGCAAGAGTACTGGAGTGGGGGCCATTGCCTTCTCCGACCTATTACCACAGTCAGTTTTTAAAACATTTTTATCACCTCAGAAAGAAACCTCTTGCCGTCTCGTTATCTCCATCCTATTCCCTCCCAACCCTAAGCAATCAGTGATCAACTTTCTGTCTCTATAGATTTCCCCCTTGTGGACTTTCATAGGTATGGAATGATCTAGTATGTTGTTGACTGGCTTCTTTCACTTGGCATGATATTTTCAAGGCTCATCCATATTGTGGCATGTACCAGTGTTTCACTCCTTTATAGCTGGATAATATCACATTATATTGGTATGTCACATTTGGTTTATCCTTTTATTCACTGGTGGATATTTATGTTGTTTCCACCTTTTGGCCAGGATGAATAATGCCGCTATAGACGCTTACTCCTTGGAAGAAAAGTTATGACCAACCTAGATAGCATATTCAAAAGCAGAGACATTACTTTGCCAACAAAGCTTCGCCTAGTCAAGGCTATGGTCTTTCCTGTGGTCATGTATGGATGTGAAAGCTAGACTGTGAAGAAGGCTGAGCGCTGAAGAATTGATGCTTTTGAAGTGTGGTGTTGGAGAAGACTCTTGAGAGTCCCTTGGACTGCAAGGAGATCCAACCAGTCCATTCTGAAGGAGATCAGCCCTGGGATTTCTTTGGAAGGAATGATGCTAAAGCTGAAACTCCAGTACTTTGGCCACCTCATGCGAAGAGTTGACTCATTGGAGAAGACTCTGATGCTGGGAGGGATTGGGGGCAGGAGGAGAAGGGGACGACAGAGGATGAGATGGCTGGATGGCATCACTGACTCAATGGATGTGAGTCTGAGTGACCTCCGGGAGTTGGTGATGGACAGGGAGGCCTGGCGTGCTGCAGTTCATGGGGTCGCAAAGAGTTGGACACGACTGAGCGACTGATCTGATCTGAAACATTCATGTACAAGTTTCTGTATGGATTTAAATGTTCATTTCTTTTGAGTACATGTAAGGAGTGAAATTTCTAGGTCTTGTGGTAACTGTTTAAAAATTTGAGTTACTTACAGTTTTCCAAAGCAGCTGCACCATATTACATTCCTTATAAAGAAACTTAAGTGTTTAAGATTTCCAATTAGCAATCTGACTGACTTTTTGATTCTAGCCATCTTTATGAGTGTGAAGTGTTGTCTCATTGTGGCTTTGATTTTTGTTTTCCCCTCATGGCTAATGATGTTGAACATCTTTTCATGTGCTTCTTGGCCATTTGTAAATCTTCTTTGGAGAAATGTCTATTTAAGTACTTTGCTCATGTTTAAAAATTGGGTTATTTGCATTTTTATTATTGAGTTGTAAGAGTACAATTGCACTCATCTCACATGCTGCTGCTAAGTCACTTCAGTTGTGTCTGACTCTGTGTGACCCCATAGACGGCAGCCCACCAGGCTCCCCGTCCCTGGGATTCTCCAGGCAAGAACACTGGAGTGGGTTGCCATTTCCTTCTCCAATGTATGAAAGTGAAAAGTGAAAGTGAAGTTGCTCGGTCATGTCCGACCCTCAGCGACCCCATGGACTGCAGCCTTCCAGGCTCCTCTGTCCATAGAATTTTCCAGGCAAGAGTACTGGAGTGGGGTGCCATTGCCTTCTCCAATCTCACATGCTAGTAATGCTCAAAATTCTCCAAGCCAGGCTTCAACAATATGTGAACCATGAACGTCCAGATGTTCAAGCTGGTTTTAGAAAAGGCAGAAGAACCAGAGATCAAACTGCCAATGTCCTCTGTATCATCAAAAAAGCAAGAGAGTTCCAGAAAAACATCTATTTCTGCTTTATTGACCATGCCAAAGCCTTTGACTGTGGTAGATCACAATAAACTGTGGAAAATTCTGAAAGAGATGGGAATACTGGGCCACCTGACCTGCCTCTTGAGAATACTATATGCAGGTCAGGAGGCAACAGTTAGAACTGGACATGGAACAACAGACTGGTTCCAAATAGGAAAAGGAGTACATCAAAGCTGTATATTGTCACCCTGCTTATTTAACTTATATGCAGAGTACATCATGAGAAATGCTGGGCTGGAAGAAGCACAAGCTGGAATCAAGATTTCTGGGAGAAATATCAATAACCTCATATATGCAGATGACACCACCCTTATGGCAGAAAGTGAAGAGGAACTAAAAAGCCTCTTGATGAAAGTGAAAGAGGAGCGTAAGAACTTTGGCTTAAAGCTCAACATTCAGAAAACGAAGATCATGGAATCTGGTCCCATCACTTCATAGCAAATAGATAGAGAAACAGTGGAAACAGTAGCAGACTTTATTTTCTTGGGCTCCAAAATCACTGCAGATGGTGACTGCAGCCATGAAATTTAAAAGATGCTTACTCCTTGGAAGGGAAGTTATGACCAACCTAGACAGCATATTAAAAAGCAAAAACATTACTTTGCCAACAAAGGTCCATCCAGTTAAAGCTATGGTTTTTCCAGTAGAAATGTATGGATGTGAGAGTCGGACTATAAAGAAAACTGAGCACCAAAGAATTGATGCTTTTGAACTGTGGTGTTGGAGAAGACTCTTGAGAGTTCCTTGGACTGCAGGGAGATCCAACCAGTCCATCCTAAAGGAGATCAGTCCTGAATGTTCGTTCTTTGGAAGGACTGATGTTGAAGCTGAAACTCCAATACTTTGGCCACTTGATGCAAAGAACTGACACTTTGGAAAAGATCCTGATGCTGGGAAAGATTGAAGGTGGGAAGAGAAAGGGACAACAGAGGATGAGATGGCTGGATGGCGTCACCGACTCGATGGACATGAGTTTGGGTAAACTCCGGGATTTAGTGGTGGACAGGGAGGCCTGGCCTGCTGCAGTCCTTGGGGTTGCAAAGAGTCAGACACGACTGAGCAACTGAACTGAACTGAAGAGTTCTTTGATATTCTAGGAACAAGTCCCTTGTCAGATATATGATTTGCAAATATTTTCTCACAAAATTTATCTATTTTTTGTTTTGTGCTTGTGCTTTTAGTGTGTATGTTCGAATCCTTTGTAAATTCTGCGGTCATGAAGATTTACCCCTATGTTTCCTTTTGAGAGTTTTATAGTTTTTCCCTTATATTTAGCTCTTTGATCCATTTTGAATTGATTTTTGTGTGTAAGTGTCCAACTTAATTTGTTTGCTGGTGGCCATCCAGTTAACAATACTGTTTGTTTGCTCCTTTAAAAAACCAGACTCGATTTTTCTATAAAATGCATTTCATTATTTTAAATTAGAAGGATGGTAAATTACTTAGGAAATTACATAAATTATTTTAATTTCCTTTGCTTTTAAAACTATAGCAACATAAAGCATCAAACTATTTTATTTGTAAAAATTACTAAGTTTGTATCTTGTATTCATATAAATCCTACCCCAGAGGGTTGCCCAATTTCCAAGTTTGTCTACTCTGGAACTAAGTATCGTATATAAAGCTCCAATTCTGATTTCTGAAATTTTGGTGAGAAAGGAATACACTTCATGTTTGATGCTCTTCAAAGTCCATGGAACTGTGGAGGCTCCCCAGTCTTCACCTTGGATTTAGGATTTTTCTTGCTGGTATCTGTCATTTTCTATAGTGAGGTCAGTGCAATATCTGTCTAAGCAGTTTCTTCCTTTATCTTCACTGTTCTGCATTTGGTAAAATCATCCTGATTTTTAGAAAAGATGAGGAAGGAAATGTTTATCTTCAGATCAGATCAGTCGCTCAGTCGTGCCCGACTCTTTGCTACAAAGCTGAAAATTCTTTTCTAACATTAATAATTTAGTAATAACATCCCCTAACCTCCAGTGCAGAAGCCCATTTAAAAATAGATCTATTCCCTGTTCTGTGAGGATCACAGATTTTCTTTTCTTTAAAGAGACAGAAAGAAGAATAACCAACATATCCTGAGCATTTATTTTGAACTGCCAGGCACTCTTCTAAACTGTTTGCAGGTATGATCCCAGAACCTTCTGAGGATAGACGCTCTTATTGTCTTCATTTTACGGATGAGGAAATTGAAGAACAGATAAGGGGTAGAACAGGATTAGAATCCAGGTAGCCTGATGCAAAGAACTAATTCATTGGAAAAGACCCTGATGCTGGCAAAGATTGAGGCAGGAGGAGAAGGGGACGACAGAGGATGGGATGGTTGGATGGCATCACCGACTTGATGGACATGAGTTTGAGCAAGCTCCAGGAGTTAGTGATGGACAGGGAAGCCTGGCGTGCCTCAGTCCATGGGGTCACAAAGAATCAGATATGAATGAGTAACTGAACTGAACTGAGCCTGACTTCGGGCCGTGTTGTTTTAACAGCTCATGTGAAACACTGGCCTGCTTTATCTTTCCTGTCTTAAACTCTAATCTTAAATTCCATATGTCATTTTAGATGGGTCTACAAAAGAGGATCTGTGAAACACACCTGAAGTGCCCTGTTGTTTTTCTAAAGCTCAACCTTATCCTCCATTAATCCTCATTAAACAATTCCATGATGATAACATCCCAAATGTACAAAAATCCTCGTGCGTGCTCCAAGACACTTTTTTATTCTATTGAATGCATTCTATGGTAATAGCTTGCTTTTATGACATTAATTAATTACTGATCCTGGATATTATATTGTTACCAAAATATCATCCATTGGAATAGGTGAATCCTGAAATAGGTGGCCCCAAAGTAACACAGATCTGAAAGAAGTAACATTGGCATGGTAGAAGAGCCATTCATCTGGCTTTGCTCCCATTTAATTCTATGACCCTAGCCTATCTCTTCATCTATCCAGCCCTAGTTTTCTCATCTGAGAAATAAGAGTTGAATCTGTAAGGTCTTATTCTGTTTTAGCATTCAAAGATACTGTACACTCCTGGTAAAGTGTCTTTGAAACCATGGAATATAATTTGAGTACTCTAATTGGGTTTTGTTCCTGGCATTTTATGGTAATTATTGGCAGGCATACAGAACACACTGAGAGATAATTCTGTTAACTGACCTCTGGATCCATAGAGTAGAAACCTCAGTTCCTGCACAGGAAATGTGATTTACATGCTCTGTCTTGGAAATGTATTTTTAGATGCTTTTAGTGTTTTATTAAGGATCTCCCCAGAGACTGTTCAAGACTTAAATATATTCTCTAGTGAATTACTATATTAGTGACTAAAATTAGATTTTTTAAAACTTATTTTTAAAATAATTCTGAAAAATGGACCTTTTCATTGGAATAGAGGTAAGAATAGGAAGGGAGATGGGGGTTGAAGGCTAATTTAGGATGCAGATTTAGTTTTGTCCTGGGAAACTGACTGGTTTCTAGAATATGCTTCCTGGTTTATTTTTAGTCTACTGCAACCAATAAACCCTTAGTAATAATAGTAGCTACCATTTACAGAGTGCCTGCTGTGCCTGGCAGCACTTTGACAAGAAATCCGTAAGACCTATATGAACCCTATTGAAGCATGTAAAAGAAAACCTGAGTGGAGATCTGTGCATGTTCCTCAAAGAAAAGGCTTAATATTGCAGAGAGGCCATTTCTACCCCAGGTAAGTTACAGCTTCAGTGCAATCCCCCTCAAAATCCTAACTGGTTTTTTGAAACTTGATTCTAAAAATCATGTGACAGAGAAGATGCTCAAGAATAGCAAGATGCTTTTATTTTTATTATATATATATTTATTTTTTATTTGTTTATTTTTGCTGTGTTTTGTCTTCGTTGCTGCGAGGGCTTTTCTCTAGTTGTGGTGAGTGGGGGCTACTCTCCAGTTGCAGTGCAGGACTTCTCATTGCAGTGGCTTCTCTTGTAGTGGAACAGGGGCTCTCCTGGCATGCAGGCTTTAGAAGTTGTGCGTGGGCTCAGTAGTTGTGGTTCTGGGCTCTAAAGCACAGGCTCAATAGTTGTGGTGCATGGGCTTGGTTGTTCCTCGGCATGTGGGATCTTATCCGACCAGGAATCAAACCCGTGACTCCTATACTGGCAGGTGGATTCTTCAGCTTTGAGCCACCAGGGACGCCCAGCAAGATACTTTTAAATAAGAGGGTTAGAGGAGATGTGCCCTGCTGCTGCTGCTGCTGCTAAGTCTCTTCAGTCGTGTCCGACTCTGTGCAACCTCATAGACGGCAGCCCACCAGGCTTCCCATCCCTGGGATTCTCCAGGCAAGAACACTGGAGTGGGTTGCCATTTCCTTCTCCAATGCATGAAAGTGAAAAGTGAAAGTGAAGAGGATATCAAAATATATTATAAGCTTTTCCTGAAGCAGTATAAATTAATGAAATAGTTACAGGTCTATGTGTGTATATAGGGATTTACTGCATGATAGAAATAATGTTTCAAATCAGTGGTGATAGGAAGAACTACACCTGGAGTTGGTAATTAGCTGTCCATATAAAAACAAAAGTTAGAGCCCCACATTAGATCAAACTGAAAAATAAATCCTAGATGGGTTATACACCTACACATTTTAAAATATATAAAGTTATTAGAGGAAAAATATAGGAAAGTTTATGTTCCCTTGAGAAAGGAAAAATCTTAAGTAGGTGACTAAACATAAAAGCCCTAAAAAAAAGATTAATAAATTTGACTATGTCAAAATATAAATTTTAATAAAAGAAGACACCATAATTACATTAGAAAACAAGCAATAATTGAGAAGTATTTGTAGTTTATAGAGCAAATGCTTGGTACTCCTGATCTATAAAGAACTCCTAAAAACAATAATAGGAAAAATAAACAAATTCATAGAAGAGGGAATAAAAATGACTCATAAGAAAATACATTCAACTTCATTAGTAATTAGAGAAATTTAAAAATAAGATAAAACTTTTCACCCATGGATTAGCAAACATATTTAATTTGATAATAACTGGTGTACTGAGGGAATGCAAAAAGGCAAAATGGTTGTCCGAGGAGGCCTTACAAATAGCTGTGAAAAGAAAAGAAGTGAAAGGCAAAGGAGAAAAGGAAAGATATACCCAATTGAATGCAGAGTTCCAAAGAATAGCAAGGAGAGATAAAGTCTTCCTCAGCTATCAGTGCAAAGAAATAGAGGAAAACAACAAAATGGGAAAGACTAGAGATCTCTTCAAGAATTAGAGATGCCAAGGGAACATTTCATGCGAAGATGGGCACAATAAAGGACAGAAATGATATGGACCTAGCAGAAGCAGACGATATTAAGAAGAGGTGGCAAGAATACACAGAAGAACTATATAAAAAAGGTCTTCACCACCCAGATAATCATGATGGTGTGATCACTCACTTAGAGCCAGACATCCTTGAATGTGAAGTCAAGTGGGGCTTAGGAAGCATCACTGCAAACAAAGCTAGGAGGTTATGGAATTCCAGTTGAGCTATTTCACATCCTAAAAGATGATGCTGTGAAAGTGCTGCACTCAATATGCCAGCAAATTTGGAAAACTCAGCAGTGGCCACAGGACTGGAAAAGGTCAGTTTTCATTCCAATCCCAAAGAAAGGCAATGCCAAAGAATGCTCAAACTGCCGCACAATTGCACTCATCTCACACACTAGTAAAGTAATGCTCAGAATTCTCTAAGTCAGGGTTCAACAGTACATGAACTGTAAACTTCCAGATGTTCAAGCTGGTTTTAGAAAAGGCAGAGGAACCAGAGATCAAATTGCCAACATCCGTTGGATCATCGAAAAAGCAAGAGAGTTCCAGAAAAACATCTACTTCTGCTTTATTGACTATGCCAAAGCCTTTGACTGTGTGGACCACAATAAACTGTGGAAAATTCTGAAAGAGATGGGCATACCAGACCACCTGACCTGCCTCTTGAGAAATCTGTATGCAGGTCAGGAAGCTACATGGAACAAACATGGAATGACATATTGGTTCCAAATTGGGAAAGGAGTACGTCAAGGCTGTATATTGTCACCATGCTTATTTAACTTATATGCAGAGTACATCGTGAGACATGCTGGGCTGGATGAAGCACAAGCTGGAATCAAGATTGCCGGGAGAAATATCAATAACGTCAGATATGCAGATGATACCACCCTTATGTCAGAAAGTGAAGACCTAAAGAGCCTCTTGATGAAAGTGAGAGAGGAGAGTGAAAAAGTTGGCTTAAAACTCAACATTCAAAAAACTAAGATCATGGCATCTGGTCCCATCACTTTACGGCAAATAGATGGGGAAACAGTGGAAACAGTGTCAGACTTTATTTTCTTGGGCTCCAAAATCATTGCAGATGGTGACTGCAGCCATGAAATTAAAAGACACTTTCTTCTTAGAAGAAAAGTTATGACCAACCTAGATAGCATATTCAAAAGCAGAGACATTACTTTACCAACAAAGGTTCGCCTAGTCAAGGCTATGGTCTTTCCTGTGGTCACGTATGGATGTGAGAGCTGGACTGTGAAGAAGGCTGAGCGCCGAAGAATTGATGCTTTTGAACTGTGGTGTTGGAGAAGACTCTTGAGAGTCCCTTGGACTGCAAGAAGATCCAACCAGTCCATTCTGAAGGAGATCAATCCTGGAATTTCTTTAGAAGGAATGATGCTAAAGCTGAAACTCCAGTATTTTGGCCACCTCATGCGAAGAGTTGACTCATTGGAGAAGACTCTGATGCTGGGAGGGATTGAGGGCAGGAGGAGAAGGGGACGACAGAGGATGAGATGGCTGGATGGCATCACTGACTCGATGGATGCGAGTCTGAGTGACCTCCGGGAGCTGGTGATGGACAGGGAGGCCTGGCGTGCTGCGGTTCATGGGGTCGCAAAGAGTCGGACACGACTGAGCAACTGATCTGATCTGAGACAGCATATTAAAAAGCAGAGACATTACTTTGCCAGCAAAGGTTCATCTAGTTAAGGCTATGGTTTTTCCAGTAGTTATGTATGGATGTGAGAGTTGGACTATTAAAAAAAAGCTGAATGCTGAAGAATTGATGCTTTTGAACCGTGGTACTGGAGAAGACTCTTGAGTTCCTTGGACTGCAAGGAGATCCAACCAGTCCATCCTAAAGGAAATCAGTCCTGAATATTCATTGGAAGGACTGATGCTGAAGCTAAAGCTCCAATACTTTGGCCCCCTATGCAAAGAATTGACTCATTGGAAAAGACTCTGATGCTGGGAAAGATTGAAGGTGGGAGGAGAAGAGGACAACAGGGGATGACAGAGGTTGAGATGGTTGGATGGCATCACCAACTCGATGGACATGAGTTTGAGTAAACTCCATGGTGGCAGATAGGGAGGCCTGGCATGCTGCAGTCCATGGGGTCGCAAAGAGTCAGACACGACTGAGCAGTTGAACTGAACTGAATGAGGGAATAGAGCAAAAAGTAGTATCATAAACTGTGGACCTAGAATTTGGTATAGCCACTGGAGGATAATAATTTGGTAGTATCTGTTAAAACTTAAATTACCTGTTCTATGACTCTGCAATTTCATTTCTTGTTTTCTACCCTTAAAAAAGCATTCTTACATCTAACTCAAGCACATGCTACAAGAATGATTGTTGTAGCATTGTCTGTAATAGCAAAACAAATCCTGTATTCATTCATATGAGAATGCTTACACTCAGGACAACTAGGCAGAGCTTACGGAGAATGGGATAAATCCATGTGTATTAACAGGGAAAGAACTTCCAAATAACATACTGAGTAAAGAGAGCAAATTACAGGACAGTAAATGATAATCTGTCTGCCAGTGCAGGAGATGTGGTTTTGAACCCTTGGTCAGTAAGATCCCCTGGAGAAGGAAATGGCAACCCACCTCGGTATTCTTGCCTGGAAATCCCATGGAGAGAGGAGCCTGGCGGGCTACAGTCCATGAGATCACCAAAAGTCAGACACGACTGAGTGACTGCGAATGTACATGCAAATATAATGTAATACTGTTTATGTAAAATAAAACGTCATTTCTGTTGTGCAGATGTACACATACGCATATCTAAAAGTCTGGCTAATAGGTCCACTTAACTTGGGAGGAAACCGAGCCTGGGATTTTTCTAAAAGGAACTTTATGTTTACTAGTGTAGTTGGAATTTTTTAAACAATGTATTCTTGCCTCATTTGTTTGATTTAAAATAATTTAAAAAATTACAATGACAGTAAATTTTCATTTATAAAAGCATATTTTAAAACACTTCTACAGTGTAAAATCACTTTTTACTTAATAAAACACTTTTCTGCGTGTGTATCTAGAAGGTAATACATAAAACCATTGAATCCCTCGGAGTGGTAGAATCATGAGTAGCTTTTAAGATTTGTGGGCTTCCTGGTGGCTCAGACGGTAAAGAATCTACTTGCAGTGCAGGAGACCTGGGTTCAATCCCTGGGTCAGGAAGATTCCCTGGAGAAGGGAATGGCAACCCACTCCAGTATTCTTGTCAGAATCCCATCGACAGAGGAGCCTGGAGGGCTGCAGTCCACTGGATCACAAAGAGTCAAACATGACTCAGCGACTAACACTTTAAGACTTAACGTGTTCTTTATGTTTTATATTTTTAACATTTTTCTTTCACAGTGAATGACGCATTTTTATAACAGCGGTTTTCAAAGAGAAAACAAAGAGGCCCTCTGATAAATGTTGAAACCTCTTTTAAAGATTCACTTGAATCATATTTAAGTTTTCATGAAAATTACTCTTAATCAAACCTAACATTTACTGATGTGAGTTAAGTTTGGAGGGTATTAGAAAAGCCCATATATAAACGTGGTCTTTCTCCTTCAGGAAGATGTAGAATTAGACTTAATCCACTTCAGTACTGTGAAAGGCATTGTTACATTTCCTCTTAATGATTCCAGTTTCCTGTCATCAATTTTAACAGGTCAAATGGGGTACTTTAAGGATTGTTTTTGAAAATCTGGCCAGTGGAAAATCCCAGAGAGTCTTCCTTTGTTGTTTTTGGGTATTAGAATGAGATGCCTTTGATTTTAGCAGTAGATTCATAAAAATGGAGAAGGATAATAATTTTACTTATTTTCCTAATCATAAATTCCATCTCCTTCAGAGAATACACATGCTTCTGAAAGCAAGTGAGATGTTGTTTTTCCTCCTGACAGCAACCAACTCTCCGATTCTTTGAGGATACCAGCCATGTGTCAATTCAGTTCTGATAACTACCCAGAGTTACCATCTGACTCCATAAATTTAAGGATGTAGTTCCACAGGACTCTCCTTCAGACACCAGTCTCTCAAGTATTGAGTCCCCACATTACTCACACTTCTATCCAAGTTGGCTACAAAGTCAGGGGTTCCCACAACCTCTCCCCTCAGGTTCGATAATAATTGCCAGAAGCACTCATAGAGCTCAGAAAAGTACTTTACTTGCCGTTACCGGTTTATTAAAAAGGATACAACTCCAGGACTAGGCAAAAGGAAGGGATGCATAAGACAGGCTATGAGGAAAGGGCATGGAGCTTCCATGACCTTTCCAGGTATCTCACCATCTCAGCACCTTGATGTGTTTATCACCCTGAAAGTTCTCAGAATCCTGTCCTTTATGAGTTTTTATGGAGATTGCATCACCTAGGCATGATTGATTAAATCATTGGCTATTGATGGTTAACTCAGTTTCCAACCCTTCTCTTCCTAGTGTTTGCAGGGTAGGGCTGAAATTTCCAAGCTTCTAATTAAGACTTGATTGTTCTGGCCACTAGTTCCCATCCTGAAGCTATTTAGGGACCCACCAAGAGTCACCTTATTAGAACAAAAGATGTTCCATCACCCTTCTCACTCAGGAAATCACAAGGGCTTTAGGAGCTCTGTGCCTGGAGCCAGGGATGAAGACCAAATATCTTTCTATGATGCCATTTAAAGGAAAGCCAGTTTTTGGTTAATATGATTTGGGAGCTAAGTGTCTGCTTGAAAGAATAAAAGCAGTTTCATGATGGACCTTCTTTCATGATTCCAAAAAGGTTGAATAAGGCTTGATGAAGTGAAGAAAGGGGAAGAACAACAAAGGCAAGGAAACCAAAGTCTCTGAGATAAGTGCAGAAAAATTCAGTATTCTAAATAATAAAGACTTGATGGGGGAGAGAGGGGGATACCAGCTTAGAGAGCTAAGTAGACAAAGGGCCAAGTCCTTCAGTACCTTGTGTGCCTTGGTAAGAATTTTGGACTTAAACTTTAGCCTTTCTTTCTCAAGTTTTACATTGTATCACAATTACTTGGAAAGTGTGTACAATTTCAGACTGGTCTAGAAATAGGCACTTCATAAGCATCCATACCTATGACATACCTACTGACACAGGAAATGCTGCTTTTGGCAATGAAGAACATGAACTTTATTCATAGAAGCAAAGTTAGAATTGTGACTTAGATGAGATCATTGCAGTAGCTAAGTCCTAAAAGTAACAGAGGCCCAAGCTAAGGCAATTGTGGTTGGGATAGAGAGGATGAAACAGGTTAGAGAAAAATATAAAAAGTAAAGTGGTATAGGGCCTTGATAATGGTTTGTGAGAGATGAGGCAGAAGGAGAAGCCTAAATTGACTCTTTCAGATTTTCAAGTTTGTTGGCCTGAGCAGGTGGTGGATTCCATTAACAAAGATACAAGAAGTAAAGCTTCTGCAGGAAGAAGATGAGTTCAGTTGTGGACTGCTGAGTGTGTAATCCTTTGAAACATCTAAGCAGATATGTTCCCATTAGGCAGTAGGATATTCAAGAGGACTGGGGATAAAAACTGGAAATTAGTTTATAATGAGAGAGATGAAATCACTGAAGGAACGCCCATGGAGGTGGATGCTAATGACAGAGCCTGAGAGCCCTTGTGTTTAAGGAATGGTAGCAATGGCACCCCACTCCAGTACTCTTGGCTGGAAAATCCCATGGACTGAGGAGCCTGGTAGGCTGCAGTCCATGAGGTCGCTAAGAGTCGGATGCGACTGAGCGACTTCACTTTCACTTTTCACTTTCATTCATTGGAGAGGGAAATGGCAACCCACTCCAGTGTTCTTGCCTGAAGAATCCCAGGGACAGGGGAGCCTGGTGGGCTGCTGTCTATGGAGTCACACAGAGTTGGACACGACTGACGTGACTTAGCACTAGCAGCAGCAGCAGCAGCAGAAAATAAATACCTGACAGAGACTGAGAAGGAACAACTGGAAAGCAATTTGAGGAAGACCAGTAGAGAGTGGTATCAGATGCCAAAAGAGTTTTAGGAAGGAGTGAGTGGTCCAGTTGTGAGTATGCCCCCACAACATCATTTCCTAAAAATTAAAAATTATATTCTCATTTTAGGAAAAGTTAAAAAAAAACATAGCATTTTATAGCTATTCAGGTGACAAAGTTGATAGCTATGTATCAACCTATGTATGTCCCAGAATCCTCTAGCCATTGAATTCTATAACAAAACAATTTTCCTTTACATCTTAAGAAGCCAGTTATGCAGGCTGTTTCTCAATGGAGACATTTAATTTTTTTTTCTCCCTGAAGCTTTTAAACGTTTGAGTTCATTTTATAGTTTTTTAGGGAATTTGTCAAGTTCTAATATATTTCCAGGTGTACTTTTCTTAATTAGTTTGTTATTAATAAAATTGGGGAAATGGGTGCTGCAGATGGTTTACAAAATAGGAAAAGGAGTATGTCAGGCTGCATATTGTCACCCTGCTTATTTAACTTATATGCAAAGTACATCATGAGAAATGCTGGGCTGGAAGAAACATAAGCTGGAATCAAGATTGCCAGGAGAAATATCAATCACCTCAGATATGCAGATGACACCACCCTTATGGCAGAAAGTGAAGAGGGGCTAAAAAGCCTCTTGATGAAAGTGAAAGTGGAGAGTGAAAAAGTTGAGTTAAAGCTCAACATTCAGAAAACGAAGATCATGGCATCTGGTCCCATCACTTCATGGGAAATAGATGGGGAAACAGTGGAAACAGTATCAGGTTTTATTTTGGGGGGCTCCAAAATCACTGCAGATGGTGACTGCAGCCATGAAATTAAAAGATGCTTACTCCTTGGAAGGAAAGTTATGACCAACCTAGACAGCGTATTAAAAAGCAGAGACATTACTTTACCAACAAAGGTTCGCCTAGTCAAGGCTATGGTCTTTCCTGTGGTCATGTATGGATGTGAGAGTTGGACTGTGAAGAAGGCTGAGCGCCGAAGAATTGATGCTTTTGAAGTGTGGTGTTGGAGAAGACTCTTGAGAGTCCCTTGGACTGCAAGGAGATCCAACCAGTCCATTCTGAAGGAGATCAGCCCTGGGATTTCTTTGGAAGGAATGATGCTAAAGCTGAAACTCCAGTACTTTGGCAACCTCATGCAAAGAGTTGACTCATTGGAAAAGACTCTGATGCTGGGAGGGATTGCGGGCAGGAGAAGGGGATGACAGAGGATGAGATGGCTGGATGGCATCACTGACTCGATGGACATGAGTCTGAGTGACCTCCGGGAGTTGGTGATGGACAGGGAGGCCTGGCGTGCTGCAATTTATGGGGTTGCAAAGAGTCAGACACGACTGAGCGACTGAACTGAACTGAACTGAATTCTATTTAATATAAAGATTCTATTTCTCTTTTTCATCTAAAAGCCATCCTACTATTCTTTGGTGGTCGATTGACAATAAACTTATTTTATAGCTACTGTAGCTGAGGTTTGGGATATGTTCAGTACTTCACATATGTGTAGATGTTGGCAGGCAAATATTAAATTCTGTTTTCTAGTCTTTAGTTTTCTTCTTTTCTAAATGTTTAGTCATTTAACACTTAGAGTCCATTTGTGATCATTGGTTATGCATTTGTATTTGAAGACAACCTAGAACATATAATAAGCATGTGCTGCTAAGTCGCTTCAGTCATGTCTGACTCTGTGCAAACCCATAGACGGCAGCTCATCAGGCTCACCATCCCTGGGATTTTCCAGGCAAGAACACTGGAGTGGGTTGCCATTTCCTTCTCCAATGCATGAAAGTGAAAAGTGAAAGTGAAGTCGCTCAGTCGTGTCCGACTCTTAGCGACCCCACGGACTACAGCCTACCAGGCTCCTCTGTCCATGGGATTTTCCAGGCAAGAGTACTGGAGTGGGATGCCATTGCCTTCACCGATAATAAGCATGTAGATGCTACTTATTTATCTTTCAGACTCACTATACCTTGTATGAAATATACTCTTGACTAAAATATGTTCACTTTTAGTTTGATATAAATATTTTTCTGAAAAGAAGGAATTAAACTATAGATGAATTGTTGTGGGATATGCTATTTGGTCCTTTGGGCTCAAAGCTGAATAAAAAAACTTACCTACATTTCTGTATAGATTTTAGAATAGTTGTTCTGTGAACAATGCTTTTGGTACTTTGATAGGAATTGCTTGAACTTGTATTTTTCCTGTGATAGTATGGTCATTTAAATAATGTTAATTCTTCCAATCCATGAACACAGTGTATCTTCCTACTGTACAGCCCAGAGCAATCTTATATAAGGTTTAAGATTTAAATATAAGATTTGAAGCCACAAAACTTCTAGAAGAAAATGTAGACATAATCCCTTTGACATTGGTCTTAGTAACATTTTTTTTGGATATATGTCCTCAGGCAGGGGAGAACAAAGCAAAAATAAATGAGAACTACAGCAAAAGAAACTGTCAGCAAAATAAAATGGCTACCTACTGAATTGGAGAAGATATTTGCAAACGATATGTCTGATAAAGGGTTAATATCCAAAATATACAAGAGCTCATACATTTCAACGTCAGAAAAAAAACAACAACACAAACAACTCGACTGAAAAATGGACAGATGATCTGAATAGACATTTTTCCAAAGAAGACATCCAGATGGACAACAGACACCTGAAAAGATGCTCAACATCACTAATCATCAGGGAAATGCAAACCAAAACCACAATGAAATATCACCTCACACCTGTCAGAATGGCTACTATCAAAAAGATAACATTTAACAAATGTTGGCAAGGATGTGGAGAAAAAGGAACTCTTGTGCATTGTTGATGGGAATGTAAATGGATGAAGCTATGGTAGAAATCAGTATGAAAATTTCTCAGAAAATTAAAAGTAGGACTACCATATGATGCAGTAATTCCACTCCTGGGTATTTATCCGAAGAAAACAAAAACACTGATTTGAAAATATATATTCACCCCTGTGTTCATTGCAGCATTGTTTACAGTAGCCAAGATATGGAAGCAGCCCAAATGCCCATCAAAAGATGAATGGTTAAGGAATATGTGGAATATATACAATGGAATACTATCCAGCCATAAAAAGAGTGAAATCTTCCCATTGCTATAGCGTGGATGGACCTAGAGAATGTTGTGTTAAGTGAAATAAGTCAGAGAAAGACAAATACTATATCCAAATACTATATCATTTCGCTTAAGTGTGGAATCTAAAAAACAAATAACACAAACATAAAACAGAAACAGTTATAAATACAGAGAACAAACTGGTGGTTACCAGAGGAGAAGGGGATGGGGGAATAAAGAAGTGGGTGAGGGAGATTAAGAGGTGCAAAATTCAGTTGCAAAATAAATGTCACAGATATGAAATATATAGTGTGCAGAATATAGTCAATAACTAAGTAATATCTTTGTATGCTGACATCATAACTAGACTTAATATGGTGATCATTTTAAAATGTATAGAGAAAGGTCATTGTGTTGTGTAATAGGAACTGACAGTGTTGTAGGTCAACTATGGAAGTTGTTTAGAGAGTAAATCCAAAGAGTTGTCATTACACAAACTTTGCTATTTAATTTTGTATCTATATGAGATGATGATGGTCACTAAACTTACTGTGAAATTGTTTCATGATATAGGTAAGTCACATCTTTATGCTGTATACCTTAAACATATACAGTGCTGTATGTATATTTGAATAAAACTGGAAGAGAAATAAAAGGCCTCTGAACCCAGCCTGTAATCCCAGGGTCTAGCCCTAGGTCTTTCACTAGTGAGCTTTATAACCTTGAGCATATCTCTGTGTTTTTATAACATGTCCTACACAAAGAATGAGGCTTACCTAGTGGCTCAGATGGTAAAGATTCTGCCTGCAGTGCAGGATACCGAGGTTGATCCCTGGGTCAGGAAGATCCCCTGGAGAAGGGAATGGCAACCCACTCCAGTATTCTTGCCTAGAGAATTCCATGGACAGAGGATACTGGCCAACTACAGTCCAGGGGGTCGGACACAAATGAGTGATGAACACACACACACACACTCCTCAAAAATGAGCTAATATTATTAAGGAAAATAAAAAGGCATTTGAGATTTGGGATGGTAGGGTATTATTTGACTTGCTTGTTTAAATTCAGCATCTACTATTAGAGAAGAGAGCATACAGAAAATGGTCAGAATTCATTCTACCAGCACCAGGCAAGTAATATGAATATGTGAATTGAGACTATCTAAGGGGGTTTTTCTTAGTCTCAATTCACATATTTATACTACTTGCCTGTTTTCTAACCTTAATCACAGAAAACTAGTCAATCTAATCACACGGACCACAGCCTTGTCTAACTCAATGAAACTAAGCCATGCTGTGTAGGGTGGGTCATGGTGGAGAGGTCTGACAGAATGTGATCCACTGGAGAAGGGATTGGCAAACCACTTCAGTATTCTTGCCTTGAGAACCCCTGCACAGTATGAAAAGGCAAAATGATAGGATACTGAAAGGGGAACTCCCCAGGTCAGTAGGTACATGAATTTTAGTGAACTCTGGGAGCTGGTGATGGACAGGGAGGCCTGGCGTGCTACAGTTCATGGGGTCGCAAAGAGTCTGACACGACTGAGCGACTGAACTGAACTGAAGGGGTTTTCTTGGTGGCTCAGATGGTAAAGAATCCACCTGCAATGCGGGAGACCTGGGTTCCATCCCTGGAGAAGGGAATGGCAACCCACTCTAGTATTCTTGCCTGGAGAATCCCAAGCACACACAAGACTTAGGGAATAGACAGAGTCTGTAACAAATCTCTGTGTATCTCTTGCTTTAAGAATTCAGACTAATAATTTTAAAAAACCATGGGGGCTATACTGAACAATTCTGTAGACAGAATTTTTCTAGTGAGTCCTGATTTTTGACCTCTGGTTTAAAAGAAAGAATGACGGACCAGAAATGGAAGTCCTAGGTCTGCCATTAATCATGTGGGTAATCTTGGGCAGGTCATTAGATCTCCCTCAGCCTTAGTTCCCTCATCTGTGTAAGTTGGACTAAATCCATGTGTAACAACCCTTCTAGTCTCAGAATTACTTAATGTTAAGAAGCTTATATTCTGACTGCAACAAACTAATTCATCTGAGTGTATTTTCTATCTCACTATTACACCTTGCAGGCAGTTGCTGAGTCTTTCCTCAGTTGTTAGCCTAATAAGGAGGCCAGCAAAGATCCAAGGAGGCCAAAGAATTCTGTGATACCTTGAGGAATTGTCTGAGTTATTTATTAAATTAGCTTTAATAGAGAAGGTAACTATGGTTGATGCAAAACTTATTAAGGAGAAACTAGAAAATGTAATGTGTAAAATAATTTTCTATCTTTTAAAATTCAGGAAAAGAAACTTCCTCTCAGAGTATTACTGCTTTGTAAGTATTAATTACTCCTCACAAAATCCCAGGCAAGGAGGAGGGTAATACTAGCTCCATTTTATAGTTTAGAAGTGGGAAGTATCTCAGCTTTTATGAGTTAAGTGTGGTGAGTTAATAGCAAAATCATGGGCTCCGGGATGAAGCCTGGATTCCATTTAAACTCTTTATGGTATTCAGCCTGCTGGCTCCACCCAGTCAGAATACACAAGTACACTCTCCTCAATTTCCATATGTCCACATCTTCTCTGTGTCAGGCTCCTGTTTAAACACCCATTGTCCACAAAGCCCTCCCTAATCCTTGAAAGAAAGTAAGCTCTCCTTTCTACCATGTAATTATTTTTTCCTTCTACTACTAAACTGAAGACTACTTAAGAGTGCAATCCACATTTGATTCAGCCTTATGTACCATTCAGCCAAGTGTCCTGTGTAGTATGCACTCAATGATGTTTGATGGCCAGATAGATGAATGAATGAATAGAAGATTTTTTATCCTAGCAGGACATGCATAACTATGTTAAGTATGGTCTTGTACTTGATTATCATTTTATTGTATTTTTTGATTCCTAACAAATTATTTTGTAACATTAAGCTTTTTAAAACAGGCTACTCTCTAACATTCTAATTCTCTTACAACTCTAGGTGTCAAAATTTAGAATTCCAATATTATATTTATGGCATTGCTTTTACCAGCTTAATTTTCATGAGCCTTGGCTGGGACTTGGAAACAATGCATCTTGTTTTGATGACTTTCTGATGGGCCAGAGGCCTCAAATGGATGTCACATGATGTTTGAGCAGATCTAACAAAGAAGACAGACAGTTGATCCTCTTTGTTTCAAGTAGCTTCCCTCTCCTCTCCCTCCCTCCTTCCTTGTGTGTGTGTGTGTGTGTGTGTATGTGTTTGTGTTTGTGAGCATGTGCATGCTCAGTTGTGTCCAACTTTTTGCAACCGACCCCACGGACTGTAGCCTGCCAGACTCCTCTGTCCATGGGATTCCCAGGCAAGAATACTGGAGTGGGTTGCCATTTCCTTCTCCAGGGTATCTTCCCAACCTAGGAAGCGAACCCCCATCTCTTGAATCACCTGCATTGCCAGGCAGGTTCCCCTCAACCCTGTTAGATTCTGGAAATATTTTTGAGCTTTCAGATCAGATCAGTCACTCAGTCATGTCCGACTCTGCGACCCTATGAATCGCAGCACGCCAGGCCTCCCTGTCCATCACCAACTCCCAGAGTTCACTGAGACTCATGTCCATTGAGTCAGTGATGCCATCCAGCCATCTCATCCTCTGTCGTCCCATTCTCCTCTTGCCCCCAATCCCTCCCAGCATCAGTCTTCTCCAATGAATTAACTCTTCGCATGAGGTTGCCAAAGTACTGGAGTTTCAGCTTTAGCATCATTCCTTCCAAAGAACTCCCAGGGCTGATCTCCTTCAGAATGGACTGGTTGGATCTCCCTGCAGTCCAAGGGACTCTCAAGAGTCTTCTCCAACACCACACTTCAAAAGCATCAATTCTTCGGTGCTCAGCCTTCTTCACAGTCCAGCTCTCACATCCGTACATGACCACAGGAAAAACCATAGCCTTGACTAGATGGACCTTTGTTGGCAAAGTGATGTCTCTGCTTTTGAATATGCTATCTAGGTTGGTCATAACTTTCCTTCCAAGGAGTAAGCGTCTTTTAATTTCATGGCTGCAGTCACCATCTGCAGTGATTTTGGAGCCCAGAAAAATAAAGTCTGCCACTGTTTCCACTGTTTCCCCATCTATTTCGCATGGAGTGATGGGACAGGATGCCATGATCTTCGTTTTCTGAATGTTGAGCTTTAAGCCAACTTTTTTACTCTCCACTTTTACTTTCATCAAGAGGCTTTTGAGTTCCTCTTCATTTTCTGCCATAAGGGTGGTGTCATCTGCATATCTGAGGTTATTGATATTTCTCCCAGCAATCTTGATTCCAACTTGTGTTTCTTCCAGTCCAGCGTTTCTCATGATGTGCTCTGCATATAAGTTAAATAAACAGGGTGACAATATACAGCCTTGACGTACTCCTTTTGCTATTTGGAACCAGTCTGTTGTTCCATGTCCAGTTCTAACTGTTGCTTCCTGACCTGCATACAAATTTCTCAAGAGGCAGCTGCGGCGGGCGCACTAAAGTGCGGCCGAGAGGAGCCACCCCACGTCCAAGGTCAGGGGCAGAAGCCGGGAGGACCCCATGCCCAAAGGACAGCAGCCAAGAAGAGTTTTGAGCTTTAAGGACAAGTAATAATTTCCTTTCTTATATCAAGTTAATCATAGCAGCATCTAGTAAATACTCAGTTTATATTGGAGTGAATGAAAAAGCAAATAGTGGAATGCATTATAGCAAAGTGGAAATAGCATGAGCCTCTGAGAAACAAAAACCTAGACTGATTCTCTTACTCATCTGGGATGAATTACTTGACTGAGTCCCTCTACTTTTATCTGTAATATGGAGATGATAATACTTAAGATTTGTCAATACTCTTGTTTTTAAAAATGTTTGTCAATATACATTCTGATTTTTTGTTTGGAAAATATGGTCATCATATTTTAGTTCTTAGAATTTTCACTGTGAAATTTTTAAACTATATAATCCTGGACACATTTTTTAAAATAAAAGGTACAGACATGAGATTTAGATGAAATTCATGTAATTTAGTCACCAGTTTGTTTAATTATGAAAAATAAGAATACCAAATGCTGCATTTTTAAAGATTTTCTATGATTCACATTAGAAAATCAACCAATCTTCAGCCAGACTTTTTCAGTTGTTCACTTGCTACTTTGATCTTATTTTTCTGCCTATTTATTATTTATGTAGCTTATATAATTAATAATCATCTAAGAGATCATGACTATCATATTGCACCATTAAAGTTTACTAGTTGCAATCCTAGTGTAATATATTTAGTTAGGATATGACTAGATTTTTATCTCATTCTTTTCCATATACCTTCACTGATGCTTGTGACTAGTAATACTTTATTTAATATGGAATATCTACTGTAGTAGAAATCTGGAAGAAGTCTGCATGCTGTGCTAGGTAATATGGTAGTATCTGCAACCCAGATTCTCTTGATCTTCTCATTGTTTCCATGTATTTCTTCAGTTGCTTTTGAAATATCTTCATTCATTGATTTATTAATTCTAAAATATGTGTACTGGATATCACTCTGTATCAGGTACTGTGCTAGGCAATAAGCATCTACTGTTCTAGGCAATCAAGTATTCTTTGATGAATAAAGCAGACATAGTTCCTTCTCTCATGAAGCTTATTCTGTATAGTAGTGAAGACAGAATTATGCATGTAGACAAATATGTAATTATAAGTTGTAGTAGTTCTGTGACTGAAACAAAAAGGAGCAGTGCTTAAACTGGAGATTAGGAAAGACCTCCCTGCAGAAGTCATACTTAGTGGGGAGGAGCCCGCCATAAGAAAATAAGGAAAAGACTAGTCTAAGCAACGTGAACAGCATGTCCAAAGGCCCTGAGGTAGAAAGAGTTTGGCATATTTGTTGAGTCAATGAAAAAAAAAAAACTTGAGAAGTAGGCAGGGACCAGATGATGTAAGATTTTATAGGCAATAGTAAGAAATTTGAACTTTTTTTTTCCCGAGAAGGATAGGGGAAGCCATTGGAAGGTTCTCAACATGGGAGTGACCATGACTGTAGGAGATAAAGAAAGGAAGCAGGCAGGCCAGTAGGGAGGCTATTGCAGGTGAGACAAGGATAGATAGATTTGAGGCAGGACCTGGAGGGCTTACTGATAAGTTGGATAGAGGGTTGGGGTAAAGGAGTAAGTCAGAGACTTACTCCAGCCTCATGATGAGAGCAACTGAGCTGTTGCTTGTCCCTCTTTCTGAGATGAGGAATTCTAGGCCAGGGCAGATTTGTGAAAGGTGGAGTAGGGGTTGGGTTGGGGAGTTCACAGATAACTGTGAGATCCCCACTGGAGATGACAAATAATTGAATATGAGTCTGGATCTTACAGGAGAGGTTTTGGTCTAGGGGTGTACATTTGGGAATCATCAATGAACAGTTGGTATTTAAAGTCCTGTGACTAATGAGATCACCAATAGGGAGAATTAGAAAAGAGGGCTCAAGAGCAACTCCATATCCTTTGAGATTCTGCAGCATCTAACTAACTAAAATTTCTGACCCAATTAGGTGTTACCCAACAATCACAGAGAATTCTGCATCTCTGTGTTCTCCTGTCACAACTCACAGATAATAAATGTAACAAACAGAACCACGTGGTTTTTTGTTGTTGTTTTTTTTTTTTTTTAGCTAAAAATCCCTTGTAACTGTCTTTCTTTGGTATATTATAAACTTTTCTGGAATTTAGCTGTCAATTTTGAACACTTGTTTTTTTTTTTTTTTAATTAATTTACTTATATCTGTGCTATGTGTCCATTGCTGAGAGGGCTTTTCTGCAATTGTGGTGAGCAGGGGTTACTCTCTAGTTGGTGGTGCGCAGGCCATAGGACACTCAGACTTGAGTAGTTGTGGCATGTGGGTGCTAGACCTCAGGCTCAACTCAGTAGTTGTGGCACACAAGCTTAGTTACCCTGCGGTATGTGGGATGTCCCCAGATCAGGGGTCCAGCCCATGTCTCATGCATTGGCAGGTGATTCTTTACCACTGAGCCACCAGGTAAGCCCAAACACTTCTTTTTAAGAGAGTATAGATGTGGAAAGTAAAAGAAACTGGGCCAAATATCAAATATCTGAAGAACTTTTCCTAGAAACTTGTTTCTAAATCAGTCAGTTGGTGTTTTGTCAATAACCTCTTCTAAAAACAATATTGAAGGGCTTAGGGGGAGAGGAGGACCTTCCCCTGGATTGGAGTTTCCAATTATTTTAAATTAGCTCTGTTCAGGTCACATGCCCTATACTAATAATAGGTGTTGATTGATGTTTGCCTTGGTATGCAATGTCAGTAAGGTCAACTTTTCTTCTGGATATGTGGTCTCTGTGTGTATGTGTGTAATTTATTTCTATGTGTTTGTTCCACATGTTTCTTTAGAGATTTTTGAGTCCCTTATACATTTTAAAGCCTCTCTATTTTAAAAAATTGTGTTAAAAACCAACCTACCCAATTCCATTTCTCTTAGGTTTTTAGGTAACCCATTAGTAAGTATAGATACTTTGTTTTGCTTGCATGTTGGCTTGCTTGTGTGTTTCATTAATGCTGTAGCTCTAAAACTCACCAAAATTGATTTTTTAAAATTCTTGTTTCAAACATGAAGCATTTCAGAGGCTTATTATTTGTCCCTCACCTGACCTCCCTCTTGGGAAACCTATTTGTAGGTCAGGAAGCAACAATTAGAACTGGACATGGAACAACAGACTGGTTCCAAATAGGAAAAGGAGTACATCAAGGCTGTATATTGTCACCCTGCTTATTTAACTTATATGCAGAGTACATCATGAGAAATGCTGGGCTGGAAGAAGCACAAGCTGGAATCAAGATTGCCAGGAGAAATATCAATAACCTCAGATATGCAGATGATACCACCCTTATGGCAGAAAGTGAAGAGGAACTCAAAAGCCTCTTGATGAAAGTGAAAGAGGAGAGTGAAAAAGTTGGCTTAAAGCTTAACATTCAGAAAACTAAGATCATGGCATCTTGTCCCATCACTTCATGGGAAATAGATGGGGAAACAGTGGAAACAGTGGCAGACTTAATTTTTGGGGGCTCTAAAATCACTGCAGATGGTGACTGCAGCCATGAAATTAAAAGACGCTTACTCCTTGGAAGGAAAGTTATGACCAACCTAGATAGCATAGTCAAAAGCAGAGACATTACCTTGCCAACAAAGGTCCATCTAGTCAAGGCTATGGTTTTTCCAGTAGTCATGTATGGATGTGAGAGTTGGACTGTGAAGAAGGCTGAGCGCTGAAGAATTGATGCTTTTGAAGTGTGGTGTTGGAGAAGACTCTTGAGAGTCCCTTGGACTGCAAGGAAATCCAACCAATCCATCCTAAAGGAAATCAGTCCTAGGTGTTCTTTGGAAGGAATGATGCTAAAGCTGAAACTCCAGTACTTTGGCCACCTCATGCGAAGAGTTGACTCAATGGAAAAGGCTCTGATGCTGGGAGGAATTGGGGCCAGGAGGAGAAGGGGACGACAGAGAATGGAGATGGCTGGATGGCATCACCGACTCGATGGATGTGAGTTTGAGTGAACTCCAGGAGTTGGTGATGGACAGAGAGGCCTGGCATGCTGCGATTCATGGGGTCTCAAAGAGTCGAACACAACTGAGCAACTGAACTGAACTGAACTGATGCCCAAAAAATATCTTTTCAGCTACTAAAACTTTCACCTACACTGTAGGCCCTCCTTTTGTGCTCCATATCAGCATGTTGTGAGAGCTCTATTTCTAGTTGTTCCTGTACCCACCCAACCATATGTGAATATTATTACCCTTTTTTGCTGGGAGAGGGAGCTTTGGCTTTTCTCTTTTAATGTAGTCTCGAGGCATGTGAATATACACTGATTTTTATTGTTGCTATTGTATTGTTTCTTGGATGGGAGACCAGTTTTCATGCTAATGTTGTACTGTGCGATTATGTCCAGTGGGTACTGCTAGTCACCAGTTCCTGTTGTGAGATGCTCAAACAAGCTTAAAGCTCTAAACTCTCAGTTTTCTAGACTCAGAGCTATAATTAGTCTAAAACCAACAGGTACATAATTCAAAAGAAATTGTTTTAGCCTTTTGTCACTTTAAAAACCAAGCATCTCTGATGGACCACTGCTTTTCATCACTATTTTTCTGATTTTAAAAACTGATTCAGACTTATTAAAGGATTTAGCTGAAATAAGACTCTCTTTGTGTTTTGCTAAGATACTCATTTCAACATGCAATAATTTAACTGTTTACCTGTTGAATATTCAAGTTGCAATATATATGATTCTATAGGGAATATTTTGTACATAAATCTTAAAATTTTTTTGGAGTATAGTTGATTTATGATGTTGTGTTACTTTCTGCCATACAGGAAAGTGCATCAGTTATATATATATACATATATGCACGCTTTTTTAAGAGTCTTTTCCCATATAGGCCATTACAAAGTATTGCGTTCCCTATGCTGTACATTGGTCCTTATTAGTTATCTATTTTATATATAGTAGTATGTCTATATTAATCCCAATCTCCCAATTTATCCCTACCTCCATTTCCCCCTTGGTAACCATAAGATTTTCTACATCTGTGATTCTGTTTCTTTTGTTTTTTAATATATAAATCTTTATATACATCCCTGATCATTTCTTTAAAATAAATTCTGGAATTTTCTCAGTCTGAGATAAGGAATATCTTCAAGAGTTTTGGTGCAATATCATATTACTTTTGAGAAAAATTTTGCTATTTTGTACTCCCAGCCATTGGGAGATGAGAGTTCTTTTCCTTCAGAGCTTTGGAAACTTGGATAGTCTCTTATTTTTTCCAACCTGAAGGATGAAAATTATTTTATTTTGCATTTTTGATTAACTAACAAGGTGTAGGACATGTTTATTTTCTGATTTCTTTAGAAAAATCAAATGAGTCAGAAAGCACTAATGTAGATAGGATAGTATGCCTTCATTCCACATGGATATAGAGAAGATTTGCTTATGTGGCTGTAAGAGAGTATATTTTCAAGTCTTATTATCTTCAGAGACTAGATGTAAACTTTCATTTCCACTACGAATATCTCCAGCTCTAACCAATGTTCACTAGGATATTAACATTCTGAATCCAATGTTTCAGAACATAAATTTGCCAATTCTCTGAAAAGACTGGACAACAATTGGAAAATTCAACAGCCCTTCTTCATTGACTTGCTTATGCTCTACCAATGGGCAAAATGCAGGCAAAACTGCCAGCTGCTCTGCATCTGCAGACATTTGTGCAGAACTAATTTTAATAGCAGATGTTGGAAATAAAAAAAAAAAAAAATTGCAGCTTCCCCTCTGAGAAAGCCAGACCTATCCCGTGACTTCTCAGATGCCCCATAACCCCATTAGCCAGAGTTTCATTCCTAAAATTCCATATATTGCTTCCCTTCCTTCTCATGTGAGCAGTTTTAGAAATGCTTAAGGGAATCTCACAACTTCAGAAAGTCTCAAGACCACTTTAGTTGCCACCCCGTGATGTTGTCATAAGAAGACTCTATGTACAATTAGAGTTCAACCATGAAAGATTCCATTTTGACCTTCAAAGATACCCAAACTTCATTCGCCTTATGTCCATCATAAGAAAGACTACTTCTTCATTTTGTATCGAGGTCAAAATTTCAGGTAGGCTTCCCTGGTGGCTCAATGGTAAAGAATCTGCCTGCAGTGCGGGAGACACGGGTTCGACAGCTGGGTCAGGAAGACCCTCTGGAGAAGGAAGTGATAACCAACTCTAGTATCCTTGCCTGGAAAATCCCATAGACAGAGGAGTCTATCCATGGGGGGTTGGACATGACTTAGCAACTAAACAACAACAGCAACAACAGTTCTGTTCACAAACACTTTGTCAGACATATTTCACAAATATTTCTCCCAGTTTGTGAAATTTATCTACAGTTGTAGATTATTTTTTGTTTTTCTTAAGTGTATTTTTCAGAGAGCAAAAAGCTTTTACTTCTGTTGAAATCTATTTTATAATTTTTTTCTTTTATAATTTGTGCTTTTTGCATCATTAAATCTTTGCCTAACCCAGTACGGTAAGGATTTTCTCCTATATATTCTTCTAGAAGTTACACCTATATTTTGGTAACCACTTAGAGTTGTCACAACTTGTTTTCCCAGTTGATGAAATTAGGCTCAGAGGAGTTAACACCATTTGCCTAAAGTCATTTACTCTTTAGGTGTCATTATGTCTTCTGATTCTAAATTCTGTGTTTTTCTTGTTGTACAAGTCTGTGCATATTATGTCAGAATATGTATATAGGAAGATCATAAACCCATGTTGGTCTAATATATCCTCAGGGTAATCATTTAGTTTGTCAGTTCCCAAGCAAGATCTTGCCTTCTCTCTTTCCTTCTGGGATCTACCATTTGTTTAGCACATCAGTCAGAGGGCAGGTAAGGGAGAAATTGTTAAATTTGCTAATCAAATGTTTATTTTTTTTTAGTGCCCCCTAAAAAGTATTATCTGATTACTTGTATTCAATACAAATTTTGATTTATGGACCACAGTATTAATAATATAAGAATGCATATTGAAGAGTCAGCCAAGAAATATTTATTGAGTGCTTGTTATAAATACCAGGCCCTATGTGTAGTTGTTGGGTATATAGAATGAGTGAATTAGGTACACTTGATCTTTTTCCTCATGAAACTTGTAGACTAGAGGAGTAGCTTTCAAATTCTTATGACTGAGATCCACAGTAAGAAATACATTTTATGTTATGGCCTGGTATGCTTTTGTAAGTGTTCTTGCATGCATATCTAAAACAGAAGTTTCATGAAACAGTTCTTTGTCTTCTTTCATCCAACGTACTGTGATATTTTCTGTGCTATTCCAGTTTAAAAAAAAAAAAAAAAAAAGCGATGTTGCTGCAAATCACTGAATTGATTTCTCAAGCTGTTCATGGTTCTCTCAGCCTGCAGTTTGAAAAAGAAAAGAGTTGAAGCTGGTTTATTACTGTGTTTTGGGGAGATTTACCCACTGTGATTTGTTGCCAAGGGGCTTGCAGGGAGAACATGAGATTCCCAGCTGCCCTTTGGCCAAGTGGGACAGAAAGTAACTATACTTTCCCCCTAAACACACCAAAACTTTCAGAATTTCAAAGGAAGTGCTTGCTTACTTCCTTCTCAAGATTCTGTAGTGCTGGAAATGGCAAATGGTTCAGTGGTAGAGAATCCGCCTGCCAAGCAGAAGACGTAGGTACAATCCCTGGGCCAGAAAGAGCCCCTGGAGAAGGGAATTGCAACCCACTCCAATATTCTTGACTAGAAAATCCTATGGACAGAGGATCCTGGCAGGCTACAGTCCATGGGGTCGCAAAAGAATTGCATACAGCTTCGCAACTAGCAACAACATAGATTTAGGAGTAAGTGGGAAATAATTGTCTAAGGAAATCTGTCACTCAAACTCTAATGCTACAACATACACAGAAACCTGTATAACTGTTTCAGTAAGAAAATTTTAAAGTTTCTTCATTGATTGTTCAGAATGGAGGAAGCTGAGTATACTAAGTGGTGTTACTTGGCTAGATGTAAATTATGAACAGTCCTCAGAGAAGGGACTTTTATGAACCACAGGTGACCTTTTATTTTGCATTTTTATTTTATCAAAATATAAAAATGTTTCTTATCTTTTAAGCAGACAATTAAGAACTTCAGAATATGAAAGCAGTCTATCCATTTATTTCAATTTGTAGTTATTTGAGGATTAGAGAAGAAAGGGCATTGCTTCAGTAATTTGAAATTAGAAACTTTTAATTGGAAGAAATTATATTCAGTTACATTTTCTAGTCTGATTTCTACTTAAGTGGGATCTTAAAATTTGGGTTTTACTTAGTGGAGGTTTTGTTTTGTAACTCCCAATGGGAATGTAACACTATAGTAGGGTGATTTTTTACTTTGAATCTTTTTAACCACATACCTTTGACATCCATATGAGCTAATTAACATTGATTTGAGGACTTACAAAAATGTGATCCAGATTTCAAGTTTCTGGAGGGTGTAAGATTCCATTGCATTTCTTGATGGGCTGGTGCTCTTTCTAATGGGATTATTTTGCTGTGGCAAAGGGATAATAGTAAATTACTGTATTTTTAACAATAATTTTCTAATATGCAATACAATAAACAATAATTTTCTAAGATTGGTTTAAATACCAATCAAGAATACCAGTGTTCTTGTACCATTATTCTCCATCTAGAGAGCAGGAATAGTGAAAATAACAAACTGGGCCTAGGACAACTCCCCAGTCTAAGCCTTCTCAAGTTTTTGCTTGTATGTTTAATTTTGTTTCCCCAGTTAGAAGAAACTAGTATATTGAAAAGGATTTCCTTGGTTATGAGAAACAGATTCCATCATCTTTAGAGGATATGTTAACATGAGAACTGAGATATTTATTTACATGGAATTAATGTTTTCTTCGGAGAAGGCACTGGCATCCCACTCCAGTGCTCTTGCCTGGAAAGTCTCACGGACAGAGGGACCTGGTGGGCTGCAGTCCATGGGGTCGCTGAGGGTCAGACACGACTGAGCGACTTCACTTTCACTTTTCACTTTCCTGCATTGGAGAAGGAAATGGCAACCCACTCCAGTGTTCTTGCCTGGAGAATCCCAGGGACAGGGGAGCCTAATGGGCTGCTGTCTGTGGGATCGCACGGAGTTGGACACGACTGAGGCGACTTAGCAGCAACTTAGCAGCAGCAATGTTTTCTTTTAGAGAAATTTTTCTCCTAGGAGAGGATTTTATGCTGAAATATCCCTATTTCTGCCAGTCCAGACCAGGCTCAGACAACTGTGGCGTCAGAACCTGACTGATGTATAAGACATGGCGCTTGTCACTTTGGTTTGCTTAGGGTCCCTGCATGGGCCTGGAGGTCTTCTTGTGCTGACATGTCCCATGCAAGAAGTCCATGCATAAGCTCCAGGTTTTCTCTAGGATCAGGATAATGACTGTCATACATTCTGGTGCTTTAGTACCTGTTCCTGCTGCCCAGGGATAGATAAGGGCTGCGGTTTCAACTGGGCCTGGGCTCTGTGCAGAGGTTGATGTGGACTTTGATTTCTACGGGGGACCTCCCTGCACTTTGCCTCTACACTTAAGAAAAAGCCACTGTCAAAAGCAACTCATCCTTTCGTGCAAGTGTCTTTTCAGAGAAACTCCCTTCTGAGAAAGTAACTGGAGGGTTTTGTTCACAAGGATCTCTAACCCCCTGGCCTAGGCAGAGTAACTCTTCCCTTGTGAGTTCCCCAATCCTGCATTCATCCTTGATATTCTCCTCTTTTGAGTCTCAAGTATCCTTGCTTCTGTCAGTTGGGGCAAAATCCATGTCCTGGCTCTTCCCTTTGGCCTGAAGCTTAAGGACCCAAGGTGTTTCCCTCTGGCCTCCATGAGGACACACAGCACCTGGAAAACTGCTGTGAGCCCAGTGGAAACACTCTGGAGATGGGACTATGAGACCTTAGAAGCCAACTCATCTGGATTGAGGACTACTGCAAGGGGATAGCCCTGTGGCTGGTGGTGGAGCCCTACCTCAGATGTGAGCTTTGACTAACCAGCAGTCTCCTCTTTAAGGCATGGTTGGCTTGTTTGGGCTTCCCTGGTGCCTCAGATGGTAAAGAACCTGCCTGCAATGCAGGAAGTCCAGGTTTGATCCCTGGGTCAGAAAGATCCCCTGGAGAAGGGAATAGCAGCCCACTCCAATATTCTTGCCTGGGAAATCCCATAGACAGAGGAGCCTGGTTGGGCTGCAGTCCACTGGGTCACAAGAGTCGGACATGACTGAGCAGTTAACACACTGGCTTGGATTTGGGTTAACGAGCTTAATTGATTGTAGGAGATATTCCTTCGTTACTGGATCCCCTGGATCACTTTAGCTTTTGGGAGTTTCTCACAGTGGCTCTTAAGATGTCTTCCAATTGTGGTTTAGGAGATAGGACCCCCTGGGTATTGACCATTGCCCTGGAATCTCTGGCTTATGAAGCAGTTTCTGAATTGATTTCTAAAATTCTTTTTCTAAATTGGAAACTTAACTCAGAGACATGCCATCTTTCTTTGATGGGTTCTTCCCTCCAGCTTCTCTTCTGGCTCTGGAGCATTGCTGTTTTATGTCTGGAATCTCTGAGACATTTTCACTCTCATCTCTCTGCTCGTTTCCTTTCATTGCTCAACTTGTAGTCAACTCTGAGCTGCTATTAGCCCTCCACAAAGTCCCATCTTTCCAGATTATTTTTTATGATGCTGGATGAGAGGGGCTGAAAAGTCTTTTTTCCTCACTGAGAGGAGTGGGGAGGACTCCACAGGCCCATGACTAGTATGTGATAGGGACCCTTCTCAGAATTCTCTGGTGGAAACAAAATTTGATGTGATCACTTTGTCTCTGATCTGTATGAGTGTTCCCCAAGGACTTTGGCAAACTCACTATGATGTCAGCTGCTGAAACGTGGGTGACAGAAGAGAAAAAGACAGATTAGGTCAGATTCTGTACTTGGGCTTCTCTTGCCTTTAAATGGACATGAGTTTTGAGCCAGCTGCAGGAGTTGGTGATGGACAGGGAAGCCTGGCGTGCTACAATCCATGGGGTTGCAAAGAGTCAGACATGACTGAGCGACTGAACTGAACTGCCTTTAAATTGAATAGCCTTTAAACAGCTATTTGAATACAAGTATCATGACAGGTAAGCCCTACCTTTCCCATACCTAAAGCTGAAAGTGATTTATTTTAGCATATGTTGAGAGTTTGGATCAAGAAAGAAGAGCTCCAAAATGATATTCAGGTGATGTTCCCCTTGGATAGTTTGAACTGTTGGTTTAAATATTTATCTTGAGAGAATTTCTTCGGAAGATGATAACCTGAGGTGTACAACCTTTCAGCTTCTGAGCAGCTTCTCTCATCATAGTCCAGTTTATCAGAATGCAAAAATTTCCTTTGTGCATTGTGAAGATCTTGTGGCCAGAATGCTATATAGGAAATTAATTACAAATCATGGCTTATTTTACTCCCAGTTCAGCCTGTTAGGTATCTCTAGCCTTCCTTGCTATCAACCTAGATTCTCCCTCCAGTACTAGAGCTAAATCTTTTAGTTCTCTTTATTTATTGCAGAAGGAATCAAGCTCTTTACTCACTGGGAAATAGGTCTAATCCTTGGTTCTCAGTAAAAACTATTCTTTTCACAATCATCTGAAACCTGACTTGGTAACGTCTCAGAACTCTGTCTCGGTAACAGCAATCTTTCTTTCCTGGCACACATCCCCAGACAATTGTCCAAGGAGGCTTTTCTCTCCTTTCTTACTCAGTGTCTTCTTGTCTTCAAATTCCTCTTGTTTCCTGAATTCCCCTACTTTCTCTGAAATAGCTTTGTCTTTGCTCTTCAAACCTGCATTCCCCAAAGGAATAAAGAGCTTCACCTCTATGCACACTCTGCAGAAGCTTGCAGTGGTCATATTACATGGTATACCCATTAGCATCTCTAAAACCCAATTCACTGTCATAGCCCAGGTTTCAAATTAAGCAACACACAAAAAAAATGTTAAGTGTGTGTGTAGCGGGGGGAGGGATTGGTGTGATTAATAATTGTATTTAAACCACAGAGAGTGCTCATACATTGGTCTGAGGAGAGAAATAAAAAATTAGAATTTTGAGGTGTTAAAAGCTGTAAGATAATATGCAGGATGATTTACAAATAAATGGGGGTCGGCAAGAATCGTATGCTTTTGGCAGATGTGGAGTTAAGCTTTCTGTACCTCCTTGTTTTGTTAGCCTGCTGTCAGCTCATGGAGTTGACAGAATTGGTTGTTTTTTTTTTTAACTCCTACACAGAACAGGAGGAGAATAAGCAGCTAATTTGTCAGTAGCAGAAGCCTAACCAAAAATGGGAAATAATAGAATATTTGGTTTGTGTAAATTGAGACACACTAGTCTCTATAGATTACATATCAATTTTTGAGCCACTTAACTAGCAACTAGAGACATAAATCCAAAGTTTTTTTTTTGTATCTTGAGATTCCAGTCTTGAAGTTCTGATTTGTAGCTGCAACTCGCATTCTTTCTGTGGGCTTGCAGCAAAAGTTGAGCATCTACCCCCAGCCCCCAGCTTCTTTGCTTTTATCTGTGTTTATGAACTCACTACTTGTTTATTAATTTGTTCTTACTTCTGTGGGTGATTACTTTTCATAATCCATCATAGTACCTAAGCTTAGTTACCTTATATAGGCATTCACTGAATACAGGTAGTAAGTTGAAAAACCTGTGTGTATGAATAACTGTGTTTATGTCTCACTGTCCACTTTCCTTACTTACCACTTTCCTTTTGTTGGTTTTGCTATCAAGAGTTAACTTTGGAGTGATACGATTCCATTGTTCTGGACCTAAAGCAGTGATTTAAGTGCTATCTACAGATGCAAATACTTTAGTTCACTGGCTCTCAGACTTTAACATATATTTCATGTATATCAGAATCACTTGGAGGGCTTGTTAAAAAGCACATTTCTGGGTCCTAACCCCAAATTTCCTAATTTGGTAGATCTAGAATGGAGCCTAACCAGTTCACAAGTGAGGCATCGCCTGGTGGTCTGGGCACCACACTTTGAGAATTACTGCTTTTTGTAAAATAGAGATTTTTCTATTTCAGAAACATGTCCTTGTAGGACAGATGGTCATATCAGGAAAAAAATATAAAAGAAACCAAACTTTGTGGAGATCACAGGATTTGGTGGGCTTTAAAAAAATATATTCAAATTATCTCTGTGTGAGGGTGCAAATTTGCTGGTACAAGTCATGTGGCATTTGCAGAGGATCTGAAATACTATCATAAGTGAATATTCAAAGAATTAAAAGCAAAACCTAGATCTATAGAATATCCATATGTCAAGTCATTATGTTGTATTCCTTAAACTAATGTTATATGTCAGTTATATCTCAATAAAATTACAGGGAGATAAAACTATGATCCATACAAAGATCAGAGACAGTTTTGGCAATTTATCATTATTGTTATAGTTTAGTCGATAAGTCATGTCCAGCTCTTTAGTGACCCCATGGACTGCCAGGCTCCTCTGTCTGTAGGATTTCCCAGACAAAAATACTGGAGTTGGTTGCCCTTTCCTGCTCCAGGGGATCTTCCGGACACAGGAATTGAACTTGTGTCACCTGCATTGGCAAGTGGATTCTTTACCACTGAGCTACCAGGGAAGCACCAGTTTCATTAGGCTGAACTGGATTGTGTGCTCTAGGCTGGGGGTCCACAAACTTTTTCTGTTAAAAGTCTGACAGTAAAAGTTTAGGTTTTGCCAGCCTTAAATCGGGGAAGGCAATGGCACCCCACCCCAGTACTTTTGCCTGGAAAATCCCATGGACGGAGGAGCCTGGTAGGCTCCAGTCCATGGGGTCTCTAAGAGTTGGTCACGACTGAACGACTTCACTTTCACTTTTCACTTTCACACAATGGAGAAGGAAATGGCAACCCACTCCAGTGTTCTTGCCTGGAGAATCCCAGGGACAGGGGAGCCTGGTGAGCTTCCGTCTATGGGGTCGCACAGAGTCGGACACGACTGAAGCGACTTAGCAGCAGCAGCAGCAGCAGCCTTAAATGGTCTGTGTTGTATATTCTTCTTTGCCTCTTTTTTAAACAAAACAAAACAACCATTTAAAAATGTGAAAACCATTCTTAACTTACTGGCCATGTTAAATTGGACTGTAGTTTGCTAACCCCTACCAAGCCCTTGAAGGCTCAGAGGAGAGGGAAGTAAGTGAGGCTGAAGTTGTCATTTTAAAGCTTTCTGAAATTCTGGGATTTGAGTGGTGCTTTGAAGGATGGCGAAAATTTAAATTGAGAGATTATTTCTGAAAGGAGAAGTGATAGCAAAATGAGCCTGTGATGCTTACTATAAGGGGCTGTAAATTAGATACAAAGAGTGTAGAGAGCCACAATACCTTTGTAGATGGAATGGACTAACTGCAAGCCAGTGTTAGGAAGTCCTGTGGCATGAATCCTTGGACAGTGTCAGCCACTGACAAGCCAACCTGCTAAGTAGCTCTGAGAAATGGAGATGCTCTTTTGGCTTAAAGACTCCATGTTGACTTGGAGCCCAAGTAAGGCAATGTCTCATGTAACAGTTGGCTCTTCAGTAAGAGCTGTTACTACTATGACTAATTAAAGAACAAACATCATGTGTTTAGGGTTGTGAAGACTATTGGTCTCTTAACCAGAACTATACACAAAGATTTTAGCTCATCTTAATTTGTATTATTGTTATTGGCAACAAAGAAGAATTGTGATGACTAATGCTAAGTCACTTATTCATTCATTGAACATTTATTGAATGTTACTCTGTGCCAGGCTCTAGAGATACAACTTTAGAAGTTCCCCCTTCTAGCAAGAGAGAAGCAGTGTGTATAGAAATAATTACAGTAGAGTGAGGTAAAGGTTAGAAAATGTATGTGCAGGGAACTATGGATACTTAGAAGAAGGAACCACCAGTTCACTCTAATTTAAACTGGCAGGTTGACTCAGTCTAATTATTACTGGCCATGGATTATATCCTTAATACTAGGCAATTATCTTGCAAATGTGTACTATTGATTATAAAGAGGCCTGTGTAAAACACTGTGGTTGGATCAAATCCAATTCCTCATCCAGAAAAAACCATTTCAAATAGTCTACTGTTGGTGCTAAGTTTTTAAGATCCTCTTTAAGTGCAGAATATTGGGTTGGCTAGAAAGTTCATTTGGGTTTTTCTGCACAATTTGGAAAACTGAACTTTTTTTAAAAATAGCTTTTATTAAACTACATGTGCTATATTATATACTTAAAAAAAAAAAAAAAGCTGACTGTTTTTTTTTGGCCGCTCCTGAGTGCCATATAGGATAAATTACCCCACCAGAGATCAAACCTGTGCCCTTGGCAATGGAAGTCCGGAGTCTTTTTTTTTTTTAATTTTATTTTTATTTTATTTAACTTTACAATATTGTATTGGTTTTGCCATGTATCAAAATGAATCTGCCACAGGTATACATGTGTTCCCCATCCTGAACTCTCCTCCCTCCTCCCTCCTAGTACCATCCCTCTGGGTCGTCCCAGTGCACCAGCCCCAGGCATCCGGTATCAGGCATCAAACCTGGACTGGAGACTGATTTCATATATGATATTATACTTATTTCAATGCCATTCTCCCAAATCATCCCACCCTCTCCCTCTCCCAGAGTCCAAAAGACTGTTCTATACATCAGTGTCTCTTTTGCTGTCTCGTATACAGCGTTATTGTTACCATCTTTCTAAATTCCATATATATGCGTTAGTATACTGTATTGGTGTTTTTCTTTCTGGCTTACTTCACTCTGTATAATAGGCTCCAGTTTCATCCACCTCATTAGAACTGATTCAAATGTATTCTTTTTAATGGCTGAGTAATGGACAGGGAGGCCTGGCGTGCTGCGATTCATGGGGTCGCAAAGAGTCGGACACAACTGAGCGACTGATCTAATCTGATCTGATCTGAATACTCCATTGTGTATATGTACCACAGCTTTCTTATCCATTCATCTGCTGATGGACATCTAGGTTGCTTCCATGTCCTGGCTATTATAAACAGTGCTGTGATGAACATTGGGGTACACGTGTCTCTTTCAATTCTGGTTTTCTCAGTGTGTATGCCCAGCAGTGGGATTGCTGGATCATAAGGCAGTTCTATTCCCAGTTTTTTGAGGAATCTTCATACCCGGAGTCTTAATCACTGGAAGTGAAAGTGAAAGTCTCTCAGCCGTGTTCAACTCTTTGTGAACTATGGACTATACAGTCCATGGCATTCTCCAGGCCAGAATACTGGAGTGGGTAGCCTCTCCCTTCTCCAGGGGAATTTACCAACCCAGGGATCAAACCCAGATCTCCTGCATTGCAGGTGGTTTCTTTACCAGCTGAGCCACCGAGGAAGCCCAAGAATATTGGAGTGCATAGCCTATCCCTTCTCAGCGGATCTTAACAACCCAGAAATCAAACCAGGGTCTCCTGCATTGCAGGCAGATTCTTTACCAACTGAGCTATCAGGGAAGCCCCCTTAACCACTGGACCACCAGGGAAATCCCCAAACCAAATGAAGTTTTTTACCAGTGCAGTAGATAGCTCTAGTGTTGTTTGGTCACTTAATTTTGTGTTTCCCACTATTCTGATTTGAATATTAAATTCTAAAACACAGTTGTTTTCCCCAATAAAAGTTGCAGAAAAGAAGATTCTGTGGTAGGCAAAAGAAAAATGCGCTCCCCCGAAAGAGTTGTCATCTGTGAACCTGTGACTATATTATGTTACATGGTAAAGAGGGGATGGAATTCAAGTTGTTAATCAGATGACTTTAAAATAGGCAGATTATCCTGGGTTATCAGAGTAGGGGACAGTGTCAGCATAAGGATAATTAATAAGTGGAAGAGGGAGACAGAGAAGAGGCTGGACTGATGTGATCTGAGAAATACTCAACCTACTTTTGCTAACTTGAAAGATGGAGAAAAGGGGCCACAAGCCAAGAAATTCAGATTGCTTCTGGACACTGGAAGACACAAGGAAGCATATTCTGTCTGTATTAGTTTGCTACTGCTGCTGCTAAGTCACTTCAGTCGTGTCCGACTCTGTGCGACCCCATAGACGGCAGCCCAAGAGGCTCCCCCGTCCCTGGAATTCTCCAGGCAAGAACACTGGAGTGGGTTGCCATTTCCTTCTCCAGTGCATGAAAGTGAACAGTGAAAGTGAAGTTGCTCGGTCATGTCTGACTCTTAGTGACCCCAGGGACTGCAGCCCACCAGGCTCCTCCATCCATGGGATTTTCCAGGCAAGAGTGCTGGAGTGGGGTGCCACTGCCTTCTCCTAGGGCTGCCATAACTAACAAGTGCGGCTTAACAATAGGAATGTATTTTCTCTCAGTTCTGAAGCTGGGAGTCAGAGATCAAGGTGTTAGCAGGATTTGATTTTTTTCTGAGGCCTCTCTCCTTGGCTTGTAGATCTGTCTTTTCTGTCTGCAGATGATCTTTCCTCTGTGTGTACCTGTGTCCTGATTTTCTTCTAAGGATGCCAGTCATACTGCATGACAGCCCACCCTAATAACCTCATTTTAATTTAATTACCTCTTCTCCAGATACAGTCACATTATGAGATACTCGGGATTAGGACTTCAACATATAAATTTGGGGGGAGAGGAGAGGGGGTGACACACTTCAGTCCATAACACTATCTTAGAGACAGAAGGATCATGGGTTGGCCATCACTCTGATTTTCGGACTCCTGACCCCTGCAATTATAAGAAAATAAATTTGTGTTGTTTAAGCCATCAAGGTTGTGATAATATAGCAAATGAGGAAGTAAATACAAGTCACCTGAATCTAACAATAGGAGATTGATTAACTAAATTATGGAACATCTGTTAATATACAATGGAATATCATGGAGCCATCAAAATCATGAAGTAAATGTCCTTTGATAGATGAGTGGATAAACAAGATGTGGCATATACATACAATGGAATATTATTCAGCTTTAAAAGGGAAGGTAATTCTAATGCCTGCTACAACATGGATGAACCTTGAAGATATTATGATAAGTGTAAACAAGCCAGTCTCAGAAGACACACACTGTATAATTCCACTTATAAGAGGTATCTAGAGTAATCAAAGTCATAAAAACAGGAAGTAGAATAGTGCATGCCAGGTGCTATGGGAGGGGGAAATGAGTAATTTTTTTTTTAATGGGTATAGAGTTTTAGTTTTACAGGATGAAAAAGTTCCAGAGATTGGTTGAACAACAATGTGAATATACTTAACACTAGTGAACTCTATACTTAAAAACATTCAAGATGATAAGTTTTATTTTACCACAGTTTTAAACATTTTAAACAAAGGTAACTTTAAAAGTCAATAACAGAAAAATAGATGCAGTGTGTTTCCATTGTGTGCTTTAGAGAAAGGATATGTACCCATGTAACGGATATGTGTACAGTATATCTCTGAAAAGATACCCAAAAAACTAGTGTAGTGACTACTTCTGGGAATGAGGTTGTAGAGAACTAGGAGGTGTGGGGGACAGTGATGGGAAGAAAACAAATATTCTCCAACAGCTTCGGAATCTTGTTTGCCATGTACATACTAAAATAATGTTTTTACTAAGTTCATAGATACAGAGAACAGATTGATAGTTGCCAGAAGCACGGAGTGGGCACAATGGGTGAAAGAGTGGAAAAGTGCAAACTTCTAAAATAAATAAGTCATGGGAATGCAGTTTTTTACAAGGAGAAAAAAGAATGGTTTTAAATGTGTAAGTTGGGGTTAGGGACTGCAGAGAAAGTTTTCTCAGCTGGGTCCTCTGTGACTGTGTGCGTGCTCAGTCACTTCAGTCATGTCTGACTCTTTGCAACCCCATGGACTGGAGCCTGCCAGGCTTCTCTGTCCATGGGATTTCCCAGGCAAGAATACTGGAGTGGATTGCCATGCCCTCTTCTAGGGGATCTTCCCGACCCAGGGATCAAACCCACGTCTCTTGCATCTCCTGCACTGCAGGCAGACTTTGCAGGTGGCTCAGACATTGCAGGTGACTGAGCCACCACATCTTGAGGCTACAAGATTCCTTTGTTCAATCTAGTTACACTTCAGTGTCAGGTTAAGTAAGACCTGTTTCTTATCCTGACCTTTAAATGTGAAAAGCTCTTAGCCCCCAAGTGGTCATCAGGCTTTAGGGCACACATGTGTTTTATTTTTTGCTGTCTAAAAGTGTATTCTCAAAGTCTCTAGTTCTTTAAGAACAACTACAATTTATTCACTCACTTAGAACCCCTTAAAAAGTTGGGAAGAGAAAAGAAGGAAAATAGGAAAGGTAAAAATATAATAATCATAAATGTTTTCTGCTTCTTAAAATCACATAACCTGTAACAAAAATAGAATAAAAGAGACAACAGTAGAAACAAGTTTGGGCTCTTGTGGGGTTATTTCTTAAGACTTCTGCTTGCCAGTTGTTAGGTAACTGCACAAATTAACAGGCTTCAAAACATCCTCCTTAGTACATGAGACTTTGCATCATACATTCCATATAAAGATTGCAACATTTTATTACTGTAATTGTTGCTCAGAAGCTATTCCGAATTGAAATTTCTTGTATATATGGATGTGTTTTCCTTACCTGCAGTGTTAGCCCTTGTTTTTCTCCAAATGATACTTGGCCAAAAGGCCATATTTCCACAGAGCCATATCCTTATCTTTGTGGTTTTTGCATCTCCAGGAGAAGGCGATGGCACCCCACTCCAGTACTCTTGCCTGGAAAATCCCATGGATGGAGGAGCCTGGTAGGCTGCAGTCCATGGGGTCGCTGAAAGTCGGACACGACTGAGCGACTTCGCTTTCACTTTTCTCTTTCATGCATTGGAGAAGGAAATGGCAACCCACTCCAGTGTTCTTGCCTGGAGAATCCCAGGGACAGGGGAGCCTGCTGGCTGCCGTCTATGGGGTCACACAGAGTCGGACACGACTGAAGTGACTTAGCATAGCATAGCATAGCATAAGCTAAAAACTATTTTTGCAACCTGTTCAGTTATCTTTCCCTTTTGTTTGCAGTTTTCCTATAGCTAATCTAGAACCAAGTAAAGTGCTTATTAGTTCTTAGTAGGGGTACAGTAAGTGGTAATGAATACTCATTGTGAGTTCAATACTTCAAGGTTATGTAGGGAATGCAAATTTGTCTGGATTTAGAAGTAAAACACTTAAAATTTTGTGGAAACAAAATTTCCCTCGATGGCAAATGTTCCTTTGAAAGAGAACTTAGCCCAAATGTGTTAAGTGTTTTACTCTCAGGGAGGATATTATTATTACTTTAGTTATATGTATTATTATTGGCAGCAGTAGTATTACCAACATGAGTAGCTAAATTATGCTAAGTGTTTTTCTTACATCATCTCTCATACAATTTTTCCAGTGACCCTATTAGATAGATGCTATTGTTGTGCCCATTTTTATGGATGAGGAAATTGAGCTTAGAGAGATTAATGTGTTCAACATCACGTGACTAGTAAGTGACAGAATCAGGATATAAACTCAGTTTAGTTAAGATGTGGGCTTGATACTTCCAATGCAAGAATATTATTAACAGTTTGACTCTATTGTCTTCAAAATCCCTACTGAAAATGACCAAAGGAATATTGTAAAAAGGAAGATAGGAAGGAAAGATGAAAAAGAAGGAAAAAGAAAATTGATACCTGCACTACAAACTTGGCACAGTCACTGTTATCATGTTAGAAGAAACACTGGAGGACTTTCTACAACATGAAATTCAGGCAAGATCACCTGAGAAGGGTTACTTTTAGGTTGAGGCAAGGGCCTACCCACCTGAGAAGTACTAGATGTAAACTAAACTCACCCGGGGACTGAGTTTAAGGAAACATCTTTTATTCCTAGCTTACTAAAAATGTTTGAAGCCAAAAATGACCTTTAATTTTATCAAATGTCTTTTACTATTTATTTAGATAATCATGTATTTTTTCTCATTTTTCTTAATTATATGCTAAATTATATCAATAGAGTTCCTAAACATTCATTCTTAGAATAAACTCTTTATATTGTCCGTGGAAATAATAAATAGCCTATAATAGGAATAAAAAAGTTTGATTTCAGCCAAACTGAGGGCTATAGCCCAAAAGACAGCCTCGCAGAGAACTAAACGACAGCCTCGCAGAGAACTAAACGACAGCCTCGCAGAGAACTGTGAGGAACCACTCAAGAGGAGCATGGGTTTCAGCATAGGTTTATATCTTGTATGAACAAAGAACATTAGACAAGTCAGAGACACATTTCTTCAAGATTTAAAAAAACAAAAACAAATCAGCATGTACACAGCCAGTCAATATGGCCTTGGCTCCTGGGAAAGAACTCTTATCATCAAGGGAGTACCAGCATTGGAAGGAAGGCATTTAATCTTTATTTTTAACATGGACATTCCGTACTTCTGGTCAGTGCACCTTATTTTTTTTTTTAATGATTAAAGCAGATGTACAATGTATGTTTGATAGGCCACGAACAGGCTGTTTTAGTTAGCATAAAATTCCAGTTAAATCATGTACAAGCCAACATGACTTCCACATACCTCAATATGTAGGAGTTTCTCCTATCAATTGTCATAAGCAGTTAATTGAATTTCAATTAACAAGTATGTAGGAAAGTCTTAAAATAACTTTAGGAATGCAGATGTCATTATAGGGCCTCTTACCTTTTTAACATAGAAATTTATTTGATTCACAATATTAGTGTCAGATATACAGCATAGTGATTCAATACTTTTATAGCTCATACTCCTTTAAAGTTATTACACAGTGCTGACTATATTTCCCTGTGGTGTACAATATATCCTTGTTGCTTATCTACTTTATGCATGGTAGTTTGTATCTCTCAATCCAACACTCCTATCTGGCCCCTCCCCTCCCTCTCTCTACTGGTATCTTCTCGTTTGTTTTCTGTATCTGTGAGTCTGTTTCTGTTTTGTTATATGCAATATTTGTCTTTCTCTATCTGACTTATTTTACTAAACATGATACACTCCAGGTCTATCCATGTAGTTACAAATGGCAGAAATTCAGTTTTTTTATGGCCAATAGTCCATTTTATATAAAAGAACTTCTTTCTTGAGAGGTCATTTTGGAAGAGCTCACGTAACCATGCTGCAATATATACAAGAATGAAAACCTAAAAATCGTCAGCTAGTGTAATTAGGATTAAAGGCTATGGTTTTTCCAGTGGTCATGTATGGATGTGAGAGTTGGACTGTGAAGAAAGCTGAGCACTGAAGAATTGATGCTTTGGGACTGTGGTGCTGGAGAAGACTCTTGCAAGTCCCTTGGACTGCAAGGGGAACCAACCAGTCTGTCCTAAAGGAGACCAGTCCTGGGTGTTCATTGGAAGGACTGATGCTGAGGCTGAAACTCCAGTACTTTGGCCACCTCACACGAAGAGCTGACTCATTGGAAAAGACCCTGATGCTGGGAGGGATTGGGGGCAGGAGGAGAAGGGGATGACAGAGGATGAGATGGCTGGATGGCATCACTGACTCGATGCACATGAATTTGGGTGAACTCTGGGAGTTGGTGATGCACGGGGAGGCCTAGCGTGCTGCGATTCATGGGGTCACAAAGAGTCGGACACGACTGAGCAACTGAACTGAACTGAATGTGTACTTTTCTCTCTTGACAGTGACAAACCATGTTTGATATGCTTGATATCATCTATATTATATCTGTTGTGATATAAGGAATTTGGGAGAATTGAAAGCTTTGATCTCTGCCTTTTTCCTTCAGATATTTTGTTTGTTATTTATTAATGCATTAGCTTTTCTAATATGACTTTCAGAAGTAGTCACATATTTTATAGACTGATTTTTCTTAAGACAAAGAATAAATATTCTTATTTTTTCCTCCTCCAAAATGCAAGGGAGTAAGAAAGAGACTTTGCATTTGCAAGATCTAAAAATGATTTTAAATATTTAATTGTTTACTTTCTGAAAGAGGAAGAGAGGAGAAATGGAATATGAGACTTGGTTGTAAGGATAAAACCCAAAAGTAGGCAAAGGATCAGGGTAGGAAAAGATAAGAAGGAAATAAAACAGGAGAAGGCAGTTACCAGAAGTAGGAACTCTGAACTTTAGTCTGTTTATCTGCACTCTAAAACTCATCTCTGCAGGTATTCTATGAGTCGAAACAGTCTCAGCTTTGAAAATACAAAATATCAGTCAACCATGATAGCCAAAGTAGTTGATATGATAGCATATCATACTTTATGATACTTTATGATAGCATAAAGTAGTTGTGTATGATGAAGTTTCAGCCACAGATAGTGACAATTTTTGTTGTTGTTGTTTAATAGACTTATTGAGGTCTCATTGATAAACAAAAAACTCGTCATAGTTAACATATCCAATTTGATGAGTTTGGACATGTGCATGCTGCTGCTGCTGCTGCTAAGTCGCTTCAGTCGTGTCCGACTCTGTGCGACCCCATAGACGGCAGCCCACCAGGCTCCCCCGTCCCTGGGATTCTCTAGGCAAGAACACTGGAGTGGGTTGCCATTTCCTTCTCCAGTGCATGAAAGTGAAAAGTGAAAGTGAAGTCGCTCAGTCATGTCTGACTCTTAGCGACCCCATGGACTGCAGCCTACCAGGCTCCTCCATCCATGGGATTTTCCAGGCAAAAGTACTGGGGTGGGGTGCCATTGCCTTCCCCGGACATGTGCATACATCCATGAAAACCGTCATTGGATAATCAAGGTAATAAAAATATTAACTCCAAAAGTTTCCTTAGGCTCCTAGGGTTTTGTTGTTTGTTTTGTGGTAAGAACATTTAAAATAAGATGCAGACATCTCTTCAAGACCCTGATTTCTATTCTTTTGGATTTGTACCCAGAAATGAGATTGGTACGTCATATAGTATAGTATGAAGTTTTGATGATGTAAGTGTATATGTCTCTATGTAGGGATAACTCAAGTTTCCAGTAGCTGTTACCCAAACAGCAAATATTAGAAGAAACTTAGAAGGAAATGGCAACCCACTCCAGTGTTCTTGCCTGGAGAATCCCAGGGATGGGGAGCCTGGTGGGCTGCCGTCTATGGGGTCGCAGAGTCGGACACGACTGAAGCAACTTAGTAGCAGCAGCAGCAATGGGTCACAATTGGAGCTTTTGTGCATGTATGCTTCTTTTAGTTATAAGGGGAAAATTCTCTTGTGTTACCAGCTAATTGTTTCACCCCTTTGTCTCATTTTTCTTATCTGTCTTCTAGACAGATTTTGAAAAAGAGATTGGAGAGTAGAAGAAAGGTTTTAAATTGTTTCCTGGCATATATCAGTAGGACTTGGCTAGGGCATTTTTTTGGCTCTCCTTATAAACACTTGTTAGCAGAGGGCTAATGAGGCTGGCTAGGCTAGTGGTTCGAACCCCTAATCGTGTGCTGTTACATTCAAAAGCCTGTCTCTAAACAGTCATTGAATACATACCTTTGAATATGAGGATAAGTGAACACAAACCTACCCTGTTCTGGAAGAAGTCCAGAGTACATACTCTAAAGGGTTAGTAGCAACATCTTTACAGAAAAAGGACATCCCATGGCCCAGTTGGAAACCACAGAAAATGCTTCGGCTAATCCAACATGCCTCACTTTTCCTAACCAATCACCTTGTTGGCTTTATTCTCTCCAAAATAGCCATTACTAATCAGAATCAGCTTTTCACCTATGAGCTAAAAGCAACACAGTGATTTCTGCTGGCCTTTCTCCTCATGCTATGGCCCCAGTATTTGGATCTCTGAAATAATCTCATTTGTGTTACAGAGCTCTCACCTGGAAGACAGTGAATCCGCAGCGTTACTTTGCTGTGAATGTGAAGACTCAGAAATCTTTAGTGATTCCAATGTACGTAGGTATTTGTCTTTCTACAGCCTTTGGTGATTCAGGTGAAAGTTTTTAGAGTAAATTTGGCTCTTCAGTGCAGCTGAGATAGTGCTAGTTATTTTATCTTTATCTGTTTGGCCTAACTCAGCCAAATAGCTTGGGAAGGCAAATAAGTGACTTGGAATGAGCGTATGTATAAATAGTCTGGTATATGTGTATGTGTAATAATCTCCCCTCAAAGCATATCTATCAAAGTAGATAAATGCTGTGCCCTGGAACCTTAAGTAAATCTTCTTCACTAAGGAATGTGGTTGTTTTTGTGGGTTTTTCACATTTTTTTATGGTCTTTTCCCTGTGACAGCTGGTATTGGTGCTGCCACTGGACCTTTATTCCCCACATACAAAGACCTAACATATCCTGGCTGTTGATAACGTTAAGACAAAGTAGTGTTATAAATCTTAGAGAGTCAGCCAGATCATCTCGAACTTAGAACTATCTAACTACATTTCATGAGGTATTGTAAATTGTATTGATCTCATCTGGAGCCTGGCCTGCTACAGTCCATGAGGTCGCACAGAGCTGGACGTGACTTAGCCACTGAACAACATCTGATCCCCAGCATAGTTTTCTGATTATTGCAAATTGCCCACGGAATCAGGCTGAAGTTAGAGAATGACTTAAGTTGACTACATATTGCTTTCAGTAGGATAACTACCTTTGTAAGCCATAGTTCAAACTAGGTTTTACAAACCTCGATCATAAAATCTGGATTCTGTCTATTCCAGAATGCTTATTGTGCATAGTAGATATTCTATAAGTATTGTTAAAGTTTCACCAATGGAAACTCTGTCTCAAAGTTGTGCCTATCAAGTATACCAGCATAGTACTGTCTGCTTTAAACTGTCTTTACTTCACCTTCATGGCACAGTGAAGGTGATAATTGGTTTAGGACCTTGTTCAACCATTATGTTGATTCATCTGGTTGCACTTCATTCCGCACTGATGAAGAGTCTGAAATGGCATGAAGTCAAGTTACTGTGACTCACTAATAACTCACTTCCCTAGGACTTGAAAACATTAATGAATTCACACGAACACTCATTTATTATCTACACGTAGCAGATGACAGACTGAGGGTGGAAAGGTTATATTCTTTGCCTAGTGTTGTGCGATAAGCAGGAGCAGCACTGACATCAGATCTTAGCTGGCAGCCGTCGGTGAGCGAATTATCGGCAGGCAGCATCATCAGTGATGGAACGTGCACTGGTCTCCTTACACGTAGTATCCTACAAGATTTATTTGGTTCAGTCTGCAGTGGAGTCCTCTGCCCTTGGACTGAGGATGTTTTTAATCCTTCTTGTTTTGGCTGATTTTTGTCTTACAGAGATCAGTGCATGGCAGTCCACATAAAGATTTTTATGAAGTTGGACATGTAGGGAAAAGATTCTAGTTTTAATAGTTTTCTCTATTAGGAAAAATTAGATGGATATATATATTTGCAATTACTCTGGATTGCTTGATTTATTAAAATATTTATTTATTTATTGGCTGTGCTGGGCCTTCAGTGCTGCAAGCGGGCTTGCTCAGGTTATGGGGGGCGAAGGCTACTCTCTAGCTGTGGTGTGCGGGCTCTCAGGCACGTGGGCTCGATAGTCACAAGTTCAATGACCCTAGAGCATGCTGACCTCAGTTGTTGTGGCAAATGGGCTTAGTTGCCCCATTGCTTGATTTTATTGCCAGAACTTTCAGTCATTTAAGTCAGGTTTGTTGCCTCTCCAAGAGGCAAAAGTGGTTTCATGTACTTGACTGGCTTCACCAGTGAAGGTACTGGATCCTCCTGTTTTGTTTGTTCAAGGAGTATTTCCCACACTTTTTTTTTTTTCTCACCTTCCCATTCCCACTCTCCACATCAAAGGAGATTGAAAAGGTCCTTCCCAATTTGAAGGTTTAAACTCTAAAGCAAAATTATTTGCAGAGCAAACTGACTGAAATCCCCACTTTGGATTTTCTTCAAAGAAAATGGTAGGGATCTTGGTAACTTTGAAATAGAAGTTAACTTGTAATGAAAAGTAGAAGATAAAGAACTTTTTCAGTCAACCCTGGGATAACAGAAATATGAACTTTGGTCAGGTATATTCATTACTTTACTTACGCATGGATTCATTCATTCACCAAGTTTTGATTGATTCTCGTGTACAAATTCCCAGTCCCAAGGCTGTGGGAGTTAGGCATAAAATATCAAATCTACCGTAAGAGCAAACATACAGCTACAAGGTAAATAAGGTCTGAGAATCGAATGTAAAACATGGTGACTGTAGTTAACATTGTATTTTACAATTGAAATTGCTAAAAGAGCAGAACTTAAATGTTCTCACTAATGTATATATATATATTATATATATATAACCTGTGCTGCTGCTGCTAAGTCACTTCAGTCGTGTCCGACTCTGTGCAACTCCATAGACGGCAGCCCAACAGGCTCCCCCGTCCCTGGGATTCTCCAGGCAAGAACACTGGAGTGGGTTGCCATTTCCTTCTCCAATGCATGAAAGTGAAAAGTGAAAGTGAAGTCGCTCAGTTGTGTCCGACTCTCAGTGACCCCATGGACTGCAGCCCACCAGGCTCCTCCATCCATGGGATTCTCCAGGCAAGAGTACTGGAGTGGGGTGCCATTGCCTTCTCTGTATATAACCTGTATATATACATATATATTACTTATGTATAGATATACTCACCAATACTAATATATAAAGTATTAACCAAATGAGGGGAATTGTTTCACAATGTATTCATATATAAATCACCACAGTGTACACTTTAAATAGCTTACAATTTTATTTGTCAATTATACCCCCAGTAAAGTGGAAATTAAAAAGAATTTACTCTAGGAGAATGTATAATCTACCGTTCAACAGATTAGTCTCATGGTATTCATGGAAATGCAGTACATGGGGAGAAGAGAAGAGATCTGTGGGTGAGTTGAAGGAGATTTGGCTGGAGGCAGAGAAGGGATGAGGGCTTGGAAGAGGGCTGGCTGCCTGACATCTCCTGAGGGTTTCATGAAAGAGAGGAGAGGAATGTAGAGAGACCTCTGCCCCTTCCCTGGCCCCACTCAGCCTCTAGGGAACCAGATACAGGGTATAAGCAGAAGCAGCTAATTCTCCCTCTGCTATGCACAGGGTCGCTGGAGGCTTCCATAATGGGAAGAGGGACTGCCTGCCCTAGAGCGCGGTCAACCTGTGACTGAAAGAGGTCACAAAGGAAGAAGACACTGGCCCAAGCAGCAGGAGTTTCACTTTGGCTCCAGATAAGGAAGAATGTCAGAGAAGGCAATGGCACCCCACTCCAGTACTCTTGCCTGGAAAATCCCATGAATGGAGGAGCCTGGTAGGCTGCAGTCCATGGGGTCGCTGAGAGTCGGACACGACTGAGCGACTTCACTTTCACTTTTCACTTTCATGCATTGGAGAAGGAAATGGCAACCCACTCCAGTGTTCTTGCCTGGAGAATCCCAGGGACAGGGGAGCCTGGTGGGCTGCCATCTATGGGGTCGCACAGAGTCGGACACGACTGAAGCGACTTAGCAGCAGCATCAAGGAAGAATGTAAACAGGGACTAGAGCAGGGTGGGTACTGGTGGCTGCAGCAGCCCCTGAAGACTCCCGAGGGTTCTCTTCGTTTCCCATCCTCATGAAGGGAAAGAGCTCTGCCTGACCTGGGTTTCCAGTTATGGTGATTGTGGGCTTCAGCTGAAACAACTGGATTCATCCCCATTGTAGGGTTATTTCTTCCCTAGCCTATAGGTCAGGAAAATGCTTGTTGTGTTAGTTTATCTCCTAAGAATACAACTTAATTCTTTCTCTCCTTTCTCTGCTCTTCTGACTCCTCCCCTACCCTACCAGGCTGTAAGAGGGATGGATACTCCTTTTCTTGGATATTATATCCTTGGAGGGAATGCACTTTCCCTGTGTGCAATCAAAACACATTTTGTGTTTGAATAGCCCAGTAAAAGGGATAGGTCTTAGCTTTTTGTTGTTAAAGAAAGAAAAGGAAAGCTACCCTCTAGAATTGAATATGGAAAAGGCAGATGAAAAGAAAGAAAAATCTAAAATGTAAAAATTATTTGGTTTAGAATACTTTACATTTTTTTTTATTTCACAATATTGTGTTGGTTTTGCCATACATCAACATGAATCTACCACGGGTGTACACGAGTTCCCCATCCTGAACCCCCCTCCCACCTCTCTCCCTGTACCATCCCTCTGGGTCATCCCACTGCACCAGCCCCAAGCATCCTGTATCCTGCATCGAACCTGGACTGGCGATTCATTTCTTATATGATATTATACATGTTTCAATGCCATTCTCCCAAATCATCCCACCCTTCCTTCTCCCACAGAGTCCAAAAGACTGTTCTAAACATCTGTGTCTCTTTTGCTGTCTCGCATACAGGGTTGTCGTTACCATCTTTCTAAATTCCATATATATGCGTTAGTATACTGTATTGGTGTTTTTCTTTCTGGCTTGCTTCACTCTGTATAATAGGCTCCAGTTTCATCCACCTCATTAGAACTGATTCAAATGTATTCTTTTTAATGGCTGAGTAATACTCCATTGTGTATATGTACCACTGCTTTCTTATCCATTCATCTGCTGATGGACATCTAGGTTGTTTCCATGTCCTGGCTATTATAAACAGTGCTGCGATGAACATTGGGGTACACATGTCTCTTTCAATTCTGATTTCCTCCGTGTGTATGCCCAGCAGTGGGATTGCTGGGTCATAAGGCAGTTCTATTTCCAGTTTTTTAAGGAATCTCTACACTCTTCTCCATAGTGGCTGTACTAGTTTGCATTCCCACCAACAGTGTAAGAGGGTTCCCTTTTCTCCACACCCTCTCCAGCATTTATTGCTTGTAGACTTTTGGATCACTGCCATTCTGACTGGCGTGAAATGGTACCTCATTGTGGTTTTGATTTGCATTTCTCTGATAATGAGTGATGTTGAGCATCTTTTCATGTGTTTGTTAGCCATCTGTATGTCTTCTTCGGAGAAATGTCTGTTTAGCTCTTTGGCCCACTTTTTGATTGGGTCGTTTATTCTTCTGGAATTGAGCTGCAAGAGTTGCTTATATATTTTTGAGATTAGTTCTTTGTCAGTTGCTTCATTTGCTATTATTTTCTCCCATTCTGAAGGCTGTCTTTTCACCTTGCTTATAGTTTCCTTTGTTGTGCAGAAGCTTTTTAATTTTAATTAGGTCCCATTTGTTTATTTTTGCTTTTATTTCCAATATTCTGGGAGGTGGGTCATAGAGGATCCTGCTGTGATTTATGTTGGAGAGTGTTTTGCCTATGTTCACCTCTAGGAGTTTCATAGTTACTGGTCTTACGTTTAGATCTTTAATCCATTTTGAGTTTATTTTTGTGTATGGTGTTAGAAAGTGCTCTAGTTTCATTCTTTTACAAGTGGTTGACCAGTTTTCCCAGCACCACTTGTTAAAAGAGATTGTCTCTTCTCCATTGTATATTTTTGCCTCCTTTGTCAAAGATAAGGTGTCCATAGGTGCGTGGATTTATCTCTGGGCTTTCTATTTTGTTCCATTGATCTATATTTCTGTCTTTGTGCCAGTACCAAACTGTCTTGATGACTGTGGCTTTGAGGTAGAGCTTAAAGTCAGGCAGGTTGATTCCTCCAGTTCCATTCTTCTTTCTCAAGATTGCTTTGGCTATTTGAGGTTTTTTGTATTTCCTTACAAATTGTAAAATTATTTGTTCTAGCTCTGCGAAAAATACCATTGGTAGCCTGATAGGGATTACATTGAATCTATAGATTTCTTTGGGTAGTATACTCGTTTTCACTATATCTATTCTTCTGATCCATGAACATGGTATATTTCTCCATCTCTTAGTGTCCTCTTTGATTTGTTTTATAGTTTTCTATACATAGGTCTTTAGTTTATTTACGTAGATATATTCCTAAGTATTTTATTCTTTTTGTTGCAATGGTGAATGGAATTGTTTCCTTATTTCTCTTTCTATTTTCTCATTATTAGTGTATAGGAATGCAAGGCATTTCTATGTGTTGATTTTATATCCTGCAACTTTACTATATTCATTGATTAGCTCTAGTAATTTTCTGGTGGAGTCTTTAGGGTTTTCTATGTAGAGGATCATGTCATCTGCAAACAGTGAGAGTTTTACTTCTTCTTTTCCAATCTGGATTTCTTTTATTTCTTTTTATGCATGATTGTTGTGGCCAAAACTTCCAAAACTATGTTGAATAGTAATGGTGAAAGTGGGCATCCTTTTCTTGTTCCTGACTTTAGGGGAAGTGCTTTCAAGTTTTCACCCTTGAGGATAATGTTTGCTGTGGGTTTGTCATATATAGCTTTTATTATGTTGAGGTATGTTCCTTCTATTCCTGCTTTCTGGAGAGTTTTTATCATAAATGGATGTTGAACTTTGTCAAAGGCTTTCTCTGCATCTATCGAGATAATCATATGGCTTTTATTTTTAAATTTGTTAATGTGGTGTATTACATTGATTGATTTGTGGATATTAAAGAATCCTTGCATCCCTGGGATAAAGCCCACTTGGTCATGGTCTATGATCTTTTTAATGTGTTGTTGGATTCTGATTGCTAGAATTTTGTTAAGGATTTTTGCATCTCTGTTCATCAGTGATATTATCCTGTAGTTTTATTTTTTTTGTGGCATCTTTGTCAGGTTTTGGTATTAGGGTGATGGTGGCCTCATAGAATGAGTTTGAAAGTTTACCTTCCTCTGCAATTTTCTGGAAGAGTCTGAGTAGGATAGGTGTTAGGTCTTCTCTAAATTTTTGGTAGAATTCAGCTGTGAAGCCGTCTGGACCTGGGCTTTTGTTTGCTGGAAGATTTCTGATTACAGTTTCAATTTCCGTGCTTGTGATGGGTCTGTGAAGATTTTCTTTTTCTTCCTGGTTCAGTTTTGGAAAGTTGTAGTTTTCTAAGAATTTGTCCATTTCTTCCAAGTTGTCCATTTTATTGGCATATAATTGCTGATAGTAGTCTGTTATGATCCTTTGTATTTCTGTGTTGTCTGTTGTGATCTCTCCATTTTCATTTCTAATTTTTATTGATTTGATTTTTCTCCCTTTGTTTAGAATACTTTACATTTTTAAACTTTGGGCTTGCATTCTCTTCTAGGGTGGGGCAGGTGTCTTAGAATATAACAGTACCCTTCTAGTGGCAACATCTACGGAGGTTTGCACATGCAGTAGGGTAAGAGAATTGCTTTGGGAGAGAGAGAATATTTAACTTGGCTAATACTAAATTCAAGATGAAGGATTATAGAATATTAATGTTATTAGCATTAAGATAAACCCTGGTTCAAATAAGTAGCCAGCCTATGGTTTGAAGATAGGAGTCTTAATCTTCAGGTTTCTTTGGAAGCATCCTAGTTTTCATGTATGTTTTAAGTCTTAGAATATGGTAGTGGTGTTGTTTAGTTGCTAAGTCATGTCCAACTCTTTTTGATCCCATGGACTGTGTCCTGACAGGCTCCTCTGTCCGTAGGATTTCCCAAGCAAGAATGCTGGAGTGGGTTGCCATTTCCTTCTCCAGGGGATCTTCCCAACCCAGGGATCGAACCTTTGTCTCCTTCATTGCAGGTGGAATTCTTTACTGCTGAGCCACCAGGGAAGCCCAGAATATGGTGTATGGAATGATAAAATTAATGAATAATTTGTTGGCTTAAAAAGTAAAACTACACTTAGGAGGGGAGAACTGGAAATTGCTAAGAAATCTACTTTTCTAAATCTCTAGAAATTGTGAGCACAAACAAGATGTTTGTAGATAAACCTACAGCTACAGTGATAACAAACTGGTTGGATGGAAAGTGATGATGATATGCGGGCCAGCGAGCATGTGCATCTGGTCATTTCTGATGATTTGTGTTTACCCTCTTCCTTTCAGCTCCTTGTACTGTGTGTGTATTTTATTTCTTTTTCAGACTCACTTGCAGAGACACCATTTCACTAGCCAACACACACAAATGTAAAAAGAATTTAAAAAGGAAAATTCATTGCTAAGGCCGTGTGGGTTTTATTACGAGTTTCAAATGGCCAGTTAGCCAACAACGAACAGCTGTCTGACCAGAGTTCAGAATGATTTGAGTTTTTTCTGCCTCATTTCTGCTGCATAGCAAAGAGATTGCTGACTAGAGCACCTGATCAGAAAACAGGTTAAAAGTGTTGCTAGTGGCAGAAACAGCTTCACTGTGAACAGTATTCCTATTTTTCTCCCTTGGAGGGACTCTGATCCAAATCATTATGCCAGTAGAAAGCTTATGATAACTTTTGTTGTTGTTATTCCAGAATAAGGCATATCTCAACTGTTTTTATCCTAGAATAACAAATGAGAACTAATGTTCAAATGAAGTGACTTAGCATAGCATAGCATAGCATTCTTTTTTTTAAAGTCTTAAGTGATTTGAAGAGAAATGAGATTTGTAGTAATCTTTGGTACAAAGGCTACTTTAAAAATTAGCTTTATAGTTTAACTCAGCGGTTCTCCTCTTGGCTGCATGTTAGAATCTTCTGGTGACCTTTTAAAATAATTTAATAACAGGGTCTTACCTCAGTCCAGTTAAACCAGGATCTCTGAGTGGGACCCAGATATTGGTATTTTTTATAGGCTTCCAGGATTATTCTAATATGAATCCAGGATTGTGAAAATGAAAGTGTTAGTCTCTCAGTCATGTCCGACTCTGCAATCCCATGGACTGTAGGCTGTCAGGCTCCTCTGTCCACAGAGTTCTCCAGGCAGGAATACTGGAGTGGGTTGCCATTCCCTTCTCCGGGGGAATCTTTCCAACCAGGGATTGAACCCAGGTCTCCTGCATTGCAGGCGGATTCTTTACCAGCTGAACCACTAGGGAAGGGTTTAGAACCACTGTTTTAACTCTAGCTATGCTAATTTTTTTTTTACCTCCAGTCAGAGCTCCAATCTATGACATTTGTAACCTGTAAAGAGTGAATAAAATGTAAGATGGAGTGGAATAATAAGAGTTGACTGTATACATTTGCTACCTCAGGTAGAATGCAGCTAACTTTTATTCAGTGAAATTCCCTGGCTAGGCTTCTGTTAAAAAGAGAAGCAAGATACTGAAATTAGGTGGGTCAAATCCTCAGTAAACCTGTGTCAATAAGGGGTAAAGTTTTCTACAAGACTACTAAGACTTACTCTTCTTGAGTCAACAGTGCTAGGATCTGACATAGAAAAGAATCAAAGAGCACTTTTACACTTTGTGAATTATATTTTTATTAAAATAAAATATACATAAGAAAGGTGTACTTTTACGTTTATCTTGAATTTTCACAAACTGGAGTTTTTACAAACACACCAAGAAACTGTGTCACCTGGACCTAGATCAAGAGACTGAGTATTACTACACCCCTCCACCAGTTCCTCTTCCTCCATCATCCCCCTTCTTGGTTCCTTCCCATCACTACTCACCCTCTGGCCCTCACCCCCTAGAGATAACCACTCTCCTGACTTTTTGACCATATGATTTTGATGTAGGCATCAAGCTATGCTCTTTAGATGACCTCTCTGAACTCCAGAATCAGGGATAAGCATTGTGTAATCTTTTAAAAAAAATGTAATTGGAGGATAATTGCTTTACAATGTTGTGTTGGTTTCTGCTGTACAACATGAATCAGCCATAAGTATACATATATCCTCTCCATCCTGAGCCTCCCCCCGCCCCCTATCACCCCACCCCTCTAGGTCATCACAGAGCACTGAGCTGAGCCCCCTTTGCTCTGCAGCAGCTTCCCACTAGCTGTCTGCTTTACACATGGCAGTGCACATCGGTCAGTGCTACTCTCTCAACCTGTTCCACCCTCTCTTCCCCCCAACTCCATGTCCACAAGTCCATTTTCTACATTTGCATGTCTATCGCTGCCCTGCAAATTAGGTTCATCAGTACCATTTTTCTAGATTCCATATATAGCATCATGTAATCTTTAAAGAGTTCAGGCTAAGATTCTAACAGCCTGAGTCAGAGTCCCAGCTCATAGTTAAGTCACTCTTACTGGCTGTGTGACTCCACTTCACTAAGCCTTACTTCCCCAATCTGTAAAACAGGTGTAACAATAGCACCTGTCTCATAGAGTTGTTAGAATTAAATGAGATGGTTTTTGGGTCTGGCACATTATCTTTCCTGAGAGCAGAGGCAGATATAGGATTCCCTGATGTCATCATCTCTTCAGCAGAGTCAGGACAATGCCACACTTGTCCATGGGCACAATTGAGTTCATAGTCCAGCTCTGGGGGGAAGGAGGAGGGAAAAGTGGGCATCCTGACTGTCTTTGCTTCTCTTCACCATCCTTGGTTTGGCCTGTGGCATGACTAACTTGTGGCGACCTGTAAAATATGTTATTTAAATTCATAAAATGACTACTGAAAGGCCAGAAACTTTTTCTTGTTCATCTTAGTATTTGCCATAGTGCCTGTGATTTGCAAGTTGATTTGCAAGTTGCGTGTAGTTTTGTGTCTCGGCTAAAGGAATCTGAAAACGATGCTTCCAGCACATCTTGTTTTCCTTTGCTGGATTTGTATTGGTCTGGTTTCTGGTCCTTCTTTTGACCAGAGACATATTTTTGAGACATCCAGCATGAGACTATGCAGAATGTAGCAGTTAAACAACTACAGGCAGAAACCAAGAACTTGGCCTAATTTATAAAATCAACCAAATAAAAGCTCTAGCTGAGTTATCCTGCTTCCATGAACTGAGGCCAAGCCCTGATCAGGTATATTTTCCCTTTGTTTTGGTTTAGGAGAACAGGCAGAGCAGGAGATGGCAGGACTTGTAGGTTTTTCATAAATAAAATTGTACAGACTTTAAAAAAAATTATAGCTTGGAAATAATTTGCCCTTTGAAAGGTTAGTGAGACAATTTGTTGAGCATTTACTATTTACTGGATGTGCTAAGTGATTTTCTTATTACATAGTCTAAAATCCAAGTCTCTGAGCATAAGTACTTTCAGTATTTCCCATTTAAAGTTGAGAAGACATAAAGTTGCCTAAGATATGTGATCATGCTGATATTGGGACCCAAGTCTGCCTGACACTCCCTGCTTGAGCTCTTAACCTTGTGCTGGATTGCCTTTACCCTTGAATAGAATGTTGTTCTCCTGCTAGGGAGTCAAGAGCAAATGGAATAGTAAGTCTTAACTCTGGCTTTGCAGCAGAATAATCTTGAAACTTTGCAGAAATATAGACAATCAAATCTCACTTTAGGAAGTTCCTAGTTCAGTGTATCTTAAATAAGCTCAACATTTTTATTATTTACAAAGATCCATAGGTGGTTCTTTGTGCAGCCAGAGTTAAGAATAGTGATTCATAGAGATTTCTTCAGTTAAGACTCTGAGCTCTCAGGTTTGATCCTTGGTTAGGGAACTGGACCCTGCATGCTGCAACTAAATGTCCCCGTGTGCAGCCAAATAAGTAAATAAAAATTTATGAATATTTTTTAAAAAACTTAAGTACTTTGGACTTACTTCTTGGTCCAATGGTTAAGTATCTGCCTACAAATACAGAGGACATGGGTTTGAACCCTAGTACAGAAGATTCCACATGCTACAGGGAAACTAAGCCAGCCACAGCTACTGATCCCACTCTTTAGAGCCCATACGCCGCAACAAGAGAAACCACCACAGTGAGAAGCCCGCACCCTGCAACTAGAAAATAGCCCCTACTCGCTGTAACTAGAGAAAGCCTGGAAGCAGCAACCAAGACCTAGTGCAGCCAAAAAAAATTAAAAATAAAGATGTCTTTAAAGAAAAAGAATAGTGGTTCATAGAAGTTCCCTAGGGAAGAATTATAAGTACAGATTTGGGGGCATTTGAAGACTGAATTTGGAATATTATAAAGACATATTGTTGTTAGAAATGTAGAGGAGGAGGTAGCATAATAACAATCAAGTTTTGTGTTTTAGGAAGTAAGATAGTATTTATCACCAGAAATTGGATACATCACCGGGCTATTTTGTAGCCAGATTGATTTTCCATTCTTTCTATGAATTTCTAGAGTACTGCCACTGTTACGCTCAAGCAGTCCTCCTCAGCTTAGTTTGCTCTCCCAGTCTGTTTTCTCTGTGCTGGCGGTGAAATCCCGATTTCAGAGCTATTAGGCAAGAACTATTAACCTTGGAGAGAGCAGTAATGGCTCTGATTAAGATGTCATGGGAGAGTTGTAAACTTAACGAATTCTTAACCTCAGTGGGTCTTGTCTTCTGAGCTCCTTGTACTGTCTTTGTTTGTGTTTTTGTAATCTCACAGTGTGCTTTGGCCCTAGGGAAAGTCTAGTCTTTCTTCCTTCCACTTTACAATTAAGAAAGTTAAGTTACAAAGGCCATGACTTCTGAGAACTGTAACTGAAACAATGGCTTAACATTTGTTGAGCACAAACCATGTGCCTCACTCTGTGCTAAATGTTTCTACGTGTATTCTCTCATACTACATCTCTGATATGAGTAGTTATTTATCCCTGTTTTCAGATAAGAAAACTGAGCTCATTAATTCTACTCTTACTCAGTTTCAACATGTGATTGTGCCATGAAGAATACAAATGGGAAAATAGTAATAAAGAATAACTAGGCAGAATTGCGATTTAGATAATCAAGAAGGGCCTAACATGGTGATATTTTAGTTCAAAATCGTTTTGAAGTTTACTTAGTGTCATATCTAGTAAGTAGTAAATTTCAAGTCTGATTCTGAAAGTTCTGCTCACCATGCCTGCTGCCTGTCAGACTTGTACTTGAAACCTACCCCAGGTTTGTGACTCTCCTCTCTGGTCTGACCAGCATTCATACCATGACACTGTACCAAGTTTCCAGAAGGGGCATCCTAAAGGAAGAAATTACAACAGTAAGATAATTTTTTCAGAAGTTTGCCTCCTAAAATGCTTCTTTAAAAAGAGCCCTAGGAGGCAGCATAGAGAAGGGGGAGCAACAAAGGTGGCGAGTAGTATGTGAATTTTAGCAAATGATAGAAAGATGCAAAGAAGCTGAGCATCTCTGCTGTAAATACACTAGATATATTTGCACAAGGAAGTGCCCTCTTGGCATGCATGGGCTGGGGTGGATGTTCCACTTGGAATCAACATCTTATTTCCTGGCCTTGCTGCTGCTGCTAAGTCGCTTCAGTTGTGTCTGACTTTGTGCGACCCCATAGACAGCAGCCTACCAGACTTCTCTGTCCCTGGGATTCTCCAGGCAAGAACACTGGAGTGGGTTGCCATTTCCTTCTCCAATGCATGAAAGTGAAAAGTGAAAGTACAGTCGCTCAGTTGTGTCCAACTCTTAACGACCCCATGGACTGCAGCCTACCAGGCTCCTCCATCCATGGGATTTGCCAGGCAGGAGTACTGGAGTGGGTTGTTCCTGGCCTTGAACTTAATTTGAAGGCCCTGATATAGGGACCCAAGCAGAAGACTGCTCATGGAAGATGCTAAGAAATGTTAGATGGTGCCTAGAACCTCAAGGTGCTTGGGAAGAATGTAGAAGGAAGGAAAGGGGAGGGAAAGGATGGAGGGAAACAGTCTTGAAATACCATCTTGAATTTAAATGCTGCAGTCTTCTTCTCACTCTGCTATAATGCTTGATTTGCCAAGTTATTGTCTTAGAATTTTCCAGCAGAGGCCTCTGCATTGCCCTTTGCTCCAAAAGAATTTGTTCACTTACTCTTTTTTTCCTCCCAGGAAATAACAGTTCTTCGGCTGGTCAGTTCCTGTAGAAGTGTGATGCAAATTTTTAGATTCTGGATTATGAGCTATTTAGATGTAAATAGTGCCTAGTATAATTTTCTGTTTGGAAAGATTTGTGCTTGATATTCATGTATACATCTTACTTGATTGTATTGGTAAAGGTTATAAATTGATTAGATCCTGGCAGTCTGACAGTTTAGTTATAATAATGCTTAAACTCTTTGACCCAGAAATCTAATTCTTAAAAATTTCCTCTGAAGAGATTATTTAAAATGAAAAGTATATGTACTAACATAGTAATGAATATGTTTAGTAGTAGGAGGGAGGGGATAGTTAAGTCAACTATGGTAATATTAATTCAATGGATCCATTACAATGAAAAACATGAAAACTAATTCTATGAGAAATTATATTTGAAATGTTAAGTGAAAAAGTAAATAAATGGAAAAATTAAGTTGCAGCTCTACCTCACTCTTATTACAAAATAAATTATAGCCAAATCAGAAAATTAAAGGGCTCAGATGGTAAAGAATCTGCCTGCAATGCGAGAGACCTGGGTTCGATCCCTGGGTTGGGAAGATCTCCTGGAGGAGAGCATGGCAACCCCCTTCAGTATTCTTGCCTGGAGAATCCTCATGGACCAGAGGAGCCATGATTGAGTGACTAAGCATAGCATAGCACAACAAAGAATTAAATGTAAAAAAAAGTTGATATTACAAGTTAGAACATACAGGAGAAACTTTTTTCATAATCTTGGAGCAGGACAGACTTTTTAAAAACTATGACACAAAACTCAGAAACTGTAAAACAAACATTGATAAATTCAAATATAAGAAGTCAAAACTTCTACATTAAAGGATCCTATAAACAAACAACACATTGGGAGAAAGATTTTCAACACACGACAAAGATCTAATTTCTATAATAGATAATGTGTTCTATAATTTTTTAAAAGACCACAAAAAGTAATTAACAGACTTTCACAAAAAAGGATATACCAATGGCTCTTCAACATATGTAAAGATATTCAATAGTCTTCATAACCAATACCATTTTTTACCTCTCAGATTGGCAAAGGTCAAAAAATTTTGATAATTGCATTGTGTTGGCAGAATCACAGGGGAAGCAGCATTGCTATTTATTGTTGATGGGGTGTAAATTAAAATTGCCACCATTGAGGACAATTTAGAAATTATCTATCAAAATTCTGAATGCCCCTAGCATTTGCTCCAGAAATTTCACTAGGAGAAATTTATCCTCCATAAATATTCCTATATGTATAAAAATTGATATTCAGAGCTATTCATTGCAACATCATTTATAATAGCAAAAATTGGAAATATCCTAAATGTCCATCATGGAGTTTCCATGTGAACCAATGTGAAGTTATCTCCTATTGTGAAACAATACCACCAAGACAGCAACACCAGGACACAAAGCAGTATGTGTATCATTTGTGTAAAACAAACAAAAAACCCAAAACCAAAACAGGTGAAAAAAGAATATATTTAGATTCTCAAGTATGCTTAGATTGTATATGGTAATATACAAAAAATGGAAAACAGTAATTGCTTTTAGGGAGAAAAACTTGGCTGGGAAGCAGATATAAGGTAGATATTTATTACTCTATCATATTGTCCTTTTTTAAATTAAAAAAATTTATTGAAGTATAGTTGACTTTGAATATTAATTTCAGATGTATAACAGCGATTCAGTATTTTTATACATTCTGCACTATACAAAGTTATTATAACATGGACTATTCCCTATGCTGTATATTATATCCCCATGACTTACTTATTTTATAACTGGCAGTTTGTACCTTTTAATCCTCTTCACCTGTTTCATCCATCACCTGATTCTTAGTTTCCACTGATCTGGTCCTGAGCCTCTATCCTAAACTATTCTGCACCATTTAAGCCACCAAAAGCCATGCAGAACTTGCCTTGGTATTTCCTTCACTGGCTGTAGTGACACTGCCCTGAGTGGTCCCTATGCCTTAAGGGCATGACCTGAGTTTCCATGTTTTGTGTATATGGTTTAGTTCAGTTCAGTTGCTCAATTGTGTCAGATTCGTTGTGACCCCATGGACTGCAGCATGCCAGGCTTCCCTGTCCATCACCAGCTCCCAGAGCTTGCTCAAACTCATATCCATTGAGTTGGTGATGCCATCCAACCATCTCATCTTCTGTTGTCCCCTTCTCTTCCTGCCCTCAATCTTTCCCAGCATCAGGTCTTTTCCAAGGAGTCAGTTCTTCACATCAGGTGGCCAAAGTATTGAAGCTTCAGCATCAGTCCTTCCAGTGAATATTCAGGACTGATTTCCTTTAGGATTGACTGCCTTGATCTCCTTGCAGTCCAGGGGACTCTCAAGAGTCTTCTCCAACACCACAGTTCAGAAGCATCAATTCTTTGGCACTCAGCTTTCTTATGGTCCAACTCTTCACATCCATACACGACTACTGGAAAAACCATAGTTTTGACTAGATGGACCTTTGTTGGCAACGTAATGTCTCTGCTTTTTAATATGCTGTCTAGGTTGCTCATAGCTTTTCTTCCAAAGAGCAAGCGTCTTTTATTTCATGGCTGCAGTCATCATCTGCAGTTGCCCATGGAATTCTCCAGGCAAAAATACTAGAGTGGGTAGCCATTCCCTTCTCCAGGGGATCTTCCCAACCCAAGGACTGAACCCAGGTCTCCTGCATTGCAGGTGGATTCTTTACCGACTTAGCCATCAGGGAAGCCTGTGTGTGTGGTTACCTTTCACTTATTCTTTCAACAGATATGTACAGAGTACATCTGATGTGCTAAGACACTGTGCTGGTTGCTGGGGATAGTGTACTTATGACAAACATGGTTTCTCCTTGGGAAATTTACATTCTCCTAGAGAAAGTTGATTAAACAGCTAATTATTCAGTGACTTTATAAATTTTGATTGTGATAGATTCTGAAAAGAGGAAAGCATACCATCCTGTGAGAATATGGCCAGATGAGACTGACCTGCTTAAGGTTAATGGTCAAGGGAGGGCTTCCTTGGAGAACTGGTATTTTGAATTGTGCTCTGAAGGATGAGTCAGAGTCAACCAGAGAAATGTTGGGTGGAGAGAGTGGGGAAGAAAATACTTAGAGGTCAGGAAACTTATTCAAGAAATCAAAAGAAGGTCAGTGAGGTTGGAACATAGAAAATATGGAGGAAATAATACAAAATGATGCTGGCGAGGTCAGCACAGGCAAGATGATGCAGAGCCTTGTAAACTAAATTAAGGATCTTAGTCTTTATTAGGAGAAGGCAATGGCACCCCACTCCAGTACTCTTGCCATGGAGAATCCCATGGACAGAGGAGCCTGATGGGCTGCAGTCCATGGGGTCGCTAAGAGTCAGACATGACTGAGTGACTTCACTTTCACTTTTCACTTTCATGCTTTGGAGAAGGAAATGGCAACCCACTCCAGTGTTCTTGCCTGGAGAATCCCAGGGATGGGGGAGCCTGGTGGGCTGTCGTCTGTGGGGTCGCACAGAGTCGGACATGACTGAATCGACTTAGCAGCAGTAGCAGCAGCAGTCTTTATTAATCAGACAGGAAAAAACCATTGAAGAGTTTTCAGCTAGGGGTGTGAATAGGGTATCATTAGATCTACCTGGCTTTACTATGAAGAATGGACTTCCAATTGATTGACTGATTGATTTTAACCATAGACAGTTGGGCCTTGTTTTGTTTCTTTGTGATTTGATTTGGTTAACTCATTCGTTGGGCAAGAGTGCTCTTAATAAGAAGGCTTCCCAGATGAAACAATGGTAAAGAATCTCCTGCTAACATAGGAGATGCAGGAAATGTGAGTTTGATCCCTGGATTGGGAAGAGCCCCCTGGAGGAGGAAATGGCAACCCACTCCAGTATTCTTGCCTGGAGAATCCCATGGACAGGGGAGCCTGGCAGGCTGCAGTTCATGGGGTTTCAAAGAGTTGGACACAAAGACTGAACAGGCACGCACACTCTTAAGAAGAGGGAAGTTGACAGAAAGGCAGTATGGTGTGGTGGTGAAGAGTGTGTGACCCTGGATAAGTCTCTTTCCTCCTCTAAGTCTCAATTTCTTCATCCAAAGAATGGAGATAATAAATAATAATTCTGCCTCCTGGGGTAATTTTGAAGATTGAATGAGATAATGTCTGTGAAACACTTAGATTAAGGTTGGGAACACTGTAAACCTCTATTAAATGTTAGCCATTGTTGCAGTCTAATAATCCCATGAAGGATTTAACTGCTGCTCTGAGAACCACCCATTCTTGGTGGTCCATAAATGTGACTGCTTTCATGGAGTAGCTGGATGGAGTAGCTTTCCATCCAGCAGTCACAAGTGATCCTGTCTAGCCATCACTGCTGAGCTGTAGTTGTCTAGTCTAGTCAATTGGTAGAGAAACACCACACCTAACGTTTAATTTCACAAATGTCGCATGGAGATGGAAATGAAAGCTGAGGACTGGTAGCTTGCTTTAACCCTAGCTATGGTTTTGCTTTAAACCAAACCCTAGTATGGTTTTTGAAAGATTTCTAACACTTGCAGGAAATCAATAGAATGTAGTTGTTGCTTGGAAATGCCTGTTATCTCTTTGTTTCCCATAATACTAGGTAACTAATGTGTGTAATTATACAGCTGAGCAAGGATTCAGGTTGATCAAGGTTAATTGTTGACAGTATTTGAAATGTTAATAACGTCTCCTCTAAATCTGCTTTTCCAAAATAGATTGCTCCAGCTTCACAAAAGGTTTAAATGCCACTGATTTCTTCATTCAGTGAGATGTAATTCTAGGCCTGGAAACTGGGAGCTTCCAATTTAATGTTTTCTAAGAAATCAGTGCCCAGAAAATGTGTTTTCTTTTCTGCTTTAAAATTTGCCATATCATATGATTATAGAAATTCTCATTGCCTGACTTTTGTTATCATTGCCCATTCTCTAAAATTATACATTTCTGCCTTTGATTTATTTTATGGAACTAGGCAGAAGGGCTAAAGCATGCCATTTTTTAAGAGCCCTGGGAAGTTTGGGTAGATGGGAATCTATTCTGAAAGTTTGCAGTGGATTCTGAGTCTGCCTAAAAAATCTTTTTGTGTTTAAATATTTCTTCTATCTTGAGAACATAGGAAGGCAGAGTTTTAAAGGGAGTTTTGCTGCCAAATTCTACAGAGGGAAAAATTAAAAGTTTCTTATGTAGTCAATGAGATTTCCCTGCAATCAAGTTTACTTACTGAATTTGTCAGAGACTTCCTGTGGTGAGATGGTTCACAGATGGTGGATAATTCATTTTAAAAATAAAAGTGAGCTTTGTGTCTTGTTCTTTCTCTTGTCTAACATGATGTCTCCCCCTGCATAGCTGCCTTTTCTGTCTGTCTGTGCTCTAAGGGTCCACTCCAGTGTTCTTGCCTGGAGAATCCCAGGGACGGGGGAGCCTCGTGGGCTGACGTCTATGGGGTCACACAGAGTTGGACACGACTGAAGTGACTTAGCAGCAGCAGCAGTGCTCTAAGGGAAGACCCAAAAGTATTACTAAATTGTTCTGGCAGCAGAGAAAGTACTGGGTGAGGAAGGAGTTGACCAAAAATAGGGCTTTCCCTAGCTGTTGCAGGAAGATAAACAGAGGTTCTACCATATGTAACTACCTTCTTTAAAATGATTAACTAATGTGTTATGTAGCATTACTATTAAAACCTAACATGGTATGGTGATCTAAAAAAATGCTTGCATATAGACCCTGTAGCTGTTGGTTTTTAATGTACTCATTCATTATGTTTTTGTTTGTCTTTCATTGTTTTGTGTTTTCCTATCCAGGTTTAAAAAGCTATATTGAGGAATGTAGCACATCACAGTGTGTGTTACCTGGAACTTCCTGGGGACTGAACGTTTAATTCCTGTAGAAATTTGTTTACCAAAATTTTAGAAAAATGACTGTGTGGGAAAGTCAAGTTTATTTTATGTGTTGACTGTTATTTAAAATCAGAAAAGTAACTTAATCCTCACTCCTCTTCATCAACCACTTAGTATGTATCATACACTACTCTAGCTGCTTAAGGTACATCTGTAAACAAACTCAGAAAGCACTTCCCTGTAAAAGCATGTTACCATTTCACCTTCTACTTCTGCCAAGGGAAGAGCTGGGTTCAAATCTAACGTGACTGCGTGTTGTCTCTGACCTTGCGACATTACTTTTTTAAACATAGTAATCAAGTTGTCCTGTTGTCATTCATTTGGAAAATGAATGATGCTTAGAAATCATCCCTTGCTTTGGTTCTGTAAGACGAAATTTTCTTGTTAACTACTTAGATTTGTACTCAGAAGAGCTTTATGCAAAATAAAGAAATTTTGTCCCAGGATTTTCCTATATATGTTCCCTAGTGTGTTCTTACAGCTGACCTGGCTTAACATGAGCAACAATTTGTAGTAAGTAAGCCAAGACCACAGAGTTTATGTTTATAGAATTTAATCTCACACATCATCAGAGTTGAGGGGAATGATGGAGGAAATGAAGTAACAGAATCCTCTAGGTATATAGCTGCTACATTTTTGGTATGGTCTGCTTTCCTTCTGGGAGCTTATTTGCTCTACTTCATGTGATTCTAGGGGGCCTGACAATCACTTGGTCCTGCTTTTCTACCACTGGGATGGTCATATGCCCATACACCCATGTCAGACTGGTCAAAGTACCCCTTTTCCCTGGATACCATGATTGGTCCACACAGCGTCAATTAGAGTCCTGTTGAGAGAGAGAGATGGATGCTGGGGATAAAAAGTTTAAGTTCTGTTTTCTGGACTCTCTGCTTAAGTGAATGATATATGCTGGATGTGGTTGGTGGTCATCTTACTGCCACATAGAGATAGTCAGCCTAAGAAGAGGAAGCAGGCAGAGCCCAAGGAGATAGGGAGAGTAGAGACCTAATAACATTGTTGCATTTTTTTAATTCCTCTTGGATTTACCAGTTACATGAACCACTAGCTTTTTTGTTTCCCTTAACTCACATTGATGCTTTTGAACTGTGGTGTTGGAGAAGACTCTTTAGAGTCCCTTGGACTGCAAGGAGATCCAACCAGTCCATTCTGAAGGAGATCAACCCTGGGATTTCTTTGGAAGGAATGATGCTAAAGCTGAAACTCCAGTATTTTGGCCACCTCATGCGAAGAGTTGACTCATTGGAGAAGACTCTGATGCTGGGAGGGATTGGGGGCAAGAGAAGAAGGGGACGACAGAGGATGAGATGGCTGGATGGCATCACTGACTCGATCAATGTGAGTCTGAGTGACCTCCGGAAGTTGTTGATGGACAGGGAGGCCTGGCGTGCTGCAGTTCATGGGGTCGCAAAGAGTTGGACACGACTGAGCGACTGATCTGATCTGATCTGATCTAACTCACATTGTTTCTTGTATAATAAGGTATCCTTATGTATTATTGTGGTAATCATTTGTGTTTGCCAATACTTCTGGGTCTCCTTACTCTGGATAATGGTAGAATTAAACTTCCTTGAAAGTTGGGCATGGTCATATGACTGCTTTGGCAAATGAAATATGTGACTCTTGTCTCTTCTAGACGGCAGCCTTTAAGAGCTGATGCATAACTCATTGTATTCAGTTCTCCTTGCCATAATGACTAGTCATGTCCCAGATAACAGAGGGTTGCTGCTGCTGCTAAGTCGCTTCAGTCGTGTCCGACTCTGTGCGACCCCATAGACGGCAGCCCACCAGGCTCCCCTGTCCCTGGGATTCTCCAGGCAAGAACACTGGAGTGGGTTGCCATTTCCTTCTCCAATGCATGAAAGTGAAAAGTGAAAGTACAGTCGCTCAGTTGTGTCCAACTCTTAACGACCCCATGGACTGCAGCCTACCAGGCTCCTCCATCCATGGGATTTTCCAGGCAAGAGTACTGGAGTGGGGTGCCATTGCCTAACATGGAGCAAAATCTCCACCAACCTAAGATGGACATGTAGCACAAATGAGAAACTGTTTTAAGTCGCTGAGATTTTGATGCTGTATGTTACTGTAGCCCATCTAACTTGATACTTGTTTGGAATATATTTTTCTATATTAAAGTTTTCTGGGACTTCCCTGGTGGTCCAGTGGCTAAGACTCTGCATTCCTAATGCAGGGGGCCAGAGTTTGGTCCCTGGTTGGGGAACTAGATCCCACGTGCCGCAACAAAGACCTGGCCAAATAAGTAAATATTTTTTAAAAATGTAAACAATTCAGGTGAAAAGATCTTTTAGTATGGCATCTAAAAACACTAATGTCCACAGAATGAGATTATTAAACTATTTAGTATACATAGTTACTGTTAGCTAAGCATTAAGCTACAAGGCTAAAAGTAAACAGCAGTGTTTCCTGGTTTTGTTGTTGTTTAGTGGCTAAGTCTTATCTGACTTTGTGACCTGTAGCCTTCCAGACTTTTCTGTCAATGGGATTTTCCAGGCATGAATACTGGAGTGGGTTGCCATTTGCTTCTCCAGAGGATCTTCCCAGGGATCGAACCTGAATCTTCTGCATTGGCAGGCAAATTCTTTACCACCTAGCCACCAGGGAAGCCATTTCCCGGTTTACCATACAGAAACTAAATCTGCTTTTAGGGCTGTGACCTCCGACCAAATTATAGTTGCCTTGTTTCATATTATGTGGCAGGGCAAAGTCTATAATGATAGGTGTTTAAAACTCAGACACTATGTAAACACTGTAGCCTTACCCATGACGATTTCTCTTCTGTGGCCAGGACAAGGATGCAATCTCTGTAACCAGGCCTTGCTATCTGAAACCAGACAGGCAGGAAGGAATGGTTTAAGGACAAATCAAACAGTCTGATTTGCAGCTGCATGTGTGTGTAAATTATTACAGTCTTCAATATCTGTGCTGGACTCCCCAGCTTATGTGAGGGACAACATATTCTCATGGGCAAAGCACAGTAGTGATCTATCATTTTCACCTGTTGTTGCTTTAATTTTCCTACCTTTAAAATGGAAATAAAAGATTTTTCCTTCTCTTACCTCTCCTTGATGGTGCACATGGGAAAATGTGGTTCATAATATATTTGTCAGGAATCTTGGTTGAGAACAACAGAAACTGGCTTAAATAGAAAAATAAAGGTCATTTGTTGTTGAAAATAAAGGTTTGTTTGTTGTTTCATGTAGCAGCCAATCAGAGGGTACCATCCTTGCCCAGCCAGAGGTTGGCTTAAGAGTGAGCATGTGTAAAGTTCAGATGAGAAGACAGGGTGCAGGGTCTCGTTTGGAGAGGAGACCACTGGGATAGTTTTCCACATACATAAGAGACAGAGGAAGAGCTGTTTTTTTCAGCTGACTGTTGCTGATAAACTCTACTGTGATTTTGCAATCGTGTGTTCAGAATGCAAAGTGCAGCATTCCTAATGTCCCTTTTAAAAATTTAAACTATTGTTTATTTTAATATATCACATGAAATGTCTTGAAGCCATGTCTGTTTGATTAAAGTAACTTCACCTCCCCACCAAGTCAGTTTATTTTTGTATAATGCATAGATTTTATTATTTATAATCTGTGTTTCATCTGTCTAGAAAACATATTGTTTTAGTTTTCAGTGGAGTAGAACTAAAGTATTTAATTTTTTCCCAATGATACCATGGCACTTTTAAAGAGTTTCCGAGGAAACTTGATGGAAATTGCCCTTTAGGGGAAAGAGAGTGGGCTCACTGATGTCCCAAACTGTTTGCTTTCATAAGCAGAAATTTCAGCTCACCATTAGTACCAACACAACAGCATGATGTGGTTGCAGTCATTTTGCAGATGTGATTAGGTAGTCAAGATTAGCCCATTTTATTGGTATGGTAAGTATGGCCAATCTAGATCCCACTGTGATCATCAGGCAGAATTGGAGCCAGGTTGACTTTCCCAAAGCCAGGAGCTGTATATTGTGCATTAAATATGCTTTTATGGGAATGAGGATTGGAAGAAACCAGAACCAGTAGAGAGGGAGGTAAGAGAGTACCTGGCTCATATGAACTTTTTCTTCAGTGATTATATGACATCATTTTAACAAAAGCTTTTCATATATAATAATATATACCACTTCAAATTTGCTTAATTTAGTAAGATGAAGAAGTGCAACACTTTTTTAAAAAGGTATTATATTAACTGGAGGATAATTACTTTACAATATTATGATGGCCTCTGCCTTACATCAACATGACGTATAGCCATAGGTATACCTGTGTCCTCTCCCTCCTGAGCCCACCTCCCACCTCCCTCCCTACTCCATCCCTCCTGCATCATCATACATCAAACTCCCACTGGCTGGCTCTTTTACATATGATAATATATATGTTCCAATGCTATTCTCTCAAATCATCCCACTCTCTCCTTCTCCTACTGTGTCCAAAAGTCTGTTCTTTAGGTCTGTGTCTCCTTTGCTGCCTTACATGTAGATCATCAGTACCATCTTTCTAGATTCCATATATATGCATTAATATACAATATTTGTCTTTTTCTTTCTGACTTACTTCACTCTGTATAATAGGTTGCAGGTACATCCACCTCATTAGAACTATCTTAAATGTGTTCCTTTTTATAGCTAACATTCCATTTTGTGTATATGTACCACAACTTCCTTATCCATTCATCTGTTGATGGACATCTAGGTTGCTTCCGTGTCCTAGCTATTGTAAATAATGGTAGTGCAACCCTCTATGTTGACTGTCAGTCTCAGGGGACTGAGCTGTTGGGTCACATATCACTGGAGATGCTGCAGGGGTAGGTTAGTGACCAAGGAGGCAACAGCATTTTTGAAGAGGGCCTTGGTGCTTCTGGTTCTGTGACTGTATTAAGTGTGTCCTTTGCCCTTAGCTACAGATTTGACCCAGCTTATTATTTAGCACTTGTTTCCAGTCTCTTATCACCATGAATTCTAAGGCTGATTAGGCATAATACATTTAGATATTCTCTTGGTTGTTATTGACTTGTTTGGCTGATTGGTTTTTGTTTAAGTCCTTTTTTCTATATAGTGGATCACAATATTCCCCCTCCGTGGTTTTTCATTATTTTGAAGTTCAGTTTACTCATTTTTCTTTTCCTTACCTAGAAACATTTTTTTTCATAGTTTATTTGTCCTGATGACTCATTCATTCAATAAATATTTATAGAGTATCTATTAGGTACTTTACTCTCAATAAATCAGAATAAGATATAATTACCTTTAATTATAATTCAAGGAAAAATATAAATAGAGGGAAGAACAAAAGCTCTCCTTTTGGAAAGGAGAGGTCAGATCCAGTTGAGGGGAACAGAGACTTTAGGATTTTTTGTGATTTTTTTTCCTCCTTAAGAGGCAAGAACCATAGTATGTTCTTGATGAAAGAAAGCCAAAGCATACTATGTTTTTTGACTGAGGCATTTCCGTGGGACATGGTGCTAAGAATAATTTGAAAAGGATTGGAATTCTGAATGGACTCTTACAGATGCTTGTTGATGGTACAGGAGAAGAGAAAAATGAAAGTGCCAGAGTTCCCATTGCTGATGGTTCCCTGAGTAACAGGCAAAACCTCCTGAGCAGTCCAAGGACCCCTGGGAAGAGAAAAGTGGCAAGGGGCTGAGTTTAATCTAATCTGAATTTCCTAAGAATTGAAATTTTTGTTTTGTTTTGTTTTTCTTGCTAGTTTTCTTATCAGTGTTCAGTCGTTCAGTCATGCCGACTCTGTGGCCCCGTGGACTCCAGCCTGCCAGCCTTCCCTGACCATGGGATTCTCCAGGCAAGAGTACTAGGGTTGCCATTTCCTTCTCAGGGGATCTTCACAACCCAGGGATCCAGCTCTCATCTCTGATGTGATTTGTATTAACAGGCAGATTATTTACCACTAGCGCCACCTGGGAGAAGGCAATGGCACCCCACTCCAGTACTCTTGCCTGGAAAATCCCATGGATGAAGGAGCCTGGTAGGCTGCAGTCCATGCATTGGAGAAGGAAATGGCAACCCACTCCAGTGTTCTTGCCTGGAGAATCCCAGGGACGGTGGAGCCTGGTGGGCTGCCGTCTATGGGGTCGCACAGAGTCGGACACGACTGAAGTGACTTAGCAGCAGCAGCCACCTGGGAAGCCGAGTTTTCTAATAAGTTTCCTTGTAATTTAAATCCTAAAGTCTACATTGATGACCTCTGGTTGAGGTCCAGGGCAGCCTCATACAGAAAAATCAGGAGAGATGTTTTATTTCAGTTTGTATTATTCAGTAAACCACTGAAGAGAAATGAGAGGAAGAATTGAGGAATAACTTCTAAAAGGGAGTTAGGATTTTTTACATAATTGCTAGGACCTGGGGCAGCCTGTCAGTATGGTGAAAACAGGTGCTACTATTTTATCTCCCAACTATTGGTAGTTGCAGTTTTGCTTATGCTTATATGATTGATTGCTTCCTTTATCAAACTGAAAATATAGCATGAAAACATTTTGTTTGCCATTTCAACTAATTTTAATAGGTTGAGAGGTTTTTTTTTAATCTACAGCACACTTTATAACTACTATTGATATTTTATTCTGTAGTTTCAGTTGACTTTGTTCAAGTTGTATTAAACAGCAGTGTGTACTGTTTCATTTTACCGACACTGAGTAGCCTTGATTCTTCTTCACTTTGTACCATAAGGTTGGTGTCATCTGCATATCTGAGGTTATTGATATTTCTCCCGGCAAACTTGATTCCAGCTTGTGCTTCATCCAGCCCAGGATTTCTCATGATGTACTCTGCATATAAGTTAAATAAGCAGGGTGACAATATCCAGCCTTGACGTACTCCTTTTCCTATTTGGAACCAGTCTATTGTTCCATGTCCAGTTCTAACTGTTGCTTCCTGACCTGCATATAGGTTTCTCAAGAGGCAGGTCAGGTGGTCTGGTATTCCTTTCTCTTTCAGAATTTTCCACAGCTTGTTGTGATCCACACAGTCAAAGGCTTTGGCATAGTCAATAAAGCAGAAATAGATGCTTTTTGGAACTCTCTTGCTTTTTCGATGATCCAGTGGATGTTGGCAATTTGATCTCTAGTTCCTCTGCCTTTTCTAAAACCAGCTTGAACATCTGGAATTTCACAGTTCAAGTATTGTTGAAGCCTGGCTTGGAGAATTTTGAGCATTACTTTACTAGCATGTGAGATGAGTGCAATTGTGCAGTAGTTTAAGCATTCTTTGGCATTGCCTTTCTTTGGGATTGGAATGAAAACTGACCTTTTCCAGTCCTGTGGCCACTGCTGAGTTTTCCAAATTTGCTGACATATTGAGTGCAGCACTTTCACAGCATCATCTTCCAGAATCTGAAATAGCTCAACTGGAATTCCATCACCTCCACTAGCTTTGTTCGTAGTGATGCTTCCTAAGGCCCACTTGACTTTACATTCCAGGATGTCCGGCTCTAGGTGAGTGTGAGTGATCACACCATTGTGATTATCTGGGTCGTGAAGCTCTTTTTTGTACAGTTCTTCTGTGTATTCTTGCCACACTCTTAATATCTTCTGCTTCTGCTAGGTCCATATCATTTCTGTCCTTTATTGAACCCATCTTTGCATGAAATGTTCCCTTGGTAACTCTGCTTTTCTTGAAGAGATCTCTAGTCTTTCCCATTCTATTATTTTCCTCTGTTTTTTTCATTGATCGCTGAGGAAGGCTTTCTTATCTCTCCTTGCTATTCTTCAGAACTCTGCATTCAAATGTGTATATCCTTCCTTTTCTCCTTTGCCTTTCGCCTCTCTTCTTTTCACAGCTATTTGTAAGGCCTCCTCAGACAGCCATTTTGCTTTTTTGCATTTCTTTTTCTTGGGGATGGTTTTGCTCCCTGTCTCCTGTACAGTGTCACGAACCTCCGTCCATAGTTCATCAGGCACTCTATCTATCAGATCTAGTCCCTTAAATCTATTTCTCACTTACACTGTATAGTCATAAGGGATTTGATTTAGGTCATACCTGAATGGTCTAATGGTTTTCCCCACTTTCTTCAATTTCAGTCTGAATTTGGCAATAAGGAGTTCATGATCTGAGCCACAGTCTTAAAGCTTAAAGCTCAACATTCAGAAAACTAAGATCATGGCATCTGGTCCCATCACTTCATGGCAAATAGATGAGGAAACAGTGGCTGACTTTATTTTTCTGGGCTCCAAAATCACTGCAGATGGTGATTGCAGCCATGAAATTAAAAGACGGTTACTCCTTGAAAGGAAAGTTATGACCAACCTAGACAGCATATTAAAAAGCAGAGACATTACTTTGCCAACAAAGGTCCATCTAGTCAAGGCTATGGTTTTTCTGATAGTCATGTATGGATGTGAGAGTTGGACTATAAAGAAAGCTGAGCACCAAAGAATTGATGCTTTTGAAGTGTGGTGTTGGAGAAGACTCTTGACAGTCCCCTGGACTGCAGGGAGATCCAGCCAGCCCATCCTAAAGGAGATCAGTCCTGGGTGTTCCTTGGAAGGACTGATGCTGAAGCTGAAACTCCAATACTTTGGCCACCTGATGTGAAGAGCTGACTCATTTGAAAAAACCCTGATGCTGGGAAAGATTGAGTGCAGGAGGAGAAGGGGACCACAGAGGATGAGATGGCTGGATGGCATCACCGACACAATGGACATGGGTTTGGGTGGACTCCAGGAGTTGGTGATAGACAGGGAGGCCTGGCATGCTACGGTTCATGGGGTCGCAAAGAGTCAGACACGACTGAGCAAGTGAACTGAACTGAGTAGCATTGGTTGTTTTCACAGGGTGTTCAAGGCATTGTTTATTGGGAGATTTATGGTTTTAGGAAAGTAGGCAAGTAATAAATATTTCCGGATGTTGCTCAGAAGTATTTACTGACTGGGTTATTGTCTGTGAAATACCTTTTTATATTTTTCTTTGCTTCCAGGCATTGCATTTTTATGGAATTATTGGTGCTCTTTATTGGTTCTTTGAATATACACACATACAGCTATCTCCCTATGGGCCCATACTAGTTTCTCAAGAAGAAATATTTAACTAATGAAAATGAGGATAGATGCTTTCATAGTTATTTATGTTAGAACCTGTAAATAGGGGAGGGGGCTTCCTATCTGGTACTATATACTCATCTTTTATTGTTTACCTTTTTTACCCCTTTTCTTCCCCGGTTCTATTCAGTTTGATCTAGATCAAAGAGTACATTACTAATAGATGACACAGGATAATTAGCAAAATAATCTGTAGTCAGAATATTATAGGCTATCATTATAGGCTATCATTATAGGCTATCATTATAGGCTCTCTGTAGTTACTTGTCAGAGTCTAATGACCTTAAGCATCACTGATAAGGTGTATTCTGAACTTCCTAAGGATGGAAGAAAAAAAGAATTGCATTGAAAAGTTGGTTATGAGACAATTTCTTCTGTCTTAGACTGTTAAATGGTGAGAAGGTGGCAGGGAGAAATGCATAAATATTGTCCCAGAATTTACAGCATGAATATTTTCTAAAGTTAGTCTCAAGATATAAAAGTCAAAAGAAGACCAACAAGAGAACTTCTTGAAGTCTGTGCAAAATGGAAGGGAATGGTAGATAGGAAGAAGCCTTTGCTAAGTCACTTCAGTCGTGTCCAACTCTGTGCGACCCTGTAGACGGCAGCCCACCAGGCTCCGCCATCCCTGGGATTCTCCAGGCAAGAACACTGGAGTGCGTTGCCATTTCCTTCTCCAATGAATGAAAGTGAAAAGTGAAAAGTGAAAGGGAAGTCGCTCAGTTGTGTCCGACTCTTTGTGACCCCATGGACTGCAGCCTACCAGGCTCCTCCGTCCGTGGGATTTTCCAGGCAAGAGTACTGGAGTGGGGTGCCATCGCCTTCTCCAAGGAAGAAGGCTTAGGGAAGTAAAAGTGAGGCTGAAGGAGAAAACAAGGAGACATATGGACATAATTAATGAAATATAATAGGTGGTTAAAAAAGGGAGTAGCTGAGAAGCTTCTGGGATGGGTTAGATAGTCTATAAGTTGACAACATATAATGCTGATTTTCAGCATACAGAGAAATTCAAACGACTGGGTGCTTCTCTCTCAATAGATTTTTCTCTGTCATAAGATTCTGCCTTTCTCTTAAACACTATTTTGTATTCATGCAGTTTTAGTTATATTAGTGGGGGACATGATGTCTTGTTATATATTTGGTGGTGGGTTGTCAAAGTTAATAGTGACTGAGTGTAATTAAAATCTTTCTGCATTAAGTTACCACTTTTTTCTCTGTCATTTATTTCCATTAATAAACTAAAGCAAGGAGTGTTTGAACTGTGAAAGACCTAATAATTGGTTTCTTTATGATGTTCAGTGTGTTAGCCAAGACCACTAGCTAGGCCTAAATTATATTAGGAATTAGATCATACTCTGGAGAGTTGGACTGTGAAGAAAGCTGAGCACCGAAGAATAGATGCTTTTGAACTGTGGTGCTGGAGAAGACTCTTGGGAGTCCCTTGGACTGCAAGGGAGATCCAACCAGTCCATTCTGAAGGAGATCAGTCCTGGGTGTTCATTGGAAGGGCTGATGCTAAAGCTGAAACTCCAATACTTAGGCCACCTCATGCGAAGAGTTGACTCATTGGAAAAGACCCTGATGCTGGGAAGGATTGGGGGCAGGAGGAGAAGGGGACAACAGAGGATGAGATGGCTGGATGGCATCACCGACTTGATAGACATGAGTTTGAGTAAACTCCGGGAGTTGGTGATGGACAGGGAGGCCTGGCGTGCTGCGATTCATGGGGTCGCAAAGAGTTGGACACGACTGAGCGACTGAACTGAACTTACTGGTTTATAACTTCATATTTTTTCCTGCATTTCAGTAGCCATGTTTCAAGTAAGTTTGGAGGCTTTGGGTTTGTTTAAGTGCTAAATCAACTTTTTCTGAACTTTTGTTTTTCAGTCTTTTGTTTATGGAAGACAAATAAAGTTGAGCGACATGCTTGTAGTCTTAAGGATTAGACCAAATAGTCATAAGCATCTGACCTTCTCTTCATATTTTATTAACCTACCATACCTACTCCACCCCTGCCACCAATTAACTTCTGTCTTAATTTTCAATATTCAGCAGTCTTAACTTTAAACTTACATACAGCAGTCCTCTGCACTCAAATCTTTCCACCAGAAGTTTCTCTTACAGCAGAGCAGTGTGGATATATAAAGTTTAAAGGAGCATAATACAAGGCTGGAATGTATTTGAATTCTTATGATTTACTTTAAATTTTGTGCACTTGCTTATGTATCTGAATCTCTGTTACTGTAAAAATAATACTTCTTATCAAGTAAAATTGATGCTGCTGAAATATGCCTCAGTCTAGAGGCATCAAGGAAAAGCTGTGGAGAAAGGGACATCTGAGCTACAGTCTGAAGGACGAGTAGCAAAGCAAAGAGGGGAATCTATTCCAGGCAGAGGGAAGAATATAGCAAAATCTAAGAAATAATACGATCAAACCTGTCAATCCTAAAGGAAATCTACCCTAAATATTCATTGGAAGGACTGATATTGAAGCTTCAATACTTTGGCTACCTGAATGCGTAGAGGTGACTTGTTGGAAAAGACCTTGATGGTGGGAAAGATTGAAGGCAAAAGGGGAACCGGCGGCAGAGGATGAGATGTTAGATATTATCACCAACTCAATGGACATGAATTTAGAACAAACTCTGGGAGACAGTGGAGGACAGAGGAGCCTGGTGTGCCACAGTCCATGGAGTCACAAAGAATTAGACACAACTTAGCAGTTGAACACAACAACAAGAGATAAGGTGGCCTAGCTTATTGGAAATACTAATTTTAGAATAGCGAATTTCATTTTCAGTTGAAGTACATAATCTCTGACGCTAAATGTTGTCATTTTCCCAGGGGAAAGAAAGTGCTTGTGATGCGAGCATTGGTCAGGAGTGGAGGAAAACTACTTCCAGCTAATGGCAAAAAGTCAACCTACTAAACAGAATTGTCCTTGCACCTTTAATCATGACATTTTGTAAGAGAGCAAAACAGGAAAAGTGCTTATAGTACTTTGCAGATCTATCTTAGCATCTAAATGTGTGATGGAATTCTTCATCCTTTTATTTCGATATTAATATTGATGCTGTGTCCTAGTTAGTGAGACCTAAGGATTTGTCCCAACCCCTATATGACAGCTCCTCAGCCTGCCAAAACAAATGCACATGTAAGAGCCTCTGGTGACGTCACCTTCCTCTTACTTTGTTGTTGTTGTTCAGTCCCTCAGTTGTGTCCGACTCTGTGACCCCACGCGCTGCAGCACGTCAGGCATCCTAGTGCATCACCATCTCCTGGAGCTTGCTCAAATATGTGTCCATTGAGTCAGTGATGCCGTCCAACCATCTCATCCTGCGTTGTCCCCTTCACCTCCTGCCTTCTATCTTTCGAAGCATCAGGGTCTTTTCCAATGAGTTTGCTCTTCACATCAGGTGGCCAAAGTATTGGAGCTTCAGCATCAGCCCTTCCAATGAATGTTCAGGACTGATCTCCTTTAGGACTAACTGGTTTGATCTCCTTGCTATCCAAGGGACTCTCAAGAGTCTTCTCCAATACTACAGTTCAAAAGCATCAATTCTTCAGCATTCAGCTTTCTTTATGGTCCAACACTCACATCTGTACATGACTACTGGAAAAACCACAGCTTTGACTATATGAACTGTTGTTGGCAAAGTAATGTCTCTGCTTTTTAATATGCTATCTAGGTTTGTCATAGCTTTTCTTCCAAGGAGCAAGCATCTTTTAATTTCATGACTGCAGTCATCTTCCACAGTGATTTTGGAGCCCAAGGAAATAAAGTCTGTCACTGTTTCCATCGTTTCCCCATCTATTTGCCATGAAGTGACAGGACCAGATGTCATGATCTTAGTTTTTTGAATGTTGAGTTTTAAACCAGCTTTTTCACTTTGCTCTTTCACCTTCATCAAGAGGCTCTTTAGTTCCTCTTTGCTTTCTGCCGTAAGGGTGGTGTCATCTGCCCATCTGATGTTAGTGATATATCTCCCAGTAATCTTGATTCCAGCTTGTGCTTCATCCAGCCAGGCATTTCACATGATGTACTCTACATATAAGTTAAATAAGCAGAGTGACAATATACAGCCTTGACATACTCCTTTCCCAAGTTTAAACCAGGCTGTTGTTCCATGTCGAGTTCTGCATGTTGCTCTTTGACCTGTATACAGGGGATATAAGTCCTTAGGACCAAGCACCTCCCCAGTTGACCAAAATGAGTACCTAGATTGAAATCATGGTCCAGATAGTATACACATTATCGTGCTATGTCATGAGTGGTGTTTACAGTGTTCCTGAGATGGGTGGGGAGGATTGAGGTAAATTAGCCAGTGATGAGCACTACTCTTGGCATTCCAGGTATGCTTGTCACGTATAAGCACACGTGCCTGTCAGCCAAGCCAGATTCCCAAAGTATAACTTTTCCACTTGTCCACTTTGCAGTTAAGACACATTTTATACCACTTAAGCTATTCTGTGAAAGATTTATCTGCTGACTAAAGGCTTTTTTCAAGGTTGAAGGCACTGGAAGTGGTCTTTAGGCAGCAGTGGTGTTCACTGATGCCACTTCTCCAGTTTAACCACAGTGTAGGGTTTGACTTGTCTGCCCTCTAGTGGAGATGTGGTTAAATTAACCAGTGTATCCTGGCTTTAGGAAAAATACCTAATTTTTCTCAATTGGCTTTCCAAATTTTAGTCTCTCTTTTCTTTTTCTTTTTTTAGCCTCTGTTTCCTTAAAGAATTTTTAATTACCACCAAAGCAGCATATTTGTAATTTTTTCTACTTTCTAAGATTCTGATAAATCCCCTCCCTGGCTTCCTCCTAGGATCAGGTCTAGACTGCCACTCTCTGCTCTTTGCAGCTTACCTCAAGGCAAGCCCTGGGTTTCAACTCAGCTGGTCAGCTGACCAGCAGCCCAGTGTGTCAAACATACTCCCCCATTCGTTCCTCTTGTCCCTGTCTCAAATGCTCTGTCAGCCTCTGTGCCTCTTCAGACATTCCTCTTCCCTCAAGATTGGACTCAGAGCTCACTTGTCCGTGTGAACCCTGGACCCTGGTGATAGCACACTTTCTAAACTCCAGCAACATGTATTTCCTTTGCCATACATTTACACTGTACCTGTTGCAGCATTGTTTCCAGTATAACAGCCTTATTGCTTCAGGCAGATAAACTCCAGATAGTATTATCTCATATTTCTTTGTATCTCTGATGGACTCTAGCAGCTCTGAATGAATTAGTTTATTATTTATTGTTATGCAGGAGACCCCGGTTCTATTCCTGGGTCGGGAAGATCGCTGGAGAAGGGATAGGCTACCCACTCCAGTATTCTTGGTCTTCCCTTGTGGCTCAGCTGGTAAAGAATCCGCCTGCAATGCAGGAGACCTGGGTTTGATCCCTGGGTTGGGAAGATCCCCTGGAGAAGGGAAAGGCTACCCACTCCAGTAGTCTGGCCTGGAGAATTCCAGGGACTGAATTCCATAGTCCATGGGGTCGCAAAGAGTCAGACATGACTGACCAACTTTCACTACTACTACATTCAAAGATACTGAGTAACGTGACTCTATCTTTTCCCCTGTTGATGGCTTAGAATGATGTCTAGACTTAAATACAAATATTAACAAAATAGCAATGTATTTCCCCCTAATCAAAACTGACAGCAGTACATCTGTTTTAAATATTCTATTTTCTTTTTGGTCAGAACCATTAACAGTATTTATCAACTCCTTATTTTGGAAATGATTAGAAATTTGAAAACAATCATGCTTGCTTAGTTTAGTAATGTTTGATAAATGATCAGTGTTGTTTCATTAGTCTTCTGCTTTTGTTCTTTGACCTTATTTCTGAATAATGTTTCAACTGAATAACTTTGCTTGATCATAGTTTAATTCTTTATGTCCATAAACAATTTAAAGGTTTAATATAAAAAGACTCTTCATAAGTGGATTTTATTTCGCTTCCCTGGGTGTTATCAATGCCTTTTATTGTTTAAATTCCTTGTGGAGGAATGGTAATCATGTGTAACAGATGACTAGTAATAAGAGCAGAAGGCAAGCCAGCAATTGGGGTATAGCTAGTAGCACACACAAACAATAGAACAATAGAGGCACTGCCTCCAAGGTGAAGCCAAGATCAGAGTCAAGAATTTTAAACCAAAGTTTAGACAGCAGAGGAGATGTTGAAGTGGTATTCAGAATATTTAACAACTAGTATGGCATAGCTATCAACCAATCAGAATAGGCAGGAGTCAGACCCGGAGGTCCTCCACATTGTCTGGCACTAATCTGATTGTTGAAAAGCTATGACAAACCTAGACAGCATATTAAAAAGCAGAGACATTGCTTTGCCAACAAAGGTCTGTATAGTCAAAGCTGTGGTTTTTCCAGTAGTCATGTATGGATGTGAGAGTTGGACCGTGAGAATTGGACCATAAAGAAAGCTGAGCGCCAAAGAATTGATGCTTTTGAACTGTGGTGTTGGAGAAGACTCTTGAGAGTCCCTTGGACTGCAAGGAGATCAAACCAGTCAATCCTAAAGGAAATCAGTCCTGAATATTCACTGGAAGGGCTGATGCTGAAGCTGAAGCTCCAATACTTTGGCCACCTGATGCAAAGAACTGACTCATTAGAAAAGACCCTGATGCTGGAAAAGATAGAAGTCAGGAGGAGAAGGGGATGACAGAGGATGAGATAGTTCAATGAGATGAGATGGCATCCCCATCTCAATGGACATGAGTTTGAGCAAGCTCTGGGAGTTGGTGATGGACAGGGAAGCCTGGCATGCTGCAGTGCATGGGGTTGCAAAGTCAGACACGACTGAGCGACTGGACTGAACTGAATCTGATTGTTGCTGGATCGTGAAACAATCCAAGGGGCTCTAGGCAGCCACTATTTACCATTCAGTATTTCAGCCTGTAAGCAATTAGTACAGTTGTACCACTATGTCCTGGCTGAACATAAGAGCATATGTCCATCTTGAGACCTCAGGCTACAGTGAAGGAAATGGACCAAATATGAGGTCTTCAAAGAGTAGGAAGTGAAATTTCACTTTAATAGTAGGAAGCAGAATCTGGACAGGGAGATAAAGACAAGGTCTAAGACCCCTATTGGTGTACGTGGCATATTCCTGTCATGCAGGAGGAGCAGTTTGTTCTGATAGAAGGTTTATTTGTCCTTCCCAAACAGAATTGTGACTCTGCTGCTTACTCTTAGGTTACTTTGAGCAAATTATCTCACTTCCATGAGGCAGTTTCTTCAGCTGAAAAGTAAGTGTTAATCATGCCTGTGCTGCATTTATCCTAGATTGCTTCAAATGAGATAATAGTCATGAAAAGACTTTAAATTATGGAGCAGTACAGAGGCAGAGTCTTATCTTATGATGGATGCTGCTTGCTCTCTACCCCATGTTTAAGCACTCTTCTTGGATTGACAAACCAAAGATATGACCAGTAATTTAATGGCGATGAGGCACATGATACACTGAGTTAACCTAAGCTGCTAAGCTGCTACTGCTGCTAAGTCGCTTCAGTCGTGTCCGACTCTGTGCGACCCCATAGACGGAAGCTCACCAGGCTCCCTCGTCCCTGGGATTCTCCAGGCAAGAACACTGGAGTGGGTTGCAATTTTGCCACTTACAGGTTACCATACCTTGAGCAATAGTTATTATTTCATCTAGTATTCTCTGAGCACCTTCTGTGTGACTGCCACTCTGCAAACATAGTTCTGCCCTTACAGAGCTTACAGTCTAGGACAGGAGCCATAGATCTTTCGAGAGTGGTGAGTTCCCATCATCACTGGTCTCCCTGGCACCTGGCATGGCACAGTTAACCTGGAGAGAGTAGAAGCTTTGTTTACCCTGAACTTTTGATATTTTTCCAAACCTTCAAGACAAATGTTTTCAATCTAAACTGCTTGTCAGTTATCAAGAGCTTTGAAAATGTTCAGATGCTGGGGCCCCACACCTCATGGTGGGCTGGTACATGTTCAAAAACGTGTTTTCCCGGTACAGGCTGCTTTGTAGCATTTGCTGATATTCCTAGTAAAAGTCCCACCATAGCCAATTTCAGGCTACCAGTGTGAGTCTCATAAGATTCCTAAAAATCTTAACAATTGGCTCCAGCACAGCACTGGCTTCACCTCAGGGCTAAAGAATAAAAGTCTGTAGGCGTGAGGCCTGGAGATTTGTGTTATTGAAAAAGTTCTGAATGGAGCCAGAGTTAAGGACCAGTGACCTGTGAAGTTTTCATATTGCATGCTTGTCAAATGTGACAGGTTCAGAACATGATAAGACTTGTTGCTTTTTCAAACCAAGTAGCCTCAAGGAGTCGGATCTCTGTGATAGAAAAAACAGTCTAGCTACTCTGAAATTATGGCAAGTGGGGGGTGCAGGTGGGGTTAAGTTGCATAAGGATTATAAACCAAAGGCATCCAGCAACAGCTCCACACCCAGAGCTCGGGTTTTCTAGTGGGCAGTGAGTGACTGTACTGTGATACCTCTTCAACTAGCTGCTGGCCAAAGACTTGGTATTCTTCAGAAACAAAGTTACATTAGCCAAATTCTAATCAGCTGGCTTTCTTATCACTGAGGAAGTACCTCATTAACCATTCCAACTGTGATTCATATGTATTTGTATTTGAAAGGAATTCAAAGGAAATACTTGAGAAATAGTAGGTGTCTCACAGAGGTTTTCTGTTGCTTGAAATCATGGGCAATAAGTTCATTTATAGCTTTTTAAAACCTGTCATAATGACAGCATAGTGTGGTTTTGATTTCATAAATAAGGATTGCACTGTGTTCTGGCTTCCTTATTTTTACTTTGATGTGTCTTACATCTTCCTGAAATGACTAATTTGAATCTCTATTTTGGATCTTAATCCCAGCAAGTATCACGCATCTCAATTTAAACAACTTTAAAACAAAGTCATCTTATATTGGGACTGCTGATTTGACGAGGTTTGAGCTTCTTATGATGGCACCCCATTCCAGTACTCTTGCCTGGAAAATCCCATGGATGGAGGACCCTGGTTGGCTACAGTCCATGGAGTTGCGAAGGGTCGGACACGACTGAGTGACTTCACTTTCACTTTTCACTTTCATGCATTGGAGAAGGAAGTGGAAACCCACTCCAGTGTTCTTGCCTGGAGAATCCCAGTGACGGGGGAGCCTGGTGGGCTGCCGTCTATGGGGTCGCACAGAGTCTTGACATGACTGAAGCGACTTAGCAGCAGCAGCAGAGCTTCTTACAAACCAGCTTCTCAGATGTAAGTGCCCAGGTTATTCATTCTGGTCCTGGACAGTAATGTGTGTGTGTGTATGTGTGAATGGCCACACTTTCAGGTCCTTTCTTATCTTCAGAGAGGACACTTTGCTATGGACACCAGACTATAAAATTATCTATTTGGCCTTCCATGCATCTTGTACTGAATAAGAATCATCTTTATTCTCTTCTTTCCTGGATATTTCTGTGGCCCTAGTCTTTAGAAGTTCTACTTCATTAACTCTTTAACTGCCTTTTTCCTGTCCTGTTCATTTTGCCTACATACTTACTCGCTAGTCATCGGTATTGAGAGGGTTGATTAAAGATGACTATGAAGTCTTTGCTCTTTCCCCCAGTGAAAGATAGAGTCTAATTCCCCTCCCCTTGAATCTGGGCTAGACCTCTTTAATACACCAGCAGAGTATGGCAGAAGTTACACTGTGCCAATTCTGTGCCTAGCCTCCTGGAGTTCTAAGCCCCCATGCGAATAGACCAACCCTGAGGCCACCAGTCCATTCTGAAGGAGATCAGCCCTGGGATTTCTTTGGAAGGAATGATGCTAAAGCTGAAACTCCAGTACTTTGGCCACCTCATGCGAAGAGTTGACTCATTGGAAAAGACCCTGATGCTGGGAGGGATTGGGGGCAGGAGGAGAAGGGGACAACAGAGGATGAGATGAGATGGCTGGATGGCATCACTGACTCGATGGACGTAAGTCTGAGTGAACTCCGGGAGTTGGTGATGGACAGGGAGGCCTGGCGTGCTGCAATTCATGGGGTCGCAAAGAGTTGGACACGATTGAGCGACTGAACTGAGGCCCTGGTGGACTTTGAGAAGACCCAATCCATAGGCGTTCTAGTTGACTGTCTAGCTGAGCCCAGCTTAAGTCCTCCAGGCTAAGATGTCAGGCATATGCATGAAACTGCTTGGACTCTCACTTAGCCCATCTTCCAGTTAAATATCACCAGAGTAGCACTGAGTGACCTTTAGCAGTACTATGTGGAGCAGAAGAATCACCTAGCTAAATACTGCTTGAAGTTCTGACCCATTAAATATAATAAATTAGTGGTATGTTATAAAGCATTAGATAACCAAAACATGATTCCACCCCCATCTTCTTTCTCTCTTGTTTCTTAGAGAGAGTCTAAGCCTTCTCTTACCAGTAGCCAAGTGGCAATATGGTGCCCTATTTCCTCCTCAAGCCTGTATCTTTCACATTTGCTTCTTTCAAAAGCCAGAAGCAGGATTTTCCTGATTTCAAAGTTCATGTCCACTCTTAGAAAGACTACTAGATAATTTTTTCCTGTCTGACAGATACCCTCAGTTTTTTCCCAGGGACAGAAGTGACTGATGGATAATCTGAAGTCCAGTTAATGAATAATCCACAACCACTTTTTGTGACCCTAGGACTGTTATCTTAATATTCTACCCTTATGGACTCGTAACATCAGTATTACCTGATAGCCTTAACCTCCAGTACCCATCCTTTTGTTCCAGGAATTCACAGCTGCTCACCATTCCCTAGACATCCAGACTCTTACTCCTCTTTGTTACTTTTGCCAGCTCTTCTGCCTGAAATACTCTTCCTCCTATTTTCCATCTAACACAAACCCACTAATTCAAGCCTAGCCTGAAAATTAACTTCTGTGAAGCATATCCAAGTCCCGCAGTTAGTCATTTCCTCCTCTGTTGTTTCTAGAGCACTTTGTATATCCTCTGCTGTAAGCCAAATGACATATAGTTTTTGGCTTATGGAACTGTCTCCCCTACTACAATATGAACTATCAAGGATAAGGGCGATTCTCCTTACTTTTAATTCCTGGTGCCTTGTACCTAACACATCATAGGTGGTCAATGAATGTGGAATGAGTGAATGAATACATAAATGAGAGCAAATGAATGATTCTCTCTGCTTAACCAAAGGAAAAGCCTAAGGTATTACTTCCAGATCTTCACCACAGACTAACTCCTGAGCAACAAAAACTGTTCTATTAACCAGCTAAGGGTCAAACAGCTGGCATAGTCCTTACTAGCTAAGAATGCACAGCCAATTAGCTCCACGTTTGCATGGTTTTAATTCACTGCTCCAATCATGCATTCATTCACCTCTTTATCGAGTTCCATGTGCACATAGGGCATTGTGCTAAACACAAGGTGAGATGTGAAGGGAAAATAAGGCAGATTACAGTTTGATAATGGAGTAAAACAAGAGCCCAGCGGTAACCCACAGACAGATCTCAGTAGTGCCATAGGAAGCATGCACAGCAACTGTCAGGTTTGGAGGGAGGCAAACAGCCTCTCAGTAAGATGATAACAGAAGCATCATGAACTACTGACTTTTAAAGCCAGCTTTTAAGGTTGCAGAAAGATCTAGGAGGGTTTGGAAGGGCCTTCCACAATGATGAAACAACATGGACCTTTGAAAAATGATGAATGAATCCACTTGGATTGGAGTGTAAAGAATTTTGGTATGGGAAGGGTGAAGAACTTTGGACCATAAAGGTTGGGAAATTATTGCTTAACACCTACCTAGCTGGGTGTTTTTCAAGGCTAGCAGCACTTCCAGCCTATTTCTCAACAAATATGACTTAGATGCTTATGTTCTTTTTCAAACATCTTTTACTTAAATGACCTACTTTTGTGTTCAGATATTAAGAAGATTAATAAGAATGTATTAATTTATCAATTCATACTTAACGGTTCCTGAAAACCCTAAAATTATGTATTATATTTTAATTGAAATATAGTTTATATACAGCATTATATTAGTTTCAAGTGTACCACATAGTGATTCAATATTTTTATAGATTACACTTCATTTACAGTTATTACAAGGCTATATTTCCCAGTGCTGTCCAGTATATCCTTTTTATTCATTTTGCACAGTGCTTTGTATCTCTTAATCCCATGCATCTCCCTTGCCCACTCCGTTCCCTCTCTCCACTGGTAACCACCAGTTTGTTTTCTATATCTATGAGTCTGTTTCTGTTCTGTTCTAAGCGTTCATTTATTTTATTTTTTTAGGTTCCACATGTAGATGATAACATGGAGTATTTGGCTTTCTCTAACTTATTTCACTGAGCATAATACCCTCCAGGTCCATCCATGCTGTTGCAAATGGCAGAATTTCATTCTTTTTTATGGATGAGCATGGACAGAAAAGCCCGGCGGGTTACAGTCCATGGGGTCACAAAGAGTCAGACGCAACTTAGCAAGTAAACAATAGCAACAATATTCCATTTATTCCATTATACACACACACACACACATATGGCACATCTTTATCCATTCATCTGTTGATGGAAACTTAGGTTGCGTCTATATCTTGGCTATTATAAATAACGCTGCTGTGGACATTGGGATGCGTGTATCTTTTTGAATTAGTGTTTTCTGAATATCCTAAGATTAAATGCATATTCAGAATCTCACACCATATTGTTTATAGGTCAATTTTTTCTTTAGAACATCAGGAAGAAATTGTACTCTTTAAATAAAAACTCCTTAACAGTAGTACTCTGGAATATTTTTTAAAAAGTCAACAAACTTGTGTTTAATCATTTAATTATTTTGTTCTCCTTACCCATCAAAAATGATTCTATCTACTTAGAAGAACTGATAGTTATATCTACACTTTTCTCCTGATGTTTTTTAATGTTCTGAGCACACTGACTATTTGCATTTTTTTCTTTTCTTTTTTTTTTTTTACCAACAATATGTCAAGTTATTTGACAAGATAGGTGGTTTTATATGGTCTAGTGTATGCACTTGTTACAACAGAATGGTAAGCATTCTCCCTTTAGCTACCATTTAACTGCCACCATTCAAGGTAACTGTGTTACCTATCATTAATCTTGCTGAAAAAGCAGTGTTGAATCTTTGTATTTTTAGCAGTGAATTCCACTGAAATAAGCATAATTGAACACTCTCTTCGTTTTTTTAAAAAAAATTCCACTTTACCTTGCCTTGACATACTGAGTTGTTTGTTTTTTTTTTCCTAAGCCTCTTTTTCCAAGTAAGATGAAAGGGAAGCAAATAATTCATTGGCCTGACTATTGTGAAATTATCTAAAAAAGAAAAAAAAATCATTTGGGGATCTTGTGTTAGAAACACTGTTCTGGCTTACTGTTTTTCTGTGCAAAAGGAATTTTCCATGCCTTTGACACTATTTTAAAGTGTAGACGTCATAGAAGAAAGATGACAAAAGGATATTGTTTTATTATAATCCTTGAGAAAAGTTAGACTTTCTTCTGCAGTTTCCTTCCCACCCCCTGTCCTGGGGTTGAGGTACCAAAGGCAGATTTTTAGTTTAGAGGCAGCTATTTACAGCAAAAATATAGGCCTGAGTTCAAATTGTGACTCCTATCATTTATTGGCTTTGTGACATTTAGCAAGCCCCATAGCATTGTGGTGCACATTAAATAAAATAATGTATAAATTATCTGGCCTGTAGTGGTATTAAATAAATGTTAGTTCACCTCTGTAGATGTAACTGGTTTTGGCTCTTTGCACCCTCCAAGGAAGCATAGTTCCCTTAGGCTCCAAAATCTAACATTTGTATTTGCTTATGAGTCTTTTCATTTTCATTCACTCAGACTTTCCAGGTTCTGACTATTGACTCTAGAGACGATTGGTTCTTTTAAACACTGTTCTTCACTTCCTGAAAGGCATCCTTCTAAACCTAAAACTTCCCCTAGAGGCAGAGAGTAATATACCATGACCCTCTCCCTATCCTCCTTCTGAGGGTACGATCTTTGCTGTCTCCTGCTGTTTGTGCAAAATAAGGGCATACCTGAAATCAATCATGAAAATAAAAGGAGAATAAAAGCTATAGAGCTGGCCATTTCTGCCCAGGAATGGAGGCAGGATGATGTAGAGGTAATGGGGTGGTTCCATAAACTGAAAATGTGGGTGACTTACCAGAAGACAATACTCATATTGTTTGAGTTATTTTTCTCCTATTTTTGTGTTTGCCAAATAGGGCAAAAGTGACCAGAGTGCAAATATAAAATGTCAGAGAGGAAATTTAAAGACAAAGTTAGCACCTCAATATCATTCTCTCATCTTTTCTCACGCTTTTCCTTCATGTTGCTATTCTTGTCTCCATGAAGATCTATATAATATCTTAACATATAATAATTCCTAACCTAGGTCAGGGTGAATAATATCCTTTTTCAGTTGTTGGGAGGCAGTATTTTATCAGTTTTAATTTTAGCTTACCACATGAGTTTCCTTGAGCAACTTCTTTCCTTTTTGTGAATTTCAGTTTCTATAAAATATTCATATTTCATTGAGCCTAAATTGCTGTAAGTGTGATACCTCAATTATTTGATGTGCCACTATAAAAAATAAATATTACAATTAAACAATTATTCAATGCTTTTTAGTTGCATTGATTGTAGATTTACGTGTATGTGTCAGACTTGGTGAAAACTGGGGTACGATCAACCTTCTCAGTTTATAAGGAATAAGTTGGACAATGTACTTAAAAGTATTGAGCAAGGCACCTGGAATGTTGTAAATATTCAGTAAGTAATAGTTCATTAAGATGATGGTCATGTGATCAAGAAACTTTTCAAACTGGTGTTCATTATTTAGGTGGTTCTTTGGGGATCAGAATCATTAATAGGTCACCTTGATGATATTTGTTGGTGAAAGAATGCCCACTCATTTTAATTGAAAGTAACAGTAACATAACATCTCCAGTTATTTTTCAGAGGTATTCTTTTCATTATGAATACTTTGTTATTAAAAAATTCGTAGGCTATTGTTAGTTTCCTCTAGGAATACATTCTGTTGATATATATTATATCAACCCAGTGGGTTGGTTGAAGTCACTTTTTATGGAGAGAAATTAGTTTAAGTACACACCATCAATGAGATACTCCCTACATGTAAAGCTTAATAAAATTGCATTCATTGTTGGTATTATAATATGAGACCTCAGATTTTAAGTAATTTTTTTCTCATTTTCCTCTCTCTACAGGAGGCAGACAGTGGGGAGGAGGAATGCCGATCACAGCCCAGGAGGTATGTTTGTTTATTACATCCTATAGCATTTCTATAGTGTTTTTTCTCTAATTCTTTCTCAGTCTTGTCAGATGAGTTTGTCCTGGTTTTCCAAGATGCTTAGTTGATGTCTCAAAATCGAATTGCTTTAAGAATCCCATTACTAACTCAGATTTTAAGTAGTGGACTGCATTATGTTGTACACGTGAAACTAATATAATTATTGTGTGGCAAGTATACCTCAATATATAAATTAACTAGTTAATTAAATAGTAGATTTCTCTTTTTTATTTTTTTTAACCAGAAAGGCCAATATTGGCCTAGCTTTGACCCAAGTCTGTAAATGTATCTTAGGTAATAAAAAAGCAAATTTTCCTTACCTAACTAAAGAACATTTCAGCCTTCAGTTTTGTCCTTATGTTTGTCATTCATTTTGACAGGTTTTGGTGTTTTTTTACAGATTGGTTAATACAAAGTGAAAGTGAAAGTGAAGTCGTGTCCGACTCTTAGCAACCCCAGTCGTGCCTAGCAACCCCAGTTGTGACTCTTAGCAACCCCATGGACTGCAGCCTACCAGGCTCCTCTGTCCATGGGATTTTCCAGGCAAGAGTACTGGAGTGGGTTGCCATTTCCTTCTCCAGGGGATCTTCCCGATCCAGGGATCGAACCTGGGTCTCCTGTATTACAGGCAGACACCCTCTAAGCCACCAGGGAAGCCCCGGTTAATACAAAGAATATACTAATTAGCTTGTGTGTGCAGTGCTCAATTGGTTCAGTCGTATCTGACTCTTTGCAACCCTATGGACTATAGCCCGCCAGGTTCCTCTGTCCAGGGAATTCTCTAGGCAGGTAGAGTGGGTTGCCATGCCCTCTTCAGCTAAGTAACTTACCCAGTCTTTTAAAATACAGTGAAACTTTTTTTCCTTCCTCTCATGGAATAGTGGGCATCTTATAAGGATACCAATACTTGCTGTCATTAAAAGAAAAAAATTATGAGAAATATCTAGGATGTATATAATAACATTTCTGTTATCTTCTTTAAAATGCTTTTTATGGTTATATTAAAGATTTAATAATAATTCACTGAAATCCTTAAATATTTGAAAGTGTAGCACTGTCAATATTGTAATGCAACAAACCATATTTTATATGATATTTTAGTTTCTCAAGATTGCATAGAATTCTACTTTCTTTCTTGTTATAAGTACATTATTATACTGTGACCCAATAGAGTATATCTTTTGTATGAAATAAGTGCCTTTTAAAAATATTTGTTTAAATGTCTGTGAAATAAAAAAAAAAATTTTAATCAACTCACTTGAGGACATTATGCTAAGTGAAAAAACCCAGTCCCCAAAAGACACATACTGTGTGATTCTACCTATATGAAATACCTAAGGTAGTCAGAATCTCAGACATGAAAAGTAGAATGTTGGTTGCCAGGGTCTGGTGGAGGATGGATGAGGAATTATTGCTTAATGGGTACAAAGTTTCATTTTTGGAAGAGAAAAAGTTCTTGAGATGGATGGTAGTGTTAGTTGCACAACAGTGTGAATTACTTAATCCCCTGTACATTTAAAAATAGTTAAGAAGGCAAATTCTATGTTATATGTAGTTTACTATATTTAAAAACAAGTGATCTATTCATGCCCACTAGGTCCTTTTTATGATAGCTAATTCTGGTGATATGTTGTCTTTCGCAGAAGATAGGCATAAAAATATCATAAAACAGTTGTAGAACTGAAAATCAGGTTATGTATTCTTACCTTTTTGGTAAAAATATAAATGGATGAAATTCAGTTCCAGTCTTTCCTTTTGCATATTTATGAACTCATTGCTTTTCATCTTCTTATGTTCTGACCCACTTTGCTGATTGGAGAATAAACAAAGCCATGTAACATGCCAATATTCAGTCATTTTGACTTACAAATGGCTGTCTCATGAGTCAGCCTAATAAAATTTCAGGGTAATAAATGTTCTCAGTTGTGTCTGACTCTTTGTGACCCTGTGGACTGTAGCCCACCAAGTTCCCCTGTCCATAGGATTTTCCAGGCAAGAATACCAGAGTCGCGTGCCATGCCCTCCTCCAGGGGATCTTCCCGATGCAGAGATCAAACCTGTGTCTCCTGCATTGCAGGCAGATTCTTTTCCACTGGGGCTTCCCTGGTGGCTCAGAAGGTAAAGCATCTGCCTGCAGTGCGGGAGACCCGGGTTTGATCCCTGGGTTGGGAAGATCCCCTGGAGAAGGAAATGGCAACCCACTCCAGTACTCTTGCCTGGAAAATCCCATGGACAGAGGAGCCTGGTAGGCTACAGTCCATGGGGTCGCAAAGAGTGGACACGACTGAGCAAATTCACTTTCTTTCTTTTCCACTAGTGCCACCTGGGAACCCCCAAGGTAATAAATAAAAGTGAACAAAAGGAAGATACCATTGAAATAAATCTTTGAAATCCAAAGATACCTTTTTAAGATAAGTAGTTGTGGAAGGAAATAAAGTACCTTAGATCTAAATTTAGAAAATATTTCAATTATAGTAGAATTCTCCCATTTCTGTATATATCAACTGAAAGTAAGTAGGTTTGCTACTTCAAACCTAGCAATGAAAGTTTTGTAGCAGGTGGGGAAGAGAGAGAGAAAGAACAAGCAATGTGGGCCAGAGGAATATCAGAAAATATCCTGGTAAGTTCTGGGTCTTGGATAAATGGGATGTAAGTAGGAGAACAGAAGAGCATTCCATACACAGGAGGATGGGGAGGTGGGAGGATATGCCCAGAAGGATGGAAGTAGGTACTAATGTGTTCCAAGGGCAATAAGAAGATCATCATTCATATCTTAAGAGTGGAACAACTTTGATTTGGTAGATCTTTGTCTAAGAGAATGCATGACTGGTGGATAAGAGTCTGGCAGTGTTAAGCAGTATGAGAGGAGGCAGGAGAATGAGCTAGAAAGCCATTGCAGGCAGATGGCTAGAGGTGGGCAGTCACCTCCCTAACTGATAGCAGCATGAAGACAGAAACTGTGTCTTTAACTCAGCATCCATAGCAATTAGCCTGTAGTTGGCGCTCAATAAATGCTCATTAAATGAATGAACAGGAATAGAAGATTGGTTGATATCTTTACTAGAAATGGTGTAGTTGAAAAAGAGAACTTGTAAGACGATGTATGAAGAGTTCACCTCTGCACCTGTGAAACAGCAGGGCTATAGTCAAGTGGAAATAGCTTAAAGAGGGCTGAAAGAAAACATAGAGTCAGGGCATGTCTTTGTGTAAGATGTAATTTCAAATGGTGGTGGTTTAGTCACTAAATCATGTCCAACTCTTGTGACTACCCACCAGGTTTCTCTGTCCATGGCATTTTTCAGGCAAGAATACTGGAGTGTTGCCATTTCTTTCTCCAGGGGCTCTTCCCTACCCAGGAATCAAACCCAGGTCTCCTACGTTGCAGGCACATTTTTGCATTGCAGGTGGATTCTTTACCAACTAAACTATGAGGGAAGCCCTGATTTCACATGGTACCGTGTTACTAATGCATTCATTTTGTAGACACATCTTTCTTCAGATCTCTGTCTCTGGTACCTCATCAAGTTTTCCTTCTCTTACCTTTGGTCTGTTTCTTTTTCCTTTCGAGATATGACTTCCTTTCAGCCTGTTCAGTGAAATAATGTTTGTATGGATTTAAATATCATAATGACAATAAATACATTGTCCATCTTTTGCTGTGGAAAGGAAACAGGTGTCCTTCTACCTGAGTGTGTGTTCTAGTTAAAGAATTTGTTAACTTAGAGAATAAGAGCATAATAACTAAATTTTTTTTAAAAAGGTGGTAAAGAGGAAAAGTCTATTGTAAATACGAACTGTTAATTTATCCTCGTATATATATTTCGGGAGGGGGCTTCCCAGGTGACGCTGTTGGTAAAGAAGTGAAAGTGATAGTCACTCAGTCATGTCCCACTCTTTGCGACCCCATGGACTATACAGTTCATGGAATTCTCCAGGCCAGAATGCCGGATTGTGTAGCCTTTCCCTTCTCCAGGGGATCTTCCCAACCCAGGGATCGAACCCAGGTCTCCCACATTGCAGGCGGCTTCTTTACCAGCTGAGCCAAGGGAAGTCCAAAGCCACTCAGTCATGTCTGACTCTTTGCAACTCCATGGATTATACAGTCCATAGAATTCTCCAGGCCAGAATACTGGAGTGGGTACCCTTTCCCTTCTCCAGGGGATCTTCTCAACCCAAGGATCAAACCCATGTCTCCTGCATTGCAGGTGGCTTCTTTACCAGCTGAGCCACAAGGGAAACCCTTGGTAAAGAACCTACCTGCCAATGGAGGAGATGTAACAGATGTAAGTTCGATCCCTGGGTCAGGAAGATTCCCTGCAGGAGGGCATGGCAACCCTCTCCAGTGTTCTTGCCTGGAGAATTCCATGGACAGAGGAGCCTGGTGGACTACAATCCATAGGGTTGCAAAGAGTCGAACACAACTGGAGCAACTTAGCACACAGCACATATATATTTTAAAATTTTAAAACAATCTCATACTTATAGAAAAATTGTTGATACAGTACAAAGAACTTTTTATTTTCTGAGCCATTTGATAGTAAGATGCCCCCATCACGTCACTTTTCTGTTTTAAGAAACAAAATGATATTATTTCACAGAGAAACCTTTTATTGAACTTAGAATATGTACATGCATGTGATTGGTTGATTTATAAAAGTAAAGCTTTCCCATATGTTAAAAACCAGCTCTAACTGATGATAGTGAAGCTCTACATCTTTTGCTTTTGGTCTGTCTGAAGTCTGAATCTCCACCTCTCTCCATACGGGTTGCTCTTCAAATCCAGAAAACTTTCAGCTGCTTATAAATATTTTGATGTGGCCACCAGGGGGTGTAGTGAGCTGTCCTCCCATCCTTGAGTTCTGCTAGTGTGTGTTCAGTGCACAGTTTGGAAGGTCCTTTCTTAGCCACTCAACAAGAATAAGAATTTTCATTTCACTGAAGTACTCTTTGTTTCTGAAGAAGGTGTTCACAGACTCTATTTTATATTTATCTGACATGTTCTGCTTCTGAGAACAAGAAGCATTCCTTTTAAATCTGATTTGAAAAACTAATTATTGCAGCCACAGTGAAATTAGGTATATCTGTTAAAGCTAAATAGTTAATTCTACTTTTTCCCCCCAGATGTTATTCTTCAGGGTATAAACAACAAACAAAAGTCATTTCCCCTTAATTCTTGACTTGGCCAAACTAAATTTTTGAAAAGTTGTTTTCTTATAAAATTTTGGAGACTAATGAAGTGTCAAATACCTATTGCTTCTGGGAGAGGATGCTGGGAAGATATTGAAGAAGGAAGCACCAGGAATCTGCCTCTCCACTTTGACAACAGTTACACTGGAGAATCTTTCTGATGTAACATGAGTTTGAGTAGACTCCAGGAGTTGGTGATGGACAGGGAAGCCTGGCGTACTGCAGTGCATGGGGTTACAAAGAGTCAGACACAGCTGAGCGACTGATTGTGGAGCTCTGTGGTCTGTTGAAGGCTTGCAACCTCCAAGGAAAGAACTAGAGGGTAAATTGTGATCAATTTTAGCTCTTAACTCTTAGTAACTACCCATCCCTCACTCTCAGCTATATGGTAAATAGCCATGTACATGTTCCTGGTACAGCTTGCATACAGCTTGTATTAATAGAAAATGGGGTGAGCAAAAAGGATCCTATCCTCCAGATATCAAGATATCAGAGATCTGTGATCTAATAGCTGAGTGCCACTTCTGACCACTGAGGTGCAGACAAAGAGCCAGGCAGCCACTGTTGTGGAATAATCCCCCTTTTTTGTTGCAAGCCCCTCTTCAGGGACTTAAAAGACTAGCACCTTTTTTTCCTCCCCTTTCACTTTTTGCCTTTATGCCTTTTGAGAGTCAGACATTAAGGATGAGGACTTTAGAAACATCTCATATGGGGGAAAATTAAACATGTCTATGTATGCCTAGGGAAAAGCTCAGAAAAGACCTGAAAAGAGCTTAGGTTTACATCTCAGCCTAATCCTCGGTGAGATGGCCTTGTCATCATGCTTAGTTGCTTAGTCATGTCTGACTCTTTATGACCCTTTGGACTATAGCCCACCAGGCTTCTCTGTCCGTGGGATTTTTCAGGCAAGAATATTGGAGTGGATTGCCATTTTCCCCCTCCAAGGGATCTTGACCCAGGGATCAAACCTGCGTTTCCTGTGTCTCCTGCATTGCAGGTGGATTCTTTACCTGATGGCCTACAACAATCAAAAAGACAAAAACAATAACAAAAAATAGTAAACCCTGGGGAAGGTAAAGAGTCAGATTTCCAAAGTTACTACATTATTAGATTCAAATGTCCTATGTTCAACGAAAAAATCACAAGGCATACAAAGAAACAGTAAAGTATGGTCCATTCAAAAGAAAAAGATAATAGAAACTGTCCCTGAAAAAAGATGTAATGAAGATATACTATACAAGACTTTAAAGACATTAAAAATACTAAAGCAAAATGTGGAGGAATTTACAAAAATGATATGTGAACAAAATGAAAGTATCAATAAGGAGATAGAAAGTCTAAAAAGAAACCAAAAAAGAATGTCTGGAGCTGAAAAAGTACAGTAACTAAAAAGAATTTCACTAGACAGATTCAAAGGCAGATTTACCAGGAAAGAGAAAGGAAGATCAAACCTGAAGATAGGGCAATGGAAATGATCAAGTCTGAGGAACAGAAAGAAAAAAGACTGAATAAAAGCAAGCAGGGCCTAAGGGACTTATGGGAGATCATCAAGAGGACCAACATATGTGTCATGAGAGTCCCAGAAGGATGAGAGAGAAGGAGGCAGAGTAAATATTTAAAGAAATAATGGCCTAAAACTTCACAATTTGGAAGTTTCCTGGTGGCCTAGTGTTTAGGATTCTAGGCTTTCACTGTTGTGGTCCAGGTTCAATCCCTGGTCCAGAAACTGAAATCCTGCAAGCTGCATGGCACAGCCAAAAGGGGGGACGGGGGGAAACCTTCCCAAATTTGATAAAAGACATAAATATCCAAGAAGCTCAACAAACTGCAGGTAAGATGAACTCAAAGAGACTCACACTAAGACACATTATAATCAAATTTCCAAAAGACAAAGAATCTTGAAAGCATCAAGAAAAAAGTATATCATCACATACAAGGGATCCCCAAGGTTAGATTATCAGCAGATTTCTCATCAGAAACTTGGAGGCCCAAAGACCTATGAACCAATACATTCAAAGTTCTAAAAGAAAACAATAGTCAATCAAGAATCCTACATCTGGCAAAACTTCCCTTCAGCAGAGAAAGAGAAATTAAGACTCCAGATTAGTAAAAGCTGAGGAAGCCTGTGACCACTAGACCTGCCCTGCAGGAAATGCCCAAGGTTTCTCCTGCCAGGTTAAAATGAAAGGACATCAGACAGTAACTCAAAGCCATATGGAGACATAAAGATCTCAGTAAAGGTAAATACACGGGCAATTATAAAAGCTAGTATTATTGTAACATTGATTTGGAACTGCACTTTTTGCTTTCTATCTGATTTGAGACTAATACATTTAAATGAAAAAACCTTCAACTGTTAGTATAAAAACTAGTGTTATGATAACTTTGCTTTGTAACTCCATATCTTGTTTTCTGCATAATTTAAGAGACTAATGCATTTAAAAGAATTAATAGTTTATGTTTGGGATCCACAATAAAGGTGTTGTGACATCAGCAACTGAAATGAGTGGAGACAGAGCTGTAAAGCAGCAGAATTTTTGTATGTTATTGAAGGTAAGCTGGTATAAATTGAATTTAAAGTGTTAAAACTTTAGGTTGTTATATGTAATCCCATTATAACCACACAAAAAAAATTAGCTATAGAACGTATGCAAAAGGAAATGAGAAAGGAATTTAAACATTTCACTACAAAAATGCAGCTAAACACAAAAGAAGACAGTAATGCAGGATATAAGGAACAAAATTCTTAAAGGCACATGTAAAATAAATAGCATAATGAGAAAAGTGAGTCCCTTCCTATCATCAGTTACTTTAAGTAATTTCTCCATTGTAGGGAAAGGATAGTTTGGGAGTTTGAGATGGACATGTACACACTACTATATTTAAAATAGATAATCAGCAAGGACCTACTGTATAGCACAAGGAACTCTGCTCAATATTATGTAACAACTTAAATGGGAAAATAATTTGAAAAAGAATATATATATATGTATATATAACTGAATCACTTTGCTGTATACCTGAAACTGTCACAACATTGTTAATCAACCATCATATAAAACAAAGTTTTTTAAAATACATTAAAAAATAAAATGGAAATTATATTTTTAAAAAATCTCACCTTCTTCCAGAAAATTTTCAGGAAACTCTGAAAAATTAATAAAGTTAATATACTTTCCTTCTTGTTCACTACAAGTTATTTGTTTTGGATGAAAGAATAAGAGGCTATTAGGAAAGATTTATTCTACACACTTAATTCAAAACTGCTGAGTTCAATATAAGGTCAAGTTTTTATTTTCCTTCTTTCTTTCTGATATTCTTGTGTTTATGGGTTTAAACAGTATAAACTGTAGAAACTCCAATATATATGATTTTTCTTACCCTAAAACATAGTTACATAAACATGCATATACACACACAGGGTATACAAATACACATACATATTTAAAATTACATATATGTATCAGTTGTAGGTGTTTGTTTTAAAGATATTTTAAAGAAAGTAAGCACTTCAGAAAGATTTCCTATTATAATTCAAACTCTCAAATCACCATCATCATCAAATTCCTAATCACTTCAACATTTATATTTAATTATCTCAGAAGATGAAGAGTAAACCATCTGATGGAGAGTTTTTACAAAGTAAAATTAAAAAGCATTCATTAGAACTAATGTGTTGAATAATGGCACCCCACCCCAGTACTTTTGCCTGGAAAATCCCATGGACGGAGGAGCCTGGTAGGCTCCAGTCCATGGGGTCGCTAAGAGTCTGACACGACTGAGCGGCTTCACTTTCACTTTTCGCTTTCCTGCATTGGAGAAGGAAATGGCAACCCACTTCAGTGTTCTTGCCTGGAGAATCCCAGGGACAGGGGAGCCTGGTGAGCTTCCGTCTATGGGGTCGCACAGAGTCGGACACGACTGAAGCGACTTAGCAGCAGCAGTCTTCAGAAACGGAGAAGGCAATGGCACCCCACTCCAGTACTTTTGCCTAGAAAATCCTATGGACAGAGGAGCCTGGTAGGCGGCAGTCTATGGGGTCGCTACAGTCGGAGACGACTGAGCAACTTCACTTTCACTTTTCCCTTTCCTGCATTGGAGAAGGAAATGACAACCCACTTCAGTGTTCTTGCCTGGAGAATCCCAGGGACAGGGGAGCCTGGTGGGCTGCCGTCTATGGGGTCACACAGAGTCGGACACGACTGAAGCGACTTAGCAGCAGTGGCAGCGGCAGTCTTCAGAAAAGATAGTTCAAAATGCTTACCACACTTTCATCAGGTGCTTAGCAAATAAGATTTCTGAAAAACAAACAATTTCCCAGGTAAAAGTGAAACCTTATCCCAGTGCAACATCTGTTTTTCAAATTGTAATTTAATAGGAAATGTATATAAATGTATATAATTTATAACCATGCAAATATTTATACCTGTGTAATGACAGAAAATTGGACTACATTATTGTTTGTCTTCACTGTAATGATATTTCTATGATCAAAATCCAGTTCTGTTTGAGCCTTCCTTTCTATCTGTAAAATGAAGATTGTATCTTCTCATCTATCTTACAGGACTGTTGAAAATGCAAGCAAAATTGTTCATAGGAAAGTTTAAATGAATATTCAGCACCAAATATTAAGGCAAGATATAAAGTGATGGTGCTTTCACTAGTATTTTCTAAATTCTTTTCCATTTTAATTTCACAAACTCACAGTCTTATTTCTCTAATTCTGTGCTATGACTGACACCCTGTACATCATCTAGTATTAAGATCATTTACTGAGGAAAAACAAGAAGAGAAATTGTCAGACTTCAAATTACCAATAAACTTCTTATTTAGTACAAACCTAATATTGAATCAGAAACGAGCATTTCCCATCTCTGAGTCAAATCTGATTCAACTTGGATGATTATCAAAAGTCATAGCTATAGCCATTGGATGCTAAATGTAAAACCCTGTTTAAAGGTACTGATCATCTTGCTTCATTCCACAATGAATATTTATTAAGCACAGACTCATCTGCTTGCTTCTCTGACTCACTACTATTCCACCATCCTGAGGCAAAAAGATTGTATTAATAAACATAACTGGCAGACTATTCTGGTATTAATTATTCACTGGGAATTTCCTCAAGCCAAGGAATCATTTGGAGGGAGAAGAAAGGACCTGTTATCGATTACCCAAAACAGCTGTTCTGCTGATACACCAAACAAAAGATCAGGAAATTTAGAAGTTGTGTAAAACACATAATTGGTTATGAGCCACCTTTGCTTATAATAATCCTTACTGTTCAGTGGAAAAATTCTCACCTCATACTGTAACAGAGCTCTCTGCTTCCCTTTCCCAGCACTTCCAACGCTGTTGTTGAACGTTATTTGTTTGTTCTTGCCACTTAAACTGAGTGAGAGCAGAGATAATATCCTGTCTACGATTGTATCCTTAAATTCTGCCACATAGATAGTACAAATTTTCTGTAGAAGGAGTAAGTGAAGAACTATACTTTCCACCCATTTTTCAGACTTTGGGAAGAGATACTTAGCCTCATTGAGCCCATTTCCTCCACTCTATAATAGAAAAAAGAATATTTTATAGTTTTTTGCAAGGATTTGAGATATAAAGGTTAAATGCCTATTAAGGCACTCAGCAAGAGGTAAGGTATTATTACTACTGTTAATCCTTTTTATCATTATAAACTGAGTTCTTCTAAAACTAGGGCCATAATTTTATGTTCATAAAAAACAATTTGTTGTTGTTCAGTCGCTAAATCATGTCCGACTCTTTGTAGCCCCACAGACTGCAACACACTCTGCTTCTCTCTCCCAGATTTTACTCAAACTCATGTCCATTGAGTCGGTGATGCCATCCAACCATCTTATCCTCTGTCGTCCCCTTCTCCTCCTGCCCTCAATCTTTCCCAGCATCAGGGTCTTTTCCAGTGAGTCGGCTCATGGCATCGAGTGGCCAGAGTTCTGGAGTTTCAGCTTCAGCATCAGTCCTTCTAATGAGTATTCAGGGTTGAAGTAAACAAATCTTTATAGTATTTCAGAAACCATCAAAATCACTAATAGCCTAGTTATTCATCCCCCCAACTCCAAAAAAGACAGTTGATACCTTAAAATTTTCAAATAATTTAAATATACCTGGCAAGGCCAATGTTTAGGAGCGGGGTTGTTTGTTTGCCATGCCCTGCCTTGCAGCATGTGGGATCTTAGTTGCCCTACCAGGAATTGAACCCATGCCCCCTGCAATGGAACTACAGAGTCTTAACCACTGGAGTAGTTCCAGGCCAATGTTTTTTTGGTGTTTGGTTTTGCAGAACATCCCTCTAAACAGTTGAAATATGTAATCAATGAAATCACTTTTAATATTCAACTGAACTAAATGGTGATTGTCTTAAATAGATGGGTATGTGAATTCCACAGAATACCAAAATAATTTTAAGAAAACCAAACTCCAGGCTTTCTATTAAAAGAATGGTCTATAACATATATACATTATATACACACAATACTGCTGCATCTTTCCCCACATAAAATTTTTATCATTGATACTCTCTGGAACAGGAAAATACAGGCCATGTAAAAGATAGGAAAGGAATATAGGGCAGGATTACAAATAATTACATATGAAAATATGATGCCAGTTAGAAGTTCGTGTGTTACTGCTTTTAAGTTGGATATTTTAGTTTGATCCCTGGGTCAGAAAGATCCCCTGGAGAAGGAAATGGCCACCCACTCATGTTCTTGCCTGGGGAATCCCATGAACAGAGGAGCCTGACGGGCTACATACAGTCCTTGGGGTCACAGAGAGTCAGATACAACCAAAGCAACTTAGCGTGCAGGTTATCTGTGATTGAAAAGAAGAAATGGTTCTTGTTTGTTTTTTTTTTAAAAAATAACCTGTTGGCTAGAAATTACATATGAAATTCCAAGTCCCTTAACTGTGTGTGATAAGGTAGCTATGCAAGAGCTTAAGTTTTAGAATACCAAATTCCACCATAGAAAGCTCATTAACTGGATTATTTCCGAGCCTTCCCCAACCCTAGACTTTTGTTTGCTTTTTATATTACTGTAGTTTATTTGGGGGTATATTAAACTTTAAATGCGACATAGCAGAAGACAAGCCTATGCAGATCTCTTCAGATGTCAAAAATATGTCAAGAATGAGAAATTAAATTATCCTTCACAAACACACACACACAATTACATTTCTAGAAACTTCTGGAAAATAATTTCTGAGCCAATTTGATGTGAATCTTCTAGGTTCAAGTATGTGAACACATCTTTGGAAAGTTTTTAATATGCAGAGGATTCTAATCGTCTTATATATCTGTACATTTTGTAAAAATACTCCTGTTTCTTAAAGTTTAGACTTTAAATATTGTACCCTTTTTCAAGATCAGTTATTTGGGCAATGTTTTAACTTGTCATAGGGTTTTACCTCTCTCTATTGGCTTGTTTCACTCACGTTATAAACATGGTCAGATCTTTATCAGACCAAAAAAACTAAAATATAATTTTACAATACCATTTCATAACTTTGTTTTCAGCTCACACTACAATTTTGTTTTGATTTCTGAAAGGACAGTCTATATTAACTGCCTCCTTTGTCAACTCATATTCACTGTTTCACCCATGAAATCTGACTTTTTGCCCCTTCCATCACTCCAAATGCTGTTCTTGTTAAGATTGCCAGTGAATAATTTTTTATCCCAATTTTAAATGACACTATTGCCCATTCCTCTATGCAGTTCTCACCTCCTTTGGCTTTCTTTTTTAAAAAAATATTTATTTGACTACACTGGGTCTTAGTTGCAGCACATGGGATAGTCAATATTCATTGTGGCATGCAGTATCCTTTGTTGTGACATATGGGATCTAGTTCCTTGACCAAGAATCGAACCCGGGCCCCCTGCACTGTGAGCATGGAGTCTTACCCACTAGACCACCAACAGAGTCTCTCCTTTGGCTTTTTTATCATCATTCTTTGCTGGTTCTCCTTATACCCTCTGCCCAGAGTATCTCAGTTGGTTTCACCAGCAGTTCTTACCTGTTCATCTCTCAGAAGTTAATTTTTCTCCAGAGACTATCCTTGCCTCACTTTTATTTACTGGAGTAGAAATTTTCAACCTTTCGGAAAACATGGAGTTGTTTGAAACGCTAGGTAAAATGCTAGAATTTTTCATTAGAAAAATGTGTGCATACTGCTTAATTGTGCATACTGTTTCAAGGATACTTGTGGCTTCCCGTCCTCAAATCTATGTATTGTCCCTCAGTGACCCTGTCCACCTCATTATTCTTGCCTCTGTGCCCAGAACTTTCAAATCTATTGAGTTGGCCAAAGAGTGAATTTGGGTGTTTCCGTAAGATTTTACCTCAGATCCCATTTTGAGCTCTAAACCCTTATTTCTAACTGCCTACAACCTCTTATGTGTCCTGTGATTGTATTTATTGTATTTATCAGATTTCTATTCCTAATTTTCCTCCCCATTTTAAAAAAGTTTTTGCTGGGTATAGGTGATTTACAATGTTGTGTTAATTTTAAATGTACAGCAAACTAAATCAGTTATACAGGCAAATATATTCACTCTTTTTTTAAGATTCTTTTCCCATCTAGGCCCTTACAGAGTATTTAATAGAGTTTCCTGTTCTATACAGTAGGTCTATTAGTTATCTATTCTATATATAGTAGTATGTCTGTGTCAATCCCAGTCCTCTAACTTATTCCCCCTTACCCCCCAGTTTAATTTTTACATCTGTAACTCTATTTCTGTTCTGTAGATAAGTTCATTTGTAGCCTTTTTAAAATTTTTTGTAGCCTTTTTTTTAGATTCCACATGTAAATGCAATATCATGTGAGATTTGTCTTCTGTGTCTGATTTACTTCACTCAGTATGACAATCTCTAGGTCCATCCATGTTGCTACATATGGCATTATTTTGTTCTTTTCTATGCCTGAGTAATATTCCATTGTATATATACACTGCATCTTTCTTTATCCATTCCTCTGTTGGTGGACTTTCCCCACTGATTCCACCAAGCTTGTTCCCTTGGCTGTGATTTCGCTGCGTAGTAGGTAGGGACAGTAAGGATCTCATTCATCCATACGTGCACATCACTAATTAGATGATGAGGCATTTGGCTTCCTTAAGAGAGTCTTAGTTACTCCCACCATTTATCTGCGTTTCATTGAATTTCTTCACTTGGACATTCAGAGAAGAAATCATATCACATCATTACCCACTGTGGGCCTTTTCAACTTCTCTTCTTAAGACTGTATCATCTGCTTAAAAGTTTAAGCTAGAAACTTCATATTCATCCCTGACTTCCCAACCCCACCCTCCAAGGCTTCAGTCCCTAAGCCATCATTTCTGCATTCTGAACCTCTTTCTGATGAAAGAACAAATATGAAAAAAGTTATAGACTAAAATGAGGAATTGCTACAGACAAAATTATTTTAAATCCCTGAAAAAGACTTCTTGACTAAACATCCAAGTGGGAATAATAAACATCAGGTTTAAGGTGGACTTGGTCGCTTATCTTTTTATTCTGTAGTGATACTGTAGGCTTTGTCATCTGGGTATTCTTTACCGTTTGGCAAAACCTGTTATATTTTGATCAAATTTTAAAGCTTGCATAATATAATATACAGTTTATTTTAGTGTAGAATTTGTGTTAATAGCTTTATAAAGGACTTTAATTCTGCATGGACAAAAAGGGTTACATAAAATATACAAATGTGTTTTTATCTCAGACTTTTCCCTTTCTCTCCATGACCTCTGCCTCAGCCTTAACCTAGTCCCTCTTCTTGCTTAAATTACTGGCTCCTAACATGATCCCTCTGCGTCTAACTGATCCTCATGCCAATACAGTCTCCACCTACTCTCAGAGATGACTCAGATTTATTCATGTCACTTTCCAACTTAAAAATCTCCTGTTATTCTCTGTTGCCTGTAGAGTAGTCTAGAATTTGTTATGACATTTTAAAAACTTTAAAAACTGACCTCATTCCAACTTTCCAGCCCTACCCTTGCCACTAAGCCCTATACTCTTTATTCAGGCCCTGATGAACTATCTGCCCTTCCCAAAACATGTCTTTTATCCTCTCAAAATTAACTTACATATGCCTGCAAGCACCCAATTCATACTTTCTACTTTATAGTCATTATCTCATTGAGTCCTTGTAACAGTCGTAGGAAATTACCATTATTGCCCATTTTATAGATAAGGAAGCTGAGACACAAAGAGATTAGTGACTTGACCATATCATACAGCACAGAACTCAAATTCTAAGTAAAATAAACTATACCTGGTAATAGAAGAAGAAAATAACTTTCTTGTAATTCATTCAGTGTTAACTAAATCTGTCACCAGGCTCACACTCAAAGTTCCAAATTCATTTCCTGTGATATAAAAATGACAATAATTATAAGAAGTTTGCAATAATCAATAAATTTCACTATTTTTGTGATTTATTATATTTTTATTTGCTCATTTTTTAAAAGTCAGCTTGTGCATATTTTAAATTTTAATTCAAATGTTAATTTAAATATAATAAGTACACAGTTTTTCTTTAAAATTTTTTGTTAAGAATTGTGTTGATGCAATTATGTCTCTCATTTCCCAAAATGAAATTACTGTTTTTAACCCAACACAATCCTTTTCCTTGAAGGACCTTCCTTTTGAAAGGCAGTATGCTGTTATTAAAATACTTCATTAAGCTTAGTTATCTTTTTTTTTAACTTTTCTTTAAATATGTTACTTTACCTATAAAATTATGAAAATATCAACCCCAAGGAATAATTGCTATTAAATTAGGCCACTTAAGGTGAAGTACTTTATAAACAAATAATAAAAAATGTAATTTCTTGTAATGTACTACAACAATATAGTTAAATGCCATTAAGACGAAAAGAGTTTTAGTTCATTGTTCTTAATTATATGAAAAGAGCACTAATATTGGAATTAGGAGACCTATAATGGCACCCCACCCCAGTACTTTTGCCTGGAAAATCCCATGGACGGAGGAGCCTGGTAGGCTCCAGTCCGTGGGGTCGCTAAGAGTCGGACACGACTGAGCGACTTCACTTTGACTTTTCACTTTCATGCATTGGAGAAGGAAATGGCAACCCACTCCAGTGTTCTTGCCTGGAGAATCCCAGGGACAGGGGAGCCTGGTGAGCTTCCGTCTATGGGGTCGCACAGAGTCGGACACGACTGAAGCGACTTAGCAGTAGCAGCAGCAGCATGTTTATATTGGTTACATGACTTGAGACAAATACATTCATTCTTTGAGACTGTTTTCTCTTCATTAAAAAGAAATTAGTATTCTAATTGTCAGGCAAAATAATATACAAATATGAAAATGCCTCAAACAGTAGGCAAAGTTCTAGTGTGTAGTAGTATATCACTGCAAGCATGCTAAGTCACTTCCAGTGAACACCAAACTGAGGAGATTAGGTACCTGCATAGAGAGAGGGCAGAAGGCTCAGAGAAATTCATAGGGGTGGTGCAGCTTCAGCTAATTGTTTTAAAATCTGAAAAGTGAAGTGTTAGGATGTGATTGTGCTGTCTACTGAGCCTCTGGCGGTTTGTTATCCTCTCTGTTTTTTGCTGCATGTTTGAATATTTCACAATCAAACATTAAAAAGCAGTGTTGCTAGTCTTCTTTTCCCCCAGCAAAGTATTTTTCACTTCACTTAAGATCTATTGTCCAGTTGGCCTTCCAGCTGAGGTGGTATGAATTGAATCTGGCAATACCGTATCTCTTCTGTTAGTTGATGTATTAGCTGAAGAATGATACAGAATGCTCCCTTTCTACTGAGAATCAAGGAGTGTAACTTTTGCATCCTTCTTGATTTTTGCCTAATCCAGACAGAAAAAAAAAAAAAAAACCCCAAACTTTGTTTTATATTTAAATTCCTTAAAGATATTTGACATGGTTGTTGAAAAGTCCATAATTGTATGTAACTGCGTAATTTTGCATGTTCATCTGATTTCAGAGAAGAAAGACATGGCAAGTGAAATGTGGCCAGGGAAGCTGATACATGAAAGCTTAAAGAGATAATGATGCTGCTCAGCCAGGTCTTGGAAATCTGATCAGTCTAAACAAACTGCATAGTACTAAATTGCTTGTGAAAGGGCTGAATCAGTCCTGCTGCGATTTGAACTTTTGGCTCCTGAAAGTCTAGGGCAGGCTTGAAAATAAAAATAAAACCCTTACATACTGGATTGTATTCCAGGCCCTCTACTGTATTCTCTGTATGAAGAAGGCATCTACCTAAAGAGCAAGAGGCAGCAGAAAGATGAGGTAGAGAAGAGGAGTCTTAGGGATTTCTCCCCATATCAGCAGCTCCCAAGGGGAGAGAAACTCTGTCATTAACATATCAATTCCTTTAGGAAATATTTAGGTAGAGCCCTAAGAATGTAGTGGGGTGTGGGATAATAGATCAACCAACTAGAATATACTTAATACTTATGACTTGCCTGGCACTGTGCTAGGCTCTATGAAGTCCACGAAAGAGAGTTACTCTGTGTGATTTGCTTCATCAGAGAGGTAAATTATGTGGCATAAAACAGAGAACTGAAGTGAAAGTCATTCAGTCATGTCTGACTCTTTGCCACCCCATAGACTGTATAGTCCCTGGAATTCTCCAGGCCAGAATACTGGAGTGGGTATCCTTTCTCCTCTCCAGGGGATCTTCCCAACCTAGGGATCAAACCCAGGTCTCCCGCACTGCAGGTGGCTTCTTTACCAGCTGAGCCACAAGGGAAGCCCAGGAATACTGGAATGAGTAGCCTATCTGTTCTCCAGGGGATCTTCCTGATCCAGGAATCGAACCGGGATCTCCTGCATTGCAGGTAGATTCTTTACTATCTGAGCTATGAGGGAAGCCCCTGAAAGCCTGTATAAAAATGGTCTCAGTTCAGTTCAGTTCATTTGCTCAGTTGTGTCCCACTCTTTGCGACCCCATGAATTGCAGCATGCCAGGCCTCCTTGTCCATCACCAACTCCCGGAGTTCACTCGGACTCAGGTCCATCAAGTCAGTGATGCCATCCAGCCATCTCATCCTCTGTCGTCCCCTTCTCCTCCTGCCCCATCCCTCCCAGCATCAGGGTCTTTTCCAATGAGTCAACTCTTCGCATGAGGTAGCCAAAGTACTGGAGTTTCAGCTTTAGCATCATTTCTTCCAAAGAACACCCAGGACTGATCTCCTTTAGAATGGACTGGTTGGATCTCCTTGCAGTCCAAGGGACTCTCAGGAGTCTTCTCCAACACCACAGTTCAAAAGCATCAATTCTTCAGCACTCAGCTTTCTTCACAATCCAACTCTCACGTCCATACATGACCACAGGAAAAACTATAGCCTTGACTAAACAGATCTTTGTTGGCAAAGTAATGTCTCTGGTTTTGAATATGCTATCTAGGTTGGTTATAACTTTCCTTCCAAGGAGTAAGCATATTTTAATTTCATGGCTGCAGTCATCATCTGCAGTGATTTTAGAGCCCCCAAAAATAAAGTCTGACACTGTTTACCCATCTATCTCCCATGAAGTGATGGGACCAGATGCCATGATCTTAGTTTTCTGAATGTTGAGCTTTAAGCCAACTTTTTCACTGTCCTCTTTCACTTTCATCAAGAGGCTTTTGAGTTCCTCTTCACTTTCTGCCATAAGGGTGGTGTCATCTGCATATCTGAGGTTATTGATATTTCTTCGGGCAATCTTGATTCCAGCCTGTGCTTCTTCCAGCATAGCATTTCTCATGATGTACTCTGCATATAAGTTAAATAAGTAGGGTGACAATATACAGCCTTGATGTACTCCTTTTCCTATTTGGAACCAGTCTGTTGTTCCATGTCCAGTTCTAACTGTTGCTTCCTGACCTGCATATAGGTTTCTCAAGAGGCAGGTCAGGTGGTCTGGTATTCCCATCTAAAAATGGTCTCAGAAAAGGAATAATTTGAACAGGGAGAAGAGTAAGACTCATGTATAGGAAGACAGGATAAAAACCACCTAATTGTGGCAAGGATTTGTTTTGGGAGAATGGCTAAAAATTAATTAAACTGATTGTGCTGGAGAAGGGATGGAGTTGAGAGTAATATGCCATAATGGCTGGATTATAGCAGGATTTAAATCATGGAGGATCTGAAGGCCAGAAGAAGAGCTTGGATGTGATCTAAAGGGGAATAAAGGACTCTTTGGGGATTTTAAATAGGGAATTATTGTAAAAGTGTTTAACTCTTAATCATTTTGATAATCAGCATCTAAAGTGCCTGGCCTGTAGATATTTAGGGTTAGTCCAGTTGTATTCTGTTAATCTGTCAATAGTATGTTGACAGATTGAATTGGACCCATCTCAGCCTAAAGAGTGGGATTCCCAGGTGGCACAGTGATAAAGAATCTACCTGCCAATGCAGGAAATTCAGGAGGGTTCAATCCCTGGGTCAGGAAGATCCCCTGGAGGAGGGAATGCAACCCACTCCAATATTCTTGCTGGAAAATCCCGTCTGTGGGGTCACAAAGAGTCGGACATGACTGAGCACACATACAGCAGCAGCCTAATGTGTAGGCTTCTTATCACCTTGATATTATTAGCTGGTTCATCTTTTTCATTAACTGTAATGAGGAGTGATAATGTTAGGGGAAACACACTGATTGAAACTGCCCACCCTGGCCAGGTACCATAGTAACCATTTGCATGAGTTGTTTTATGACAGGAGATCCTGATAAGGAATACAGAACTAATAAGCCACCCCCAACCGGAAGAGTGCAGCACTTTCACAGCATCATCTTTCAGGATTTGGAATAGCTCCACTGGAATTCCATCACCTCCACTAGCTTTGTTCGTAGTGATGCTTTCTAAGGCCCACTTGACTTCACATTCCAGGATGTCTGGCTCTAGGTCAGTGATCACACCATCATGATTATCTGGGTCATGAAGCTCTTTTTTGTACAGTTCTTCTGTGTATTCTTGCCACCTCTTCTTAATATCTTCTGCTTCCGTTAGGTCCATACCATTTCTGTCCTTTATCGAGCCCATCTTTGCATGAAATGTTCCTTTGGTATCTCTGATTTTCTTGAATAGATCCTTAGTCTTTCCCATTCTGTTGTTTTCCTCTATTTCTTTGCATTGATCGCTGAAGAAGGCTTTCTTATCTCTTCTTGCTATTCTTTGGAACTCTGCATTCAGATGTTTATATCTTTCCTTTTCTCCTTTGCTTTTCGCTTCTCTTCTTTTCACAGCTATTTGTAAGGCCTTCCCAGACAGCCATTTTGCTTTTTTGCATTTCTTTTCCATGGGGATGGTCTTGATCCCTGTCTCCTGTACAATGTCACGAACCTCATTCCATAGTTCACCAGGCACTCTATCTATCAGATCTAGGCCCTTAAATCTATTTCTCACTTCCACTGTATAATCATAAGGGATTTGATTTAGGTCATACCTGAATGGTCTAGTGGTTTTCCCTACTTTCTTCAATTTCAGTCTGAATTTGGCAATAAGGAGTTCATGGTCCGAGCCACAGTCAGCTCCTGGTCTTGTTTTTGCTGATTGGATAGAGCTTCTCCATCTTTGGCTGCAAAGAATATAATCGATCTGATTTCGGTGTTGACCATCTGGTGATGTCCATGTATAAAGTCTTCTCTTGTGTTGTTAGAAGAGGGTATTTGCTATGACCAGTGCATTTTCTTGGCAAAACTCTGTTAGTCTTTGCCCTGCTTCATTCCGTATTCCAAGGCCAAATTTGCCTGTTACTCTAGGTGTTTCTTGACTTCCTACTTTTGCATTCCAGTCCCCTATAATGAAAAGGACATCTCTTTTGGGTGTTAGTTCTAAAAGGTCTTGTAGGTCTTCATAGAACCGTTCAACTTCAGTTTCTTCAGCGTTACTGGTTGGGGCATAGACTTGGATTACTGTGACATTGAATGGTTTGCCTTGGAAACGAACAGAGATCATTCTGTTGTTTTTGAGATTGCATCCAAGTACTGCATTTCGGACTCTTTTGTTGACCATGATGGCCACACCGTTTCTTCTGAGGGATTCCTGCCCGCAGTAGTAGATATAATGGTCCTCTGAGTTAAATTCACCCATTCCAGTCCATTTTAGTTCGCTAATTCCTAGAATGTCAACATTTACTCTTGCCATCTCTTGTTTGACCACTTCCAATTTGCCTTGATTCATGGACCTGACATTCCAGGTTCCTATGCAATATTGTTCTTTACAGCATCGGACTTTACTTCTATCACCAGACACATCTACAGCTGGGTATTCTTTCTGCTTTGGTTCCATCCCTTCATTCTTTCTGGAGTTATTTCTCCACTGATCTCCAGTAGCATATTGGGCCCTTACTGACCTAGGGAGTTTCTCTTTCAGTATCCTATCATTTTGCCTTTTCATACTGTTCATGGGGTTCTCAAGGCAAGAATACTGAAGTGGTTTGCCATTCCCTTCTCCAGCGGACCACACCCTGTCAGATCTCTCCACCATGACCCACCCATCCTGGGTTGCCCCACGGGCTTGGAAAACTCAGCAGTGGCCACAAGATTGGAAAAGGTCGGTTTTCATCCCAATCCCAAAGAAAGGCAATGCCAAAGAGTGCTCAAACTACCGCACAATTGTACTCATCTCACACACTAGTAAAGTAATGCTCAAAATTCTCCAAGCCAGGCTTCAGCAATGTGTGAACTGTGAACTTCCTGATGTTCAAGCTGGATTTAGAAAAGGCAGAGGAACCAGAGATCAAATTGCCAACATTTGCTGGATCATCGAAAAAGCAAGAGAGTTCCAGAAAAACATCTATTTCTGCTTTATTGACTATGCCAAAGCCTTTGACTGTGTAGATCACAATAAACTGTGGAAAATTCTGAAGGAGATGGGAATACCAGACCACCTGATCTGCCTCTTGAGAAATCTGTATGTAGGTCAGGAAGCAACAGTTAGAACTGGACATGGAACAACAGACTGGTTCCAAATAGGAAAAGGAGTACGTCAAGGCTGTATATTGTCACCATGTTTATATAACTTATATGCAGAGTACATCATGAGAAATGCTGGACTGGAGGAAACACAAGCTGGAATCAAGATTGCCAGGAGAAATATCAATAACCTCAGATATGCAGATGATACCACCCTTATGGCAGAAAGTGAAGAGGAACTAAAAAGCCTCTTGATGAAAGTGAAAGTGGAGAGTGAAAAGGTTGGCTTAAAGCTCAACATTCAGAAAACGAAGATCATGGCATCTGGTCCCATCACTTCATGGGAAATAGATGGGGAAACAGTGGAAACAGTGTCAGACTTTATTTTTCTGGGCTCCAAAATCACTGCAGATGGTGACTGCAGCCATGAAATTAAAAGACGCTTACTCCTTGGAAGGAAAGTTATGACCAACCTAGATAGCATATTCAAAAGCAGAGACATCACTTTGCCAACAAAGGTTCGCCTAGTCAAGGCTATGGTCTTTCCTGTGGTCATGTATGGATGTGAGAGCTGGACTGTGAAGAAGGCTGAGCGCCGAAGAATTGATGCTTTTGAACTGTGGTGTTGGAGAAGACTCTTGAGAGTCCCTTGGACTGCAAGGAGATCCAACCGGTCCATTCTGAAGGAGATCAGCCCTGGGATTTCTTTGGAAGGAATGATGCTAAAGCTGAAACTCCAGTATTTTGGCCACCTCATGCGAAGAGTTGACTCATTGGAAAAGACTCTGATGCTGGGAAGGATTGAGGGCAGGAGGAGAAGGGGACGACAGAGGATGAGATGGCTGGATGGCATCACTGACTCGATGAATGTGAGTCTGAGTGACCTCCGAGAGCTGGTGATGGATAGGGAGGCCTGGCGTGCTGAAGTTCATGGGGTCGCAGAGGGTCGGACACGACTGAGCAAGTGATCTGATCTGATCTGAACCGGAAGAGATCAGGAAAGGTCTAAAGGAGACACCGCCTGTCCGTCCACTTCCAGAATCCCTCTCGCTAGCATACATCTTGGCTGAGTGATGCATGGGCCACCAGGAAAGACTCTGAATTAAAATGATTGGCCAAAGACCACCCAGAAACTAATCCCATCACCATAAAACCCAAGGCTGCAGTGGCAGAGCAGTTCTCCTGGGTTCCCTTACCCTACTGCTCTCCACCCCGGTGCCCTTTCCCAATAAAGTCTCTTGCTTTGTCAGCACATGTGTCTTCTCGGACAATTCATTTCCGAGTGTTAGACAAGAGCCCAGTTTCGGGCCTTGGAAGGGGTCCGCCTTCCTGCAACAATAATACCTACCCAGCTAGTAAGTAGGTTTATTTAATTAAATGAGATCATGATCCCATCCTTATCCACAAATACAGTGAATGCCTCCTTCATGTAAGATGCTGTGTTAAAAAAAAAAAAAAAACAAAAACTAAGGAAGCAATAAACTGTAGAGGTGTTAAGTGCTTTGAAAAATATCTTGTGATGAATATTAGTTTGAAATACAGAGCTCTATAGGATCTGGTAGCAAGAGAATGGTATGCAACAACCAGAAGGTCATCTTACTGCTATATTTAGTACTGGGTTGCTGCTGCTGCTGCTGCTAAGTCACTTCAGTCGTGTCTGACTCTGTGTGGCCCCATAGACGGCAGCCCACCAGGCTCCGGCGTCCCTGGGACTCTCCAGGCAAGAACACTGGAGTGGGTTGCCATTTCCTTCTCCAATGCATGAAAGTGAAAAGTGAAAGTGAAGTCACTCAGTCGTGTCCGACTCTTCACAACCCCATGGATTGCAGCCTACCAGGCTCCTCCATCCATGGGATTTTCCAGGCAAGAGTACTGGAGTAGGTTGCCATTTATTGTCAGGACCTGCCCGCTATAGCTAGGATCAAGTAGAGAAGGAAACACAAGGTGCAGGAAGGTAGGTATTTAAGGTCTCCAGGAGTCCTTCCTGTTGGCAATAGACCTTTTCAGACTTAAACGTGTTCTGTAGTGAACCTATATAATCATGCAGACAGTGTAGAACATTGATTAACCAAACAGATTCTTTCTGGAACCAGAATAACTTGCTGAATTCAAATTACTGCTGTATTACCTTAGAGAAATCAATTAACCTCTCTGAGCCTCGTAAAGATAGTCATAGAAGCATAGGGTTGTTTATGAGAATTCAGATACTTCATGTAAACTTTTTTTCTTAATTTTTTATTTTGTATTGGTGTATAGCTGATTAACAACGTTGTGATAGTTTGAGGTGAACAGTGAAGAGACTCAGCCGTACATATATATGTATCCATTCTCCCCCAAATTCCCTTCCCATCCAGGCTGTTACCTAACATTGAACAGAGTTCCATGTACTGTATAGTAGGTCCTTGTTGGGTATCCATTTTAAATATAGCATGTGTACATGTCCATCCCAAACGCCCTAACTATCCTTTCCACCCAACCTTCCCCCGGCAACCATAAGTTCTACACAGAACTCTTAATAGAGGATCTGTGCTGTGTGCTTAGTCGCTCAGTCGTGTCTGACTGCAACCCCATAGACTGTAGCCCCCAGGTTCCTCTGTCCATGAGATTCTCCAGGCAAGAATACTGCAGTGAATAGCCATTCCTTTCTCCATAGGACCTTCCCAACCCAGGGATCGAACCCAGGTCTCCCACATTGCAGGCAGATTCTTTACCATCTAAGCCACCAGGGATCTGGTACACAGTAAATGTCAGCTCAGTAAATATCATTTATTGCTTCTATTTTCAAGACTTTCTCAGCTCCTCTAGATTCCATTTTATGTTACTCCAGTTTATTTCCCATTTTTCTGTCTCTGTCTCACCCCATTTCAGGACATTGATGGTATTAGGGCACATTTGGCTTGTTCATCTATAATATCTTCTATATCATTAGCATCAAACAAGATCTTAAGATATCTTCTGAATTAAAAATTATATTATCTTCAAAATAATTTAAGTGCTATATATATTTTCTTACAGTCTAATTCTTTTAAATTATGATAATTTCTTCATAATATTTTTCTTTATAATTTAACATTTTCTCTAGTTTTTTAAGCTATATTTTACTTTTCTCATACATATACACTTACATATACACATATATGTACTGCACTGTGCTTAGTTGCTCAGCCCTGTCTGACTCTTTGCAAACCCACAGACAGTAGCCCACCAGGCTCCTCTGTCCATGGGCATTCTCCAGGCAAGAATACTGGAGTGGGTTGCCATGCTCTCCTCCAGGGGATCTTCCCAACCCAGGGATCAAACCCAGGTCTCCCTACATTGCAGGTGAATTCTTTACTATCTAAGCCACCAGGGAAGCCAAACATATGTACATATATATTACATGCTGCTGCTGCTGCTAAGTCACGTCAGTCGTGTCCGACTCTGTGCGACCCTATAGACAGCAGCCCACCAGGCTCCCCTGTCCCTGGGATTCTCCAGGCAAGAACGCTGGAGTGGGTTGCCATTTCCTTCTCTAGTACATGAAAGTGAAAAGGGAAAGTGAGGTCGCTCAGTCATGTCCAACTCTTGGCGACCCCATGGACTGTAGCCCAGCAGGCTCCTCCGTCCATGGGATTTTCCAGGCAAGAATACTGGAGTGGGGTGCCATTGTCTTCTCCGTATATATTACATAGATTTAGTTTTTAATGTATTATGTAGAAGAGGTGTAGAAGAGAAGCTTGGGCCCTGAGTTAATTTAATAGATCATAGAGCGAGAGTAGGCACAGAGATTCCAGTGGAAAATAAAAAATTAAACCCTTTAGGAAGGCAATTTGATAATGTCTGCCAATTCCTAAGATGTTTAAAATATTTTAACTGCCCAACAAATATATTCACTTTAAAGCCCAAAGATTGTGTGAAAGTATGTTCATAGTGATACTGTCTATAATAGTAAAGACTGGAAACAATTTAAATGTCCATCAGTAGCTGCTGCTGGTGCTGCTAAGTCACTTCAGTCGTGTCCGCCTCTGTGCAACCCCAGAGACAGCAGCCTACCAGGCTCCTCCGTCCATGGGATTTTCCAGGCAAGAGTACTGGAGTGGGGTGCTGTTGCCTTCTCCGGTCCATCAGGAGAGGAGTATTTAAATCATATATAATTTTAAAATAGAACATGAAACACTCCTTTAAAAGAATGAGGTACATCTTTATAAACAAGGAAAAGTATCTAAGATATAGTGATACGTGTGGAAGGAACACAAAGCGTAATAATATGTGTAGATAATTATGGCTTGTGTGCATGTATGTTTCTTACAGAACAGCTATAACATTAATGTTTGCTTACGCACGAAAAATTTTTGGAAGTATTAACAGTCATCCCTGGGAGTAGGATGATGGTGATGAGAAGAGTGACTTTTATTTTATCTTTCTACTGAAAAAAAAAAAAATGTTTTCGAGCCTGTGTTTGAAAGGCTGTGTTTAAATTTTTTTTTAATGTTTAAAGAGAGTGAGGATTAAATGGTTAAATGTTTTGTAAGGTGTATTGGATGTGAAAAGTGCTCTATAAACGCCTACTATTTTTACTAAACAATAGAGTTGTGAGGCCTTTGTAACCTGAAGAAAGCAGCATTTCAGCATTTCTTCCTGCTAGAGCATATGGTGGTTAAGACTATGGGGGATGAATGCCTTAGATCTGCCTCTCATGGAGTTGATATGCAGATCCTTTCAGTATTTCCCATTGCTCTTATGGTGGAAAGTTCCATAGAAAGGATTGGAAGGGCTCAGTGACATTGTTCTAGCCAGTGTTTAAAACTATAGTCAGATATTCTTTTAAATAAAACTATTAGCCACATAGTGATTGCAAAACTTGATTGCTTTGAAGAGCCTTTGTTTACAGAGTTTGGTTTATTGTATTGCATGAAGAGTGCCTTTGACTAAGTGTAGCAAGATACCTCTCGGTACTGTCTGGGCAACAAGTTTGAAAATTAAGGGTATTATCTTGAGAGTTCTAGCCTAGCGTTTTACAGATTAACAGGAGACAGATTGTTGTGCTACTCTAGGTAACAGGCTTTTTGTTTTGTAACTCTTTAAAGTGTTGGTTTTCTCCCTTTTGACACTCAGGAGATTAATTTACTATTTATTTCACTAGATGAAGCCCTTAGAGAAAACATAAAAATACAGACAGGTCTTCTAATTGGTATAATCATTCTTTCTTATGACTAGGTATTTCAAAAATAAAGTTATATATATACATTAATACTATTATTTCAAGGCTTTTTAAAAAAGGCAAAATCCCAGTAAGCACTGCAGATGTCATGTTACTACAAGATGACAATATGTAATTAACTGCCTGGAAAACCATAATAAAGACTTCCTGAATGAAATGGTGGTGTATAGGGGAAGTATATTTGTATTTTAAATTTCATTCATTCATCTACTTCTCATCCCAAATACAAACAAATACAACACTTTCTGTTATCAGAAGCTGATTGGCCAATTTATGCATGGTAACAGTAACAAAAATCTGGTGCTGTCCTGTTCACAAAGCACTTGTGTCTGTGTATCTTAATAAACCTGTGAGGTAAGCATTACCATCCCACTTTAAAGAAACAAGGGCTAGGACAGGGTAAGTGTTGCCCATGGACAAAGTAGCTAGCATCTAGAACTTTCTGATGTCACATTCATTGCCATTTTAATATTGCCCACTTTAGCTGTTTTTCGGCTTGATGGAAGAAAGCACAGGGGATCATCTCTAGTTCAACATTTTCATTTTCTCAGTTAATAAACTAAAATGCACAGTGGACTTTACCCTAAGGTTGCCAGATTGACTTCAAAGTCTGCTTGCTCCCTTAAATGCACACACAGAGCGTTCTTAATGACCTAAAGAAAAGCACATAGGTCTTTTGCCTATTAAGGGTTTTACCTCAGAGAAACAGTCAAAAGATAAGATTACATGGAAGATTTAGAAAAGCAAAAAAAGTTTTTAATAAAAATGCAAAACTTTATGATAGTCCTACACTCTGATCTAAGATTCTTCACTGAAGGCTCCAGCTCTCTGATTTTATTTCTGAAGTCTTCCTCAACCTTTCTGATAGCTCACTTAAGCTTACAGAGCCATTAAGGCCAAAAAAGTAGATTTTTGTGCCAGGTACTCTTTTCAGTGTTTTATATCTTTCAACTTAATTAATCCTCACAATAACTTCATAAATTAGGTACTAATACTGAGCTACAGATTAAGTAGCAATTTAAAGTTCATAGCTAATGCTGCTGCTGCTGCGTCACTTCAGTCGTGTCCGACTCTGTGTGACCCCATAGACGGCAGCCCACCAGGCTCCCCCGTCCCTGGGATTCTCCAGGCAAGAACGCTGGAGTGGGTTGCCATTTCCTTCTCCAATGCATGAAAGTGAAAAGTGAAAGTGAAGTCGCTCAGTTGTGTCCGACCCTCAGCAACCCCGTGGACTGCAGCCTTCCAGCGGTTCTAGAATTCAAGCACAGCCTATTAAATTCTAAGGCCAGAACTGTTGAGCTATACTATTATGTAACAGGCAAGTTTGACCTTGGAGTAACAAATGAAACAGGCCAAAGGCTAACAGCGTTTTGCCAAGAGAAAGCACTGGTCATAGCAAACACCCTCTTCCAACAACACAAGAGAAAACTCTACACATGGACATCACCAGATGGTCAATACTGAAATCAGACTGATTATATTCTTTGCAGCCAAAGATGGAGAAGCTCTATACTGTCAGCAAAAACAATACCGGGAGCTGACTGTGGCTCAGATCATGAGCTCCTTGTTGCAAAATTTAGACTTAAATTGAAGAAAGTAGGGAAAACCACTAGGGCATTCAGGTATGATTGAAATTAAATCCCTTATGATTTATACAATAGAAGTGACAAGTAGAATCAAGGGACTATTAGATCTGATAAAGTGCCTGAAGAACTATGGATGGAGGTTTGTATCATTGTACAGGCGGCAGTGCCCAAAACCATCCCCAAGAAAAAGAAATTCAGGAAGGCAAAATGGTGGTCTGAAGAGGCCTTACAAATAGCTGAGAAAAGAAGAAAAGTGAAAGGCAAAGGAGGAAGGGAAAGGTTTAACCAATTGAATCCTGAGTTCCAGAGAAATGAGAGACAAGAAAGCGTTGTTAAGTGAACAATGCAAAGAACTAGAGAAAAACAATATAATGGGAAAGACTAGAGATCTCTTCAAGAAAATCAGAAATACCAAGGGAACATTTCATGCAAAGATGGGCACAATAATGGACAGAAATGGTAAGGACCTAACAGAAGCAGAAAAGATTAAGGGGAGGTGGCAAGAATACATAGAAGAACTGTACCAAAAAAGGTCACTCAACTAGAGCCAGATATTCTGGAGTGTGAAGTCAAGTGGACCTTAGGAAGAATTACTATGAACAAAGCTAGTGGAAGTGATGGAATTCCAGCTGAGCTATTTAAAATACTGAAAGATGATGCTGTTAAGTGTTGCACTCAATATGCCACCAAATTTGGAAAATTCAACAGTGGCCACAGGACCGGAAAAGGTCAGTTTTCATTTCAATCCCAAAGAAGGCGAATGCCAAAGAATGTTTAAATTACTGCATAATTGGGCTCATTTCACATACTAGCAAAGTAATGTTCAAAAGGCAGAGCAACCAGAGATCAAATTGCCAACTGTGCCTTTGACTGTATTCACAACAGTCTGTGGAAAATTCTTAGAGATGGGAATACCAAACCACCTTACCTGCCTCCTGAGAAACTTGTATACAGGTCAAGAAGCAACAGTTAGAACTGGACATGGAACAATGGACTGGTTGAAAACTGAGAGAAGACTACATCAAGGCTGTATATTGTCACCCTGCTTATTTAACTTATATGCAGAGTATGTCATGCAAAATGCTGGGCTGGATGAATCACAATCTGGGATCAAGATTGCTGGGAGAAATAACAGTAAGCTCAGATATATAGATGACACCACCCAAATGACAGAAAGTGAAGAGGAGCCAAAGAGCCTTTTGATAAGGGTGAAAGCAGAGACTGAAAAAACTGGCTTAAAACTCAGCATTCAAAAACCTAAGATCATGGCATCTGGTCCTATCACTTCATGGCAAATAAATGGGAAAACAATGGAAACAGTGACAGACTTTATTTTCTTGGGCTCCAAGACCACTGTGGACAGTGACTGCAGCGTGAAATTAAAAGACGCTTGCTCCTTGGAAGAAAAGATATGACAAACCTAGACAACACATTCAAAAGCAGAGACATCACTTTGCCGACAAAGGGCAAAGCTATGATTTTTCAAGTAGTCTTGTACAGATGTGAGAGTTGGAACATAAAGAAGGCTGAGCACCAAAGAACTGATGGTTTCAAACTGGGGTGCTGGAGAAGACTCTTGACAGTCCGTTGGACAGCAAGGAGATCAAACCAGTCAATCAGTCCTAAAGGAAATCAACCCTGAACATTCATTGAGAGGGCTAATGCTGAAGCTGAAGCTCCAGTACTTTGGCTACCTGATGCAAAGAGCCAACTCATTGGAAAAGACCCTGATGCTAGGAAAGATTGAGGGCAGAAGTGGGTGACAGAGGATGAGATGGTTGGATAGCATCATCGTCTCAGTGGACATGAATTTGAGCAAACTCTGAGAGACAAGGAAGGACAGGGAAGCCTGGCATGCTACAGTCCATGAGGTCGCAGAGTTGGACACAACTGAGCAACTGAATGACAGTGCTACTTTGAACTAAGTGACTTTGTTAAGTGGATTAAATCCATTTCTTAGGATCTCCAGATTGGATGAAATTCCTTTCCTAAAGTTCCCAACTCTCCCAAAAACAGATCTTGGATATTTTCTTAGGGTTTTATTATCCCATTTTACAGATGAAGTTAAGTGAGTTGGCCAGAATCTTAGATTATTCAGTGACTGTGTTAGAAGTAAATTTATGTTTTGGTTTCTAGCCCACAGTTTTTGAGATTATAAATTAACACTGTCACCTTTGAGCTCATTAGCTATTGTCAATTCAAGTGATCCACCCATGTTGAAATTTTGTTACAGCAATGAAAGTATGTTTACATCCTTCACATTTCACCTTGGGTCTTCCCGGGAGTACAGTTAGGTCACTATGCAAGTCCCTAGTTTTATACAGCTTTACAGTGTTTGTACCTTACGACACATGAAGACATAGTAGTGGAGTATGTCTTAAAAGAGACATCTATTGCTTTAAAATTTTTAAAGTGCTATTAATATATGAGTCTATAAAAAATGTAATTTGATCATTGCTAATGCTATCAAGAGCCAAGTTAACATTTTAGAATATTCATATTTCTGACCCTTGAGATGATAGGCAAATGACATGACCAAATTCATTTCATATCCACTAAACTCAAGCAGTAGTGTAAAGAAATACATCGATTTTTCTTCAGGGACTTTGTGCAGATGTTTTTCTGTTTTTTTTTTAGAGAAAGCCCCTTCTGACTTTATGTGGAGTAGAAAACTAACTTAGTTTATTTCATGCTGCTCAATTTAATTTGGAATCATTTTGAATTCCCAGATGCTTGGGTACAGAGCACTTCTCCCTGGAGCCTTGTTTCCTGACACTGGAGAGTAAAGGATTAAATTGAGCTGAAACTAAACTGATTGACATTTTGACACTCTGCAGATTGTGAAAAGAAAGAGAATTTGTTCAACTTTTAGAAACAGTAGTAGGAAGGATTATTTCCTAAAAGGTATCCCAGTCTACAGAGATGATTTTTTTTTTTTTTTCTTAAAAAATCAAGAGGCT